>CM057723.1:26786713-27386713 GCA_030064385.1 Melaleuca quinquenervia | reverse complement strand
AAAGGAAAAAACAGAACTGTGATTCCAACGACTTCTTAGTCAGATCTTCCTAGTACAAAAATATCCAGACCACCATTTAAATGTTTACACCACCTCACAAGAGTTTCAATCTCATGCCCATAAGTTGATATCGACTTCCTCCTAGGTACAGTGATTTTGGTTGGAGAGATTCTCATATACACAAACCCAAGGAACTAGCCCAAGCAACTAATCATATTATGCGGGGGAGGCATTAGACAATCTTTCAAAGAGGACTTATCGGAAGTAAAAAGTTTTGAAATGATATTTTTATCATTCCAAGTGGTTTAAAAAAGATCTAGAGCTGGGAAGGGCTTTTTGCATAGGGGAAAGTGGTGCGAATTGGCACTTCAAACATATCCACTTATATTCTTTCATGCTACTATACAATTCAGTCTCACATATAATTTTCCAATTAACAGATCTAAAAAAGGAGAAGGGGACCTAAGATGTTTCCATATAACTCCATAGGCCACAAACCATAAAGATGCAAGATGGGAATGTATAATTGGTAACCACAGTGCAAGATTAGCCAGAAAGAGGTAGAAGCAAATTTGTGATTAAACAATACATTCCAGAAAGAGGTAGTAGCAAATTTGTGATTAAACAAGACATTCTCTTCAGGCAGCAAAACTTACACATAATCTGCTGTCCGCAGGATCCAACCAGGGACTTCTCCAGTCAATTTGTTTCCAGTCAAATAGCTGAAGAAGATTATTTGATTGCGTCAGTTGCTCATGTACTTTACCCACTCAAACTGAAGGATTTTAGTTTGACACCTCAAAAAAGCATCATTGAGCAGATTAAAAGCATTTAAATATTGGTTGTGCACGAAAAAAATGAGTTAGCTCATGATATCAATCTAAAGCTTTCAGCTGGAGGGGAAAGACAAAGAAAATCAATGATAGAGGAAAAACTAAGTTCTTGCAAAACTTGGAGTGCATGGGGAAGAATTAGTGATTACCATAACATCAGTACACAAAGCTTAACATAATGAAGGATACTAGCATACTAGCTTATTAACTATTTCCTTGTGATAATATTCTTGTCATTCTAAGACATACAGCAAAATAATTAGGGAAGATGTGCTGATGTCAAACAGTTAATCATTGGGCAGAAAGATGAAAAGACGTGCCATTGTTAAAAAGTCCAAGAAGCATAGGACTACAATCTCTCATCATATTCGAGACTAGGGTTGAGACATCAAGGTCCTATCTGCAGACCTTCTAAATAGCACATAAGAACTGCACGAAACAATCTAGGGCCACTGTCGTGGAAAGAACCAAAGAGAGAGCCTAGGGACTTTTGCTATCTTTAATGTCCTATAGATCATAAAAGAGGCACACAGGACATGCATTAAGTACATACGCATACAACTGTCGGATACTTCAGTAACACTGATCAATTTGTCTCTTCCAGCAAAAACAAGTAACTCTATTGAAACTAGTGAAGCATGCTCTTTAAGCAACAGAATATCATCGATCTGTGTCTGCTACAAGACTAGAGTCCCATCAAAATAATTAGCTGGCAATAATGATATACTCCTAACCCAAATTAATGTAATATTAGGATGGTGAAATAATAAGCATCAAAGACACGAGGATTTTAAGGGTTATAAACTGGACATGTTATCCCAGTCTAAGATGTATTGATAGCTCAAATACTTTACTGTAAGAGTTGCCTATAGCTTGGCCACTGGAACAACGTGAGATATTAGATTCCTATACAAAATGCAAAACAGAAGCCTACTTTCAGAATTAAAGTACTTACATATAACCTACTTGTGCCAGGTTACTGAAGGAGCTAGGGATCTCGCCACTCAATTTGTTGAAGCTGAGGTCTCTGCAATGGAAAAAAGACGAATATAATGAGAACTGGCTCCCACTGGACACTCTTTGAGTATACTTTGGGGGATTGTACAAACACAGACAACACCACTGAGCTACAAAGTCCAGTTCAGATGTTTAGATGTACAGTTCTACTGCCTGCTGCCAATGCTTTCTACCAGACATTCCTTTCCAGAGGCATTTAGGCTGACCAACTATACATATACAAAAACTTTGCCATAAATCAAATTTACAACTTGCAAATTTCAATTTCTAAAACTGGAAATGCTACTCAGGCACTAAATTGAATGCCACATCACAATTCACAATTCAGCAATACCAAGAGAAAAGACCAAAACACCATTGAAGTCAGTAAGGGACCTCTAAGCCATCTTAAATGGCTTCTTTAACTGCAATAAATAGTCAACCATAAACTAGTAGAAATTTCACTCATTAAGGGTTAAATTATCTATCCTCCTCGGAAAGGGACAGGGGAAAGCCATTTTCCACTCACAATATTTTCAGCTTCGTCAAATTTGATAGATAATCAGGTAGCTCTCCTATGAGATTGCAGCTCCTCAGAATCCTAAAAGAAAACAGCACCGATATTATCACACTGCTAGGACTTCTTAGCTCTTTTGCATAAAGTAAACTATCTGCGAAGGAGCATCAATCTCACAGTGTCTCAAAATTTGTATTGCTAAGTTCTGGAACTCGGGAATCGGTTCCATTGAGGTCACTTATTCTCCTGCATATTAAAATCAAATTGGGAAATTTATTTCATTGAAACCATTTTAAAGAAAGAAAGATCAGATCGAACTGCCAAAGTTCCGTACTAACAAGTCGGTCAAATCCTTCAAAAGTGAGATCCCGGAGGGAATTGGCCCTTGCAATCCACTTCCTTGAATAACTCTGGTGAAACAATTCATGGATTATATTATCTTAGGGGTATATCTATATAGACCGACTTGAAAAGTGAAGAAGCATTAAGCCTTACAGTTTCTGGAGGCTTGTCAAGTTCTGAATAAAGTCAGGTATTTTTCCCACGAACTGATTATCACCAAGTCGCCTACAGTGCATTGACCAACAAGATACATATGAAGTAGAAAGAATAAAATTGTCTAAATGCTAGCAGAGTTTGTGGAAACTAGAAACTGACAGGTCCTGCAATGCCGTCAATTGAGCAAACGTTTGGGGCAGCTCCCCAGTGAAATTATTTGAGTTGAGGTCCCTAAAACAAGGGAAATATCCCATGAAATCACATTGGTTACTTGAACTTGAATGCTGATCGCTCGACAGATCACTCCAATGGATAAAATTCCCTCGCTAGACACAAAATCATCAGCGAACAAAAGCTCGATGCATAACACAGAAGTTATGCATCAAGAGAGACTCACAATTGAATTAACTGGGACAAACTCCCCAGCTCTTGAGGAAGGGGTCCAGACAGCTGATTGATCTCGACAATTCTGCGCAGAAGAGATGTTAAACATGTTCAACATCGACCGAATCTAACAAAGCGAAGAAGCCAAACGCGAGCGGCGGGAGGAGCGATCGCTTACAATTTCCAAAGCGTGGATATGTTTCCCAGCTCCTTCGGGATTGGACCAGTCAATCGGTTTCCGAGCAGAGAACTGCGCCATCATCATCGCGTTTCTCCGATCAATACAAGATACACTACACTCATGAGAGAGAGACAGAGGAGAGAGAGGGAGAGAGAGAACATACATGTTGAGCAACTCCGTAGAGCCCCATTCTTCAGGAATTGGACCGCTCAGGTAGTTGCGGCTGACATCACTGTTCAGGGAGAGATGATGATGATGCTTTGTAAAGAAGGAGGAGGAGGAGGAGGAGGAAGGGAGAGAAGGGAGAGGCCATACAAGTTCAGGAGGAAAGGCAATCTGAACAGTCGAGGCGGGAGAGTGCCGGGAAGAGACTGATTCTTGAGAACTCTGTTTTCACCACGACGCGAACGCTTTTATTTCTTATCTCTCGTTTACTTAAAAAATAAAAAATAGAACTGGGCATCAAAACGAAATTCGAAAAATGACAAAATCCTTCCAAAGTCGACTCAAAATGAACACATAGCTAATGGGAAGAGCGTGCATCGCTTAAAGCCCAAAACCCGGGCCATATATTAATACGAATGACATACGTAATAATAAAGTGAGAATAGGATCGGAATTCTCAAATTACTATTACAAGTATAGTAAGAGAATACGATACTTATCACTTCAATATTCAACCATGATTTTTCAAGCCAATACTAACGTTAATCACTAAAATGTAATATAGAAACATATTGTGATATATCTCATTTGTCATTATAATCGGGGTCTAAGCACATAACTTGTGATTGTACTAATTAAAAATTATGAAGACTTATATAATTATGCCTTTGGCAATTAATATTATTCTCATAATTACTTCTTGAGTAATTTTAATATGATAAATGACTTTATGTATTGTCAATACATTTCAACCCCAAAATCGACCGTGTTTGTTGAATGAAATACAAGTATGGTGCTAACTGTGTGATGAATGTCAAAGTCTAGCTAGGAATTTATGATGGTATAGTTATTTGGAGAGAGAGAGAGAGAGAGAGAGAGAGAGAGAGAGAGAGAAATACATGCTGATGACATGGGGGACGGTGTTATTGTCGGCGTCGGTGAAGTTTTGGCAGGTGACGGCGTCGGTAGTTGCATTAGGCACTTTGTTGTCGCCCCATCCGCCCTCCACGCCGCACGGATCGGCGTTGAAATCCCAGTCCGTTTTCCCCATCGTCGCTGCTATTTCTCTCAACGCGTCCACTGCAAAAGAATGAAGAGCCGACAGGTCAAAGGAACAGCGATATCTCTCTTGCAAAAGCAAAAGCCCGAACGAGGTCAACGTCGCGTTACGCGTTCGACCCAAAACCAGGAGGAGGAAAAGGGAATGGTAAGAAGGCAGCCTCGTGCGGTTTCTTTCCACCCCCAGTACTTCACCTTCGTCATCGGGCAGGAGAGTGGAGGCAGCAGCGAAGTGAATGGCGCAGAGGAGGAGGAGCCCGGAGGTGAGAGATCGAGCTGAGAAGAGAATCGCCATCATTCCAGCCTCCAGTTCGCGAGAGAGAGATTATTGTTAAGTGAGGGGTTATGACTTCACGCCGGTTATGTAAAGATAGAGGCAGAGGGACAAAGACTTCTCGCTCTTGTACGTCCACAGGCGAAGCGAGAGCGATGTCTGACGGCGAGAGAGACGACCCCAAGGTCTTCCTCGAATGGGCATTCATGTTTAGCAATGGAGGAGTACACTTGTGTCCCCCAACTCTGGTCCGGGAAATGAAGTTTAAGCTTAGACCAGATGGTAATGGTTTCACGGACGAGGCCATGCACAAGACCTGAGCAAAGCGACTGTCTTCTAGGCATGTCTAATCGGATTGATGTCAAGTCGTCAAGGGTACTTTAAATTTTTTCAAGAACTCAATTATATTCAACAACCCAAATTTACCATAACTTTGAAACTTTCAAATTTTTAACTTTAAAAGATGCATGTCAGGCATGTAATATTGTCATTTACCTTGAAGTCTAGATTGGGACAATCTTCGAGCATGTTGGGACTTCTAACAATCGTCCCTCAGTAAATAGGGACAATTTGTTAAATGTGCCAAGCACATCGGGGCTTACACCATCTCCATATACCTTTGAGATGCTCCTTGACAAATGTCCCAAACGTGGGACATGTGCATACGGCGTTAAAAAGCGTGTAAATCTGTCGGGTCATTTCTATTGGGTCGGTTAATTAATATATATCTTCTTGATCAATATGTTTTGAGCAAAAGGTTGAACACTACGACTCATTGTTTCTACATGTGATATATGTTGCCGACATCATAGTTAGAATCCATTAACAACCCATAATGTATTGCTTCTGTTAGCATCCATGTATATAAGATATGAGACTCCTAAAATGAGAGGAGGATTGCTTTCACGTGTATAAATTGCACCTGCCCACCAACCTTGCTTCATCTATTACGTGAACGATCAGGTGAACCATAATGGTGAAGAATCCGGAAGGAACTATTTATTTTTGTCTTTTGTTTAACCTAAGACTTGGAACCAAGCTTGCTTCTCAAATCAGGAAGGATGATTCAGATTCAACCATCGCCTGTGTCTCACCGAGGAAAACTTGGTTCCATGACTTAAACCATTTTGAGTAGGTCAAATCAGCACGAGAAGGACATGCAGTGCGTCCCTTCGTAACCCAGCCAGATAAGCTAGCATAGGCGAGGACCATCATTAATCATCCAGAGGAGAGTCATTCGCAGTCTGAAAATTTGCTTAGCGGAAGCATCCAACGTATCGGTCCCCTCCAACAGTAACTTTCATCCTCCTCGTCGATAGTTGAAGGAAAGTGTCGATGTTGTTTCCTGATTCCATTTCAGCATGAATGACCATTGGCAGAATGATTGAAGATAGTTTCATGCAAAGCCAAGGTTCGGTGTTGTCATTAATCACGACAACTGGCCAGGCGCCACAAGAAGAACTCATGGTTCCGAATGCATTGAAGCCATCGCTTGCTCAACCTAATCTAGTTCTGCTGCAACTTCTGGATATCATTGATCGAAAGCTTTTCAAGTGACGATGTGAGCCGGATGTCTTAACATTCCATCCTTTGCGCGGCCTTCACCAAAGGAAAATACCTCAACACTTTCGCAGGTTTTCTCTGGTTTGTTCGGAAACTTTCCTCATAAAATGTGTCGTCAACATTATCTCGTTTGATTTCCCATCGCAAAGAACCACAATGTGGACAAAACTCCCAATCTTTCTTTTCATTCATTTACGAAGTGCAACCACTCGGAGAAGAGTCAATTTTCTCAAGTCCAAGTCCCAAACTCTGTCGCCATCTTCTGTGCCCCCATGAGGAAGGCAGAAATGTACCCGTTGGAAAGGCTTCAATCGAAATCATCAGCAATTTCGTAAATGAGTTTGCAGACCAATCACTCAAAAGTTGTAGTTGATTATAAGAGCACAATGAAGGATGACTTCGGGAAGGATGCACAATTTGGATGAAGAGGTTCATCACAAGCTCTCAACAAGTTCGCATGACCATTCGTATCTGTAGATTTGTCTGGCTCCTCATCCCAATCACCACTACTGTCAACAATTTGGTAGCTTTTTTTGCTTTTCAAGGAATTAACAGCTTATCAACAATTTGATCAAGATGAAATAATATTTTTTCCAAACTAAAGTCATTTTACCCGCATCAGTGTCTTTATAGATGTTAAATAAAAAATACGGGGTATTGGTTGAAAAAAGCAAATAAGCAGATGGATTTTAGTTTTTTTTCAAATCAAATATATTATATTCATTTAATTTTTTTATAAGTTATATAAGTGATCATTAGAAAATATTCGAAAAGTAGTCATTTTTCATTAAATAGAATAAATCGTTAGTTACTGTCGGCACATTGATTTTTAAACTCGACGAGGACCGATGCGATCTTCCACGGCCAGAAAACACGCATCCATCCATTGACGATGGCTAAATCAATTGATTTCCCGTAGTCGATGGGATTATCCGGCGAAAATTAACGTGCCGCGTTCACAGTTTAGGCAGAGCAATTTATGGTGATTAGCTTTCCTATTTCCTTATCTCCTTTTTGAACTTTCCGTGTCCCCTTATTTCTTCCTCCTTGTCATCGGAAACTTCCAAGAAGATGTCTCAACATGTTCGAAAAAAGACGTTGGCCTTTCAAGTCTGCCCCACATTTCCATGAATGTCTTTTTACACGTTCCAATCGCGAACCCATCAATCGCACACGATACATTAATGCGGTTGGGAGTTGAGTCCGACGCCTACGGGACAACGCATGGACCGGACAAAGGGTCTTTATCCGATTGCAGAATTGAGTAGGATGAAGGGATCATCCCCACATGAGGCAAGCAACATATGATTCTAAGCATATGACCATGAGACTAAAATAAAATTTGAATTCATCTATATTCATAATGATACACAATCGTTAATTTGATGATAGTTAATTAATAAAATGATGATAAAAGAAGAAGCTACCTCCATATCACTAATTAAATGAAAATTCACTAAATTTTGATGTTTTGCATCGCATTGGATATGAAACCAACTTTTACTAAATCTCTTAATATGCCTTTTTTATTTATCATAATTATTTACTTGGTTATAAGATTTGACCTCCTTGTCTTGGGCTACCAAGTTGGCCCACATTCATTCAGCCCCCACCTCTCGATCTCAAGGTGAGCAAACGATCCCATTGAGATTTCAACTTTTTAAATTCTTATGACCTTAGGATATGAGAGTTTTTATTTCGCAAAGGATAAATGATTTAAAAAGTATTTCTCAAAAGTTGATCGCTCGAATTATTTATGAAAATAAATGACCGAAAAATATATATCTTCATCGTACACGAAATTATTTGTATATTTATTGTTGTGATAGCGAAAATATCGTGCAACATAATGTTTGGTTTATTACTTTATAAATCTTTCATTATTTGTAACTGCAATATAACGATTGTCCATTAATAATCACTTGACTCGTAATGGTTCTAACGGTCATCAAGATGGTTAAAATGCATGGGTATTGAGACGTCTAACTTATCCATTATGCTTAAACAGTATAAAGTTGAATGGATGTGAAGAAACCATCTCTGGGAGGGTATATAGGAACAAAAACAAGGGCCATGGACTGGAACCGGTTCATCTGCATCTCGTATTGATCTCTATCAAACACTTCCGCACAGTGATTACTGGAAAAACAGAGAGCAAGAAATAGTTTGCCTGTGTTCTAATAAATTAGCTTTTGAAAGAATTGGGCGTTATTCGGTCATCCTTTCAACAGAACTCTTAACTTTCTATTCGAAGCTTGTCTTTCACTCGAATTTGAAGCTGAAGGTATAGACAATACAAAGAAAACAGCAACTATCATGCATTGCAGAAATTGTGTATTGTGAACTAGTTATTGGGGAAAGCTAGAAGACAAATTGCTTGTGGTTAGCTGGTTGTACTCTTGCTGTTTCTTTCGATATTGTTATTTGAACAGAGATGATATTGCTACCTTCCCTCTTCAATCAATAGCCATGTGGATGGTTGCCACTGCATGGGTGGGAATCTATTATATGGAAACTCTTCTCCGTTTGAATGGCAAGACTTGCAAAAGTGGCGCATTCTTGCTCTTATGACGGACAAATCTCTCGTGACCTTCTTTCTTATGGAGAATTGATATCTTCCGTCTACAAGCAAGACACGAAGATGTGTAACTCTATTTAAATTCCAAAAACAGCCAAAGGGCCAGGGTTTCTTTTAAAAATGCTACAGTAAAAGGTTCTGCATTATAGTAACAGTAAAAGTACAATTATCATTTACAGAAAAAATAAAATGTGTTACAGTAATGTCCAACCACTTTTCTCTTTTAGGTCTTCAGCTAGTACATTAGATAGGGGTAGGCGAGTCAATCTTCATAGTGGCTTCCTACACTACAAAAAAACAGTGTTTTAGCTACGGCCATAAAAAAACGTCGTCGCTGATAGCCACCAATATAGCGACGACAAAAAAAATTCGTCACCAAATAGCGACCAAAATCACTAAAGTCGTGGCTAATTGGCTACTACAACAACTATGTAGCTATTAGCGACTAAAGTAGCTACTACATAATCATATCGTATCTAATTAGCGACCAACATAGTCGCTAATTAACGACGAACATTCAACTTGGTCGCTAATTGGCGACAAAAACAGGTGGTCCGTCGGCAATTAGCAATGAATAGTTTATGTTGTCGCCAATGATGTCTCTAATTAGCGACAACTAATGCCAGTTGCGTCGCGAAATCGCCACCACTTCAAGTGGCGTATCTAATGTAGTAGCCACTTGGCGACTACATTGTTGTAGTCGCCAGTTGGCGATGATTTAGGCGACGACTTTTGTGGTCGTGGTCAATTTCCGCATATATAAACAATCTGTAGCACGCACTTTCTCACTTTCTTCTCCCCGAACTTTCTTTTCCCCAAACGGCGCCCTTTCTCCAGTTGCTGTAAAACCCTATATCAAGTTAGTGGCATTTTCTCTTTTTTTAGCTTATTGTTAATGCGTATACGTACATATAGACAAGATTACCCATAGTATATTGGAGGATTGTGGTTGGTTGATTTGTGAAAAAAATGGGTTTCTTCGTCGGAGGTAGGAAAATATTTCGGCATAGTTGTTTAGACGACTAAAACGACCGTGAGTGCTATGTGAATGGTTATTTGAGAAGGTCACCCTCGTCCAGATCTACTGTTGTTTCGTCCCGACGTTTGATTGTAGTTATTTGTATGGAGAGATCGTTTTTGAAAATAATGCGAAATGCTTAAAAAATTACCCAGCTTATATGTATTTGACTTTGTCGATTGCTGCTTACGTGTTGATTAGGATGTTGCTATGGTTGATTTGATTGTGCACAACATCTTTTAATTTACTAATCACAAAACTTAATTTTATTTATTTACCATTTATGCTTGTATAATTTTTTGAAAAAAAAAGGTAAATGTTGTTTGTTATCATATTCCAATTCAGACATAATGGAAAGGGACATGTATTGGATGTATAATAAGAACTTACCTAGATGTGGAGGATTGACCGAAGAGTTTCGTACTGGGCTGCAAATGTTTATGGATTTTGCTACTTCAAATGTTGACTACATGGACGGAAGTGTGATGAGATGTCCGTGTAGGAAATGCAATAATTGTCGATTTCAAGATGTCAATATAGTTGGAGAGCATCTATGCAGATTCGGCTTTACTCCGAACTACTACAACTGGACTTGCCATGGTGAACCATTTATGTCTGACGAGGAATATCGTCAAACTCACACATTTTCTGTTAGGGAAGAATGTAGCTCTTCCTTTCCCCAGTTGAATACATACCAGCGTATGGTCATTAATGCAGCTGGTCATAATTTTGCAAGTTGGGAACCCCACAATACAAGCACACACGAAGCGGGCAGTTCTAGTCATGTAATGGATGACTCAACATTTGATGAGAATGTCTGTAATCAGTTTTCGTGAAGTGTTAAGCGCAGCAGATGAACAATTATGGGTAGGATGTGATAATCACACAAAGTTATCCGTGACGGCTAGATTGCTAAATATTAAAGCGGAGCATAATGTGTCAGAGAAGTGCTTCAACTCTTTCGTTCAGGTAATGCGGGAAGCATTGCTCCCTGATAACATCATGCCACGTGATTTTTACGACATGAAAAAACTGGTTGACAATTTAGGCCTTCTAATTAAGAGTATCCATGTATGTACTAATGGTTGTATGTTATATTGGAGAGCAGATGAAATGGCTGAATCTTGCAAGTTCTGCAGCGAACCTAGGTACAAGGTTCAACAGGATTCGTTTCGTCATGGGAAATGTATACCAGTGAAGGAAATGTTTTATTTGCCATTAATCCCCAGATTGCAAAGGTTGTACGCGTCTGAAGCCACTGCACAACACATGACTTGGCATGCTCGTCATCAAACAGAAGATGACCAAATGTGTCATCCGTCCGATGCACATGCGTGGAAACATTTTGACCGAACCTACCCTGCATTTAGTTTTGAGCCGCGGAACATCCGACTAGGTCTGTGTGCTGATGGATTTGCCCCATTTGGGAAATCTGGAAGGAAGTATTCATGTTGGCCGGTCATCTTAACACCGTACAATCTCCCCCCTGGTATGTGCATGAAGACACAATCAATGTTTTTGACATTGATTGTGCCCGGTCTGAATAATCCGAAAAAGTTGATTGACGTATACATGCAACCATTGATTGAAGAGTTGCAACTACTATGGAACGAGGGTGTGCCAACGTATGATGTTTGCACCGATCAAACATTCGTTATGAAAGCCATCCTTCTTTGGACGATAAATGACTTTCCAGCTTATGGAATGTTATCCGGATGGAGCACAGCTAGACTTTTCGGCTGTCCAATATGTATGGAGAGATCGAAGTCATTCAGATTAAAACATGGCAAGAAGCCGAGCTATTTCGATTTCCACAGATAATTTTTGCCACTTGGTCATCCTTTCAGAAAAAATAAAAAAGAATTCGTCAAGAATAGAATTGACAATACACCTCCACCATTACGATTGACCGGTGAACAGATATGGGAGCGAGTGCTGCCATTTGACAGCGTCGTTAAAAACCCGCATGGCAGCACTTATGCGTACGGCTATACGCATAAGTGGACTAAATGTAGTATATTCTGGGATTTGCCATATTGGAAGAGTCATATCATTCAACATAATCTTGACGTCATGCATATAGAGAAGAATGTTTTTGACAATCTCATAAATACTTTGATGGACGTTCCCGGGAAGACAAAGGACAACCTCAATGCTCGAATAGATATGAGAGACGTTTGTCATCGTCCAACACTTGACGTTGCTCCATCAAGCTGTGGCCCAAAACCTAAAGCGGTGTACACATTGTCGAAGGAGCAACGACGTGCTTTGTGTCATTGGTGCAAGACTTTGCGCTTCCCTGATGGGTATGCGTCAAACATCGGGAGATGTGTCGATTTGAATGCATGTAAGTTGACAGGTATGAAGAGTCATGATTGTCACATATTTATCGAGCGACTGCTCCCAATAGCAACGAAGGAATTTTTACCGAACTTTGTCTGGGGTCCCGTTACTGAATTGTGTAATTTCCTTCATGATATTTGCTCGACGGTGTTAAGGAAATCACACATGGAGAAATTTGAGCATGATATTCCAATTATCATTTGCAACTTAGAACGGATATTTCCCCCTTCGTTTTTTGATTCAATTGAGCATCTACTTGTTCATTTGCCTTATGAGGCAAAAGTTACAGGTCCCGTACAATTCCGATGGATGTACCCATTTGAGAGGTATGTGTATATGTTGATACTTTACTGTATGGTTATTCACACGTATTATTAATTTGTCTTTACCACTGATGTTTTCATTAGGTTCTTATATCATCTGAAGAAAAAGATCAATAATAAGTCACGTGTTGAGGCATCAATTTGTAAGGCATACATTAGGGAAGAAGTTAGTACGTTTGTTTCCTACTACTTTGAACCGCACGTCCAGTGCAAGAGGCGGATACCGGGACGGAATGACGAGGGGTCCATTGACATAAATTGCAAGCCAATATCAATTTTCAACTATCTTGGTCGACCAAGCGGCATATGTAAGGTTCGTTACTTAACAGACGAAGAATGGCATGCAGCACATACATACATTTTGTTGAATTGCCCAGATGTCGAGCCATATTTCGAGTAAGTAACAATTCATAATTATGTTATATGAATTTGGTGTTTTTTATTTTGGTAAGGATCGCCTGGTGGATTAGTTGTAACGTACACATTTCAACAACTGTGTGATCTGATTTTATATACCCATTTCAAACAGGATGTTTCGTTCTACAATATCTGGACAACAGTTGCATAATTTTGATACCTTGTGCAATCAACATTTTGCCCCGTGGTTGAAACATTTTGTAAGTTCTTTGGTTGACGTGTTTATCATTCTCATTTTTCAATGCTGAAATTCATTTGGTCAACGGTTGTGTTGATGCTATTAGGTGGAAAAAACCCCGGAACTCATCGAGAAGGAAGGCCTGATCCATCATCTTTCATTGGGTCCAAAACCAAAAGCAAAGACATGGCCAGCATATTTCATAAATTGGTATAATTTTCATACTCAAGAGTATGGGATCGGCAAGTCCACCATGAATAGTGGTGTGTGTGTGCAATCCGATTCTAGCTTAAGTGATGATTTTTATGAATTGTTGGATGAAATATTAGAGATAGAGTACCATGGACCAATATTGCGGATTGTGTTATTTAAGTGCACCTGGTTTAACCCTGTCTAAGGAATGAGGATGCATTCGAAATTTTCTTTGGTTGAAATTAACCAAAAGAAGAAATACACTAAATATGACCCATTTGTGTTGGGACAACAAGCAATTCAAGTGTACTACACATCATATCCTAGTTTGAAACGGGACAAAAACAGTTGGTTTGCTGTTTGCAAGACACAAGCACGAAGCAAAATCGAACAACACTGGACTGATATAGCATATCAGCATGACATCGTCGATAACACTGTCGATCCACATGAATATGATATTTCAACTTTACGAGATCCGCATAGGATAATGTTAGATGTTGACGAAAGTGAATTCGGCGAAACAATGGTGCATGACAGTGCTGAGGAAGAATTTGAATTTGAGCTAGGTGAATGCGACACTGATGATGAGGGCGAGGATGTCTACTAGGAAGACAACAACGGAAGTGAAGGTGCAGAGGAAGATGACGACGACACAGATGAATATTACTATTATTGATATGAACTGTTCATATCCTGTATTGATAGAATTGTCTACATTGGCGTCATATTTGTTGCATTATGTTTCATAGTGATGGACATTTACATATGTGTTATATCAGGTGTCCTTTAAAATTAGCTAAATACATATTTATTGCAGCTCCCCTTATTAATTCTATCATAGTTTGGCGACGGCAAAGGACAAACGCCGTCGCTAGTTGGCGACAATATCGTCGCCAACTAGCGACCACATACGCAATTGTTGTATCTAATTGGCGACAACACAACAGCTTGTTGCCACTTAGCGACAGCTACAAAAGATGTAGTCGCCAAATTGCGACTGCTACCAAAACATTAGTTGCTAAATAGCGACTGTACATAAACATATAGTCGCCAAATAGCTATTACATCACTGGTACATCGCAATTTGCCGACGACAAACAGAACGTCGTCCCTAATTAGCGACACAAAATCCAATGCCGTCGCCAATTAGGGACTAAACTATAGCGGGTAGTCGCTAAGATTAACAGATGCCCAGTACGCTCGAAGGATGCCCAGTAAACTATAACATCTTAATCTTAGCGACGACAGTCTAGATATTAGTCGCTAAAATGCCCAGTACGCTCGAAGGAGCTTGTGTTTGACGACATCTTCAATTTACACGACGAGCGGCGCCACGTAGTCTCTAATAGGCGACTACCGCCTCCTCCTGTAATCGCTAATTGGCGACGACCACTTGCTTGTGTTGTCGCTAAATGGAGACAGCCGTTTAGGAGGTAGTCGCTAAGTTGTGGCTAAAATGCCCAGAACGCTCGAACAAAGTTGTGTTTTAGGACATATTCACTTTAGCGACGAGCGGTGCTACGTAGTCTCTAATTGGCGACTACCACCTTCTCTTGTAATCGCTAATTGGCGACGACCACTTGCTTGCGTGGTCGCCAATTGGAGACGGGCATTTTGGACGTAGTCGCTAAGTCGTCGCTAAAATGCCCAGAACCCTCGAACGAACTTGTGTTTTACGACATCTTCACTTTAGCGACGAGCGCTGCTACGTAGTCTCTAATTGGCGACTACGTCCTCTTCCTGTAATCGCTAATTGGTGACAACCTCGTGCTTGTGTAATCGCCAATTGGAGATGGGAGTTTTGGACGTAGTCGCTAAGTCGTGACTAAAATGCCCAGAACGCTCGAACGAACTTGTGTTTTACGACATCTTCACTTTAGCGACGAGCGGTTATAGGTCGTCTCTAAGTGGCGACTACCAACTGCTTTTCTAATCGCTAATTGGCGATGAGCCCTTGCTCGTGTAGTCGCTAATTAGAGACGGGCATTGCTGTGGTAGTCGCTAAGTTGTCGCTAAAATATCCAGAACGCTCGAACGAAGTTGTGTTTGACGACATCTTCACTTTAGCGACAAGTGGTGATACGTAGTCGCTAATTGGCGACTACAACGGGCTTTTGTAATCGCTAATTAGCGACTACTTTTTTTTTTATGTTGTTGCTGATTGGCGACTACTTTGAGTATGTAGTCGCCAAATGCCGACGACATTAGTGTTTGTAGTCGCTACATGGCGACGATTAAGTACTTACTCGTCGCTATTTCGCGAGGTCAAAAGCGAGAGGGCCATCACCTTTCGCCGTAAACGTTGAAACAGCTGTAAGGACAAACGCCGTCTGCTAGGGTTTCCAAGAGGAGGAGGCGACGTCCGCGTGCAACCGTTCAACCTCGTCGCCGTCCCACGCCGAGCCAAGCCGACCCACCCTCGTTGATCGGCGACCCCGTTCGTGCTCGTGGACGAGCCAGCAACGCCGAGCGACGCCGTTGTCCAGGTACGCACGATTTTCCCATATTCCACGCCGGCGCAAATTAGGAATAAGGGGTTGGGGGAGCTGATTAGAGGCTTGATTAGGTGATTAGGGTTTCCAATCATCGATTTCATATTCAATTAGGGTTTTAGGAGGAAATTAGGGCTTGAGGCGCAAATTAGGGTTAGCTATTTAGGGATTTGTCAAAAATTAAGGTTTGTATAACAAATTAGGGTTGTAGGACGGTTGATTATGGTGTATGGAATTAGGGATTAAAGCAGTTGGGGATCTGAGTATGGTAATGAAGCACAGATTAGGGTTTTTTTCGCCGAAATCTGCGATATTGCTCGTAAATGAGGGTTTTTTTTTTGCGCAAATTAGGGTTTGGACTGGCTGATTAGGGCTTGTGATTAAGAGATGACGGTATTTTGACATTGAGTGGAGGTTGTGATGGGCTTACGGTGGATTGCTTGGTTGATTAAGGGCGACGAGTTTTCAATTAGGGTTTATTTTGAATGATGAGGGCTTGCGATGAAGAGATGCCGGTTGTCCAGCATTGATTAGCGTCGGCATTGGTCTTACGGTTGTTAGAGTGGCCGTCATTGCTCTTCTCATGTTGGGTAAAATCACTAAGAAAAGGAAAAAGGCTGTCTTTAACTAGAGTGACGTGATTTGAGGTCTATATGCGTTAGTGTGGTGGCTTGACCCGTTGGTTAGATTTAATACTCAAAGTTCATTCTTTTAACAAAGTGCTTTTCATATTTTGATAGAAGAGACTTTTGTCTAGATAAACTCATTAGCTTTCAAACTTATCTAGAAAATAATAGGTCACTTGCGTTCATTTCACATTTATTCAAGTACATTTCTGCGGTCGATGCAATTGAAGCTATTTTTTGTTAGATATAGATGAAAGGAAAAAACCCAACAAAAATCATAGAAGCAATCCATAATAAAAGCACTTGGCTGTTATTTGTAATGGTTTGATTGTCTTGTAGATTCTTTTTATGATATTGGCTGTTTTGAGTAGGTTGTTTGAGGAACGACGACGATTTGGCCTCCGGTTTCAGGATATTAATCAGCAAGTAACCTTCCAATCTAATCGTCGCCATGGTAAATACATATAGTATGCTGTTCATTGTTGTTTAACGTTTCACAGCTGAAAATGACTCTAATGGATCGTCTAGGGTTGTCTAACGTCGATCTGTTATGCATGAACTTTGCAGTATCCACGTGGAGGTAGGCGGGGTTGGCGTGGAGGCCAAAGGCCTGTCCACGGGATGCGCTTGTTCAATTCTTCCCCACCCCGGCCGAGGAATCATCACCGTCTCTGACCGACCAGCCAGCGCAGCAAGCTGAGGAGGCATCTCCCACGACTCCACAGCCGGCCCCGCCACCTACAGAAGCTGATGAAGGTGCTGCCATAGGGTCGGAAACCCAACCTCCATCGTCGCAAGAGACCCCAGTCGACCCACATGGAGGGCAGGTGTATCATAGATGGACAAAAGCGCCAACTGAAGGCCAACCGCCGTCATCGACCCAAGTGCCACCAGCTGCAGCTGATGGCACTTGGGTCCTAGATGATCAAGGGAGGAAGCTCATCTCACCTGATGGAGACTCGTAAGTGAAACTTTAGAACGTTGATTGTGCGTTTTAAAGTCGTTTTTTACTTTAAAGTATTTATTTCAATGTGTTAACAATTGTGTTTTGGATTTGCAGATTCGTAAATGCCACATCCGTGGTGCGAGAATTGAATGAAATCGTCAATATGTATCGGCGAGGGCCATATGCGACATATAACGCCACCCCACAAGGTGCGAAAAATGTGTGGTGGCGTGAATTCTCGGTAAGTGTATTGTTGAAATCTTATGGTCCGATAGTTGGCACTAGGTCATTTAGACTTTTACAAGTTTCTGTTATATAAAATGAATGACTTGGCAATGTCATTGGTTGACGTATATATTTGCAGCGGAAATTTTGGTGGCCTGAGAGTCAGGAGGGCGTTATAAAAAAGATTTTTGAGAAGAAAGTCGGGGATCACATGCGAAATATCATGAATAAAGCGCACACTCGCCAAAAGAGGCCGCGATGGATATCGAGCAACAATTGGGAGGACATATTGAGGGTATGGGGATTGGAGAAGCATAAGAAGGCGAGCGAAAGAAATAAGCTTAATCGAGCTTCCAGCTCAAGAGGAGGGGGGACGACCTATGCGGGGGGCTCCATCAACATAGGAGAGCATAGACGACGAATGGTAAGTGCATTTGTGTCTTCTTTTATTTCAGTGAAGTATACGTACATATATAATGATTTGTCTGTTGTGGTTCGTAGGCGAGGGAATTGGGGAAGGAGCCATCATTCTCTCAGACCTTCGAGCGGACATTCATGAAGAAGGATAAGACATTTGTCAGCGATAAAGCCCGACAAGTGAAGGTTGGTTAAATATGGATAACTAAATAATTTTTTAAACTTATGGTTATACTTGCTGCAATTGATGATCATATTGCAATGATGGAATTAGGAAAAATTTGATGAACTTATGTTGGCCAGCACATCTGGGGGTGAACAAGGGGGTGAACAAGAGGGTGAAGAAGGGGAGTTGGCGACGCCTGAACCGTCGCCAACTGAGCAGGCGAAGTTATGGGTGGAGGCATCAGGTGGGGTCAAACACGGCAAGGTGTTTGGTCTGGGAAATCTGGGGAGAGAATGTGCAAAGTCGGTGGGCGTATCATCGTCAAGAGGTTCGAGGTGGGGTCGAGAGGATGCGGCATCGGTCTCAGAAGTTGCTGAGTTGAAATAGCAGCTAGCACAGAAGGACGATGAAATAAGGAATCTCCAGATGAATATGGCGGAGGTCATGCGACGTTTGGACGCCATGGCAGCAACGCAAAATCCCCGCGGACTTGGAGGTCCACCACCCCCAGCCCTAGCCCTAGCCCCAGCACCAGCTGACCCCGGCGGTGAGGATGAAGAATATGATGATGATGATGGCATGGACGGGACGGCGTAGGTGATGGCTGCTATTTTGTGTACATATGTGCTGTTTAGAACTTAGTATAATTGCCATTGTATAGGAATGAACAATTAGCTTTCATGTTGGGCTTCAATCCGGGTTTTGACATATTCATTGTACGTAGTAGTGATTCAGAAACGAATGTTTATATTGAGTTGTATATATGTAAAGTGGATTTGAATCGGCTGTCAAATACTACTCTGATGTGGCCATTCTTGTTGGTCTGTGAATGGTGTTTAAACTGATTGATATTAGGGTGCTGCTGTGGGACTGACATAGTCAGTCTTTTTTTTTTTTACATTCTGTGGGTTTTAGCGACTACCAAGAGCGAACGCCGTCGCCAAATAGTGACTACACGAAACAAGTAGTCGCTAAATAGCGACTAAAAAAGCAAACTTGTCGCCAATTAGCGATTACAAATCACAAGTAGTCGCTAATTAGCGACTACAAACACAAGTAGTTGCTAAAATGCACAGAATGCTAATCTAAGCATTATGTGCATTTTAGCGACAAAGAGCCACTCGTAGTCGCTAAATAGTGACAACGCTTAATTGTAATCGTTAAATAGCAACTACCGCAGCAAACCTTGTCGCCAATTAGCTACACAAGTATTACATGTAATCGCCAATTAGCGACGAGCATCCCGACCTGTAGTCGCTAAAATCCACAGAATACTGTGCAAAGCATTCTGTGGATTTTAGCGACTAAGAGACACCGGTAATCGATAAATAGCGACTACTAAGACAAGTAGTCGCGAAATAGTGATTAGTAAGACAAGTAGTCACTGAATAGCGACTACACGCGCATAGTTGTGGCCAAAGAGTGACCGTGTCCTAACCCATAGTCACTAAAAGCGACAGAATGATATCCAAAACATTCTCTCCATTTTAGCGACTAAAGGCCTGTTGTTGTCGCTGAATAGCGACTACCTCTACGAGAAGTAGTCGCTAAATTGCGACTACAGAGAAAGGTAGTCGCAAAGTTGCGACTAGTACTTGTAGTCGCGAAGTGGCGACTAGTCGCCACTTTGCGACTATATTTGCTACAACTTTATGTTTTTGTGTAGCTAATTAGGGACAAGTTCGGTCACGAGTTTAGTTGGTCGCTACATGGCGACGAATAGCTAGTCGCTAACTTGTAGCGAATTAGCGACTATTTGATTTTTTGTTGTCGCCAAATTTGGCGACACTTTATTAACAACGACTCTTTGGTAGTCGCTAAAGTGGTCGCTAATCACTGGTAGCGACGACTTTTCTCATTATTGTCATCGCGAAAGTCGTAGCTAAAGGGGCCTTTTTTTGTAGTGCTAAATGGATATTATAACAGCGATCCTCATTGGTGTTTCCACTATGATGAAATTGGGAAGAAGATATTTAAACTTCTGCAATGATCTGCTTCATAGTGGCAAGTTACTCTTCAAGAGATCAAATGGCGGCAAGTGCGGCTGCTATCAATGATTTTTGCTGTCGGAATCAAAAGTTAACATAACAATTGCTTTGTTCCAATTTGCAAAATATTGTTTATTTGTGAATTTTGAGACTTGGTCAAACAGCGGAAAACCATTCCACCATTTGGTGTTAAATAACGTGGATGTAGTATTCTCTATTATCATTTCTCACGAATGGGATAAGATGAAGTCGGGCGAAGCATCCTCCACACAGCATATAACAGGGTATAGCTCAGGGACAGAGTAACACATCCAGAGCAAGAATCTGCTGCTTCGCACATCTCGCCATACAAACAATGAAAAGCTACCGTAATGGATACTCCTAACATCACAATGGCAACCATCCACGTCATTATTGTGCCAAGAAATCACGACATTGTCTCTATCTATATGAACAACAATATCGAAAGAAACAGCACGGACAATACAACCATCAAACAACAAACCATCGTCTTTTGGCTTTCCCAATAGTGAGTTCACGATGCACAATTACTGCACCGCATGATAGCCGTAAAATTGCGGGGATTTGGTTAAGCTAGTTAAAATGCGGGGATTTGGTTACCATTTTCGGTAGAGGGCGGGGTTCGGAAGTTTGGATTTCGCCAAGTTCGCAGCAGATTTTGCTTCCTTGCTTTGCTGGTTGCTGAGTTGTAGTTCGCGGGTAGGAGTAGCAGCCAATCACCGCCTTTGATGTTGACGCTTCTATAGGTTGGGTCTTGGGTCCACCACCTCGTGGTGGTGGTGGGAATGACAAGTCGGTCCTCTCAGATCTCTTGGGGGGAGCAAACCCGCCCATCGTGCTTTTACCTTCGGTTTATTCCTTCTGAAACTGATCGCAAAAGCTGAATGATTTAAAAATTATACTCTTTCTATTAATTAATGAAACAAATTTTTATTATTTATAGCAAATTAAATCTCAATATTTGTTTATTCGAATTGCGAAGATAGTTTCCGATCATTCATTATGTCAAATGATATGAGTGGCCATTTTTAAGAATATACAGTTATAAATTGTTTACTTTTTACCCAAATAAATAAAATGAAACCTAACCAACGAACAATTTTGACATTGACATACAATACGGAAACCCTCAATAGAATGAAGTGGCCACCTGACGAGCTAATAATCCATATGGTGCCAACCATGACTTGATTTGACATGTGAATTTTCTACATATAAATATATTGTGGATGTAGTATTCTCTTTTATTATTTCTCACGGATGGGATAAAATGAAGTTGGGCGGAGCATCCTCCTCACTGGAGAGAAGAAAACTCGCGGTTCCTTGAAATAATTCTTGAGTAGCAACACGAAATATAACGAGGTATAGCTCAGGGACAGAGTAACAAATCCAGAGCAATCCGCTGCTTCGTACATCTCGCCATCCAAATAATGAAAATCGTCTGTAATAGATATTCCCAACATCACAATGGCAACCATCCACGTCATTACTGTGCGAAGAAATCGCGACATTGTCTCTATCCATATGAACAACAATATCGAAAAGAAACAGCACAGATAATACAACTATCAAATAACAAACCATCGTCTTTTGGCTTTCCCAATAGTGAGTTCACGATGCACAATTACTACACCGCATGATAGCAGTCGTTCCTCCGCAGTGTCTATACCTACGGTTTCAAATGTGAATAAAAGAGAAAACTTCAAAGCGAGATTCAAGAGCTCATTTAGATGGATTACCAAAGAAAGCCCCATTTCTTTCAAGCAGGAACTAGCAAACCATTTCTTATTCTCTGTTCTGCCAGTAATCAGTGTCCAGATTTACCGGATAGAGATCATTAGCAGAGGTAGAAGAAGCGGTTCCAGTCCATGGCCGATCAGAGAACGTACTCTTGGTGGTATTCTCCACAACTGCCTGATCTTCATCACCTTTGAAATGCTTCCTCATGGCCTCAATCGTTTCCTCCGTTATGATAGCGCCCCCAGAGTCCAGCACTGGAACAGCAACCTTGCCTTCAAGCATGCTAACCACAGATGACATCGGTGGCCTCAATGCTGGAGTGGCATTAGTACACAGCAGAGCTACCTTTATCATTGCCAGCACCCCATCTTTGTCAAAATGAGAACCCAGCCTCCGATCAACTAGTTGTATCAAATTTCCCCTCTCGTTCAAAACACGTGCCTAGGAACAGCAATGGAAAGGAAGATAATTTCCTCAATCTACAGATACTGACCAGTTGCAGAATAGGCTCAGAATACTAAAACAGGCCAGAGAAGAAAATATATTCTGCCCTCGATTATTCCATGATAAATGCAGGTGACAAACACCCCCTAGTTTTTCATCTTTGTTATAAGAATTAAATGGAAGAAAAATATCGAACAAGTCAATACAGATAAAACATGCTTTCTTTACCAACTTTAAGTAAAACCTAGTAAACTTAATACACCAGTTGATCACTTACTATTGGTTAGCCGGTTGCAAAAAAAATTACCACCACCGCTCTAAAACTACCAGCTCTTAATGAGTTTTACTGGCAGGAATTGTTTGTCAGTTTGCCATTACAACAAACAGTAAAATCGTCCATCGATGGTCTACGCCAACCACTGCCATTCACTCTCAGTTCTAGTTTAACAAGAATTACCTGGTTATGCAACCAAGGTGAAAATCAGATTTAACGGGGACTAATAATGATTGTTCTAGCTAATGATTGGCTTACTGAAAGCAACATCATATATTACTTAAGCACTCAATTGTATGGATGTGAAAATAGTCAAATCTAAATTGAAAGTATATGAATATTTGAGTCAGGTCATGGTCATGAAAATTTCTTATTCGATAGTAGTTGTGAAACCTTGAAAGTAGTCGAAGGACTTGTTTGGTGCTACTAAAAACTCCAGGAGTATGAAGGTCGTGCATAAACTACAATGACTAAACGAACCCAAATTTCGAGGAATAGAACCGTCTCCATATCCCAAAAAAGAATCAATATGATTCCTTCAGTCAGGACACAGCCCATCATTTCAATTTTCAATTTTTCACTAGGGAGGTTCCAGTTTCAATTTCTTAGAACCAGACTAATCCATGAGCCCCCACCTGAAGCCACACGTCTTTGAGCATGAACACCATAGACCGGCTACAGCAAGGATTACTTTCTCCATTCAAATTCCGCACAGACCAACATAACAAGAAGAATTGGATTAACTTGAAATGACAGATTGCACTTTACAGCATGACAATTCGCTCAGCGGGTTTCTATAGCTAGCCATAACTCTCCTCTGCAACCATTAAAAGTGCATATGAGGAAGTTATATACTATGTTCACGCTTTCTCAATCCATTTTTCCACTGGCACAAGCTTATATATATGGATACTAACATAATAGAGAACTTTTGAACGATAGAGTTAATTACCCAATCGAGTAGATAAAAGCATTTCTCGTTCTTTTGGTAACTAGTGTTGCTTCGGCCACTGACAACTTCTAAGGTAACGATGCCAAAACTATAGATGTCGGCTTTGTCAGTGAGGTAACCATGCATTGCATACTCTGGCGCCATATATCCACTGCACAACATGAAAAGAGCTGACGTTTGCAACAAGGAAAATATCTTAAATGGCACTTGCTCAATATGTTCTTCTCAAGATACATTTTGCTTATCCCTCTTATCTTCCTAAAATACAAAATAAGGAGATGTTCCTAATTGTGACACCATGCCTCAAGCATCGAGGAAAAAACAAGCGCACCCTAGAATTTTATAGGATTCTGCAGAGAACGTTTCAAAATAAAAAGAGACATTTGTGGTTGCATATAACTTGCAGGGTATGTGTATGTCCTTATAACTTGGAAAAGAGGCTCTTTAACTGAAAAAGAGTCGAGAACTGGCTGAGACAAGGTCTGAATACTCAGGCAGCAGCCGTAGGAGGGTTCCTAAAGCCAAGCCCAGGGCCATAAAAAGCTTCATAAATTTGCTGTAGTCATTGCTGTAGGAGTACAAAAACAGCCTTTCACTTCCTCGCTCTCTTTCTAACCCTTGGAATAAACATGCTAGCTGTGTAATTTTGCTTTTTTTCTTTGTAATTCACTTGAACATTGCATCATCTATGTTCACTAAATTGTTTTACATAAAGTTGATTGTCATTGGAAAAACATGAAAAACAATCAAATTACATGTCAATATAGGTTGTTAAAATGTACTGCACCATAATTCTATCATAATATATTCGTAAGCTTTTCATCTGACTGAATACATTAGGTATGGCATACTGAATTAACTTATGAAATGTTTTTCTTGATTGCTCTTAATGTAGTGAATGAAGCATGTTGAATATGATAAGTCTTTTCGGTAAAATCTCCGGTAGAAGGATATCATATTACCAGAAACTGTACTGGATCATCTAAGTTTGTTGAGATAATGGAAATTGAGTAATATTATGGTTCTTTTTTGTTAAACAATGAATGTTAGAGTTAGTAGAAGGAACTTACAGTTCTATCTTTACCCTAATTCATCACATTCTAAAGAGGTTGACTTTTTACAAGTCAACTCAAACGGTGAAATATTTGCACATGCTTGTTATATATTATTTTTTTGTGTATACAACTTCTGGAAGCAAAAAGAAATTTCCTCATATAAAAATCAACAGAAACAATAGCGAATTAGCTCTGTTGCCCATAATATCAATTGTATCCACATTAAAAATTACATAAGTTAATATTAATGGTAGAGCATTTAATATATTTAACATTGTTTCTAATTAATGTGATGACTGGTGGGAGAGACGTGGAGCTTTGTGGTCAAGCCCCATTTGTTGAGCGCCATGCTTTGGGATGATGTGACAACCACAAAGCTCTATCCAACTAAATTTTTTTTATCTAAGACGAGATTTATCCGCTCCATTCTTTTATGTTGTCACTGGCTCCAAATTAAGTAAACAGGAATATAGCAAGAAACTTACTAGGTTCCAGCAATCTTGGTGCTAATATGTGTGTTCTCCTCCTCATCAAGCTTTGCCAAACCAAAATCTGATATTTTCGGGTTTAGATCCTTATCCAGTAAAACATTAGTAGCTTTGATGTCTCTATGCACAATCTTCAGCCTTGATTCTTCATGAAGATATGCCAAGCCCCTGGCGATACCCACGCATATCTTCTGTCTTGTACACCAATC
The DNA here is from genome assembly GCA_030064385.1 of Melaleuca quinquenervia. NCBI lineage: Eukaryota > Viridiplantae > Streptophyta > Magnoliopsida > Myrtales > Myrtaceae > Melaleuca > Melaleuca quinquenervia. Next base: position 27,361,148 of record CM057723.1, on the reverse strand, counting down.
CAACTTTAACTGAAATTCTTCAGGACCTTCAATTGTATGAGAAGACATCAAAACTACTTTACTCCAAGTCATTAACTAAAGTCAGTGAAGCAAAATGTGATATCAAATTACCAAATAAAGCACGAGCAAGACTGTTATTTTCCATGTACTCGTAAACCAGCAAAAGTTGATTTCCTTCGACGCAGCATCCATAGAGTTTCACAAGATGTGGATGTTGAAGAGCAGAAATCATCCCGAGCTCAGTCACAAACTCACGATTTCCTTGCTTTGATTTGGATGAAAGCTGCTTTACTGCTATAGCAGTGCCATCTGACAGGAGACCCTGCAATTGAACTTTGGCATCAGATCTATGCTGTGAAGATTAGTCACATCAAATGCTGCTTTCTACAGACTTTTCCCCTGTTGGAAATTGGGGTAAGTTGATTCACCTATTTTCCAGCATACCTTGTATACAGGACCAAAACCACCTTCTCCAATCTTATTGGCAGCGTCAAAATTGTTAGTGGCAGCTTTCATCTGTCGCAAGGTAAATGAACCGATTTGCAATGCTAGAACCTTCAAATCTGCACCATGTTTCAGAACTTCTAAGAATTTGAAAAAGTCAATAGCTAAAGTACGCAATCTACTATCTAACAAGCACGCACCAATTCCTTCTCAATGTACCAGAAAACCTTATTATGAGTGTTTGGTCTGACCAAGTTCTGGACAGTATGTCTAAGCATGTTGAAATTTAATTTCTAGAAAACTTTGGCATCGGTTGGCAGTATGCACTTTGGAAAATAAAATGAGAATATCCTCAGGGCACTTACTATGGGGGAAAAGAAAAAGCATAGGAAAATCCCACTTCGGACAAGTAAGGCAAGGTTTATATGTTTTGATGTCTCGTATATCCGAGACATCAATGTAGTATACATATGGTTGATTGCCCCCCCAAGACACACACACACACACACACACACACACACACACACACACACACACTCACACATGTCTGACAAACAATAAACCATCCTCTTCCTATAACTATCTATCCCTTTGTTTTTAGGATTTCTATATAAAATTTAGTTCGTTGAGCGAACCAAATGGATCTGTTACACTTCAGCGATATTATGGCATAAAAATAATTTGTTGCTTTTTGTGTCGCATAAAAATTTTCATTGGAATGCAGACGTTGTGCATCAACAGCTCTACAGAGGAACTGTGCGATCTAGTTGCAGTATTGATGATACATCGTGATTACCCCTCCCCCACCAGAAAACATAAGAAGTAGAAGAAGAGTCACGAATTAACAGTTTGACAGGACAACTCTTTGACCTAGATGAAATATAAATGATGCGATGTGTACCCCATTCCCCACCAGAATAGGAAAGGGGGAAAATATATTTAGATTGCATAACATCCTCATACTTCTTGACAGATATATGTGAACAAAAGAACATTGATTTCAGTAAGCAACTACCTTGTGCCGTTTCATTTTTACATCCAAGACATCCTCTCCACCAAAGGATACCCAGGATAAGAAAAACTACAAAAACTATAGCAGCCACTATCCCGGCCACTGTACCGGCAGGTATTACATCCGACTCTCGTGGGAATTTAAAGCCTGGACCTGAAGAAAGAACAATATATGTTTACCCAAAACTGTTCACGTAAATGGGGTACACGTAAGTGTAGAAAGATATCGGTGGGTTCTTGGTGAACACAGAAACCAATAGATGGGACAGCACACTAATTAAGAATCAGAGGACATGAAAACCGCTCAGACTACTCCACAGAATCTATCAGATTAATGAGCACAAGAGATATGATCTTCGGAACATAACACTAAATACAAAGGAAAAAGAAAAATATATATATGCTCTTCACTCTGAAGGCAGTACTATACAATACAGGCACAATGGCTGTTGATCCACAGCAGGAAGGTGAACAAGGCTATTTTGTCATAGTCTGAATAGAAGGACTAGAAATACACAGAAAAAACAAACTTCGATGCAAAGGAACAAAGCAAATTGTAGCCAATTTTCGCCTCTCCGGAATAAAATAATAGACCCTAGTTAGCTACTGTGGTAATTTATCTGATCAACTGTGACAGATGCCAATGGCCTGAATCCAACAGTGGACATTTGCAACCAAACCAAGACACCGTGAAAATTTATCTGATCAACTTTAACAAAGGCCAAAGGCCTGAATGCAACAGTGGACATTTGCAACCAAACAAAGTAACTGAATAGCCTATTAATGACATTTGGTGCAAGACAAAAATTGGGTTTTTTTCCCCAACGTGTACAGGTAACTTTTTCAGTGGAGAAGCACCAAGTGTGACGTGGAAGTGTCTGTCGGCATACCAGGATAGATGGAGATAGCAGATATAAGAGGACCATAGACTCCTTTAGTAGGTATAGCAATAGTTCCTTTCCCAGCCCAGTACAATCGTATATCCAGAGTGCCCTTGGTCACGTCGGCAAGAAAACTTCTTATGACCGCCTTTCCGACTCCACCTGCTTCAATCTCAATATTGAAATCTTCCCACACCAATTTCCCCTGAAACAATGTTTAATCTGACTCAAGTCGATTGTCTCCACACTGAACAAGGCGAAACTTTCCGTCTCAACAGAACGTACAAATTGTGAAAAAATCCTGATTTGCAAATATGAGATATCTAGATAAAACAACCCAACCACAACATATTCAACGCTCTATATGCTTAATATATTAGAACCAGCGCTAAATAATGCCCAAAATTTACCTGAATATAAATATTGAAAGCTCGCCTTCCAAGGCTTGTATAACTTTTGTTGCCTGTGAACATTATCTCCGCAAAATGAAGGCTTACATTATAGGGGCCATTCATAAGACAGAAGCCATAATAAGTTAGAGAGATAGGAGAAAGCCGTGCTTGCTTGTAAAGTTGGGCATTATCCGCAGACAATACGGATGTATTGTCTGCTATATAATCATCCGGATGTTTTCCATCATCAAGGAAGTGACCAGTGCTACTGTAGGCCCAGTTATCTCCACCCCTAAAGAATTTTGAAGATGAAGCTGGATCCTTATCATCGTCGAATGTGGTGTCCCCTATTTTTGCTTTGCTCCCACCACAATTTATGAAGAGGCTATGATCTGGATGGACAAAAGCAATTGCCACAAAGAGAAAAATCAATTTTTCTTCTTTTTGTTAATATAAAGTGGACTTCCCATTCCCACTAAATAAACTGGCATTCCCTCATTGGAATATCACATTTATGAGCAACGCATTATTTCATGAAGGGAGCCTTCGAAATTTCCATAGTAATTATGCACCGATCATCAGATTTTGACATGATAGCTGTGAGGACAGTTGACAAAGAGATTAATTTGATGAGCAGGTACATGGAGAGTATGATGCAATATCATGATCTGATGATAATGATGGGACATACAGAAGATCAACTTACTTTTTTGACAAGGCGAACTTTTCAAACATGAGACAAGTCCACTTGCAGCAGGATACAAGGTTCTGAGCAAGTCAGTAAAGATTTTAATGTTAGAATGCTACATACATAAACAATTAAAATGCAGGCTCTTGGAGACCCAAGTCTCTTAGCTAACAATTTAATCTCAAACATACCCATTGTCAACCTCCGAGCTTGCAAACAAGTTGCTGTAGAGAAAAGACAAATTTAACATTTCATAAAGAAATGGAAATCTTGTATTCATGCTAAGTTATAAGCTACTGAAAACCGCAAATTTGAGGGGAGCCCGGGACTTAGACTGAAGGAAGTAGTACATACACAGAAGATGGCTGTTGGCATTCAAAGCCTTGAGCAGTGAAGTTGTTGTATGACAGATCACTACACAGAGAAATAGTCAACCGTTTCCAAAATCACATCAATTTGAAGAATACAATGATAGTCATTCCGTCAGATGATTATTATGTACAAAAATGGAGGCCAGTTGCAAAATATGGACAGGTAAAGCAAGTTGAAAGGAAAAAACATCACGAGGTTATGAAAGTAACGTTTTATCTTTATTCAATATATCTCGTCTTAAAAGAGTAAGAGGAGAAACAATAATTGGAGTGAACAAAAACTTTAGAACTAGTTGGAGTGCATAAAATACATTTTTACCCAGTAACAGTACGACATACATGATGTACAAGGCAAAAAGGCAAAAACAGAACTGTGATTCCAATGACTTCTTAGTCAGATCTTCCTAGTATAAAAATATCCAGACCACCATTTAAATGTCTACACCACCTCACAAGAGTTTCAATCTCATGCCCACAAGTTGATATCGACTTCCTCCAAGGTACAGTGATTTTGGTTGGAGAGATTCTCGTATACACAAACCCAAGGAACAAGCCCAAGCAACTAATCATATTATGCGGGGGATGCATTAGACAATCTTTCAAAGAGGACTTATTGGAAGTAAAAAGTTTCGAACTGTTATTTTTATCATTCCAAGTGGTTTAGAGCTGGGAAGGGCTTTTTGCATAGGGGAAAGTGGCCCCAATTGGCACTTCAAACATATCCACTTATATTCTTTCATGCTACTATACAATTCAGTCTTACATATAATTTTCCAATTAACAGATCTAAAAAAGGAGAAGGGGACCTAAGATGTTTCCATATGACTCCATAGGCCACAAACCATAAAGATGCAAGATGGGAATGTATAATTGGTAACCACAGTGCAAGATTTGCCAGAAAGAGGTAGAAGCAAATTTGTGATTAAACAAGACATTCTCTTTGGGCAGCAAAGCTTACACATTTTTTGCTGTCTGCAGGATCCAACCAGGGACTTCTCCAGTCAATTGGTTTCCAGTCAAATAGCTGAAGAAGATTATTTGATTGAGTCAGTTGGTCATGTACTTTACCCACTCAAACTGAAGGATTTTAGTTTGATACCTCAAAAAAGCATCATTGAGCAGATTAGAAGCATTTAAATATTGGTTGTGCACGAAAAAAATCAGTTAGCTCATGATATCAATCTAAAGCTTTCAGCTGGAGAGGAAAGACAAAGAAAATCAATGATAGAGGAAAAACTAAGTTCTTGCAAAACTTGGAGTGCATGGGGAAGAATTAGTGATTACCATAACATCAGTACACGATGCTTAACATAATGAAGGATACTAGCATACTAGCTTATTAACTATTTCCTTGCGATAATATTCTTGTCATTCTAAGACATAAAGCAAAATAATTAGGGAAGATGTGCTGACGTCAAACAGTTAATTATTTGGCAGAAAGATGCAATGACGTGCCATTGTTAAAAAGTCCAAGAAGCATAGGACTGCAATTTCTCATCATTTTCGAGACTAGGGTTGAGACGTCAAGGTCCTATCTGCAGACCTTCTAAATAGAACGTAAGAACTGCACAAAACAATCTAGGGCTATCATCATGGAAAGTACCGAATAGAGAGCCTAGGGACTTATTGCTATCTTTAATGTCCCATACATCATAAAAGAGGCACACAGGACATGCATTAAGTACATACATATACAACTGTCAGATACTTCAGTAACACTGATCAATTTGTCTCTTCCAGCAAAAACAAGTAACTCTATTGAAACTAGTGAAGCATGGTCTTTAAGCAACAGAATATCATCGATCTGTGTCTGCCGCAAGACTAGAGTCCCACCAAAATAATTAGTTGACAATAATGATATACTCCTAACCCAAATCATTGTAATATTAGGATGGTGAAATAATAAGCATCAAAGACACGAGGATTTCAAGGGTTATAAACTGGACATGTTATCCAAGTCTAAGATGTATTGATAGCTCAAATACTTTACAGTAAGAGTTGCCTATAGCTTGGCCACTGGAACAACTTGTGATTTTAGATTCCTATACAAAATGCAAAACAGAAGCCTACTTTCAGAATAAAAGTACTTACATATAATCTACTCCTCCCAGGTTACTGAAGGAGCTAGGGATCTTGCCACTCAATTTGTTGAAGCTGAGGTCTCTGCAATGGAAAAAAGACGAATATAATGAGAAAACTGACTCCCACTGAACACTTTTTGAGTATACTTTGGGGGATTGTACTAACACAGACAACATCAATGAGCCTACAAATTCAGTTCAGATGTTTAGATGTACAGTTCTACTGCCTGCTGCCAATGCCTTCTACCAGACATTCCTTTCCAGAGGCATTTAGGCATAATATCCATGTTCATCAAGTTGGTCACACACTACACATATACAAAAACTTTGCCATAAATGAAATTTACAACTTGCAAATTTCAATTTCAATAACTGGAAATGCTACTCAAGCACTAAATTGAATGCCACATCACGATTCACAATTCAGCAATACCAAGAGAAAAGACCAAAACACCATTGAAGTCAGTAAGGGACCTCTAAGCCATTTTAAATGGCTTCTTTAACGGCAATAAATAGTCAACCATAAACTAGTAGAAATTTCACTCATTAAGGGTTAAATTATCTATCCTCCTCGAAAAGGAACAGGGGAAAGCCATTTTCCACTCACAATATTTTCAGCTTCGTCATTTTTGATAGATAATCAGGTAGCTCTCCTATGAGATTGCAGCTCCTCAGAATCCTAAAAGAAAACAGCAACAATATTATCACACTGCTAGGACTTTTTAGCTCTTTTGCATAAAGTAAACTATCTGCGAAGGAGCATCAATCTCACAGTGTCTCAATATTTGTACTGCTAAGTTCTGGAACTTGGGAATCGGTTCCATTGAGGTCACTTATTCTCCTGCATATTAAAATCAAATTGGGAAATTTATTTCATTGAAACCATTTTAAAGAAAGAAAGATCAGATCGAACTGCCAAAGTTCCATACTAACAAGTCAGTCAAATCCTTCAAAAGTGAGATCCCAGAGGGAATTGGCCCTTGCAATCCACTTCCTTGAATAACTCTGGTGAAACAATTCATGGATTATATTATCTTAGGGGTATATCTATATAGACCGACTTAAAAAGTGAAGAAGCATTAAGCCTTACAGTTTCTGGAGGCTTGTCAAGTTCTGAATAAAGTCGGGTATTTTTCCCACGAACTGATTATCACCAAGTCGCCTACAGTGCATTGACCAACAAGATATATATGAAGTAGAAAGAATAGAAATGTCTAAATGCTAGCAGAGTTTGTGGAAACTAGAAACTAACAGGTCCTGCAATGCCGTCAATTGAGCAAACGTTTGGGGCAGCTCCCCAGTGAAATTATTTGACGTGAGGTACCTAAAACAAGGGAAAAAACCCATGAAATCACATTGGTTACTTGAACTTGAATGCTGATCTCTCGACAGATCACTCCAACGGATAAAATTTCCTCGCTAGACACAAAATCATCGGCGAACAAAAGCTCGATGCATAACACAGAAGCTATGCATCAAGAGAGACTCACAATTGATTTAACTGGGACAAACTCCCCAGCTCTTGAGGAAGGGGTCCAGACAGCTGATTGATCTCGACAACTCTGCGCAGAAGAGATGTTAAACATCTTAAACATCGACCGAATCTGACAAAGCGAAGAGGCCAAACGCCAGCAGCGGGAGGAGCGATCGCTTACAATTTCCAAAGCGTGGATATATTTCCCAGCTCCTTCGGGAGTGTACCATTCAATCGGTTTCCGAGCAGAGAACTGCGCCATCATCATCGCGTTTCTCCGATCAATACAAGATACACTACACTCATGAGAGAGAGACAGAGGAGAGAGAGGGAGAGAGAGAACATACATGTTGAGCAACTTCGTAGAGCCCCATTCTTCAGGAATTGGACCGCTCAGGTAGTTGCGGCTGACATCACTGTTCAGGGAGAGATGATGATGATGATGCTTCGTATAGAAGGAGGAGGAGGAGGAGGAAGGGAGAGAATGGAGAGGCCATACAAGTTCTGGAGGAAAGGCAATCTGAACAGTTGAGGCGGGAGAGTGCCGGGAAGAGACTGATCCTTGACAACTCTGTTTTCACCACGACACGAACGCTTTTATTTCTTATCTCTCGTTTACTTAAAAAATAAAATTTAAAAAAAACTAGGCATTAAAATAAAAGTCGAAAAATGACAAAATCCTTCCAAAGTCGACTCAAAGTGAACACATAGCTAATATGAAGAGCATGCATCACCAGATCACCGCCCGTATATTAGCATGAATGACATACATAAATACACGTACTAATAAAGTGAGAATAGCATCGAAATTCTCAAATTACTATTACAAGTATAGTAAGGGGATACGGTACTTATCACTTTGACATTCAATCATGATTTTTCAAATTAACAATCACGCTAATTACTAAAAATATAGTATAGAAATGTATTATTTAAAAATTATGAGGGGCTAAGCACATAACTTGTGATTGTATTATTTAAAAATTATGAAGACTTATATAATCATGTTGTTAGCAACTAATATTATTAGTGGTGAACAACTTGAACTACCTGAATTGGAAATTGCCCGGACCGGTTCTAGGTTTCCAAAAGTGGAATCGGTTTTTGAGTGATATAATTCCTGGTTCCTAAGAAGGCCATACCGAATCGTTTAAATTTTTTTTATATTTTATTAAAAATAAATATGTAAAAAAAAAGTAAATAGAACTCAATTTAAATTTTTAAATTTTTATTTACCCAACTTTACCAATTTTTTTTTAAAATAAGTAAAAAAATTCAACTTTTTTTAGAATTTTTCTAATTTCCAATTGGTCTATTAGATTTTCTAGGAATGATCCGGTCTGGTTCAGGACTTAGGCGGTCTGGTCCACGGTCTTAGAAATCGAGGACCAGTTCCATCGGTTCGATTCTCGATTCTCCGAGGGTGACCGGACCACCCTGAACCATGCACACTCCTAAATATTATGCTCATACTTACTTCTTGAGTAATTTTAATATGATAAATGATTTTATGTATTATCGTTACATTTCGAACCCATAATCAACCGATTTTTTGAATGAAATACAAGTATGGTGCTAACTGTGTGATGAATGTCAAAGTCTAGCTAGGAATTTATGATGGTATATTTATTTGGGGAGAGAGAGAGAGAGAGAGAGAAATACATGCTGATGACATGGGGGACGGTGTTATTGTTGGCGTCGGTGAAGTCTTGGCAGGTGACGGCGTCGGTAGTCGCATCAGGCACTTTGTTGTCGCCCCATCCACCCTCTATGCCGCACGGATCGGCGTTGAAATCCCAGTCCGTTTTCCCCATCGTCTCTGCTATTTCTCTTAACGCGTTCACTGCAAGAGAATGAAGAGCCGACAGGTAAAAGGAACAGCGGTATCTCTCGTGCAAAAGCAGAAGCCCGAACGAGGTCAACGTCGCGTTATGCGTTCGACCCCAAACCAGGAGGAGGAAAAGGGAATGGTAAGAAGGCAGCCTCGTGCGGTTTCTTTCCACCCCAAGTACTTCACCTTCGTCATCGGGCAGGAGAGTGGAGGCAGCAGCGAAGTGAATGGCGCAGAGGAGGAGGAGCCCGGAGGTGAGAGATCGAGCTGAGAAGAGAATCGCCATCATTCCAGCCTCCAGTTCGCGAGAGAGAGATTATTGTTAAGTGAGGGGTTATGACTTCACGCCGGTTATGTAAAGAAAGAGGCAGAGGGACAAAGGCTTCTCGCTCTTGTACGTCCACATGCGAAGCGAGAGCGAGAGAGACAACCCCAAGGTCTTCCTCGAATGGGCATTCATGTTTAGCAATCACTACAAAAAAAAACAGATATTTAGCTATGGGCATTTGTGACGGGAATTTTAGAAAAAGTCGTCGCAAAAGAAATTTTGCAACGACTTTTGCAACTGCAAACTGTCCGTCGCCTATAAGGCGTCGCAAATTTTTTGCGATGGTCAACTTAAACAATCGTTGCTACCTACCGACGACCACTTAAGCTTGTTACTAATTATCGATAGCCACATATTCGTCGTTGAATTGCAACATAAATGGTTCGTCACAAATATCATCGCCAATTTGTCACGAACATATGTCGTCGCTAAATTGTCACTCAACTCTTACCGTCTATGATCAGCAACAGTTGTCGTTATTGCTAATTTGCGACGGCTCAACTCTTACCGTCTTTGATCAACGACAGTGTATATTGTGTCGTCGCAAGTTTGCCACGACTTGTCGTCGCTAATCGGTGACGGTAATTGTAGATTTGTCATCGCTAATCTTGCAAGAAAACCGAGAATAACGCATGCCATTCATTTGTGTCAATATTCGAACTCCCTGTGCACAATTTATAAGTCCAGAATTCATCATGTAAAAACTCAACATATCATAAACATAAGAGTCAATTACATTGTCATGGACTCATAATCCACACTTACAACATACTTACGCCATATATATTTCTATGTATAACTGACATAATTACACAAAGTCTGATTATCTAACAAATTATATACAAAAATAAACCCACTCCGCATGGAGTTCCACAACTGCGGCTAATAGCCAAGCCGCATCCAAATCAAGCCGCAGCCTCGACCAGTCATCTTCAAAAAGTCATCTTCTTTCAGCATAATTTTGCAGGTTCACACCTGCGAAAAGCCCCAAAAAGCCTCAATACCTAAGACCTTCAAACGTAGATCTACCAAAATAAGAAACCAGCTACGAATGAAATTCCAAATAAATCATCGAAAACAGTAAACATCCATCTCCTTCATTATTATGGCATTTAACGAATCATAATTGGGGAAGACCAAATGCATGCCAATTTTCATATAGTTTATCTGTGTGATGCCCAAGGTGTCAAGTGCAGCAGGGGACGACTTGTGGCCATTAAACATCGAAGCTCGTGGCGGTCCACTCTCAGGACGACTCAGAAATCATTATCATGTCAATGGCAACAGGACGTGAAGGATTTGCGTGACGCACAATAACCTGCAAAATAGATTAAAATCAAGCCACTATGATCAGGTTCATCGGACTAGGATTAGAGATCCCGTTAACAGCCTCCCGGTGGAGCAACATTGCGAAGCTCACTGTTCGTTGTGGAATCATCGCACTTGTGGGTAGTCGTAGGAATAACTTCTTTCTAATTGCCAATGTTTATTTCTTCGAAATTGCGCCTCCTTCTCTGCCTCATTATAGTGTGTCCGACGCTGGTCTCCACACGATAGAGAATAAACCCAAGAAGGAGAGAGTAGAACCGGCAATTTTTTTTTGACTCGGGAACTCAGCAAAATCAAAGATCGTGCAGCGCTCCACTGCGAGTCTCCCCTCAATATTTTGTCCGGCTCCCCCTCTCTTTCTTTTTTATTTTTTTCTGCTCAGCAAGTCCCACTCAAACCTCTCCTATGTCTTGAGTGTGTGTGCTTTTTTTTTTTTCGAAGAAAAGTCCCCCTGGCCGAATTCCCTAACCCTCTCTACCCTGCTATAATAACCAACCATGAACTTGCTCACCAAGATTCTTATTCACACTATGTATACAAGCCTTCAGTATACACACAACTATCCAGGGAGGAACTTCACTCACATTGATACAGCAAAGCATCCTCACAAATAGCCTTATAGCTTCCTCACACTCACCCTCTTCCATGTAACCGACAACCAAGATAGCCCAAGAACTGAAGTCCCTGAGGAGCATTCCCTCAAACACTTGCGGGCACTAACCAAGCAACCACAGGACACATACATTAGCAAAACCCGGTTAAGCAAATGCAAACCGGGTCTCAACCCACTACATCTAATGTGTTTATGGAGCTCCAAAGCGCCGGCCGAGTCACCATTCGCCATGCACTCCTTGATCAGAGAAACGTAGATATCGAGCGAATCAATCACGCCGAGGCCATCCAATAAGCGTAAGACTTCCGTGGTCTCGCTCGAGGTGCTGTCTTTCTTCTTCCAGGTCAGAGTCTCACGACCTCCGGAGACGGGATGAGGGTGACCTGTGGAAGGACTCGTTCGCGGGGTTGGAGCTTGGAGCTCGAGAGGCTTGTGTACATAGAGTGCTTTCTCTCTATTCGTGTTCAAACCCTAACCCTCTCCCCCAAAGAATTTGGGAACGAAAAATTGCATCTAATTGATCATAAGGGCAAAAGAGGATCCTTACCAGAGGTGCAGTGGCCCATCGGTGGTGGAGCGGCGGTTCTGTGCAGCGGAGACGCGGGTCTGCAACCACTCGGACGGAACCCTAACAGAGTAAAAAAAAAAGTGTAAGTGTGAAAAGTCGAGTGGTCCCGTCCCGAGTAAGTGTAAAAATTTTGATTTAGCGACGGTCAAGTACTACTCGTCGCAAATTCACGATGCAAAGGGTGTCCGTCACTAAATAAAATATAACGAAAAAAGAAATTTTTGGTCTGAACCACAAGTTATCAAACATAGAAGAAAATTTTATGAGAAATTTGCGATGGACACGTAGGTGACCATCGTAAAATTGCGACGGACATATAGGTAACCGTCGCAAAATTGCGACGGACAAGTAGTATGACCGTCGCAATATTGTGACAAACATATAAACTACCGTCGTAAAAGTTCGACGGACATCATTCGTCACAACAGTGTGACGAGTTCTTATCTAATCGTGGCTAATTTGCGACCGTTTCTTAAATGGTCTGTCGCAAAATTGTGATAACTGGGAGCCGTCACAATTAGGCGATGGTATCTAAAGAATGCCATCGCAAAAAGCGCGACGACAGGTAGACTCATAGCAAATTAGTGACGAAATTCGCTAGTTAGTGCCAAATTGGCGACATTCGTTTTGCGACTATTGCCAAGCGTTGCTAATTAGCGATGGTGTTGCTTTGTCATCGCTAGCGATTGTTTTGTGATCTATAGTCGCTAATTTGTGCTAGATTGGGTGATGTCCCCACTACTAATTTGTGATGTTGAACCTGATAATACCAATAATATTATTACAAATTTGCATTTCACTCGAAAATGAGAGTGAGTGAAATGCAAGGGCAGCTTTATATTTGGGAATTAGCGACGGAACAAAAAGCCATCACAAAGTTCGTCGCTCTTTAGTGTCTAATAACAAAGTAGTCGCAAATTGGTAATGATATTAGTGACGTAAATATTATGTCGTCGAAAATAAGGTCGCTAATTTGTGACCACATAAATAATATGTTGCAAAATGGCAATGACAATCAATTCGTAGCAACATTAGTGGCTAATTACCGATGAAAAAACAAAGTCGTAGCAATTTAGCGATGAATTTAGCAATGAACTATTTTTCGTCGTTAATTACCGATGTTTTTATTTTTTCCGTCGCAAATAGCGACCACATTTTGTTAGTGGCTACTTACTGGTGGAAAATTTTTTGCCATGGCTAATTGGCGATTAAGTCAATATTTCGTTGCAAAAGTCGTTGCTCCTAGCGATGCAAATTTTCGGTAGCTAAATAGCTATTTTCTTGTAATGAATGGAGGAGTACACTTGTGTCCCCCAACTGTGGTACGGGAAATGAAGTTTAAGCCCAGACCAGATGGTAATGGTTCCACGGACGAGGCCATGCACAAGACCTGAGCAAAGCGACGTCTTTTAGGCATGTCTAGTCGGATTGATGTCAAGTCGTCGAGGGTACTTTAATCTTTTCAAGAACTCAATTATATTCAACAACCCAAATTTACCATAACTTTAAAACTTTCAAATTTTTAACTTTAAAAGATGCATGTCGGGCATGTAATATTATCATTTACCTTGAAGTCTTTCTTAGACTCCAAGAAACCACATAGATTGGGACAATCTTCGAGCATGTTTGGGACTTCTAACAATCGTCCCTCAGTAAATAGGGACAATTTGTTAAATGTGCCAAGCACGTCGGGGCTTACACCTTCTCCATATACCTTTGGGATGCTCCTTGACAAATGTCCCAAACATGGGACATGTGCATACGATGTTAAAAGGCGTGTAAATCTGTCAGGTCATTTCTATTGGGTCGGTTGATCAATATATATCTGCGTGATCAATATGTTTAGTGCAAAAGGTTGAACACTACGACTCATTGTTTCTACGTGTGATATATGTTGCCAACATCATAGTTAGAATCCATTAACAACCCATAATGGGGAAAAGTGCCAAAAAAATCATCAACTTTTTTTTTGTGCTAAATCAGTCCTAAATCTTTGCAAGTTACGACATATAAGTCCTTCCGTCAATTGGTGACCAGAGAAAGCACACGTGGCGCCGACATAGCTCACCGGAGCTCACCGGTGATGACGTGGCACCACGTGGCGACAACTTTTCTTTTTTTCTTTTTCTTCTCGGACGGCCTTTGGAGCGGCGAAGCCCTTACCGGCAACGGCGAGGGCGACGGGGGCTAGGAAGGCTGCCACCGGCCTCGCCCGTTGCCGGCGAGGGCGAGGCGAGGCCGGCCTTGCCCGGATCTAGGCAGCCCTGTCTACCCCTATTTGGGCAGGGGTGGGGCTGTCCCGCCCAGATTTGGGCGGGCTGCTGGCGAGGCTGGCCAGCAGCCGGATCTGGGCGTAGCAGCCTCGCCTCTGCCCAAATCTGGGCGGGGCGAGGCCCTGCCCTCGTCGGCAACGGGTGAGGCTGGTGGTGGCCTCCCCAGCCCCAACCGCCCTTGCCGTCACCAGTGAGGGCTCCACCGTTCTAAAGGCCGTCCGAAAAGAAAAAAAATTGGCGCCACGTCATCGCCGGCGAGCCACGTTGGCGCCACGTATGCTTTATCCGGTTACCAACTGACGGAAGGACTTATATGACACAACTTGCAAAGGTTTATGACTGATTTGGTACAAAAAAAAAGGTTGAAGACTTTTTTTGCACAAGTGGCAAAGATTTAGGACTTTTATGGCACTTTTCCCCTTTCACAAGTTTATTCTCTGGTTTATTCGGAAACTTTCCTCATCAAATGCGTCGCCATCTTCCTTTTCATTATCTCGTTTGATTTCCCATCGCAAAGAACCACAATGTGGACAAAACTCCCAATCTTTCTTTTCATTCACTTACGAAGTGCAACCACTCGGAGAAGAGTCAATTTTCTCAAGTCCAAGTCCCAAACTCCGTCGCCATCTTCTGTGCCCCCACAATGAGAGGAAGGCAAAAATGTACCCGTTGGAAAGGCTTCGGGAAGGATGCACAATTTGGATGAAGAGGTTCATCACAAGCTCTCAACAAGTTCCCATGACCATTCATATCTGTAGATTTGTCTGGCTCCTCATCCCAATCACCACTACTGTCAACAATTTGGTAGCTTTTTTTGCTTTTCAAGGAATTAACAGCTTATCAACAATTTGATCGAGATGAAATAATGTTTTTTCCGAACTAAAGTCGTTTTACCCGCATCAGTGTCTTTATAGATGTTAAATAAAAAATACGGGGTATTGGTTGAAAAAAACAAATAAGCAGATGGATTTTAGTTTTTTTCAAATTAAATATATTAAATTCATTTAATTTTTTTATAAGTTACATAAGTGATCATTAGAAAATATTCGAAAAGTAGTCATTTTTTCACGAAATAGAATAAATCGTCGGTTACTGTCGGCACATTGATTTTTAAACTCGACAAGGACCGATGCGATCTTCCACGGCCAGAAAACACGCATCCATCCATTGACGACGGCTAAATCAATTGATTTTCCCGTAGTCGATGGGAGTATCCGGAGAAAATCAAGGTGCTGCGTTCACACTTTAGGCAGAGCAATTTATGGTGATTAGCTTTCCTATTTCCTTTTCTCCTTTTTGAACTTTCCGTGCCCCCTTATTTCTTCCTCCTTGTCATCGGGAACTTCCAAGAAGATGTCTCAACATGTTCAAAAACAGACGTTGACCTTTCAAGTCTGCCCTACATTTCCATGAATGTCTTTTTACACGTTCCAATCGCGAACCCATCATTCACACACGATACATTAATGCGGTTGAGAGTTGATTCAGATACTAAAAAAAAAAAACTGTTTTTTAGCTACGACGACAAATCTGCCATGACAAAAAAGTTGTCGTAGATAGCCACAAAGATGGCGACAACTATGAATATTCGTCGGAATAGACGCCTACGGGACAACGCATGGACCGGACAGAGGATCTTCATCCGATTGCAGAATTGAGTAGGATGAAGGGATCATCCCCAAATGAGGCAAGCAACCTATGATTCTAAGCATATGACCACGAGACTAAAATAAAATTTGAATTCATTTATATTCATAATGATACACAATCATTAAATTGATGATAGTTAATTAATAAAATGATAAAAAAAAGAAGCTACCTGCATATCACTAATTAAATGAAAATTCACTAAATTTTGATGTTTTGCATCGCATTGGATATGAAACCAACTTTTACTAAATCTCTTAATATGCCTGTTTTATTTATCATAATTATTTACTTGGTTATAAGATTTGACCTCCTTGTCTTGGGCTGCCAAGTTGACCCACATTCATTTAGCCCCCACCTCTTGATCTCAAGGTGAGCAAAGGATCCCATTGAGATTTCAACTTTTTAAATTCTTTCGACCTTAAGATATGAGAATTTTTGTTTCGCAAAGGATAAATGATTTAAAAAGTATTTCTCAAAAGTTGATCGCTCGAATTATTTATGAAAATAAATGACCAAAAAATATATATCTTCATCGTACACGAAATTATTTGTATATTTATTGTTGTCGATAGCGAAAATATCGTGCAACATAATGTTTGGTTTATTACCTTATAAATCTTTCATTATTTGTAACTGCAATATAACGATCATCGATTAATAATCACTTGACTCATATGGTTCTAACGGTCATCAAGATGGTTAAAATGCATGGGTATTGAGACTTCTCACTTATCCATTATGCTTAAACAGTATAAAGTCGAATGGATGTGAACAAACCATCTCTGGGAGGGTTTATAGGAACAAAAACAAGGGCCATGGACTGGAACCGGTTCATCTGCATCTCGTATTGATCTCTATCAAATACCTCCGCACAGTGATTGCTAGAAAAACAGAGAGCAAGAAATAGTTTGCCTGTGTTCTAATAAATTAGCTTTTGAAAGAATTGGCATTATTTGGTCATCCTTTCAACAGAACTCTTAACTTTTTATTCGAAGCTTGTCTTTCACTCGAATTTGCAGCTGAAGGTATAGACAATACAAAGAAAACAGCAACTGTCACGCATTGCAGAAATTGTGTATTCTGAACTAGTTATTTGGGAAAGCCAGAAGACAAATTGCTTGTGGTTAGCTGGTTGTACTCTTGCTGTTTCTTTCGATATTGTTATTTGAACAGAGATGATATTGCTACCATCCCTCTTCAATCAATAGCCATGTGGATGGTTGCCACTGCATGGGTGGGAATCTATTATATGGAAACTCTTCTCCGTTTGAATGGCGAGACTTGCAAAAGTGGCGCATTCTTGCTCTTATGACGGACAAAACTCTCGTGACCTTCTTTCTTATGGAGAATTGATACCTTCCGTCTACAAGCAAGACACGAAGACGTGTAACTCTATTTAAATTCCAAAAACAGCTAAAGGGCCAGGGTTTCTTGTAAAAATGCTTCAGTAAAAGGTTCTGCATTATAGTAACAGTAAAAGTACAATTATCATTTACAGAAAAAATAAAATGTGTTACAGTAATGTCCAACCACTTTTCTCTTTTAGGTCTTCAGCTAGTACATTTGATAGGGGTAGATAGGGGTAGGCGAGTCAATCTTCATAGTGGCTTCCTAAATGGATATTATAACAGTGATCCTCATTTGTGTTTCCACTATGATGAAATTGTGAAGAAGATATTTAAACTTCTGAAATGATCTGCTTCATAGTGGCAAGTTACTCTTCAAGAGATCAAATGGCGGCAAGTGCGGCTGCTATCAATGATTTTTGCTGTCGGAATTACAAGTTGACAGAACAATTGCTTTGTTCCAATTTGGAAAATATTGTTTATTTGTGAATTTTGAGACTTGGTCAAACATCCACCATTTGGTGTTAAATAATGTCACACCTACCTTGTCGAGAGATTATCTAACTCTGGAGATTTCCGATAGTGAGATTATATCATTAGCAATATAATTATACCCTGGTGATGCAAGCATGACATAAACAACAAGAATTCTCCCTAATAAAGATAACGATATTCACAGACATGTTATTTATGCAACAACAACCACACCTAAAGTCTGATCGACCATTACAGGTAGCACACAACTTAGCACTTACAAAACACATACAGGATAACACAACATAGACCAAGATGACATGAGATTGTAACCCCTCCTGTTAGAACACACATTACAGCAGATTCAAGGAGGAAAAAGAAAAGGTAGCACCCCTATTTACAACAGGTGGAGTCTACACTTCTAAAACTAAGGGTCTACTACACTTCCCTCCTTTGGTTCACTACTCCCCTCACCCGGGTTGTGATTAAAAGCCAGATCATCAGGCTCTTCAATGGTAGTCCATATAAAACACTAGGGGTCCTCCAACCTCTCCCTCGTACCGTTGCCAATACTCATGCCCTATCCATTTCCTAAGTATGGGATGCCAATCCCACAGCCTGATTGAGTGCTTTTCGGCTACCCTTCCCGAACTCAACACCACTCTAGTGACCATCCATTCAGACTCCTTGGGTCGAGTTCGGTCCATCTCCTCTCGAAGCTTCTCGTCAAATTCGCGGGAAGCCTTCCGCACGAACTGTTCCATCCTCCTCCTGGCCTCTTCCCCTAGTGTGCGACGCCCCGTCGTCGGACTGAGACTCCCCTCCTCCTCCTCTTGGGGTCGTTCAGGTTTGTGATCCATAATCTGTTCATGAAAGGGGGTTATTTAGTGGTGAGATATATAGTATCTCGTTAACCAATTCTAATTTAGTCCTTAGGTGATCCTATGTAAGTCTTATAATGGTATCTAATCCCTCTGCTCATTCCAGGTACCCCATTCTGAAGATCAGGTGGGGCACTAATTTTTGAGCTTTGCAATCTGCAAAAACGAATTAGGCAAATATCTAACATTTGACAATGTAACCACTCAGCAAAACAATTAATTTCATTACCTTAAGATGGTACAGTCTCCACTTTACCTGTTGGGTCTTAATCCAGTGACCCCCTTTAAGATATTAATTATCTCCAATTTATAACACTTCAGCATCCAAACAAATCCTTGCTATAAATCTAAAATATGAATAAGTACCAAGTTTAATTAAAGGCAGGTCACTCACCTCGAGTAGTAGTACCTGGTGCTTGAGAAAGGTGTGGCAACGTTACTTGAAGCCTACGATCGATAGTCACATCAGCAAGTGGCCCTGATTTTACTTGCCTTGTACACATAGGTTCATCATTTGAATTAAATTCATCCTTAACCTTGCCTGCTGGGGTCAATTGAGAGTTAATTTATTTAATACCGTCCCTCGTACGACCATTCTAACCCTTAAGGCGCCAATTGTACAACTTACATTCTACTTCAATCCAAACCATTACTAACTAACTAACTTGAATGCTAATTTCTTCCAATTGAGTACTATCTTGGATCTATTAGACTCCAATTAGGTCAATTATGTGTTAATTTGGGTCAATTAAATTTCAAATTGGGCAATTGAGATAACATCTCTGCTAATTCGGATCTTGCTTGGCTCAATTGGGTCAAAATTGACCCATCCGAAGTCAATCGGGTCAAAATTGACCCGCCTACAGCCAATCGGGTCAAAATTGGCCCAATCGGGTCAAAATTGACCCGCCCACAGCCAATCGGGTCGAAATCGACCCGATTTCTGCCGATCGGGTCTGGACGGAGGGCAGCCCACTCCACCTCCCATTTCCAGCCTCTCCCGGCCGACCCACCACGCTCCTTTGGCCAAACCTGGACGAGCCGTGGCGGCATATCGACCGGCGACCACATCGAGGCCGGAGGGTGGCCGGAACACCGGCGATTCTCCATGAATAGAGGTCCCGGCGAGGCCAGCGCAAGGGGAAAAAGAACAAGAGGAAATTTTGTGCACCCAACCTCGTTCCTTCTCGAATCAATCCGATTCTTAGCTGCACCAACACTCTAGCAACACCCAGCATTCAACCTAACCGACTACCAAGCGATGGGAAGGAAGAACTCACAGCTTGAAGCTCCAAAGTTCTCCACCGAGGTAGGGTTGCCGACTAGTTGCCAAGCCAAGAAATGAACCCCACTGGCACCGTACTGGTCAGCACCATCACAGCCTGTCGGTCACCGCTCAAAGCCCACAACTTCCTCAACAATTCCCAGCAATTTCCAATTCTTTTCTAGCTTCTCTCCGCCCTCTCCTCGCCTCGTCCGTTCCGCCCGTAGTCACAAAGCGAAGCGAAAGAGCGTGGAGTTGGCCAAAGGAGACACGTGGTTCCGGCCACGTGGAGGCCCCAGCCGTGTAGTGGTGGCTCAAATCAACTAGGTGGAAGCGTTGGGGGTTGGTAATTCACGGTGGCCAGCCGTCATTTGAACCAAAAGGACACGCGGCCCTCTTCACCCGCCACGCGTTCGTTGGAATTCCGACAAGAGGAAGAGTGGGTCTAGCTTCGTGAATCGGTTGGCAGTGAACCGGCCGGTCTGTCTCTCTATGACCCAAACCAGTCGGTGTTCAGACAGGCCTTTAGGGATTTTTTTTTTAAATAAAAACTTAAGCCACCATTAATCTTGGCACTAGAATTCAGTCTGTTACAAATAACGTGGATGTAGTATTCTCTATTATCATTTCTCACGAATGGGATAAGATGAAGTCGGGCAAAGCATCCTCCACACAGCATATAACGGGGTATAGCTCAGGGACAGAGTAACACATCCAGAGCAAAGAATCTGCCGCTTCGCACATCTCGCCATCCAAACAATGAAAAGCTACCGTAATAGATACTCCCAACATCACAATGGCAACCATCCACATCATTATTGTGCCAAGAAATCGCGACATTGTCTCTATCTATATGAACAACATCGAAAAGAAACAACACAGATAATACAACTATCAAACAACAAACCATCGTCTTTTGGCTTTCCCAATAGTGAGTTCACGATGCACAATTACTACACCGCATGATAGCAGTCGTTCCTCCGCAGTGTCTATACCTTCGGTTTCAAATGTGAACAAAAGAGAAAACTTCAAAGCGAGATTCAAGAGCTCATTTAGATGGATTACCAAAGAAAGCCCCATTTCTTTCAAGCAGGAACTAGCAAACCATTTCTTATTCTCTGTTCTGCCAGTAATCAGTGTCCAGATTTACCGGATAGAGATCATTAGCAGAGGTAT
This sequence comes from Melaleuca quinquenervia, assembly GCA_030064385.1. Classification (NCBI taxonomy): domain Eukaryota; kingdom Viridiplantae; phylum Streptophyta; class Magnoliopsida; order Myrtales; family Myrtaceae; genus Melaleuca; species Melaleuca quinquenervia. The sequence goes on along the minus strand of CM057723.1, from coordinate 27,340,073 downwards.
AAGAAGCGGTTCCAGTCCATGGCCCATCAGAGAACGTACTCTTGGTGGTATTCTCCACAACTGCCTGATCTTCGTCACCTTTGAAATGCTTCCTCATGGCCTCAATCATTTCCTCCGTTATGATAGCGCCCCCAGAGTCCAGCACTGGAACAGCAACCTTGCCTTCAAGCATGCTAACCACAGATGACATCGGTGGCCTGAGTGCTGGAGTGGCATTAGTACACAGCAGAGCTACCTTTATCATTGCCAGCACCCCATCTTTGTCAAAATGAGAACCCAGCCTTCGATCAACTAGATGTATCAAATTTCCCCTCTCGTTCAAAACACGTGCCTAGGAACAGCAATGGAAAGGAAGATAATTTCCTCAATCTACAGATACTGACCAGTTGCAGAATAGGCTCAGAATACTAAAACATGGAGAAGAAAATATATTCTGCCCTCGATAATTCCATGATAAATGCAGGTGATAAACACCCCCTAGTTTTTCATCTTTGTTATAAGAATTAAATGGAAGTAAAATATCGAACAAGTCAATACAGATAAAACATGCTTTCTTTACCAACTTTAAGTAAAACCTAGGAAACTTAAAACATCAGTTGATCACTTACTATTGGTTAGCCGGTTGCAAAAAAAATTACCACCACTGCTCTAAAACTACCAGCTCTTAATGAGTTTTACTGACAGGAATTGTTTGTCAGTTTGGCATTACAACAAACAGTAAAATCGTCCATCGATGGTCTACGCCAACCATTGCCATTCACTCTCAGTTCTAGTTTAACAAGAATTGCCTGGTTATGCAACCAAGGTGAAAATCAGATTTAACAGGGACTAATAATGATTGTTCTAGCTAATGATTGGCTTACTGAAAGCAACATCATATATTACTTAAGCACTCAATTGTATGGATGTGAAAATAGTCAAATCTAAATTGAAAGGATACGAATATTTGAGTATGGTCATGAAAATTTCTTATTCGACAGTAGTTGTCAAACCTTGAAAGTACTCGAAGGACTTGTTTGATGCTACTAAAAACTACAGGAGTATGAAGGTCGTGCAAAAACTACAATGACTAAACGAACCCAAATTTCGAGGAATAGAACCGTCTCCAAATCCCAAAAAAGAATCGATATGATTCCTTCAGTCAGGAGGCAGTCCATGATTTCAAGTTTCAATTTTTCACTAGGGAGGTTCCAGTTTCAATTTCTTAGAACCAGACTAATCCATGAGCCCCCACCTGAAGCCACACATCTTTGAGCATGAACACCATAGACCGGCTACAGCAAGGATTACTTTCTCCTTTCAAATTCCGCACAGACCAACATAATAAGAAGAATTGGATTAACTTGAAATGACAGATTGCACTTTACAGCATGACAATTCGCTCAGCGGGTTTCTATAGCTAGCCGTAACTCTCCTCTGCAACCATTAAAAGTGCATATGAGGAAGTTATATACTATGTTCACGCTTTCTCAATCCATTTTTCCACCGGCACAAGCATATATATATGGATACTAACATAATAGAGAAATTTTGAACGATAGAGTTAATTACCCAATCCAGTAGATGAAAGCATTTCTCGTTCTTTTGGTAACTAGTGTTGCTCTGGCCACTGACAACTTCTAAGGCAACGATGCCAAAACTATAGATGTCAGCTTTGTCAGTGAGGTAACCATGCATTGCATACTCCGGCGCCATATATCCACTGCACAACATGAAAAGAGCTGATGTTTGCAACAAGGCAAATGTCTTAAATGGCGCTTGCTCAATATGTTCTTCCCAAGATACATTTTGCTTATCCCTCTTATCTTCCTAAAATACAAAATAAGGAGATGTTCCTAATTGTGACACCATGCCTCAAGCATCGAGGAAAAAACAAGCGCACCCTAGAATTTTATAGGATTCTGCAGAGAACGTTTCAAAATAAAAAGAGACATTTGTGGTTGCATCTAACTTGCAGGGAATGTGTATGTCCTTATAACTTGGAAAAGAGGCTCTTTAACTGAAAAAGAGTCGAGAACTGGCTGAGACAAGGTCTGAATACTCAGGCAGCAGCCGTAGGAGGGTTCCTAAAGCCAAGCCCAGGGCCATAAAAAGCTTCATAAATTTGCTGTAGTCATTGCTGTAGGAGTACAAAAACAGCCTTTCACTTTCTCACTCTCTTTCTAACCCTTGGAATTCACATGCTAGCTGTGTAATTTTGCTTTTTTTCTTTGTAATTCACTTGAACATTGCATCATCTATGTTCACTAAATTGTTTTACATAAAGTTGATTGTCATTGGAAAAACATGAAAAACAATCAAATTACATGTCAATATAGGTTGTTAAAATGTACTGCACCATAATTCTATCATAATATATTCGTAAGCTTTTCATCTGAGTGAATATATTAGGTATGGCATACTAATTAACTTATGAAATGTTTTTCTTGATTGCTCTTAATGTAGTGAATGAAGCACGTTGAATATGATCAGTCTTTTCAGTAAAATCTCCGGTAGAAGGATATCATATTCCCAGAAACTGTACTGGATCATCTAAGTTTGTTGAGATAATGGAAATTGAGTAATATTATGGTTCTTTTTTGTTAAACAATGAATGTTAGACTTAGCAGAAGGAACTTACAGTTCTATCTTTACCCTAATTCATCACATTTTAAAGAGGTTGACTTTTTACAAGTCAACTCAAACGGTGAAATATTTGCACATGCTTGTTATATATTATTTTTTTGTGTATACAACTTCTGGAAGAAAAAAGAAATTTCCTCATAAAAAAATCAACAGAAACAATAGCGAATTAGCTCTGTTGCCCGTAATATCAACTGTATCCACATTAAAAATTACTAAGTTAATATTAATGGTAGAGCATTTGATATATTTAACATTGTTTCTAATTAATGTGAAGACTGGTGGGAGAGACGGGGAGCTTTGTGGTTAAGCCCCATTTGTTGAGCGCCATGCTTTGGGATGATGTGACAACCACAAAGCTCTATCCAACTAAATTTTTTTATCTAAGACGAGATTTATCCGCTCCATTCTTTTATGTTGTCACTGGCTCCTAATTAAGTAAACAGGAATATAGCTAGAAACTTACTAGGTTCCAGCAATCTTGGTGCTAATATGTGTGTTCTCCTCCTCATCAAGCTTTGCCAAACCAAAATCTGATATTTTCGGGTTTAGATCCTTATCCAGTAAAACATTAGTAGCTTTGATGTCTCTATGCACAATCTTCAGCCTTGATTCTTCATGAAGATATGCCAAGCCCCTGGCGATACCCACACATATCTTCTGTCTTGTACACCAATCCAACTTTAACTGAAATTCTTCAGGACCTTCAATTGTATCAGAAGACATTTAAACTACTTTACTGCCATGTCATTAACTAAAGTCAGTGAAGCACAAAGTGATATCAAATTACCAAATAAAGCACGAGCAAGACTGTTATTTTCCATGTACTCGTAAACCAGCAAAAGTTGATTTCCTTCAACGCAGCATCCATAGAGTTTCACAAGATGTGGATGTTGAAGAGCAGAAATCATCCCGAGCTCAGTCACAAACTCACGATTTCCTTGCTTTGATTTGGATGAAAGCTGCTTTACAGCTATAGCGGTGCCATCTGACAGAAGACCCTGCAATTGAACTTTGGCATCAGGCCTATGCTGTGAAGATTTAGTTACATCAAATGCTGCTTTCTACATATTTTTTGCTTGCTGGGAATTGGGCAAGTTGATTCACCTATTCTCCAGCATACCTTGTATACAGAGCCAAAACCACCTTCTCCAATCTTATTGGCAGCGGCAAAATTGTTAGTGGCAGCTTTAATCTGTCGCAAGGTAAATGAACCAATTTGCAACGCTAGAACCTTCAAATCTGCACCATGTTTCGGAACTTCTAAGAATTTGGAGGAGTCACGAGCTAAAGCACGCGATCTACTATCTAACAAGAATGCACCAATTCCTTCTCAATGTACCAGAAGACCTTATTATGAGTATTTGGTCTGAGCAAGTTCTGGACAGTATGTCTAAGCATCTTGAAATTTACGTTCTAGGAAACTCTGGCATCTGTTGGCAGTATGCACTTTAGAAAATAAAATGAGAATGTCCTTAGGGCAATTCCTAGTGAGGGAAAAGAGAAATCATAGAAAAGACCCACTTAGGACACTTGTCCAAGGTTTATATGTTTTGATGTCTCTTATATCAGAGACATCAACGCAGTATACATATGGTTGATTGCCCCCGCAAAACATGTGTACACACATCTAACAAACAATATACCATCCTCTTCCTTTAACTATCTATCCCTTCATTTTAGTATTTCTATATAAAGATTTAGTTCGTTGAGTGAACCAAATGGATCTGTTACACTTCAGCAATATTATGGCATAAAAATAATATGTTGCTTTTTGTGTCAAATAAAACTTTCAATGGAATGCAGACGTCATGCATCAACACCTCTACAGAGGAACTGTGTAATCTAGTTTCATCATTGATGATACATTGCGATTACCCCTCCCCCACCAGAAAAGGTAAGAAGTAGAAGAAGAGTCACAACTGAACAGTTTGACAGGACAACCCTGTGGCCTAGATAAGATATAAATGATGCGATGTGATTACCCCCATCACCCACCAGAATATGGAAAGGGGAAAATATATTCAGATTGCATAACATCCCCATATTTCTTGACAAATATATATGTGAACAAAATAACATAAATTCCAGTAAGCAACTACCTTGTGCCATTTCATTTTTACGTTTAAGACATCCTCTCCACCAAAGGATGCCCAGGATAAGAAAAATTACAAAAACTATAGCAGCCACGATCCCGGCCACTGTACCAGCCAGTTTTCCAGCCGAATCTTGTGGGCGTTTAAAGCCTGCACCTAAGAAAGAACAATATATATTTACCCAAAACTGTTCAAGTAAATGGGGTAGACATAAATGTAGAAAGATATCGGTGGGTTCTTGGTGAACAAAGAAACCAATAGATGTGACAGCACACTAATTGAGAATCAGAAGACATGAAAACTGCTCTGACTACTCCGCAGAATCTATCAGATTAAAGAGCACAAGAGATATGATCTTCGGAACATAACACTAAATACAAAGGAAAAAAGAACAATATATATACTCTTGACTCTGAAGGCAGTACTATACAATACAGGCACAATGGCTGTTGACCAATAGCAGGAAGGTGAACAAGGCTATCCTGTCATAGTCTGAATAAAAGGACTACAAATACACAGAAAAAACAAACTTAGATGGAAAGGAACAAAGCAAATTATAGCCAATTTTCGCCTCTCCAGAATAAAATCATAGACCCTAGTTAGCTACTGTGGTAATTTATCTGATCAACTGTGACAGATGGCAATGGCCTGAATCCAACAGTGGACATTTGCAAACAAACCAAGACACCGTGAAAATTCATCTGATCAACTGTAACAGAGGCCAAGGGCCTGAATTTAACAGTGGACATTTGAAACCAAACCAAGTAACTGAATAGCCTATTGATGATTTCTGGTGCAAGACAAAATATGGGTTTTTTCCCCCAACATGAGTATGAGTAGCTTGTTCAGTGGAGAAGCACGAATGGCAACATGCAAGTGTCTGTCTGCATACCAGGACAGATGGAGATAGCAGATATAAGAGGACCATAGTCTCCAAGAGTAGGTATAGCAATAGTTCCTTTCCCAGCCCAATATAAGCGTATATCCAGAGTGCCCTTGGTCACATTGGCAGGAAAACTTCTTTTGACAGCCCTTCCGGGTCCACCTGCTTCAATCTCAATATTGAAATCTTCCCACACCAATTTCCCCTGAAATAATGTTCAATCCGACTCAAGTTCATTGTCTCCACATTGAACAAGACATCTGTCTCAACAGAATGTACAAATTGTGAAAAAAAAAATCATGATTTACAAATATGAGATATCTAGATAAAATAACCCAACCACAATATATTGAACGCTCTATATGCTTAATATATTAAACCAGCACTAACTAATGCCCAAAGTTTACCTGTATATAAATATTGAAAGCTCGCCTTCCAAGGCTTTTATAACTTTTGTCACCTGTGAACATGATCTCGGCAAAATGAAGGCTTACATTATAGGGCCCATTCATCAGACAAAAGCCATAATAAGTTAGAGAAATAGGAGAAAGCCGTGCTTTCATATAAAGTTGGGCATTATCTCCAGACAATACGGATACATTGTCAACTATATAATTATCAGAATCTTCTCCATCATCAAGGAAGTCACCGGTGCTGCTGTAGGCCCAGTTATCTCCACTCTTATAGAATTTTGAAGCTGAAGGTGGCTCCATATCATCGTCGAATGTGGTGTCCCCTATTTTTTCCTTGCTGCCACCACAATTTATGAAGAGACTATACTGATCTGGATGGACAAAAGAAATTGCCACAAAGTAAAAACTCAATTTTTCTTCTTTCTGTTAATATAAAGTGGACTTTCCAGTCACATTAAATAAGCATTCGCTTATTGGAATATCACATAAAAACTCCCAAGTTTATGAGCAACAAATTATTTCATGAAGGGAGACTATGAAATATCCATAGTAATTATGCATCGACCATCAGATATTGACATAAAAGCTGCGGGGAGAGTTGACAAAGAGATTAATTTGATGAGAAGGTACATGGAGAGTATGATGCAATATCATGATCTGATAATAATGATGGGACATACAGCAGATCAACTTACTTTTTTGACAAGACAGATTTTTCAAACATGAGACAAGTCCACTTGCAGCAGGATATAAGGTTCTGAACAAGTCACTAAAGATTTAGATGTTATAATGCTGCATATATAAACAATTAAAATGCAGGTTCTTGGAGATCCAAGTCTCTTAGTGAAAAATTTAATCTCAAACATACCCATTGTCAACCTCCGAGCTTGCGAACAAGTTGCTGTAGAGAAAAGACAAAATCAACATTTCATAGAGAAATGGAAATCTTGTTTATATGCCAGGTTCTAAGCTACTGAAAACCGCAAATTTGAGGGGAGCCCTGGATTTAGACTGAAGGAAGTAGTACATACACATATCGTCGTTGACATTGTAAGCCTCCAGCAGTAAAGTTGTTGTATGACAGATCACTACACAGAGAAATAGTCAACCGTTTCCAAAATCTCAACAATTTGAAGAATAAAATGATAGTCATTCCATCAAATGATTATGTACAAAAATGGAGACCAGTTGCAAAATATGGACAGGTAAAGCAAGTTGGAAGGCAAAAACATCACAAGGTTATGACATTAACATTTTAGCTTTATTCAAGATATCTCATCTTAAAATAGTAAGAGGAGAAACAGTAATTGGAGTGAGCAAAAACTTTAGAACTAGTTGGAGTGCATAAAATCCATTTTGACCCAGTAACAGTATAACATACATGATGTACTAGGCAAAAAGGCAAAATTCCAACGACTTCTTAGTTGGATCTTCCCAGTACAAAAACATCCAGACCACCATTTAGATGTTTAAACCACCTTACAAGAGCTTTATTCTTATACCCATCAGATGATATCGACTTCCTCCAAGGTACAGTCATTTTGGTCGGGTAGATTCTCAAGTGCACAGACCCAAAGAACTAGCCGAAGCAACTAATCATATATTTGCAGGGGATGCATTAGACAAACTTTCAAAGAGGATTTATCGGAAGTAAAATGTTTTGAAATGTTATTTTTATCCAAGTGGTTTGAAAAAGATCTAGAGCTGGGAAGGGCTTTTTTGTACAGGGGAAAGTGGGGCTAACTTGGCACTTCAAGTATATCCAATTTATATTCTTTCATGCATACCATACAATTCAGCCTCTTGTCTTACATATAACTTTCCAATTAATGGATCCCAACAAGGAGAAAGGGACTTGAGATGTTTCCATATCACTCCGTAGGCCAGAAACCATAAAGAGGCAAGATGGGAATGCATAATTGGTAACCACAGTACAAGATAAGCCAGAAAGAGGTAGAAGCAAATTTGTGATTAAACAAGACATTCTCTTCAGGCAGCGAAGCTTACACATATTCTGCTTCGTTCAGGATCCAAACAGGGACTTCTCCAGTCAATTGGTTTCCAGTCAAATAGCTGAAGAAGATTATTTGATTGAGTCAGTTCCTCATATATTTTACGCTCTCAAACTGACAGATTTTAGTTCGATACCTCAAAAAAGCATCATTTAGCTAATGAAAAGCATTTCATTATTAGTTGTGCAGAAAAAGATCAGTTAGCTCATGATATCAATATAAAGCTTTCAGCTGGAGAGGAAAAATTAAAGGAAAAGACAATGATAGAGGAAAAGCTAAATTCTTGCAAAACTTGGAGTTCATGGGGAAGAATTAGTGATACCATAAGATAGCACACAAAGCTTAACATAATGAAGGATACTAGCATACTAGCTTATTAACTATTTTGTTGCGATAATATTCTTGTCCTTCTAAGACATAAAGCAAAATAGTTAGGGAAGATGTGCTGATGTCAAACAGTCAATCATTGGGCAGAAAGATGAAAAGATGCGCCATTGTTAAAAAGTCCAAGAAGCATAGGACTGCAATTTGTCATCATTTTCAAGACTAGGGTCGAGACATCAAGGTCCTATCTGTAGACCTTCTAAATAGCACGTAAGAACTGCACTCACGAAACAATCTAGGGCCGTTGTCGTGGAAAGAACCAAATAGAGAACCTAGGGACTTTGCTATCTTTAATCTCCTATACGTCATAAACAGGCACACAGTACATGCATTGAGTATACACATACAACTGTCAAATACTTCAGTAACAGTGATCAATTTATGCCTTCCAGCAAAAAAAAAGTAACTCTATTAAAACTTGTGAATCATGCTCCTTAAGCAACAGAATATCATTGATCTATGTCTGCTCCAAGACTAGAGTCTTACCAAAAAAATTAGTTGACAAAAATCATAGATTCATAACCCAAATCATTGTAAAATTAGGATTGTGAAATTATAAGCATTCAAGACATGAGGACTTTATGGGTTACAAACTGGACATGTTACAATGGTCTAAGATATATTGATAGCTCAACTACTTTACAGTAAGAGCTGCCTGTAGCTTGGCCACTGGAACAACTTGAGATTTCAGATTCCAATACAAAATACAGAAGAAAAGCCTACTTTCAGAATCAAGTACTTACATATGATCTACTTCTGCCAGGCTCCTGAAGGAATCAGGGATCTTGCCACTCAGTTTGTTGAAGCTGAGGTCTCTGCAATGGAAAAAATACGAACATAATGAGAAAACTGGCTCTCGCTGGACTCCCTTTGAGTATACTTTGGGGGTTTTTACAAACACTGACAATGTCAATGAACCTACAATTCCAGTTCAAATGTTTAGACGTACAGTTCTACTGTCCAGTGCCTATGCTTTCTAAGACATTGCTTTCCAGAGGCATTCGAGACATAAGATCCACATTCATCAAGATGCTCACACACTATCCATATACACAAATTTTGCTGTTAATCAAATTTGTAACTTGCAGATTTCAATTTATCTAACTGGGAATGCTACTTGGGCACTAAATTGAATGAATCCCGTGAAATGCAACATATTACAGTTCAAATCGGGAGATTCCATTTATTTAATAGGACCAAAACTAAAGCTAATTATAATTTATTGAACAGATCTCCTTGTAGCATTTTATTTATGAATATAGGGACGATGACTAAGTACCAGGATGCTAAAAGAGTAGCATATCAGCTTGAGTGAATAAAACATAAACAACAATGAAGCATGAAGCTGCAGTCCAATATAATTACCAATGGAGAAAATACAAACTAGTCAAACCTAAAGAAAAGGAAATGGAGTACATAATAAGCCGCAGCAGAGCCACAGGAACTTGGTTATTCAAAATGTCAAAAAACAAAGAATAAGCATTGACCACTGATGATGACAGAATGGAAAAAAATTGCTATTTAATGTAGCATCTCGTGGAGATAACCAGATGAAGCAGAAGAATTAACTTTTGTAGAGATGAACTTGAAGCCATGCTCTCATTTGAACAAAGAACATCATGGCTGACATATATACGACGGTCAAGCATAAAACTCCAGTTAAATATTGTGGGGGCTCAGATTTGAGAATGTAAACCACCAAGGAAAGTTTCCAAATGATTAACCACTAGAAGCCTCCATTGAAGTTAATAAATTAGATGAAACGGGGACCACAACCAAGGTAAGAATTCTTGTGGTTTCTTTCCTGGAAAAAAGAGAGAGAGAGAGAGAGATAGAGAGAGAGAGAGAAGGTCCATATGCTTCTGCACTAGACTACATATTTTTACAGCAGAGGCCACAATCACCAGTAACTTAAATGCCACATCATGATGCACAATTCAGCAATAGCAACAGAAAATATCAAAAAACTATTGAATTAGACCTCTAAGCCATCTTAAATGGGTTCTTTATCTGCAATCGATAGTCAACCATAAACTAGTAGAAATTTCACTCATTTAGGGTTAAATTATCTATCCTTCTTGGAATAGGAACAGAGGAAAGCCATTTCCCACTCACAATGTTTTTAGCTTCGTCATTTCTGATAGATAATCAGGTAGCTCTCCTATAAGATTGCAGCTCCTCAGAATCCTAAAAGAAAACAGCACCTATATTATTACACTGCTAAGATGTTTTGGCTCTTTCGCATAAAGTAAACTATCTGTGAAGGAGCATCAATCTCACAGTATCACAATATTTGTACTGCTAAGTCGTGGAACTCGGGACTCGGTTCCATTGAGGTCACTTATTCTCCTGCATATTAAAATCAAATAGGGAACTTTTATTTCATTGATACCATTTTAAAGAAAGAAAGATCGGATTGAACCGCCAAAGTTCCATACTGACAAGTCGGTCAAATTCTTCAAATGTGAGATCCCGGAGGGAATTGGCCCTTGGAATCCACTTCCTTGAATAACTCTGGTGATACAATTCGTAGGTTATATTACCTTAGGGGTATATCTATATAGTCTGACTCAAAAAGCGAAGAAGCATTAAGCCTTACAGTTTCTGGAGGCTTGTCAAGTTCTGAATAAAGTCGGGTATTTTTCCCTCGAACTGATTATCGCCAAGTCGCCTACAGTGCATTGACCAACAAGATTCATATAAAGTAGAAAGAATAGAAATGTCTAAATGCTAGCAGAGTTTGTGGAAACTAGAAACTAACAGGTCCTGCAATGCCATCAATTGAGCAAACGTTTGAGGCAGCTCCCCAGTGAAATTATTTGACGTGAGGTACCTAAAACAAGGGAAAAAACCCGTGAAATCACATTGGTTAATTGAACTTGAATGCTGATCTCTCGACAGATCACTCCAATGGATAAAATTCCCTCGCTAGACACAAAATTTTCAGCGAACAAAAGCTCGATGCATAACACAGAAGTTATGCATCAAGAGAGACTCACAGTTGATTTAACTGGGACAAACTCCCCAGCTCTTGAGGAAGGGGTCCAGACAGCTGATTGATCTCGACAACTCTGCGCAGAAGAGATGTTAAACATGTTCAACATCGACCGAATCTAACAAAGCGAAGAGGCCAAACGCCAGCGGCGGGAGGAGCGATCGCTTACAATTTCCAAAGCGTGGATATATTTCCCAGCTCCTTCGGGAGTGTACCATTCAATCGGTTTCCGAGCAGAGAACTGCGCCATCATCATCGCGTTTCTCCGATCAATACAAGATACACTACACTCATGAGAGAGAGACAGAGGAGAGAGAGGGAGAGAGAGAACATACATGTTGAGCAACTTCGTAGATCCCCATTCTTCAGGAATTGGACCGCTCAGGTAGTTGCGGCTGACATCACTGTTCAGGGAGAGATGATGATGATGCTTCGTAAAGTAGAAGGAGGAGGAGGAGGAAGGGAGAGAATGGAGAGGCCATACAAGTTCTGGAGGAAAGGCAATCTGAACAGTCGAGGCGGGAGAGTGCCGGGAAGAGACTGCTTCTTGAGAACTCTGTTTTCACGACGACGCGAACGCTTTTATTTCTTATGTCTCTTTACTTAAAAATAAATAAATGAACAAGGAAAACTAGGCATCAAAATGAAAGTCGAAAAATGATAAAATCCTTCTAAAGTTGACTCAAAATGAACACATATATAATGGGAAGAACACGCATCGCTTAAACCCCAAAACCCCGGCCGTGCATCAGTACGAATGGCATACGTAACAATAAAGTGAGAATAGTACCGGAATTCTCAAATTACTATTACAATAGTAAATGTCACTTTAATATTCAATCGTGATTTTTCAAGTTATTACTTATGTTACTCACTAAAAATGTGTTATGATATATCTCATTCGTCATTACTACTGAGCAACTAATAGAAGTATCAAATGGGTGGGTTGGGTTGAGTCAAAAGTGGCTTGACCCATATTAATCCGTTTTGATCTATTGTCATACAATAAAATTTTAGTGATTCATATTCAACCCGACCCATATTATTATATAACTAAGTTAAGAAAAAAAATGTGTTGTTATTTTTTAAAATGTATCGTTAAAAAAATTTTACAATTTAGTTGATAATTTTTTAAAGTATTTTATATTTTTTTCGATATGTTAATTATTATATTTTAGATCTTCTTTTTTTTTTGGCTTTTCCTCTTTCAGCCGTTGGCAAGGCTCCAACTCACCAAATTTCAATGAGCACGTCATTGACCTTAGGTGAAGCTCGAGACTCATCAAGGCGAGGGTTGAGCTCATCGAAGTTCAATGAGTCTTGACCCTGACGGCCTCAAGCAAGCTCAATCTCGTCAAATATGATGAGTCTTGAGCTTGATAGCCTCGAGCAAGCTCCACCTTACCGCCAGCAAGGTTGAGTTGGCACCTCTCGCCTCATGACCTGCCTTCTCAAGCTTGTTCGAGGCGAGAATCAAGCCTTGCCAACCAAGGGCGAACATGAGCTCACCGACCTTAACGATGGCTGAGCTTGCTAATTTGGAGAGATCTTTGGCCTCCCTAAAGTCTATTGAGCTCGTCTCTCACCTTTTAGCTAGCAACTAGCTGAGAAAGGGGGAAATATGAGAGGAAAGAAGAAAATAAAGGGAAAATAAGAATAATCAATTTTTTTTAATCAAAACTAATTAGGATATCATAATTTTTAAATTTTGAAAATGTCTTGTTAATAACACTAAAAATTAATTAACTAACCCATTTATGATTCGACTCTAATCCATTTAAGACATATTTAGTTATTAAGCGATTCATTTAAGACTCGTTTAATCTTTTAAGTAAAATCATTTATGACCCACATTATCTAATACAAGTTAAAATATGAGTTTTTGACTCATTTTGTCACCTCAAGGTAGTATCAATTAAAAATTATGATGACTTGTATAATTATATGGTCGAGGATTAATATTATGCTCATAATTACTTATTGAAAAATTCTAATATGAGAAATGATTTTATGTATTTTAAATACATTTCGACCCCAAAATTAACCGATTTTTTGAATGAAATACAAGTATGGTCCTACTGTGTGATTAACGTCAAAGTCTAGGTAGAAATTTATGATGGTTTAATTCCACGACATTGAGATTTTCCATCTTATTTATTTGATGAGAGAGAGAGAGAGAGAGAGAGAGAGAGAGAGAGAGAGAGAGAGAGAGAGAGAGAGAGACATGCTGATGACATGGGGAACGGTGTTATTGTCGGCGTCGGTGAAGTTTCGGCAGGTGACGGCGTCGATAGTTGCATTAGGCACTTTGTTGTCGCCCCATCCACCCACTTTGCCGCACGGATCGGCGTTGAAATCCCAGTCCGTTTTCCCCATCGTCGCTGCTATTTCTCTCAACGCCTCCACTGCAAAAGAATGAAGAGCCGACAGGTCAAAGGAACAGCGATATCTCTCGTGCAAAAGCAGAAGCCCGAACGAGGTCAACGTCGCGTTATGCGTTCGACCCCAAACCGGGAGGAGGAAAAGGGAATGGTAAGAAGGCCGCCTCGTGGGGGTTCTTTCCACCCCAAGTGCTTCACCTTCGTCATCGGGCAGGAGAGTGGAGGCAGCAGCGAAGTGAAGGGCGCAAAGGAGGAGGAGCACGGAGGTGAGAGATCGAGCTGAGAAGAGAATCGCCATCGTTCCAGCCTCCAGTTCGCGAGAGAGAGGAGAGAGAGAGAGAGAGAGGTGATTGTTAAGTGAGGGATTACAACTTCACGCCGGTTATGTAAAGATAGAGGCAGAGGGACAAAGACTTTTCGCTCTTGTACGTCTGCATGGGAAGCGAGAGCGATGTCTGACAGCAAGATAGACGACCCCAAAGTCTTCCTCGAATGGGCATTCATCTTTGGCAACGGAGGACCAAACTTGTGTCACCAACACTGTTGTGGATAGGAGTGTGCATTATCCAAGACGGTCCGGTTCTTTCCCGATCTCTAGTCCGGTTCGATTCGATTCAATTCCTACAAAATTCAATGGACTGATTAGAAACCGTAAAAATTCTAAAAAATTTGAATTTCTTTACTTAATTTTAAGAAAAATATTGTTTTTGTAAAGTTAGGTAAATATTAAAACTTTAAAATTTTAAATTAAGTTCTTTTTACTTTTTTTACATTTTTATTATAAAAAATTTAACCGGTCCGATTCGGGCTTCATAGGAACCAAGAATTAGACCGCTCGAATACCGGCTTATTTTTGAGAGCCATGAACTGGACCAACACTTCTGGTCTGGTTGTTGGTCCAGTTCCTAGCAGCCCCGGGCGGTCCAGGCGATTCCGAATTCAAGTGGTCCAAATTGCTCATTCCTAATTGTGCATCATGCCAACCACAGGGAGAAACAACGGTCAGGGAAATGAAGTTTAAGCTTAGACCAGATAATAATGGTTCCACGGACCATGCCATGCACAAGACCTGAGCAATAAGTCATCTTCTAGGCATGTCTAGTCAGATTGATGTCAAGTGGTCGAGGGCACTTTAATCTTTTCAAGAACTCAATTCTCCTATTATATTCAACAAGTAAATTTACCATAACTTTGAAACTTTCAAATTTAACTTTAAACGGTGCATGTTGGGCTTGTAATATTGTCATTTACCTTGAAGTCTTTCTTAGAATCCAAGAAACCACATAAATTGGGATAATTTTTTAGCATATTTAGGACGTCTAGCAATCATCCCGCAGTAAATAGGGGCATTTAGTTAAATGTGCCAAGCACGTCGGGGCTTACGCCGTCTCCATATAACTTTGGGATGCTCATTGACAAATGTCCCAAACATGGGACATGTGCATACGTTGTTAAAAAGCGTGTAAATTTTGTCGGATCATTTCTATAGGGTCAGTCGATCAATATACATCTTCCTGGTCAATATGTTTTCTAGCAAAAGGTTGAACACTCTCACGACTCGTTATCCCTCCGTGTGATATTTGATGCGAACATAAAGGTTGAACCCATTAACGACCCATGGCGTATTGTTTCTGTTAGCATCCATGTATATAAGATACGAAGAGACCCTTAGATTGAGAGAAGAGAAGGATTACCTTTCATGCGTCGTATAAATTGCACCTGCCCACCAACCTTGCTTCATCTATTGAGCAAACGAACAAGTGAACCACGATGGTAAAGAATCCGGAAGGAACTAGTTATTTTTGTCTTTTGTTTAACCTAAGACTTGGAACCAACCTTGCTTCTCAAATCAGGAAGGATGATTCGGATTCAAACATCGCCTGTGTCTCACCTGGGAAAACTTGGTTCCATGACTTAAACCATTTTGAGTAGGTCAAATCAACAAGAGAAGGACATGCAATGCGTCCCTTCGTAACCCAGCCAGATAAGCTAGCATAGGCGGGGACCATCATTAATCATCCAGAGGAGAATCATTCGCAGTCTGAAAATTTGCTTAGCGGAAGCATCCATCGCGTCGATCCCCTCCCGCAGTTACTTTCATCCGCCTCTGTCGATAGTAGATGGCAAGTATCAATGTCGTTTTCCTGGTTCCTTTTCACCATGATTGACCATTGACAGAATAATTGAAGATAGTTTCGTGCGAAGCCAGAGTTCGGTGTTGTCATTAATCGCGATAACCGGCCAGGCGCTACAAGAAAAACTCATGGTTCCAAATGCATTGAAGCCATCGCTTGCTCAACCTAATCTAGTTCTGCTGCAAATTCTAGAGATATCATCGATCGAAAGCTTTTCAAGTGACCATGTCGGCCGGATGTCTTAACATTCCATCCTTTGCGTGGCCTTCACCAAAGGGAAATACCTCAACACTTTCGCAAGTTTTCTCTGGTTTGTTCGGAAACTTTTCGCATCAATCTTTCTTTTCATTCATTTACGAAATGCAACCATTCAAGGAAGAGTAAAATTTCGTATGTCCAAGTCCCAATCTCTGTCGCCATCTTCTGTGCCCCCTCGATGAGAGGAAGGCAAAGATGTACCCGTTGGAAAGGCTTCAATCGAAATCCACAGCAATTTCGGGAATGAGTTTGCAGACCAATCACTCAAAACTTGTAGGTGATTATAAGAGCACAATGAAGGATAACTTCGTGAAGGATGCACAATTTGGATGAAGAAGTTCATCCCAAGCTCTCAACAAGTTTCATTTATTTTTTTAAATTATATAAGTTGTTATTAAAAAATATTCGAAAAGTATTTGCTTTTCACGAAATAAAATAAATCATTAGGTATTGTCGGCACATTGATTTTTAAACTGAAGGACGACTGATGTGATCTCTTAACGGCCAAAAAACGTGATGCATGCATTGACAACAGCTGACAGAAAGTCGATGGGAGCATCCGGAGACAATTATTAAAACTTGTCTGGCAATTTGCATCCGAGTTCACACTTCGGAAAAGGATCCTCTGATCTGAGATCAGAGTACTCTTTTCCCCTCCATCATTAAATCTGCCCCCTCATGTATGAGGCCCGCCACTTCCACCCTCTCTCTCTTGCCTCAGCACCATTGGATCCTCTGATCTCAGATCAGAGGATCCGGATCCTCACACTTCGGACAGTGGAATTTATGGTGATTAGCTTTCCTTTCCGTGTGTCCCCTTATTCTTTTCTTCCTTGTCAACAGGAACTTCCGCGTAGATGTCTCAACATGTTCAGAGAAGGGTGTTGGCCTTTCAAGTCTGCCCCACATTTCCATGGATGCCTTTTTACACTCTCCTATCGCGAACCCATCAATCGTACATGATACATTAACGCGGTTGAGACTTGATTCAGACGCCTACGGAATAATGCATGGACCGGGCAGAGGATCTTCATCCAATTGCAGAATTGAGAAGGATGGAGGGATCATCACCACATGAGGTAGGCAAGATATGATTCTAAGCATATGATCATGAGACGAAGAGTAGAACGGTCTATCTCAAACTTCGAAACCCATGTTTCTTTTTTTCTTTTTCTTTTTTAAAATCCCAACTTCAATTACATGTGTCTGATCTTGATTGTTTCTAATTGTATTTTGATGTTTAATGCACGTGTTGTCATCCAACAAGAGGAATGCCGATTGAAAGGCAGTGTGAGTAGATTAGATTCACCACTTACCTCGAAGAAAAGCCATTTCTATGCTTTGCCGATTTCTCGATATCGACTCATTTCCAAATTTTTAAACCTTCCTGTGTTCTTAAAAGAAGAAACCTGTCTAGACCATTCAATGCTTTTCCGCTATCAAATTGGCCGTTGGCATTCATTTGAAAACCTGCCCCTTTCAAGAGCAACGGAGAAAGTGTCTCACCCATTGAATATTTAGCATGCCGCTAATTTTGAACTAAAATAGAATCTGAATTCATTTATTATTCATAATGATACATAATCATTAAATTGATGATAGTTATTAAAACGATACAAAAAAAAAGCTACCTGCATATCACTAATTAAATGAAAATTCACTAATTTTTGATGTTTTGCATCGCATTGGATATGAAACCAACTGTTACTAATTCTCTTAATATGCCTTTTTTATTTATCATAATTATTTACTTGGTTATAAGATTTGACCTCCTTGTCTTGGGCTGCCAAGTTCACCCACATTCATTCAGCCCCCACCTCTCAATCTCAAGGTGAGCAAACGATCCCATTGAGATTTCAACTTTTTAAATTCTTTCGACCTTAAGATATGAGAGTTTTTGTTTCGCAAAGGATAAATGATTTAAAAAGTATTTCTCAAAAGTTAGATCGCTCGAATTATTTATGAAAATAAATGACCGAAAAATATATATCTTCATCGTACACGAAATTATTTGTATATTTATTGTTGTCGATAGCGAAAATATCGTGCAACATAATGTTTGGTTTATTACCTTATAAATCTTTCATTATTTGTAACTGCAATATAACGATCATCGATTAATAATCACTTGACTCATAATGGTTCTAACGGTCATCAAGATGGTTAAAATGCATGGGTATTGAGACTTCTCACTTATCCATTATGCTTAAACAGTATAGGAACAAAAACAAGGGCCATGGACTGGAACCGGTTCATCTGCATCTCGTATTGATCTCTATCAAATACTTCCGCACAATGATTACTGGAAAAACAGAGAGCAAGAAATAGTTTGCCTGTGTTCTAATAAATTAGCTTTTGAAAGAATTGGGCGTTGTTTGGTCATCCTTTCAACAGAACTCTTAACTTTTCTATTCGAAGCTTGTCTTTCACTCGAATTTGAAGCTGAAGGTATAGACAATACAAAGAAAACAGCAACTGTCATGCATTGCAGAAATTGTGTATTGTGAACTAGTTATTGGGGAAAGCCAGAAGACAAATTGCTTGTGGTTAGCTGGTTGTACTCTTGTTGTTTCTTTCGATATTGTTATTTGAACAGAGATGATATTGCTACCTTCCCTCTTCAATCAATAGCCATGTGGATGGTTGCCACTGCATGGGTGGGAATCTATTATATGAAAACTCTTCTCTGTTTGAATGGCGAGACTTGCAAAAGTGGCGCATTCTTGCTCTTATGACGGACAAATCTCTCATGACCTTCTTTCTTATGCAGAATTGATATCTTCCGTCTACAAGCAAGACACGAAGATGTGTAACTCTATTTCAATTCCAAAAACAGCTAAAGGGCCAGGGTTTCTTTTAAAAATGCTACAGTAAAAGGTTCTGCATTATAGTAACAGTAAAAGTACAATTATCATTTACAGAAAAAATAAAATGTGTTACAGTAATGTCCAACCACTTTTCTCTTTTAGATCTTCAGCTAGTACATTTGATAGGGGTAGATAGGGGTAGACGAGTCAATCTTCATAGTGGCTTCCTAAATGGATATTATAACAGTGATCCTCATTGGTGTTTCCACTATGATGAAATTGGGAAGAAGATATTAAAACTTCTGCAATGATCTGCTTCATAGTGGCAAGTTATTCTTCAAGAGTTCAAATGGCGGCAAGTGCGGTTGCTATCAATGATTTTTGCTGTCGGAATCAAAAGTTGACAGAACAATTGCTTTGTTCCAATTTGCAAAATATTGTTTATTTGTGAATTTTGAGACTTGGTGTGAAAGTCATTAGCCATGTCTGCTCGCAGGGACATCGCTCACGAGATGCCTTCCCGCCCGACGCGAAAGTGACGGAAAGAAAAGATTTTGTTGAACAATCCCTCATAAAAATACTAAATAAGATCACTATATTATTAACTTTAAGAAAATATGTAAGTGCGTAGCATTAAAATATGAAAAAAAATATCAATAGAGAACGATACACTTTTCTTATTTGGAGCAAAATTCAATATTTATATGGTAACGATATTTCTCTTTTGACAACGTACGTGATGAATATTTCGAAAATCGAAAAGTCCTTCCATCCTTAACTTTTGGGATATTCTCTACACGTCTTCTTGCCCGAAAGGGGTGTTCGTTGGTAAATCAAAATGGCAACATCTATAACAACCAGATCAAGCGAAAGCCAAATCCGTGACCCTGATTAGCTGTGCGGTCTTGTAAAGATGGCACGTCAGGATGTCACGCAAATTGGCGAATTCGCCAATTTGCGTGACATCCTCACTGTCGATACCGGAGTGATATTACTTCGTTATGAGATCAAAGGTGGTGGCTTGTAATAATAGGATATGGCGCAAAATCGCTCGAAAGTTCGTAATTAAGAAATAGTTGCTGTTGTCCACCGTCGGCGGGAACACTTGTGCGCAGGGCAATTGTCAAAAAGGACAAAAACTCTTCTTCTTTTTTTTTTTTTTTGGGTGAGTTTGTTGCGAGAGAGATGTGCGGCCGCACGAAATGGGACCATTGCAGCACAGAGGCGCCCATCAACTAATCAAATCAATGCCATAATGCGTTTCGTTCCCTTTTCTTTTATTGTTTTTGTTCTTTTTTCTTATTTCCTGCACCTAAAGGAAGTGATGAGGGGAGAGGTACCTGGACAAGGAGCAGCCGCCGAGGGGCTGCCACCGGTACCCGGTGAAGGAGGGGTCGGGACGGCCGTTTCTGAGGCAGGCGAACTCGCGCTCGATGAAGGGACAGACGGAGGAGTTGTAGAGAGGGTAGGATTGGTCCGCCACCCAGCTCCCGCTGAAGACATCACACTTGGGGGGCTTGTTGCCTCCGGTTCTTCCTCGCGCTGCTTCCGAACCCCGAGTGCCTCCCCATATGATCAAAGTCAGAACCAGTTTCCAATGGAAAGAATGCGAAGAAGCCCATCTGCATTGCCTCTGTACCGACCAACCCCAACCCATTTTTTCTCACTGTGACATAGCAAACACAAAAGGCTCTTTTTGCACAGAGAGAGAGAGAGAGAGAGAGAGAGAGAGAGAGTTTTTGGATTCTGGGAAAGATTCAAGGTGGGGTGTTGAGAGAAACCAGTGGTATAGGGGCGTCGTCTTTGTGTAGGTTCTACACTTAAATGTGGCCCTCTTTGTTATTGTCTTTCGGTTAAGCTACTTAAAT
Source organism: Melaleuca quinquenervia (assembly GCA_030064385.1). Classification (NCBI taxonomy): domain Eukaryota; kingdom Viridiplantae; phylum Streptophyta; class Magnoliopsida; order Myrtales; family Myrtaceae; genus Melaleuca; species Melaleuca quinquenervia. The sequence continues at coordinate 27,319,219 of CM057723.1, read as the reverse complement.
AACGGGGATTTGGTTTCCATTTTCGGTAGAGGGCGGGGTTAGGAAGTTTGGGTTTCGCCAAGTTCGCAGCAGATTTTGCTTTCTTGCTTTGCTGGTTGCTGAGTTGTAGTTCGCGGGTAGGAGTAGCAGCCTATCACCGCCTTTGATGTTGACGCTTCTATAGGTTGGGCCTTGGGTCCACCACCTCTCGTGGTGGTAAGAATGACGAGTCGGTCCTCTCAAATCTCTTGGGGGGAGCAAACCCGCCCATCGTGCTTTTACCTTCCGTTTATTCCTTCTGAAACTGATTGCAAAATCTGAATGATTTCAAAATTATATTCTTTCTATTAATTAATGAAACAAATTTTTACTATTTATAGCAAATTAAATCTCAATATTTGTTTATTCGAATTGCGAAGATAGTTTCCGATTATTCATTATGTCAAATGATATGAGTGGCCATTTTTAAGAATATATATTTATAAATTATTTACTTTTTACCCAAATAAATAAAAGGATCCTAACCAACGAACAATTTTGACATTGACATATAATACGGAAACCTGAGGACCTAATAATCCATATGGTGCGAACCATGACTTGATTTGACATGTGAATTTTGTTTGTACATATAAATATATTGTGGATGTAGTATTCTCTTTTATTATTTCTCACGGATGGGATAAAATGAAGTTGGGCGGAGCATCCTCCACACTGGAGAGAAGAAAACTCGCAGTTCCTTGAAATAATTCTTGAGTAGCAACACGAAATATAACGAGGTATAGCTCAGGGATAGAGTAACACATCCAGAGCAATCCGCTGCTTCGTACATCTCGCCATCCAAATAATGAAAATCTTCTGTAATACATATTCCCAACATCACAATGGCAACCATCCACGTCATTATTGTGCGAAGAAATCGCGACATTGTCTCTATCTATATGAACAACAATATCGAAAAGAAACAGCACAGATAATACAACTATCAAACAACAAACCATCGTCTTTTGGCTTTCCCAATAGTGACTTCACGATGCACAATTACTGCACCGCATGATAGCAGTCGTTCCTCCGCAGTGTCTATACCTTCGGTTTCAAATGTGAACAAAAGAGAAAACTTCAAAGCGAGATTCAAGAGCTCATTTAGATGGATTGCCAAAGAAAGCCCCATTTCTTTCAAGCAGTAACTAGCAAACCATTTCTTATACTCTGTTCTGCCAGTAATCAGTGTCCAGATTTACCGGATAGCGATCATTAGCAGAGGTAGAAGAAGCGGTTCCAGTCCATGGCCCATCAGAGAACGTACTCTTGGTGGTATTCTCCACAACTGCCTGATCTTCGGCACCTTTGAAATGCTTCCTCATGGCCTCAATCGTTTCCTCTGTTATGATAGCGCCCCCAGAGTCCAGCACTGGAACAGCAACCTTGCCTTCAAGCATCCTAACCACAGATGACATCGGTGGCCTGAGTGCTGGAGTGGCATTAGTACACAGCAGAGCTACCTTTATCATTGCCAGCACCCCGTCTTTGTCAAAATGAGAACCCAGCCTCCGATCAACTAGATGTATCAAATTTCCCCTCTCATTCAAAACACGTGCCTAGGAACAGCAATGGAAAGGAAGATAATTTCCTCAATCTACAGATACTGACCAGTTGCAGAATAGGCTCAGAATACTAAAACAGGGAGAAGAAAATATATTCTGCCCTCGATAATTCCATGATAAATGTAGGTGACAAACACCCCCTAGTTTTTCATCTTTGTTATAAGAATTAAATGGAAGAAAAATATCTAACAAGTCAATACAGATAAAACATGCATTCTTTACCAACTTTAAGTAAAACCTAGTAAACTTAAAACATCAGTTGATCACTTACTAATGGTTAGCCGGTTGCAAAAATAATTACCACCACCGCTTTAAAACTACCAGCTCTTAATGAGTTTTACTGGCAGGAATTGTTTGTCAGTTTGCCATTACAACAAACAGTAAAATCGTCCATCGATGGTCTACGCCAACCATTGCCATTCACTCTCAGTTCTAGTTTAACAAGAATTACCTGGTTATGCAACCAAGGTGATTTAACGGGGACTAATAATGATTGTTCTAGCTAATGATTGGCTTACTGAAAGCAACATCATATATTACTTAAGCACTCAATTGTATGGATGTGAAAATAGTCAAATCTAAATTGAAAGGATATGAATATTTGAGTCAGGTCATGGTCATGAAAATTTCTTATTCGATAGTAGTTGTCAAACCTTGAAAGTACTCGAAGGACTTGTTTGGTGCTACTAAAAACTACAGGAGTATGAAGGTCGTGCATACACTACAATGACTAAACGAACCCAAATTTCAAGGAATAGAACCATCTCCAAATCCCAAAAAAGAATCGATATGATTCCTTCAGTCAGGAGGCAGCCCATGATTTCAAGTTTCAATTTTTCACTAGGGAGGTTCCAGTTTCAATTTCTTAGAACCAGACTAATCCATGAGCCCCCACCTGAAGCCACACGTCTTTGAGCATGAACACCATAGACCGGCTACAGCAAGGATTACTTTCTCCTTTCAAATTCCGCACAGACCAACATAATAAGAAGAATTGGATTAACTTGAAATGACAGATTGCACTTGACAGCATGACAATTTGCTCAGCAAGTTTCTATAGCTAGTCGTAACTCTCCTCTGCAACCATTAAAAGTGCATATGAGGAAGTTATATACTATGTTCACGCTTTCTCAATCCATTTTTCCACCGGCACAAGCATATATATATGGATACTAACATAATAGAGAAATTTTGAACGATAGAGTTAATTACCCAATCGAGTAGATGAAAGCATTTCTCGTTCTTTTGGTGACTAGTGTTGCTCCGGCCACTGACAACTTCTAAGGCAACGATGCCAAAACTATAGATGTCAGCTTTGTCAGTGAGGTAACCATGCATTGCATACTCCGGCGCCATATATCCACTGCACAACATGAAAAGAGCTGATGTTTGCAACAAGGCAAATGTCTTAAATGGCACTTGCTCAATATGTTCTTCCCAAGATACATTTTGCTTATCCCTCTTATCTTCCTAAAATACAAAATAAGGAGATGTTCCTAATTGTGACACCATGCCTCAAGCATCGAGGAAAAAACAAGCGCACCCTAGAATTTTATAGGATTCTGCAGAGAACGTTTCAAAATAAAAAGAGACATTTGTGGTTGCATCTAACTTGCAGGGAATATGTATGTCCTTATAACTTGGAAAAGAGGCTCTTTAACTGAAAAAGAGTCGAGAACTGGCTGAGACAAAGTCTGAATACTCAGGCAGCAGCCGTAGGAGGGTTCCTAAAGCCAAGCCCAGGGCCATAAAAAGCTTCATAAATTTGCTGTAGTCATTGCTGTAGGAGTACAAAAACAGCCTTTCACTTTCTCACTCTCTTTCTAACCCTTGGAATTCACATGCTAGCTGTGTAATTTTGCTTTTTTTCTTTGTAATTCACTTGAACATTGCATCATCTATGTTCACTAAATTGTTTTACATAAAGTTGATTGTCATTGGAAAAACATGAAAAACAATCAAATTACATGTCAATATAGGTTGTTAAAATGTACTGCACCATAATTCTATCATAATATATTGGTAAGCTTTTCATCTGAGTGAATATATTAGGTATGGCATACTGAATTAACTTATGAAATGTTTTTCTTGATTGCTCTTAATGTAGTGAATGAAGCATGTTGAATATGATCAGTCTTTTCAGCAAAATCTCCGATAGAAGGATATCATATTCCCACAAACTGTACTGGATCATCTAAGTTTGTTGAGATAATGGAAATTGAGTAATATTATGGTTCTTTTTTGTTAAACAATGAATGTTAGAGTTAGTAGAAGGAACTTACAGTTCTATCTTTACCCTAATTCATCACATTTTAAAGAGGTTGACTTTTTACAAGTCAACTCTCAAACGGTGAAATATTTGCACATGCTTGTTATATATTATTTTTTTGTGTATACAACTTCTGGAAGCAAAAAGAAATTTCCTCATATAAAAATCAACAGAAACAATAGCGAATTAGCTCTGTTGCCCATAATATCAATTGCATCCACGTTAAAAACTACATAAGTTAATATTAGTGGTAGAGCATTTGATATATTTAACATTGTTAATTAATGTGAAGACTGGTGGGAGAGACGTGGAGCTTTGTGGTTAAGCCCCATTTGTTGAGCGCCATGCTTTGGGATGATGTGACAACCACAAAGCTCTATCCAACTAAATTTTTTTATCTAAGACGAGATTTATCCACTCCATTCTTTTATGTTGTCACTGGCTCCTAATTAAGTAAACAGGAATATAGCAAGAAACTTACTAGGTTCCAGCAATCTTGGTGCTAATATGTGTGTTCTCCTCCTCATCAAGCTTTGCCAAACCAAAATCTGATATTTTCGGGTTTAGATCCTTATCCAGTAAAACATTAGTAGCTTTGATGTCTCTATGCACAATCTTCAGCATTGATTCTTCATGAAGATATGCCAAGCCCCTGGCGATACCCACACATATCTTCTGTCTTGTACACCAATCCAACTTTAACTGAAATTCTTCAGGACCTTCAATTGTATCAGAAGACATCAAAACTACTTTACTCCAAGTCATTAACTAAGTCAGTGAAGCACAAAGTGACATCAAATTACCAAATAAAGCACGAGCAAGACTGTTATTTTCCATGTACTCGTAAACCAGCAAAAGTTGCTTTCCTTCAACGCAGCATCCATAGAGTTTCACAAGATGTGGATGTTGAAGAGCAGAAATCATCCCGAGCTCAGTCACAAACTCACGATTTCCTTGCTTGGATTTGGATGAAAGCTGCTTTACAGCTATAGCAGTGCCATCTGGCAGGAGACCCTGCAATTGAACTTTGGCATCAGATCTATGCTGTGAAGATTAGTCACATCAAATGCTGCTTTCCACAGACTTTTCCCCTGTTGGAAATTGGGGTAAGTTGATTCACCTATTTTCCAGCATACCTTGTATACAGAACCAAAACCACCTTCTCCAATCTTATTGGCAGCGCCAAAATTGTTAGTGGCCGTTTTCATCTGTCGCAAGGTAAATGAACCGATTTGCAATGCTAGAACCTTCAAATCTGCACCATGTTTCAGAACTTTTAAGAATTTGAAGGAGTCAATAGCTAAAGTACGCAATCTACTATCTAACAAGCACGCATCAATTCCTTCTCAATGTGCCAGAAAACCTTATTATGAGTGTTTGGTCTGACCAAGTTCTGGACAGTATGTCTAAGCATCTTGAAATTTAATTTCTAGAAAACTCTGGCATCGGTTGGCAGTATGCACTTTGGAAAATAAAATGAGAATATCCTCAGGGCACTTACTAGTGGGGGAAAAGAAAAAGCATAGGAAAATCCCACTTCGGACAAGTAAGGCAAGGTTTCTATGTTTTAATGTCTCGTATATCCGAGACATCAATATAGTATACATATGGTTGATTGCCCCCCCAAGACACACAAACACACACTCACACATCTAACAAACAATATACCATCCTCTTCCTATAACTATCTATCCCTTTGTTTTTAGGATTTCTATATAAAATTTAGTTCATTGAGCGAACCAAATGGATCTGTTACACTTCAGCGATATTATGGCATAAAAATAATTTGTTGCTTTTTGTCGCATAAAATTTTTCATTGGAATGCAGACGTTGTGCATAAACAGCTCTACAGAGGAACTGTGCGATCTAGTTGCAGTATTGATGATACATTGTAATTACCCCTCCCCCACCAGAAAACATAAGAAGTAGAACAAGAGTCACGAATTAACAGTTTGACAGGACAACTCTTTGACCTAGATGAAATATAAATGATGCGATGTGTACCCCATTCCCCACCAGAATAGGAAAGGGGGAAAATATATTTAGACTGCATAACATCCTCATATTTCTCGACAGATATATGTGAACGAAAGAACATTGATTTCAGTAAGCAACTACCTTGTGCCATTTCATTTTTACATCCAAGACATCCTCTCCACCAAAGGATACCCAGGATAAGAAAAACTACAAAAACTATAGCAGCCACTATCCCGACCACTGTCCCGGCAGGTATTACATCCGACTCTTGTGGGGGTTTAAAGCCTGCAATGAAGAAAGTACAATATATGTTTACCCAAAACTGTTCAAATAAATGGAGTACACGTAAGTGTAGAAAGATATCGGTGGGTTCCTGGTGAACACAGAAACCAATAGATGGGACAACACACTAATTGAGAATCGGAGGACATGAAAACCGCTCAGACTACTCCACAGAATCTATCAGATTAATGAGCACAAGAGATATGATCTTCAGAACATAACAATACATACAAAGGAAAAAAGAAAAAAATATATATGCTCTTCACTCTGAAGGCAGTACTATACAATACAGGCACAATGGCTGTTGATCCATAGCAGGAAGGTGAACAAGGCTATCCTGTCATAGTCTGAATAGAAGGACTAGAAATACACAGAAAAAACAAACTTCGATGGAAAGGAACAAAGCAAATTGTAGCCAATTTTCGCCTCTCCAGAATAAAATAATAGACCCTAGTTAGCTACTGTAGTAATTTATCTGATCAACTGTGACAGATGGCAATGGCCTGAATCCAACAGTGGACATTTGCAACCAAACCAAGACACCGTGAAAATTTATCTGATCAACTTTAACAAAGGCCAAAGGCCTGAATGCAACAGTGGACATTTGCAACCAAACCAAGTAACTGAATAGCCTATTAATGACATTTGGTGCAAGACAAAAATTGGGTTTTTTTTCCCCGACGTGTACAAGTAACTTTTTCAGTGGAGAAGCACCAAGTGTGACGTGGAAGTGTCTGTCGGCATACCAGGATAGATGGAGATAGCAGATATAAGAGGACCATAGACTCCTCTAGTAGGTATAGCAATAGTTCCTTTCCCAGCCCAGTACAATCGTATATCCAGAGTGCCCTTGGTCACGTTGGCAAGAAAACTTCTTATGACCGCCTTTCCGACTCCACCTGCTTCAATCTCAATATTGAAATCTTCCCACACCAATTTCCCCTGAAACAATGTTTAATCTGACTCAAGTTGATTGTCTCCACACTGAACAAGGCAAAACGTTCCGTCTCAACAGAACGTACAAATTGTGAAAAAATCCTGATTTGCAAATATGAGATATCTAGATAAAACAACCCAAACACAACATATTCAAACGCTCTATATGCTTAATATATTAGAACCAGCACTAAATAATGCCCAAAATTTACCTGAATATAAATATTGAAAGCTCGCCTTCCAAGGCTTGTATAACTTTTGTTGCCTGTGAACATTATCTCCGCAAAATGAAGGCTTACATTATAGGTGCCATTCATAAGACAGAAGCCATAATAAGTTAGAGAGATAGGAGAAAGCCGTGCTTGCTTGTAAAGTTGGGCATTATCTCCAGACAATACGGATTTATTGTCTGCTATATAATTATCCGGAAGTTTTCCAATATCAAGGAAGCGACCAGTGCTACTGTAGGCCCAGTTATCTCCACCCCTAAAGAATTTTGAAGCTGAAGGTGGCTCCTTATCATCGTCGAATGTGGTGTCCCCTATTTTTGCTTCGCTCCCGCCACAATTTATGAAGAGGCTATACTGATCTGGATGGACAAAAGCAATTGCCACAAAGAGAAAAATCAATTTTTCTTCGTTTTGTTAATATAAAGTGGACTTCCCATTCCCACTAAATAAACTGGCATTCCCTCATTGGAATATCACATAGAAACTCCCAAGTTTATGAGCAACGCATTATTTCATGAAGGGAGCCTTCGAAATTTCCATAGTAATTATGCATCGATCATCAGATTTTGACATGATAGCTGTGATGACAGTTGACAAAGAGAGTAATTTGATGAGCAGATACATGGAGAGTATGATGCAATATCATGATCTGATGATAATGATGGGACATACAGCAGATCAACTTACTTTTTGGACAAGGCGAACTTTTCAAACATGAGACAAGTCCACTTGCAGCAGGATATAAGGTTCTGAGCAAGTCAGTAAAGATTTTAATGTTAGAATGCTACATACATAAACAATTAAAATGCAGGCTCTTGGAGACCCAAGTCTCTTAGCTAACAATTTAATCTCAAACATACCCATTGTCAACCTCTGAGCTTGCGAACAAGTTGCTGTAGAGAAAAGACAAATTTAACATTTCATAAAGAAATGGAAATCTTGTATTCATGCTAGGTTATAAGCTACTGAAAACCGCAAATTTGAGGGGAGCCCTGGACTTAGACTGAAGGAAGCAGTACATACACAGAAGATCGCGGTTGGCATTCTAAGTCTTGAGCAGTGAAGTTGTTGTATGACAGATCACTACACAGAGAAATAGTCAACCGTTTCCAAAATCACATCAATTTGAAGAATACGATAATAGTCATTCCGTCAGATGATTATTATGTACAAAAATGGAGGCCAGTTGCAAAATATGGACAGGTAAAGCAAGTTGAAAGGAAAAAACATCACAAGGTTATGAAAGTAACGTTTTAACTTTATTCAATATATCTCGTCTTAAAAGAGTAAGAGGAGAAACAGTAATTGGAGTGAACAAAAACTTTAGAACTAGTTGGAGTGCATAAAATACATTTCTACCAGTAACAGTACGACATACATGATGTATAAGGCAAGAAGGCAAAAACAGAACTGTGATTCCAACGACTTCTTAGTCAGATCTTCCTAGTATAAAAATATCCAGACCACCATTTAAATGTTTACACCACCTCACAAGAGTTTCAATCTCATGCCCATAAGTTGATATCAACTTCCTCCTAGGTCCAGTGATTTTGGTTGGAGAGATTCTCATATACACAAACCCAAGGAACTAGCCCAAGCAACTAATCATATTATGTGGGGGATGCATTAGACAATCTTTCCAAGAGGACTTATCAGAAGTAAAAAATTTCGAAATGTTATTTTTATCATTCCAAGTGGTTTTAAAAAGATCTAGAGCTGGGAAGGGCTTTTTGCATAGGGGAAAGTGATGCCAATTGGCACTTCAAACATATCCACTTATATTCTTTCATGCATACTATACAATTCAGTCTTACATATAATTTTCCAATTAACAGATCTAAAAAAGGAGAAGGGTACCTAAGATGTTTCCATATGACTCCATAGGCCACAAACCATAAAGATGCAAGATGGGAATGTATAACTGGTAACCGCAGTGCGAGATTAGCCAGAAAGAGGTAGAAGCAAATTTGTGATTAAACAAGACATTCTCTTCGGGCAGCAAAGCTTACACAAATTCTTTTGTCTGCAGGATCCAACCAGGGACTTCTCCAGTCAATTGGTTTCCAGTCAAATAGCTGAAGAAGATTATTTGATTGAGTCAGTTGCTCATGTATTTTACCCACTTAAACTGAATGATTTTAGTTTGATACCTCGAAAAAGCATCATTGAGCAGATTAAAAGCATTTAAATAGTGGTTGTGCACGAAAAAAGTCAGTTAGCTCATGATATCAATATAAAGCTTTCAGCTGGAGAGGAAAGACAAAGAAAATCAATGATAGAGGAAAAACTAAGTTCTTGCAAAACTTGGAGTGCATGGGGAAGAATTAGTGATTACCATAACATCAGTACACGATGCTTAACATAATGAAGGATACTAGCATACTAGCTTATTAACTATTTCCTTGCAATAATATTCTTGTCATTCTAAGACATATAGCAAAATAATTAGGGAAGATGTGCTGATGTCAAACAGTTAATCATTGGGCAGAAAGATGCAATGACATGCCATTGTTAAAAAGTCCAAGAAGCATAGGACTGCAATTTCTCATCATTTTCGAGACTAGGGTTGACAGACGTCAAGGTCCTATCTGCAGACCCTCTAAATAGAAAGTAAGAACTGCACAAAACAATCTAGGGCTATCATCATGGAAAGTACCGAATAGAGAGCCTAGGGACTTATTGCTATCTTTAATGTCCCATACATCATAAAAGAGGCACACAGGACATGCATTAAGTACATACATATACAACTGTCAGATACTTCAGTAACACTGATCAATTTGTCTCTTCCAGCAAAAACAAGTAACCCTATTGAAACTAGTGAAGCATGGTCTTTAAGCAACAGAATATCATCGATCTGTGTCTGCCACAAGACTAGAGCCCCACCAAAATAATTAGTTGACAATAATGATATACTCCTAACCCAAATCATTGTAATATTAGGATGGTGAAATAATAAGCATTAAAGACACGAGGACTTCAAGGGTTATAAACTGGACATGTTATCCAAGTCTAAGATGTATTGATAGCTCAAATACTTTACGGTAAGAGTTGCCTATAGCTTGGCCACTGGAACAACTTGAGATTTTAGATTCCTATACAAAATGAAAAAACAGAAGCCTACTTTCAGAATTAAAGTACTTACATATAATCTACATCTTCCAGGTTACTGAAGGAGCTAGGGATCTTGCCACTCAGTTTGTTGAAGCTGAGGTCTCTGCAATGGAAAAAAGACGAATATAATGAGAAAACTGGCTCCCACTGGACACTCTTTGAGTATACTTTGGGGGATTGTACAAACACAGACAACACCACTGAGCCTACAAAGTCCAGTTCAGATGTTTAGATGTACAGTTCTACTGCCTGCTGCCAATGCTTTCTACCAGACATTCCTTTCCAGAGGCATTCAGGCATAAAATCCATGTTCATCAAGTTGGTCACACACTATACATATACAAAAACTTTGCCATTAATCAAATTTACAACTTGCAAATTTCGATTTCTAAAACTGGAAATGCTACTCGGGCACTAAATTGAATGCCACATCACGATTCACAATTCAGCAATACCAAGAGAAAAGACCAAAACACCATTGAAGTCAGTAAGGGACCTCTAAGCCATCTTAAATGGCTTCTTTAACTGCAATAAATAGTCAACCATAAACTAGTAGAAATTTCACTCATTAAGGGTTAAATTATCTATCCTCCTCGGAAAGGAACAGGGGAAAGCCATTTTCCACTCACAATATTTTCAGCTTCGTCATTTGTGATAGATACTCGGGTAGCTCTCCTATGAGATTGCAGCTCCTCAGAATCCTAAAAGAAAACAGCACCGATATTATCACACTGCTAGGGCTTTTTAGCTCTTTTGCACAAAGAAAACTATCAGTGAAAAAGCAACGATCTCACAGTGTCGCAATATTTGTACTGCTAAGTTCTGGAACTGGGGACTCGGTTCCATTGAGGTCACTTATTCTCCTGCATATTAAAATCAAATAGAGAACTTTTATTTCATTGACACCATTTTAAAGAAAGAAAGATCAGATCGAACTGCCAAAGTTCCATACTGACAAGTCGGTCAAATTCTTCAAAAGTGAGATCCCGGAGGGAATTGGCCCTTGCAATCCACTTCCTTGAATAGCTCTGGTGATACATAACAAGGATTATATTATCTTAGGGGTATATCTATATAGACTGACTTAAAAAGTGAAGAAGCATTAAGCCTTACAGTTTCTGGAGGCTTGTCAAGTTCTGAATAAAGTCGGGTATTTTTCCCACGAACTGATTATCACCAAGTCGCCTACAGTGCATTGACCAACAAGATACATATGAAGTAGAAAGAATAAAAATGTCTAAATGCTAGCAGAGTTTGTGGAAACTAGAAACTAACAGGTCCTGCAATGCCGTCAATTGAGCAAACGTTTGGGGCAGCTCCCCAGTGAAATTATTTGACGTGAGGTGCCTAAAACAAGGGAAAAAACCCATGAAATCACATTGGTTACTTGAACTTGAATGTTGATCTCTCGACAGATCACTCCAATGGATAAAATTCCCTCGCTAGACACAAAATCATCGGCGAACAAAAGCTCGATGCATAACACAGAAGCTATGCATCAAGAGAGACTCACAATTGATTTAACTGGGACAAACTCCCCAGCTCTTGAGGAAGGGGTCCAGACAGCTGATTGCTCTCGACAACTCTGCGCAGAAGAGATGTTAAACATCTTAAACATCGACCAAATCTAACAAAGCGAAGAGGCCAAACGCGAGCGGCGGGAGGAGCGATCGCTTACAATTTCCAAAGCGTGGATATGTTTCCCAGCTCCTTCGGGATTGGACCAGTCAACCGGTTTCCGAGCAGAGAACTGCGCCATCATCATCGCGTTTCTCCGATCAATACAAGATACACTACACTCATGAGAGAGAGACAGAGGAGAGAGAGAGGGAGAGAGAGAACATACATGTTGAGCAACTTCGTAGATCCCCATTCTTTAGGAATTGGGCCGCTCAGGTAGTTGCGGCTGACATCACTGTTCAGGGAGAGATGATGATGATGATGCTTTGTAAAGAAGGAGGAGGAGGAGGAGGAGGAAGGGAGAGAATGGAGAGGCCATACAAGTTCAGGAGGAAAGGCAATCTGAACAGTCGAGGCGGGAGAGTGCCAGGAAGAGACTGATTCTTGAGAGCTCTGTTTTCACCACGACACGAACGCTTTTATTTCTTATCTCTCGTTTACTCAAAAAATAAAATTTTAAAATAAAAGTCGAAAAATGACAAAATCCTTCAAAAGTCGACTCAAAATGACATACGTAAATACACGGCCGTGTATTAGCATGGGAAGAGCGTGCATCAGCAGATCCTCGGCCGTGTATTAGCATGAATGACTATTACAAGTATAATAAGGGATACGGTACTTATCACTTTGACATTCAATCATGATTTTTCAAATTAACACTCACGCTAATTACTAAAAATAGTATAGAAATGTATTTTGATATATTTCATTTGTCATTATAATGAGGGGCTAAGCACATAACTTGTGATTCTATTATTTAAAAATTATGAAGACTTGTATAATCATGTTGTTAGCAACTAATATTATTAGGAATGAACAACTTGAACTGCCTGAATTAGAAGTTGCTCGGACCAGTTCCAGGTTTCCAAAAGTGGAATCGGTTTCCGGATGATACAATTCCCGATTCCTAGGAATGTCAGAAAGAATCGGTTAAATTTTTTATATTTTATTAAAAATAAATATGTAAAAAAAGTAAATATAACTCAATTTAAAATTTTAAAGTTTTAACCTTTACCTAACTTTACCAAAATATTTTTTAAAAATAAGTAAAAAAATTCAACTTTTTTTAGAATTTTTCTGATTCCCAATCGGTCTATTAGATTTTCTAGGAATGATCCAGTTTGGTTCAGGACTTAGGCGGTCCAGTCCACGGTCTTAAAAATCGAGGACTAGTTCCATCGGTTCGATTCCCAATTCTCCGAGGGGGTCCAAATCGCCCTGGATCATGCACACTCCTAAATATTATATTCATAATTACTTCTTGAGTAATTTTAATATGATAAATGATTTTATGTATTATCATTACATGTCGAACCCAAAATCGACCGTGTTTTTTGAATGAAATACAAGTATGGTGCTAACTGTGTGATGAATATCAAAGTCTGGCTAGGAATTTATGATGGTATAGTTATTTGGAGAGAGAAATACATGCTGATGACATGGGGGACGATGTTATTGTTGGCGTCGATGAAGTTTTGGCAGGTGACGGCGTTAGTTGCATTAGGCATTTTGTTGTCGCCCCATCCGCCCTCCACGCCGCACGGATCGGCGTTGAAATCCCAGTCCGTTTTCCCCATCGTCGCTGCTATTTCTCTCAACGCCTCCACTGCAAAAGAATGAAGAGCCGACAGGTCAAAGGAACAGCGATATCTCTCTTGCAAAAGCCCAAAACCAGGAGGAGGAAAAGGGAATGGTAAGAAGGCAGCCTCGTGCAGTTTCTTTCCACCCCCAGTACTTCACCTTCGTCATCGGGCAGGAGAGTGGAGGCAGCAGCGAAGTGAAGGGCGCAAAGGAGGAGGAGCACGGAGGTGAGAGATCGAGCTGAGAACAGAATCGCCATCGTTCCAGCCTCCAGTTCGCGAGAGAGAAGAGAGAGAGGTGATTGTTAAGTGAGGGATTACAACTTCACGCCGGTTATGTAAAGATAGAGGCAGAGGGACAAATACTTTTCGCTCTTGTACGTCTGCATGCGAAGCGAGAGCGATGTCTGACAGTACGATAGACGACCCCCAAGTCTTCCTCGAATGGGCATTCATCTTTGGCAACGGAGGACCAAACTTGTGTCACCAACACTGTTGTGGATTGGAGTGTGCATTATCCAAGACGGTCCGGTTCTTCCCCAATCTCTAGTCCGGTTCGATCCGAAATCCAATGGACTGATTAGAAACCGTAAAAATTCTAAAAAAATTGAATTTCTTTACTTAATTTTAAAAAATATATTATTTTTGTAAAGTTAGGTAAATATTAAAACTTTAAAATTTTAAATTAAGTTCTTTTTATTTTTTAACATTTTTATTATAAAAAATTTAACCGGTCCAATCCGAACTTCATAGGAACCAAGAACTAGACCACCCGAATACCGACTTATTTTTGGGAGCCATGAACAGGACCAACACTTCCAGTCTGGTTCGGTTCCTAGCAGCCCCGAGCGGTCCAGGCGATTCCCAATTCAGGTGGTCCAAATTGCTCATTTCTAATTGTGCATCATACCAACCACAGGGAGAAATAACAGTCAGGAAAATGAAGTTTAAGCTTAAACCAGATGATAATGGTTACACGGACCATGCCATGCACAAGACCTGAGCAAAAAGTCATCTTCTAGGCATGTCTAGTCAGAGAGGGCACTTTACTCTTTTTAAGAACTCAATTCTCCAATTATATTAAACAAGCAAATTTGCCATAACTTTGAAAAAAATTAACTTTAAACGGTGCATGTTGGGCATGTAATATTATCATTTACCTTGAAGTCTTTCTTAGACTCCAAGAAACCACATAAATTGGGATAATTTTTGAGCATGTTTGGGACATCTATCAATCGTCCCGCAATAAATAGGGGTATTTAGTTAAATGTGCCAAGCACGTCGGGGCTTACGCCGTCTCCATATACCTTTGGGATGCTCATTGACAAATGTCCCAAACATGGGACATGTGCATACGATGTTAAAAAGCGTGTAAATTTTGTCGGATCATTTCTATAGGGTCAGTCGATCAATATACATCTTCCTGATCAATATGTTTTCTAGCAAAAGGTTGAACAATCTCACGACTCGTTATCCCTCCGTGTGATATTTGTTGCGAACATCAAGGTTGAACCCATTAACGACCCATGACGTATTGTTTCCGTTAGCATCCATGTATATAAGATACGAAGAGACCCTTAGATTGAGAGAAGAGAAGGATTACCTTTCATGCGTCGTATAAATTGCACCTGCCCACCAACCTTGCTTCATCTATTGAGCAAACGAACAAGTGAACCACAATGGTAAAGAATCCGGAAGGAACTATTTATTTTTGTCTTTTGTTTAACCTAAGACTTGGAACCAACCCTGCTTCTCAAATCAGGAAGGATGATTCGGATTCAAACGTCGCCTGTGTCTCACCTGGGAAAACTTGGTTCCATGACTTAAACCATTTTGAGTAGGTCAAATCAACAAGAGAAGGACATGCAACGCGTCCCTTCGTACCCCAGCCAGATAAGCTAGCATAGGCGGGGACCATCATTAATCATCCAGAGGAGAATCATTCGCAGTCTGAAAATTTGCTTTGCGGAAGCATCCAACGCATCGATCCCCTCCCGCAGTAACTTTCATCCGCCTCTGTCGATAGTAGATGGCGAGTGTCAATGTCGTTTTCCTGGTTCCTTTTCACCATGATTGACCATTGACAGAATAATTGAAGATAGTTTCATGCGAAGCCAGAGTTCAGTGTTGTCATTAATCGCGATAACTGGCCAGGCGCTACAAGAAAAACTCATGGTTCCGAATGCATTGAAGCCATCGCTTGCTCAACCTAATCTAGTTCTGCTGCAAATTCTAGAAATCATCGATCGAAAGCTTTTCAAGTGACCATGTCGGCCGGATGTCTGAACATTCCATCCTTTGCGTGGCCTTCACCAAAGGGAAATACCTCAACACTTTCGCAAGATTTCTCTGGTTTGTTCGGAAACTTTCCGCATCAATCTTTCTTTTCATTCATTTACGAAATGCAACCATTCAAAGAAGAGTAAATTTTCGTATGTCCAAGTCCCAAACTCTGTCGCCATCTTCTGTGCCCCCCTGATGAGAGGAAGGCAAAGATGTACCCGTTGGAAAGGCTTCAATCGAAATCCACAGCAATTTCGTGAATGAGTTTGCAGACCAATCACTCAAAACTTGTAGGTGATTATAAGAGCACAATGACGGATAACTTCGTGAAGGATGCACAATTTGGATGAAGAAGTTCATCACAAGCTCTCAACAAGTTTCATTTATTTTTTTAAATTATATAAGTTGTTATTAAAAAATATTCGAAAAGTATTTGCTCTTCACGAAATAAAATAAATCATTAGGTACTGTCGCATTGATTTTTAAACTGAAGGACGACTGATGTGATCTTTTACGACCAGAAAACATGATGATTCCATTGACGACAGCTGACAGAAAGTCGATGGGAGTATCCGGAGACAATTATTAAAACTCGTCTGGCAACTTGCATCCGCGTTCACACTTCAGGCAGAGGAATTTATGGTGATTAGCTTTCCTTTTCCCTTTCTCCTTTTTGAACTTTCCGTGTGTCCCCTTATTCTTTTCTTCCTTGTCATCGGAAACTCCGCGTAGACGTCTCAACATGTTCAGAAAAGGTGTTGGCCTTTCAAGTCTGCCCCACATTTCCATGAATGCCTTTTTACACTCTCCTATCGCAAACCCATCAATCGTACATGATACGTTAACGCGGTTGAGACTTGATTCAGACGCCTACGGGATAACGCATGGACCGGGCAGAGGATCTTCATCCAATTGCAGAATTGAGAAGGATGGAGGGATCATCACCACATGAGGTAGGCAAGATATGATTCTAAGCATATGATCACGAGACGAAGAGTAGAACGGTCTATCTCAAACTTCGAAACCCATGTTTCTTTTTTTCTTTTTCTTTTTTAAAATCCCAAATTCAATTACATGTGTCCGATCTCGATTGTTTCTAATTATATTTTGATGTTTAATGCACGTGTTGTCATCCAACAAGAGGAACGCCGATTGAAAGACGGTGCAAGTAGATTAGATTCACCACTTACCTCGAAGAAAAGCCATTTCTGTGCTTTGCCGATTTCTCGATATCGACTCATTTTCAATTTTTTAAACCTTCCCGTGTTCTTAAAAGAAGAAATCTATCTAGACCATTCAATGCTTTTCCGCTACCAAATTGGTCGTTGGCATTCATTTGAAAACCTGCCCCTTTCAAGAGCAACGGAGAAAGTGTCTCACCCATTGAATATTTAGCATGGCGCTAATTTTGAACTAAAATAGAATCTGAATTCATTTATTATTCATAATGATACATAATCATTAAATTGATGATAGTTATTAAAACGATACAAAAAAAGCTACCTGCATATCACTAATTAAATGAAAATTCACTAAATTTTGATGTTTTGCATCGCATTGGATATGAAACCAACTCTTACTAAATCTCTTAATATGCCTTTTTTATTTATCATAATTATTTACATGGTTATAAGATTTGACCTCCTTGTCTTGGGCTGCCAAGTTGGCCCACATTCATTCAACCCCCACCTCTCGATCTCAAGGTGAGCAAATGATCCCATTGAGATTTCAACTTTTTAAATTCTTTCGACCTTAAGATATGAGAGTTTTTGTTTCACAAAGGATAAATGATTTAAAAAGGATTTCTCAAAAGTTGATCGCTCGAATTATTTATGAAAATAAATGACCGAAAAATATATATCTTCATCGTACACGAAATGATTTGTATATTTATTGTTGTCGATAGCGAAAATATCGTGCAACATAATGTTTGGTTTATTACCTTATAAATTTTCATTATTTGTAACTGCAATATAACGATCATCAATTAATTATCACTTGACTCATAATGATTCTAACGGTCATCAAGATGGTTAAAATGCATGGGTATTAAGACTTCTCACTTACCCATTATGCTTAAACAGTATAAAGTCGAATGGATGTGAAGAATCCATCTCTGGGAGGGTATATAGGAACAAAAACAAGGGCCATGGACTGGAACCGGTTCATCTGCATCTCGTATTGATCTCTATCAAATACTTCCGCACAGTGATTACTGGAAAAACAAAGAGCAAGAAATAGTTTGCCTGTGTTCTAATAAATTAGCTTTTGAAAGAATGGGCGTTATTTGGTCATCCTTTCAACATAACTCTTAACTTTCTATTCGAAGCTTGTCTTTCACTCGAATTTGAAGCTGAAGGTATAGACAATACAAAGAAAACAGCAACTGTCATGCATTGCAGAAATTGTGTATTGTGAACTAGTTATTGGGGAAAGCCAGAAGACAAATTGCTTGTGGTTAGCTGGTTGTACTCTTGATGTTTCTTTCGATATTGCTATTTGAACAGAGATGATATTGCTACCTTCCCTCTTCAATCAATAGCCATGTGGATGGTTGCCACTGCATGTGTGGGAATCTATTATATGGAAACTCTTCTCCGTTTGAATGGCGAGACTTGCAAAAGGGGCGCATTCTTGCTCTTATGACGGACAAATCTCTCGTGACCCTCTTTCTTTTGGAGAATTGATATCTTCCGTCTACAAGCAAGACACGAAGATGTGTAACTCTATTTAAATTCCAAAAACAGCTAAAGGGCCAGGGTTTCTTTTAAAAATGCTACAGTAAAAGGTTCTGCATTATAGTAATAGTAAAAGTACAATTATCATTTACAGAAAAAATAAAATGTGTTACAGTAATGTCCAACCACTTTTCTCTTTTAGGTCTTCAGCTAGTACATTTGATAGGGGTAGGCGAGTCAATCTTCATAGTGGCTTCCTAAATGGATATTATAACAGTGATCCTCATTGGTGTTTCCACTATGATGAAATTGGGAAGAAGATATTTAAACTTCTGCAATGATCTGCTTCATAGTGGCCAGTTACTCTTCAAGAGATCAAATGGCGGCAAGTGCGGCTGCTATCAATGATTTTTGCTGTCGGAATCAAAAGTTGACAGAACAATTGCTTTGTTCCAATTTGCAAAATATTGTTTATTTGTGAATTTTGAGACTTGGTCAAACAGCGGAAAACCATTCCACCATTTGGTGTTAAATAACGTGGATGTAGTATTCTCTATTATCATTTCTCACGAATGGGATAAGATGAAGTCGGGCGAAGCATCCTCCACACAGCATATAATAGGGTATAGCTCATGGACAGAGTAACACATCCAGAGCAAAGAATCTGCCGCTTCGCACATCTCGCCATCCAAACAATGAAAAGCTACCGTAATAAATACTCCCAACATCACAATGGCAACCATCCACGTCATTAGTGTGCCAAGAAATCGCGGTATTGTCTCTATCTATATGAACAACAATATCGAAAGAAACAGCACGGATAATACAACAATCAAACAACAAACCATCGTCTTTTGGCTTTCCCAATAGTGAGTTCACGATGCACAATTACTGCACCGCATGACAGCCGTCGTTCCTCTGCAGTGTCTATACCTTCGGTTTCAAATGTGAACAAAAGAGAACTTCGAAGCAAGATTCAAGAGCTCCTTCAGATGGATTACCAAAGAAAGCCCCATTTCTTTCAAGCAGGAACTAACTCAGAACATAGCAAACCATTTCTTACTCTCTATTCTGCCAGTAATCGGAATCCAGATTTATTGGATAGAGATCATTAGCAGAGGTAGAAGAAGCAGTTCCAGTCCATGGCCCTTCAGAGAACGTACTCTTGGTGATATTCTCGACAACTGCCTGATCTTCGTTACCTTTGAAATGCTTCCTCATGGCCTTAATTTTTTCCTCCGTTATGATAGCACCCCCAGAGTCCAGCACTGGAACAGCAACCTTGCCTTCAAGCATGCTAACCACAGATGACATCGGTGGCCTGAGTGCTGCAGTCGCATTAGTACACAGCAGAGCTACCTTTATCGTTGCCAGCACCTCATCTTTGTCAAAATGAGAACCCAGCCTCTGATCAACTAGATCGATCAAATTTCCTTTCTCGTTCAAAATTCGTGCCTGGGAACAGCAATGTAAAGGAAGATACTTTCCTCAATCTACAGATACTTACCAGTTGCATAGTAGGCTCAGAATAGTAAAACAGGTAGAAGAAAATATATTCTGCCCTCGATAATTCCATGATAAATGCAGGTGATAAACACCCCCCAGTTTATCATCTTCGTTATAAGCTATAAATGGAAATAAAATATTGAACAAGTCAATACAGGTAAAAAAATGTTTTCTTTACCAACTTTAAGTAAAAACTAGTAAACTTAAAACGCCAATTGATCACTTACTGACGGTTAAGCGGTTGCAACAAAAATTACCACTGCTGCTCTAAAATTACGAGCTCTGAATGAGTTTTACTGGCAGGAATTGTTTGTCAGTTTGCCATTACAACAAATAGTAAAATCGTCCATCAAGGGTCTACACCATCCATTGCCATTCACTACCTGGTTATGCAACTTTGGTGAAAATCAGATTTAATGGGGACTAATAATGATCGTTCTAGCTAATGATTGGCTTACTGAAAGCAAACTAATATATTACTCAAGGACTCAATTGTATGGATCTGAAAAAAGTCAAATCTAAATTGAAAGTAAATGAATATTTGACTCACGACATGGTCATGCAATTTTTTTATTCGATAGTGATTGTCAAACCTTGAAAGTACTCGAAGGACTTGTTTGGTGCTAATAAAACTACAGGGAGTATGAATGTCATGCACGAAACTACGACGACTGAACTAACCCAAATTTCAAGGAATAGAACTGTCTTCAAATCCCAAAAAAGAATCTATATGATTTCTTCAGTCAGGACTCAGGAGGCAGCCCATCATTTCAAGTTTCAATTTTTCACCAGGGAGGTTCCAGTTTCAATTTCTCAGAACCAGACTAATCCATGAGCCCCCACCCCAAACCACACATCTTTGAGCATGAACACCGTAGACCGGCTACTGCAAGGATTACCTTCTCCTTTCAAATTCCGCATAGGCCAACATAATAAGAAGAATTGGATTAACTTGAAATGCCAGACTGCACTTAACAGCATGACAATTCATTAAACAGGTTTCAATAGCTAGCTGTAACTCTCCTCCGCGACCATTAAAAGTGCATATGAGGAAGTAATACACTATGTTCACACTTTCTCAATCCACTTTTCCACTGGCACAAGATATATATACATACCAACATAAAAGAGAACTTTTGAATGCTAGAGTTAATTACCCAATCGAGTAGATAAAAGCATTTCTCCTTATTTTCGTATCTAGTGTTGCTCCCACCACTGACCACTTCTAAGAGGACGATGCCAAAACTATAGATGTCAGCTTTTTCAGTGAGGTAACCATGCATTGCATACTCCGGCGCCATATATCCACTGCACAACAAGAAAAGAGCTTGTGTTTGCAACAAGGAAAATTTCTTAAATGGTTCTTGCTCAATATTTTCTTCCCAAGATACATTTTGCTTGTCCCTCTTATCTTACTAAAAAAAAAAAGGATATGTTCCTAATTGTGACGCCATGGTCTCAAGCGTCAAGCAAAAACCAAGTGCATCCTATAAATTTTATAGGATTCTGCAGAGAACATTTCAAAATAAAAAGAGACAATTGTTGAAGGGTATGTGTATGACCTTATAACTTCGAAAAGAGGCTCTTTAACTGGAAAAGAGTCGAAAACAGGCTGAGACAAGGTCTGAATAAGCAGGTAGCAGCCATAGGAGGATTATAAAGCCAAGCCCAGGGCCATAAAAAGCTTCATAGTTTTGATGTAGTCATTGGCGTAGCAGTAGAAAAACAGCCTTTCGCTTTCTCACAGCTTTCTAACCCTTGGAATTCAGGTGCAAGCCATGTAATTTTGCTTTTCTTCTTTGTAATTCACTAGAACATTGCATCATCTATGTTCAAGTCGTGCGTAATATATTTACGTAAACATTGCACTTCTCATTTAAAGGAGTAAATCTAGTTGATTTTTATTGAAATTCTTAATATAGTTGTTGTTCTTGTTCATTAAATTGTTTTACATAAGTTGATTGTCATAGGAAAAACATGAAAAACAATCAAATTACATGTCAATACAGGTTGTTGAAATGTACTGCATCATAATTCTATCATAATATATTCATAAGCTTATTGTCTGAGTGAATATATTAGGTAGCCCATACTGAATAACCTTATGAGATGTTTTTCTTTATTGTTCTTAATGTAGTATTTGAAGCATGTTGAATATGATCAGTCTTTTCGGTAAAATCACCGGTAGAAGGATATCAAATTTCCGGAAATTTTACAAGATCATCTAAGTTTGTTGAGATAATGGAAATTGAGTGATATTATGGTTCTTTTTTGTTAAACAATAAATGTTAGAGTTAGTACAAGGAACTTACGGTTCTATCTTTACCCTAATTCATCACATTCTTTTTATAAACAGGTTGACTTTTTGCACATGTCAACTCAAACGGTGAAACATTTGCACATGATTATTATATATTATTTTTTTCTGTTTATACGCCTTCTACATGCAAAAAGAAATTTCGTCATATAAAAATCAACAGAAACTTACTAGGTTCCAGCAATCTTGGTGCTAATGTGTGTGTTCTCCTCCTCGTCAAGCTTTGCCAAACCAAAATCTGATATTTTAGGGTTGAGATCCTTATCCAGTAAAACATTAGTAGCTTTGATGTCTCTATGCACAATCTTCAGCATTGATTCTTCATGAAGATATGCCAAGCCCCTGGCGATACCCACACATATCTTGTGTCTTGTACACCAATCCAACTTTAACTGAAATTCTTCAGGACCTTCAATTGTATGAGAAGACATCAAAACTACTTTACTGCCAAGTCATTAACTAAAGTCAGTGAAGCAAAATGTGATATCAAATTACCAAATAAAGCACGAGCAAGACTGTTATTTTCCATGTACTCGTAAACCAGCAAAAGTTGGTTTCCTTCGACGCAGCATCCATAGAGTTTCACAAGATGTGGATGTTGAAGAGCAGAAATCATCCCGAGCTCAGTCACAAACTCACGATTTCCTTGCTTTGATTTGGATGAAAGCTGCTTTACTGCTATAGCAGTGCCATCTGACAGGAGACCCTGCAATTGAACTTTGGCATCAGATCTATGCTGTGAAGATTAGTCACATCAAATGCTGCTTTCTACAGACTTTTCCCCTGTTGGAAATTAGGGTAAGTTGATTCACCTATTTTCCAGCATACCTTGTATACAGAACCAAAACCACCTTCCCCAATCTTATTGGCAGCGTCAAAATTGTTAGTGGCAGCTTTCATCTGTCGCAAGGTAAATGAACCGATTTGCAACGCTAGAACCTTCAAATCTGCACCACGTTTCAGAACTTCTAAGAATTTGAAGGAGTCAATAGCTAAAGTACGCAATCTACTATCTAACAAGAATGCATCAATTCCTTCTCAATGTACCAGAAAACCTTATTACGAGTGTTTGGTCTGAGCAAGTTCTGGACAGTATGTCTAAGCATCTTGAAATTTAATTTCTAGAAAACTCTGGCATCGGTTGGCAGTATGCACTTTGGAAAATAAAATGAGAATATCCTCAGGGCACTTACTAGTGGGGGAAAAGAAAAAGCATAGGAAAATCCCACTTCGGACAAGTAAGGCAAGGTTTATATGTTTTGATGTCTCGTATATCCAAGACATCAATGTAATATACATTGGGTTGATTGCCCCCCCCCCCCCAAAGACACACGCACGCACGCACGCGCACGCGCACACACACTCGCACTCGCACATCTGACAAACAATAAACCGTCCTCTTCCTATAACTATCTATCCCTTTGTTTTTAGGATTTCTACATAAAATTTAGTTCGTTGAGCGAACCAAATGGATCTGTTACACTTCAGCGATATTATGGCATAAAAATAATTTGTTGCTTTTTGTGTCGCACAAAATTTTTCATTGGAATGCAGACGTCGTGCATCAACAGCTCTACAGAGGAACTGTGCGATCTAGTTGCACTATTGATGATACATCGTGATTACCCCTCCCCCACCAGAAAACGTAAGAAGTAGAAGAAGAGTCACGAATTAACAGTTTGACAGGACAACTCTTTGACCTAGATGATATATAAATGATGCGATGTGTACCCCCATCCCCCACCAGAATAGGAAAGGGGGAAAATATATTTAGATTGCATAACATCCTCATATTTCTCGACAGATATATGTGAACAAAAGAACATTGATTTCAGTAAGCAACTACCTTGTGCCGTTTCATTTTTACATCCAAGACATCCTCTCCACCAAAGGATACCCAGGATAAGAAAAACTACAAAAACTATAGCAGCCACTATCCCGACCACTGTACCGGCAGGTATTACATCCGACTCTCGTGGGAGTTTAACGCCTGGACCTGAAGAAAGAACAATATATGTTTACCCAAAACTGTTCAAGTAAATGGGGTACACGTAAGTGTAGAAAGATATCGGTGGGTTCTTGGTGAACACAGAAACCAATAGATGGGACAGCACACTAATTGAGAATCAGAGGACATGAAAACCGCTCAGACTACTCCACAGAATCTATCAGATTAATGAGCACAAGAGATATGATCTTCGGAACATAACACTAAATACCAAGGAAAAAAGAAAAATATATATATGCTCTTCACTCTGAAGGCAGTACTATACAATACAGGCACAATGGCTGTTGATCCACAGCAGGAAGGTGAACAAGGCTATCCTGTCAAAGTCTGAATAGAAGGACTAGAAATACACAGAAAAAACGAACTTCGATGGAAAGGAACACAGCAAATTATAGCCAATTTTCGCCTCTCCAGAATAAAATAATAGACCCTAGTTAGCTACTGTGGTAATTTATCTGATCAACTGTGACAGATGGCAATGGCCTGAATCCAACAGTGGACATTTGCAACCAAACCAAGACACCGTGAAAATTTATCTGATCAACTTTAACAAAGGCCAAAGGCCTGAATGCAACAGTGGACATTTGCAACCAAACCAAGTAACTGAATAGCCTATTAATGACATTTGGTGCAAGACAAAAATTGGGTTTTTTTCCCCGACGTGTACAAGTAACTTTTTCAGTGGAGAAGCACCAAGTGTGACGTGGAAGTGTCTGTCGGCATACCAGGATAGATGGAGATAGCAGATATAAGAGGACCATAGACTCCTCTAGTAGGTATAGCAATAGTTCCTTTCCCAGCCCAGTACAATCGTATATCCAGAGTGCCCTTGGTCACGTTGGCAAGAAAACTTCTTATGACCGCCTTTCCGACTCCACCTGCTTCAATCTCAATATTGAAATCTTCCCACACCAATTTCCCCTGAAACAAAGTTTAATCTGACTCAAGTTGATTGTGTCTCCACACTGAACAAGGCGAAACTTTCCGTCTCAGCAGAATGTACAAATTGCAAAAAAGTCCTGATTTGCAAATATGAGATATCTAGATAAAACAACTCAACCACAATATATTCAACGCTCTATATGCTTAATATATTAGAACCAGCACTAACTAATGCCCGAAGTTTACCTGTATATAAATATTGAAAGCTCGCCTTCCAAGGCTTGTATAACTTTTGTTGCCTGTGAACATTATCTCCGCAAAATGAAGGCTTACATTGTAGGTGACATTCATAAGACAGAAGCCATAATAAGTTAGAGAGATGGGAGAAAGCCGTGCTTGCTTGTAAAGTTGGGCATTATCCCCAGACAATACGGATATATTGTCAACTATATATTTATCCGAATCTTTTCCATCATCAAGGAAGTGACCAGTGCTACTGTAGGCCCAGTTTTCTCCACCCTTATAGAATTTTGAAGCTAAAGGTGAATCCTTATCAGCGTCGAATGTGGTGTCCCCTATTTTTGCTTCGCTCCCGCCACAATTTATGAAGAGGCTATGCTGATCTGGATGGACAAAAGCAATTGCCACAAAGAGAAAAATCAATTTTTCTTCTTTTTGTTAATATAAAGTGGACTTCCCATTCCCACTAAATAAACTGGCATTCCCTCATTGGAATATCACATAGAAACTCCCAAGTTTATGAGCAACGCATGATTTAATGAAGGGAGCCTTCGAAATTTCCATAGTAATTATGCATCAATCATCAGATTTTGACATGATAGCTGTGACGACAGTTGACAAAGAGATTAATTTGATGAGCAGGTACATGGAGAGTATGATGCAATATGATGATCTGATGATAATGATGGGACATACAGCAGATCAACTTACTTTTTTGACAAGGCGAACTTTTCAAACATGAGACAAGTCCACTCGCAGCAGGATATAAGGTTCTGAGCAAGTCGGTAAAGATTTTAATGTTAGAATGCTACATACATAAACAATTAAAATGCAGGCTCTTGGAGATCCAAGTCTCTTAGCTAACAATTTAATCTCAAACATACCCATTGTCAACCTCCGAGCTTGCGAACAAGTTGCTGTAGAGAAAAGACAAATTTAACATTTCATAAAGAAATGGAAATCTTGTATTCATGCTAGGTTATAAGCTAATGAAAACCGCAAATTTGAGGGGAGCCCTGGACTTAGACTGAAGGAAGTAGTACATACACAGAAGATCGCTGTTGGCATTCTAAGTCTTGAGCAGTGAAGTTGTTGTATGACAGATCACTACACAGAGAAATAGTCAACCGTTTCCAAAATCACATCAATTTGAAGAATACGATAATAGTCATTCCGTCAGATGATTATTATGTACAAAAATGGAGGCCAGTTGCAAAATATGGACAGGTAAAGCAAGTTGAAAGGAAAAAACATCACAAGGTTATGAAAGTAACGTTTTATCTTTATTCAATATATCTCGTCTTAAAAGAGTAAGAGGAGAAACAGTAATTGGAGTGAACAAAAACTTTAGAACTAGTGGAGTGCATAAAATACATTTCTACCAGTAACAGTACGACATACATGATGTATAAGGCAAAAAGGCAAAAACAGAACTGTGATTCCAACGACTTCTTAGTCAGATCTTCCTAGTATAAAAATATCCAGACCACCATTAGACAATCTTTCAAAGAGGACTTATCAGAAGTAAAAAATTTCGAAATGTTATTTTTATCATTCCAAGTGGTTTAAAAAAGATCTAGAGCTGGGAAGGGCTTTTTGCATAGGGGAAAGTGATGCCAATTGGCACTTCAAACATATCCACTTATATTCTTTCATGAATACTATACAATTCAGTCTTACATATAATTTTCCAATTAACAGATCTAAAAAAGGAGAAGGGGACCTAAGATGTTTCCATATGACTCCATAGGCCACAAACCATAAAGATGCAAGATGGGAATGTATAATTGGTAACCACAGTGCAAGATTAGCCAGAAAGAGGTAGAAGCAAATTTGTGATTAAACAAGACATTCTCTTCGGGCAGCAAAGCTTACACAAATTCTGCTGTCTGCAGGATCCAACCAGGGACTTCTCCAGTCAATTGGTTTCCAGTCAAATAGCTGAAGAAGATTATTTGATTGAGTCAGTTGCTCATGTATTTTACCCACTCAAACTGAAGGATTTTAGTTTGATACCTCGAAAAAGCATCATTGAGCAGATTAAAAGCATTTAAATAGTGGTTGTGCACGAAAAAAGTCAGTTAGCTCATGATATCAATATAAAGCTTTCAGCTGGAGAGGAAAGACAAAGAAAATCAATGATAGAGGAAAAACTAAGTTCTTGCAAAACTTGGAGTGCATGGGGAAGAATTAGTGATTACCATAACATCAGTACACGATGCTTAACATAATGAAGGATACTAGCATACTAGCTTATTAACTATTTCCTTGCGATAATATTTTTGTCATTCTAAGACATAAAGCAAAATAATTAGGGAAGATGTGCTGATGTCAAACAGTTAATCATTGGGCAGAAGATGAAAAGACGTGCCATTGTTAAAAAGTCCAAGAAGCATAGGACTACAATTTCTCATCATTTTCGAGACTAGGGTTGAGACATCAAGGTCCTATCTGAGTGCAGACCTTCTAAATAGCATGTAAGAACTGCACGAAACAATCTAGGGCCATTGTCGTGGAAAGAACCAAATAGAGAGCCTAGGGACTTATTGCTATCTTTAATGTCCTATACATCATTAAAGAGGCACACAGGACATGCATTAAGTACATACGCATACAACTGTCGGATACTTCAGTAACACTGATCAATTTGTCTCTTCCAGCAAAAACAAGTAACTCTATTGAAACTAGTGAAGCATGCTCTTTAAGCAACAGAATATCATCGATCTGTGTCTGCCACAAGACTAGAGTCCCACCAAAATAATTAGTTGACAATAATGATATACTCCTAACCCAAATCATTGTAATATTAGGATGGTGAAATAATAAGCATTAAAGACACGAGGACTTCAAGGGTTATAAACTGGACATGTTATCCAAGTCTAAGATGTATTGATAGCTCAAATACTTTACGGTAAGAGTTTCCTATAGCTTGGCCACTGGAACAACGTGAGATATTAGATTCCTATACAAAATGAAAAAACAGAAGCCTACTTTCAGAATTAAAGTACTTACATATAATCTACATCTTGCAGGTTACTGAAGGAGCTAGGGATCTTGCCACTCAGTTTGTTGAAGCTGAGGTCTCTGCAATGGAAAAAAGACGAATATAATGAGAAAACTGGCTCCCACTGGACACTCTTTGAGTATACTTTGGGGGATTGTACAAACACAGACAACACCACTGAGCCTACAAAGTCCAGTTCAGATGTTTAGATGTACAGTTCTACTGCCTGCTGCCAATGCTTTCTACCAGACATTCCTTTCCAGAGGCATTTAGGCATAAAACCCATGTTCATCAAGTTGGTCACACACTATACATATACAAAAACTTTGCCATTAATCAAATTTACAACTTTCAAATTTCGATTTCTAAAACTGGAAATGCTACTCAGGCACTAAATTGAATGCCACATCACGATTCACAATTCAGCAATACCAAGAGAAAAGACCAAAACACCATTGAAGTCAGTAAGGGACCTCTAAGCCATCTTAAATGGCTTCTTTAACTGCAATAAATAGTCAACCATAAACTAGTAGAAATTTCACTCATTAAGGGTTAAATTATCTATCCTCCTCGGAAAGGAAGAGGGGAAAGCCATTTTCCACTCACAATATTTTCAGCTTCGTCATTTTTGATAGATACTCAGGTAGCTCTCCTATGAGATTGCAGCTCCTCAGAATCCTAAAAGAAAACAGCACCGATATTATCACACTGCTAGGGCTTTTTAGCTCTTTTGCATAAAGAAAACTGTCAGTGAAAAAGCATCGATCTCACAGTGTCGCAATATTTGTACTGCTTAGTTCTGGAACTGGGGACTCGGTTCCATTGAGGTCACTTATTCTCCTGCATATTAAAATCATATTGGGAACTTTTATTTCATTGATACCATTTTAAAGAAAGAAAGATCAGATCGAACTGCCAAAGTTCCATACTGACAAGTCGGTTAAATTCTTCAAAAGTGAGATCCCGGAGGGAATTGGCCCTTGCAATCCACTTCCTTGAATAACTCTGGTGATACAATTCATAGATTATATTATCTTAGGGGTATATCTATATACACTGACTTAAAAAGTGAAGAAGCATAAAGCCTTACAGTTTCTGGAGGCTTGTCAAGTTCTGAATAAAGTCGGGTATTTTTCCCGTGAACTGATTATCGCCAAGTCGCCTACAGTGCATTGACCAACAAGATACATATGAAGAAGAAAGAATAGAAATGTCTAAATGCTAGCAGAGTTTGTGGAAACTAGAAACTAACAGGTCCTGCAATGCCGTCAATTGAGCAAACGTTTGGGGCAGCTCCCCAGTGAAATTATTTGACGTGAGGTACCTAAAACAAGGGAAAAAACCCATGAAATCACATTGGTTACTTGAACTTGAATGTTGATCTCTTGACAGATCACTCCAACGGATAAAATTCCCTCGCTAGACACAAAATCATCAGCGAACAAAAGCTCGATGCATAACACAGAAGCTATGCATCAAGAGAGACTCACAATTGATTTAACTGGGACAAACTCCCCAGCTCTTGAGGAAGGGGTCCAGACAGCTGATTGATCTCGACAACTCTGCGCAGAAGAGATGTTAAACATCTTAAACATCGACCGAATCTGACAAAGCGAAGAGGCCAAAGGCCAGCAGCGGGAGGAGCGATCGCTTACAATTTCCAAAGCGTGGATATATTTCCCAGCTCCTTCGGGAGTGTACCATTCAATCGGTTTCCGAGCAGAGAACTGCGCCATCATCATCGCGTTTCTCCGATCAATACAAGATACACTACACTCATGAGAGAGAGACAGAGGAGAGAGAGGGAGAGAGAGAACATACATGTAGAGCAACTTCGTAGATCCCCATTCTTTAGGAATTGGGCCGCTCAGGTAGTTGCGGCTGACATCACTGTTCAGGGAGAGATGATGATGATGATGATGCTTTGTAAAGAAGGAGGAGGAGGAGGAGGAGGAGGAGGAAGGGAGAGAATGGAGAGGCCATACAAGTTCTGGAGGAAAGGCAATCTGAACAGTCGAGGCG
Source organism: Melaleuca quinquenervia (assembly GCA_030064385.1). NCBI lineage: Eukaryota > Viridiplantae > Streptophyta > Magnoliopsida > Myrtales > Myrtaceae > Melaleuca > Melaleuca quinquenervia. The sequence continues at coordinate 27,288,628 of CM057723.1, read as the reverse complement.
GGAGAGTGCCAGGAAGAGACTGCTCCTTGACAACTCTGTTTTCACCACGACACGAACGCTTTTATTTCTTATCTCTCGTTTACTTAAAAAATAAAATTTTAAAAAAACTAGGCATTAAAATAAAAGTCGAAAGATGGTAAAATCCTCCCAAAGTCGACTCAAAATGAACACATAGCTAATGGGAAGAGCATGCATCACTTAAAAGCCCAAAACCCGGGCCGTGTATTAGTACGAATAACATACATAACAATAAAGTGAGAATAGGATCGGAATTCTCAAATTACTATTACAAGTATAATAAGAGAATACGATACTTATCGCTTCAATATTCAACCATGATTTGTCAAGCTAATGCTAACGTTAATCACTAAAATATAATATAGAAACATATTTTGATATATCTCATTTGTTATTATAATCAGGATCTAAACACATATCTCGTTATCGTACTAATTAAAAATTATGAAGATTTATATGACTATGCCTTTGGTGATTAATATTATCCTCATAATTACTTCATGAGTAATTTTAACATGATAAATGATTTTACGTATTGTCAATACATTTCAACCCCAAAATCGACCGTGTTTTTTGAATGAAATACAAGTATGGTGCTAACTGTGTGATGAATATCAAAGTCTCGCTAGGAATTTATGATGGTATAGTTATTTGGAGAGAGAGAGAGAGAGAGAGAGAGAGAGAGAGAGAAATACATGCTGATGACATGGGGGACGGTGTTATTGTTGGCGTCGGTGAAGTTTTGGCAGGTGACGGCGTCGGTAGTTGCATTAGGCACTTTGTTGTCGCCCCATCTGCCCTCCACGCCGCACGGATCGGCGTTGAAATCCCAGTCCGTTTTCCCCATCGTCGCTGCTATTTCTCTTAACGCGTCCACTGCAAAAGAATGGAAGAGCCGACAGGTCAAAGGAAGAGCGATATCTCTCTTGCAAAAGCAAGAGCAAAAGCCCAAAACCAGGAGGAGGAAAAGGGAAAGGTAAGAAGGCCGCCTCGTGGGGGTTCTTTCCACCCCAAGTACTTCACCTTCGTCATCGGGCAGGAGAGTGGAGGCAGCGGCGAAGTGAATGGCGCAAAGGAGGAGGAGCACGGAGGTGAGAGATCGAGCTGAGAAGAGAATCGCCATCGTTCCAGCCTCCAGTTCGCGAGAGAGAGAAGAGAGAGAGAGAGGTGATTGTTAAGTGAGGGATTACAACTTCACGCCGGTTATGTAAAGATAGAGGCAGAGGGACAAAGACTTTTCGCTCTTGAACGTCTGCATGCGAAGCGAGAGCGATGTCTGACAGCAAGAGAGACGACCCCAAAGTCTTCCTCGAATGGGCATTCATCTTTGGCAACGGAGGAGTAAACTTGTGTCACCAACACTGTTGTGGAGCCATGAATCGGACCAACACTTCAAGTCTAGTTCGGTTCCTAGCAGCCCCGAACGGTCCAGGCGATTCCCAATTCAGGTGGTCCAAATTGCTCATTTCTAATTGTGCATCATACCAACCACAGGGAGAAATAACGGTCAGGGAAATGAAGTTTAAGCTTAGACCAGATGATAATGGTTCCACGGACCATGCCATGCACAAGACCTGAGCAAAAAGTCATCTTCTAGGCATGTCTAGTTAGATTGATGTCAAGTCGTCGAGGGTACTTTAATCTTTTCAAGAACTCAATTCTCCAATTATATTCAACAAGCAAATTTGCCATAACTTTGAAACTTTCAAATTTAACTTTAAACGGTGCATGTTGGGCATGTAATATTATTGTCATTTACCTTGAAGTCTTTCTTAGACTCCAAGAAACCACATAAATTGGGATAATTTTTTAGCATGTTTGGGACGTCTATCAATCGTCCCGCAGTAAATAGGGGCATTTAGTTAAATGTGCCAAGCACGTCGGGGCTTACACCGTGATGCTCATTGACAAATGTCCCAAACATGGGACATGTGCATACGATGTTAAAAAGCGTGTAAATTTGTTGGATCATTTCTATAGGGTCAATCAATCAATATATATCTTCCTGATCAATATGTTTTCGAGCAAAAGGTTGAACGCTCTCACGACTCGTTATCCCTCCGTGTGATATTTGTTGCGAACATCAAGGTTGAACCCATTAACGACCCATAACGTATTGTTTCTGTTAGCATCCATGTATATAAGATATGAAGAGACCCTTAGATTGAGAGAAGAGAAGGATTACCTTTCATGCGTCGTATAAATTGCACCTGCCCACCAACCTTGCTTCATCTAATGAGCAAACGAACAAGTGAACCACAATGGTAAAGAATCCGGAAGGAACTATTTATTTTTGTCTTTTGTTTAACCTAAGACTTGGAACCAACCTTGCTTCTCAAATCAGGAAGGATGATTCGGATTCAAACATCGCCTGTGTCTCACCTGGGAAAACTTGGTTCCATGACTTAAACCATTTTGAGTAGGTCAAATCAACAAGAGAAGGACATGCAATGCGTCCCTTCGTACCCCAGCCAGATAAGCTAGCATAGGCGGGGACCATCATTAATCATCCAGAGGAGAATCATTCGCAGTCTGAAAATTTGCTTAGCGGAAGCATCCAACGCATCGATCCCCTCCCGCAGTGACTTTCATCCGCCTCTGTCGATAGTAGATGGCGAGTGTCAATGTCGTTTTCCTGGTTCCTTTTCACCATGATTGACCATTGACAGAATAATTGAAGATAGTTTCATGCGAAGCCAGAGTTCAGTGTTGTCATTAATCGCGATAACTGGCCAGGCGCTGCAAGAAAAACTCATGGTTCCGAATGCATTGAAGCCATCGCTTGCTCAACCTAATCTAGTTCTGCTGCAAATTCTAGAAATCATCGATCGAAAGCTTTTCAAGTGACCATGTCGGCCGGATGTCTTAACATTCCATCCTTTGCGTGGCCTTCACCAAAGGGAAATACCTCAACACTTTCGCAAGATTTCTCTGGTTTGTTCGGAAACTTTCCGCATCAATCTTTCTTTTCATTCATTTACGAAATGCAACCATTCAAAGAAGAGTAAATTTTCGTATGTCCAAGTCCCAAACTCTGTCGCCATCTTCTGTGCCCCCCTGATGAGAGGAAGGCAAAGATGTACCCGTTGGAAAGGCTTCAATCGAAATCCACAGCAATTTCGTGAATGAGTTTGCAGACCAATCACTCAAAACTTGTAGGTGATTATAAGAGCACAATGAAGGATAACTTCGTGAAGGATGCACAATTTGGATGAAGAAGTTCATCACAAGCTCTCAACAAGTTTCATTTATTTTTTTAAATTATATAAGTTGTTATTAAAAAATATTCGAAAAGTATTTGCTTTTCACGAAATAAAATAAATCATTAGGTACTGTCGGCACATTGATTTTTAAACTGAAGGACCACTACAAAAAAACTGCTTTTTAGCTACGCCAACAGCCACGACAAATCTCCAAAAAGTCGTGGCTAACAATATTTAGCCACGACTTTAGCGACTACACAAAAGTCGTCGTTAATAAGGCGTCGCTAAATTTGGCCACTAGGATAAGCAAGGTCGTCGCCAAATTGCAACCACATTAGCGACTACAAAAACTCGTCGTTAATCAGCGACAACATACGCCGTCACAAAGGTCGTCGTTATGGCGGGACAAAAAATGTCGTAACCAATGTAGTGGCCAATCCGCGACGACAAATGACGTAGCTGATCTACAACAACGAGAGCATTGTGGCTATTTAGCGACTAGCTAACGAATGTAGTGGCAATTTAGCGACGATTGAACCTAAGTCATCGCTAATCGAAACCTAAGAGATTAGTGACGACTTGATTTTGTGTTATGGCTATTTAGCGACTAGCACTACTGTAGTCGCTAGTTAGAAACATACTTCTTTTGTCGTGTCTGATTAACGACGACTTTCGTATACTCTGTGACAAAGAGCGACTACTTTATAGCGACGACATTTGTTTTTGTAGTCGCTATTTAGCGATTACTTACCCTTGTAGTCGCGAGTTAGCGATTCCGTCAACGTGGTCGGAAAATAGCCACTATGGAAGAACTGTCGTCGCTAATTAGAGACTACGTGTTTTTTTGTAGTGGCTATTTAGCGACTACATTGTTTTATGTAGTCGTTAAATAGCGACGACAGTTTTCCTGTAGTGGCTATTTAGCGACTACATTGTAGTATGTAGTCGTTAAATAGTGACTACTTTCTAAGTAGTAGTCGCTAAAACCCACAGAGAAGTAAAAAAAAACAGCGGCTGTTAAACCCATTTCCTTAGCCGAAACCTGCTAACATGTGACCAAAAGAATGTACACCCAGTCAAATGTGGGAGAAATCCTAAATTTATTGCATAAATGACACCTGTTTACACCAATTGCAGAAAAAAGTGCGCTAAAAACAAAAGCGCACTGAAAAAAAAAAAACTACAATCCTACATCAACAAATAAAACCATAAACATATCAAACTTCCACCATCAGCTATGGGGTGTCCTCGAAGCTCTCGTCCTCATCATCACCAGCAGCATCCTCGTAGTCTTCAGTAAACATGCCGTCAAGCGGTGCCTGTGCTGCTGGTGGTCGGGCTGCCCTGCGTGGTGGTGCTGTCGGTCGTGGTGCTGGTGCTCGCCAAGCAGCTGTTGCCGGTGGTGGTGGTGGTACGCCTGAAGATGCTGCCGCCGGTGGTGGTGGTGCTGGTGCTGCTGCGTGCACACGGGCTGCTTGTTGCTCCTCTTGCATCTCCTTCAACTGTCGCACCACAGCTGCCACCGTATCCCGCAGATCTCTTATTTCCACATCCCTCTGGGCGAGCTCGTCCTTCAACTGTGCAACATCTGACGCGGAGGCCGCATCCTCCCTCCCCCACCTCGAACCAGGTCCTCTCGATGACGATGGGGCCATTGTTTTGGCCCATTCCCGAGCCAAATTCCCCAACCCAAACACCTTACCATGCTTCACGCCTCCCGATGCATCCGCCCATAACTTGGCTTGCTCCATTTGCGACCGCTCAGGCGTCGATGACTCTCCCTCTTCACCCCCGCTGCTGCTGGCCATCATCATTTCATCAAATTTTTCCTACAAACAATTTGAAAGTTTGTTAAGTAAACATTCAACCAAAGCCTAAATGTAGCAGTCTGTAGTTACCAACCTTGATGGCTCGGGCCTTATCGTTGACAAATGACTTGTCCTTCTTCATGAAAGTGCGCTCGAAGGTCTGTGAGAAGGAGGCTTCCTTTCCCGATTCATTCGCCTACAAAAGTAAACATACCATGCATTATTATGTTGCAGTTTTAAATAAACAGTCCAAATAAGTGAAAAGTAACCTACTATTCGGCGTCTGTGCTCCCCTATGTTAATGGAGCCGCCCGCATATGTCGCTGTCCCTGACTCTCTTGAACTTGAAGCTCGATTGAGCTTATTCCTTTGGCTCATTTTCTGATGATCCTTCGATGCCCAAACCTTCAATATTTCCTCCCAATCAGTGATTGAAATCCAATACGGCCTCTTTTGTCTTTTATGCGCTTTGTTCATGATATTGCGCATGTGGTCTCCCACCTTCTTGTCGAAATTCTTCTTAATTCGGGCTTCATTGTTTTCAGCCCACCAAAACTTCCGCTGCCAATCAACAAACTCAGAACAACGTCATATTTGTTAGCAAGTCAGAAATCACCAGCCAGTCCTAATAAAAAGCAAGAGCTATTTAGGCGACACTTACCCTGAAATCATCCCACCAAACGGCTCTCTGACTCTCTGGGGTGCTAGTGAATGTCGTATAGGGCCCATTCCAAGCCACATTTACTATGTCGTTCAACTGCCGCACCACGTCATTGGCATTGAGGAAGCTGCAATGTACAAAAACAGTAAGATTTCACGTTATTGCATATCCGAAACAGTAAACATACAAAAATCAGCATTGGTGTTTTCTTACGAGTCTCCATCTGGCTCGATGAACCTCCTCCCCTGGTCATCTAGGACCCAATTTGCAGCAGGCACCTCTGCTGCACTTTGACCCAACGAACTAGCTGGTTGTCCTGTACTCTGGCATATCCTGCGACTCTGGGGGCTGCGTCTCCGAGCCCACAGGATCCGCCTCAGCCACTTCTCTAGGTGGGAGGGGCTACAGTGGCGTCCTCGGTGACGCCTCTGCTGGCTCATCGTTCCCCACGATCGGTGCCGGGGAAGGAGCTGCATCAGGGGCGGGGGGTGACTCAAACAGTCGCACCCCATGCATCGGCCGACGTCCTCCACGAACGCTCTTCCTGCCTCCACACGGATACTGTAAACATAAACAAAGCAATGAGCTTATTCTTCCTGAAACGAGCACTAAATATGTACCCTAAACATTCTTCTTACCATGTCGTAGCTTAGACGGACACCGTTGAAAGTAGCGACTACTTGTATTGATCAATCTGAAAGAAGCTGGACCTGCAAAATAAAAGCCGATTGGTCGTCATTTCCATGAAAATCAACATATCAAATTTCAGCCTCAGATTTGCACCCCTAACCCCTAAACCCTTACGAGATGGACTAAACCCCTAACCCCCTAAAAGCAGAACCAGTCGATCCCCTAAACCCATAAACCTGTGACTACCTCCCCCTAATCTTGGTAGTCTATAATTTCCTCTTCATCTACAATATCAGCTTCATTTCTGAAACAACAATCAAACTTTAGGTAATATGCAAAAACAGAAAGTTCTTTATAAAACAGATACTTAGGCAAGGAAGCTCCAGATACTTGTTATGGCTTTTAATATTTTTTGGCCTAGAAGACTGTCTTTTACATTGTCCATTTGTGTTTTAATTTAGTTGCAACATGTTTCCATTTCTTTCCCTCCTGATACTTATTATGGCCAACCTATTTCTAGGCCTAGAAGACTATGTACATTGTCATTTGTTCTTTAGTTTATTTTAGTTGCAATTCTTGTTTCTGTTCTTTAGGTGCAACATATTTCTGTACTTTTAGAAAACATGTGCTGCAGTCCCAAACCCTACTCAATGTGCGTATATGTCAACTCCCCAAAGCCTAAAAATATGGGACAATATACAGCAAGTCCAGCTAACCTCAAGTTAGCTATATGTCAACTCCCCAAATCCCCCAAACCCTACTCGATCAAAGCAGAAGTCAGGTCCCCAGAAATCAAGCCCGGCTAGCAACCAAAACCCTAATATATCAAACACTTTACAGAAAAAAACATCTGGCCAACCTCAAGTATCCCTAATCAGATCTGCTAGAGGTAACCTTTAGAATTGTCGAGCTCTTTACAACGAGGAAATCCCTAAATGCGTACTAACACCCCCAAATGGCGACTGGACATACCCGATTTGCACCTCCCAAAACCCCAATCTTAATTTACAAACACTAAATTAAACAAAACAAACCTAATACGTTACTTTCCAGCCCTAGCCGACTACTTAGCCAATCGAAATCGTCAAGCAAGTTGTAAACCCTAGCTGCAGGCCGATAATGTAAATAACATGAGGTTACCTGGCTTCGGCGTCGACTAGCGTCGGTGAAGGCACAGCAACGAGGACATCGATCTTGCTCTCGCCTCAGATTTGCTCGGCGACCGGCTGGAAGTAGGCAAGGCGTAGGTTTGTTGATCTCGCACAAACCCTAGGAGCGCGAAAATAGCCCAAGGATATGAAGAATGTCGCGCTCGGGAAAAAACAGCCCGAACGCGATATTAACCTTTCAGATTAGCCACGACCTAGTACTTAATCGTCGCCAATTAACGACGACACAAGAAGTCGTCCCTAAACAGCCACGACAATATCAACTGTAGTGGCTATTTAGCCACTACAGTTGCAAAACGTCGTGGCTGAGTAGCTACGACAAAGATAACAATCGTCGCTAATTTATACCCTAAATTTCAACCCTAGATAACGAGTAAACCCTAAACCCTATGTGTGAAATAGCTACGACTTAAAGTAGTATCTAAATAGTCACGACAAGTAGATTGTTGCGAATTAGCGACTAAAATTGAATAATTTAGTGGCTGTTTAGCCACTACATTTGTTAGCCTCGTGGCTAATGTATACCCTAAACTTATACCCTAAATCACCGTAAACCCTAAACTCTATGTGCCAAATAGCTACGACATGACGTAGTCCCTAAATAGCCACGACCTATAATTTGTTGCGAATTAGCGACTACAATTGAATAATGTAGTGGCTGTTCAGCCACTACATTCGCTAGCCTCGTGGCTAATGTATACCCTAAATCACCGTAAACCCTAAACCCTATGTGCCAAATAGCTACGGCATGACGTAGTCCCTAAGTAGCCACGACCGATAATTTGTTGCGAATTAGCAACTACAATTGAATAATGTACTGGCTGTTCAGCCACTACATTCGCTAGCCTCGTGGCTAATGTATACCCTAAACTTATACCCTAAATCACCGTAAACCCTAAACCCTATGTGCCAAATAGCTACGGCATGACGTAGTCCCTAAGTAGCCACGATCGATAATTTGTTGCGAATTAGCGACTACAATTGAATAATGTAGTGGCTGTTCAGCCACTACATTCGCTAGCCTCGTGGCTAATGTATACCCTAAATTTATACCCTAAATCACCGTAAATCCTAAACCCTATGTGCCAAATAGCTACGGCATGACGTAGTCCCTAAGTAGCCACGACCGATATTTTGTTGCGAATTAGCGACTACAGTTGAATAATGTAGTGGCTGTTCAGCCACTACATTCGCTAGCATCGTGGCTAATGTATACCATAAACTTATACCATAAATCACCGTAAACCCTAAACCCTATGTGCCAAATAGCTACGACATGAAGTAGTCCCTAAATAGCCATGACCGATTATTTGTTGCGAATTAGCGACTACGGATGAATAAAGTAGTGGCTGTTCAGCCACTACATTAGCTAGCCTCGTGGCTAATATATACCCTAAACTTATACCCTAAATCACCGTAAACCCTAAATCCTATTTACCAAATAGCTACGACAACAAGTAGTGGTTAAACAGCGACGACATATACGTGGTTGCCAACCAGCCACTACATCTGTCAGTCTCGTGGCTATTGTATACCATAAACTTATACCCTAAATCACTGTAAACCCTAAACCCTATGTGCCAAATAGCTACGACAGTTTGTAGTGTCCGAATAGCCACGATATATTTGTAGTGGCTAATTAGCGACTACAACTTTATTCATGTAGTGGCTAGTCAGCCATTACATGAATAGACGACGTCGCTACCTTATAGCTTAAGAATAGCTATGATTTTTTTGCGTCCCTAACTAGCCACGAGCCTTTTGTAGTTGCGAAACATCCACTATAATTTTTTTGTAGTGGCTAATTACCGACGGTCACGGCTTTTGGTCGTCGCTAATCTGGGACGGTAGTATTCTTTTTGTGTCGATAATATGCAAACAAATGACCTGGACATTCTATGATATAAGATGTTAAGTAAGCAACTACATTCTGGTAGATATTAATGTACTACAACGACTAACAAAATGATCACCGATAACAAATTAGGTAAGTACAGTAAGTAGGCTAACTACACATAAGAACAATCGTGTCATATATAATCGTGGTCTTCGTCTTCGTCTTGCACGCCTTCTCCTTCTTCAGGTTCCTGACCATCACTTGAACTGTAGTTGTCATGATCCTCGTCCTCTTCCTCAGCCACATCTTCATCTATCTGAAAGTCAACATCTTCCTCACTGTAATCTAAATTCATATTCCCAAATTCACGTACATCGACATCTAACATTGTTTCTTCTGTATCTCGCAATATTGAAATCTCATATTCTTCAGGATCGACCGAGCTCTGAACGGTCTCTTGCTGATATGCCACATCAGTCCGGTGTTCTTCAATTTTGCTGCGTGCTTTTGTTTTAACAACAGCCCACCAATCAGTTTTGTCCCGTTTCAAACTAGGATATGAAGCATAATATACTTGAATTGTTTGTTGTGCCAAAACAAATGGGTCATATTTGGAGTACTTTTTCTTATGGTTAATTTCAACCAAAGGGAATTTTGAATGCACTCTCATTCCTTTCACAGGGTCGAACCACGTGCACTTAAATAACACACACCGCAATACTGGTCCATGATACTCTATCTGTAAGATTTCATCCAATAATCTGTAAAAATCGTCGTGCAACCTAGGACCAGTCTGCACACAAACCCCGTTGTTCATGGTGGACTTGCCAAGCCCATATGCTTGTGTGTGAAAATTAAACCCATTTATGAAATATGCCGGCCATGATCGTGATCTTGATTTTGGACCCAATGACAGATGATATATGAGGCCTTGATCTCTAACGAGATCAGGGACACTTTCCACCTAAATAGCATAGTAGGGGCGACTTAGTCACTCATAAAGACAAATGAGTAGTTAAAGAAAATAGCAATTATAAATTATTCAGCGACTCACATAATGTTTCAACCATTGTGCGAAATGTTGATTGCACAATGTATCGAACTCATCGGGGGGTACATATGCACAACTCTATATATAGATTTTGTTATGTATACATATGCAATTACAATGAGTAAAATAAGAGAATAAGGGACTAACCTGAGTTAGGGTTTTGAGGGGCTGCGAAAATGGGGGAAAGGGCGCCGCTCCGGAAGCAGAAAGTGAGAATCTACGAGATCCAGTTTCTATTTATACCCCCGAAATTAGCCACGACATTTTAATGTCGTCGCTAAAGTAGTCACTAATTGCCGACGACACAAAAGTCGTTGCCCATTAGCGACGACTTTGGCGACAACATAAAACAGGTCGTCCCTATTCAGAGATTACATAACCATGGTGGCAAAGGCCGTCGCTACTTGGCGACACATTAGTTATGTCGTCGATGATTGCAGACGACATTAGCCACGACTTATTTTTGTCGTTGCTAATTTACGACGACATTAAAATTGTTGTGGCTAATACCCATAAACTTTTAGTCGTTGCCAAAATCGTCGACAAGTAGCGACGCTCTTTTTGAGTTGTCGGTAATTGGCGACTACTTTTGTTACGAGTATGCACTTTGTGTAGCGGATTAGCGACGAGGTTGTGTAGTTGTCGTTGATTTCGTTGGCAATAGCAATGCATTTTGTGTTGTAATTAATTAGAGACGACAGACGAAATGTGGTAGCAAATTGGCCATGACATTTTAGATTCGTTGCGAAATTGGTGGCTGTCGGCCACGACATTTTTGTCGTAGCTAATTGGCAGTTTTTTTGTAGTGGACTACTGGTGTGATCTTTTACGGCCAGAAAACATGATGCATGCATTGACGACAGCTGACAGAAACTCGATGGGAGTATCCAGAGACAATTATTAAAACTCGTCTGGCAACTTGCAGTCCGCGTTCATACTTCAGCGGTGGAATTTATGGTGATTAGCTTTCCTTTTCCTTTTCTCCTTTTTGAACTTTCCGTGTGTCCCCTTATTCTATTCTTCCTTGTCATCGGAAACTTCCGCGTAGATGTCTCAACATGTTCAGAAAAGGGTGTTGGCCTTTCAAGTCTCCCCCACATTTCCATGAATGTCTTTTTACACTCTCCTATCGCGAACCCATCAATCGTACACGATACATTAACGCGGTTGAGGCTTGATTCAGACGCCTACGGGATAATGCATGAACCGGGCAGAGGATCTTCATCCAATTGCAGAATTGAGAAGGACGGAGGGATCATCACCACATGAGTTAGGCAGGATATGATTCTAAGTATATGATCATGAGACGAAGAGTAGAACGACCTATCTCAAACTTCGAAACCCATGTTTCTTTTTTTCTTTTTCTTTTTTAAAATCCCAACTTCAATTACATGTGTCCGATCTCGATTGTTTCTAATTGTATTTTGATGTTTAATGCACGTGTTGTCATCCAATGAGAGGAACGCCGATTGAAAGACAATGTGAGTAGATTAGATTCACCACTTACCTCGAAGAAAAGCCATTTCTATGCTTTGCCGATTTCTCGATATCGACTCATTTCCAATTTTTTAAACCTTCCCGTGTTCTTAAAAGAAGAAATCTATCTAGACCATTCAATGCTTTTCCGCTACCAAATTGGCCGTTGGCATTCATTTGAAAACCTGCCCCTTTCAAGAGCAACGGAGAAAGTGTCTCACCCATTGAATATTTAGCATGCCGCTAATTTTGAACTAAAATAGAATCTGAATTCATTTATTATTCATAATGATACATAATCATTAAATTGATGATAGTTATTAAAACGATAAAAAAAAGCTACCGGCATATCAATAATTAAATAAAAATTCACTAAAATTTGATGTTTTGCATCGCATTGGATATGAAACCAACTCTTACTAAATCTCTTAATATGCCTTTTTTATTTATCATAATTATTTACTTGGTTATAAGATTTGACCTCCTTGTCTTGGGCTGCCAAGTTCGCCCACATTCATTCAGCCCCCACCTCTCGATCTCAAGGTGAGCAAACGATCGCATTGAGATTTCAACTTTTTAAATTCTTTCATCCTTAAGATATGAGAGTTTTTGTTTCGCAATAAATGAATGATTTAAAAAGTATTTTTCAAAAATTGATCGCTTGAATTATTTATGAAAATAAATGACAAAAAAAAATATATCTTCACCGTACACGAAACTATTTGTGTATTTATTGTCGTCGATAGCGAAAATATTGTGCAACATAATGTTTGGTTTATTACTTTATAAATCTTTCATTATTTGTAACTACAATATAACGATCATTGATTAATTATCACTTGACTAATAATGGTTCTAACGGTCATCCAGATGGTTAAAATGCATGGGTATTGAGACTTCTAACTTATCCATTATGCTTAAACAGTATGAAGTCGAATGGATGTGAAGAAACCATCACTGGGAGGGTATGTAGGAACAAAAATAAGGGCCGTCGACTGGAACTGGTTCATCTGCTTCTCGTATTGATCTCTATCAAATACTTCCGGACAGTGATTACTGGAAAAACAGAGAGCAAGAAATAGTTTGCATGTGTTCTAATAAATTAGCTTTTGAAAGAATTGGGCGTTATTCGGTCATCCTTTCAACAGAACTCTTAACTTTCTATTCGAAGCTTGTCTTTCACTCGAATTTGAAGCTGAAGGTATAGACAATACAAAGAAAACAGCAACTGTCATGCATTGCAGAAATTGTGTATTGTGAACTAGTTATTGGGGAAAGCCAGAAGACAAATTGCTTGTGGTTAGCTGGTTGTACTCTTGTTGTTTCTTTCGATATTGTTATTTGAACAGAGATGATATTGCTACCTTCCCTCTTCAATCAATAGCCATGTGGATGGTTGCCACTGCATGGGTGGGAATCTATTATATGGAAGCTCTTCTCCGTTTGAATGGCGAGACTTGCAAAAGTGGCGCATTCTTGCTCTTATGACGGACAAATCTCTTATGACCTTCCTTCTAATGGAGAATTAATATCTTCCGTCTACAAGCAAGACACGAAGATGTGTAACTCTATTTAAATTCCAAAAACAGCTAAAGGGCCAGGGTTTCTTTTAAAAATGCTACAGTAAAAGGTTCTGCATTACATGAACAGTAAAAGTAAAATTATCATTTACAGAAAAAATAAAAATGTGTTACAGTAATGTCAACCACTTTTCTCTTTTAGCTCTTCAGCTAGCACATTTAATTAAAAATAGGCGAATCAATCTTCATAGTCGCTTCCTAGATGGATATTATAATAGTGATCCTCATTAGTGTTTCCACAATGATGAAATTGGGCAGAAGATATTTAAACTTCTGCAATGATCTGCTTCATAGTGGCAAGTTACTCTTCAAGAGATCAAATGGCGGCAAGTGCAGCTGCTATCAATGAATTTTTCTGTAGGAATCAAAAGTTGATAGAACAATTGCTTTGTTCCAATTCGCAAAATATTGTTTATTTGTGAATTTTGAGACTTGGTCAAACAGCGGAAAACCATTCCACCATTTGGGGTTAAATAACGTGGATGTAGTATTCTCTATTATCATTTCTCACGAATGGGATAAGATGAAGTCGGGCGAAGCATCCTCCACACAGCATATAACAGGGTATAGCTGAGGGACAGAGTAACACATCCAGAGCAAAGAATCTGCCGCTTCGCACATCTCGCCATCCAAACAATGAAAAGCTACCGTAATAGATACTCCCAACATCACAATGGCAACCATCCACGTCATTATTGTGCCAAGAAATCGCGGCATTGTCTCTATCTATATGAACAACAATATCGAAAGAAATAGCACGGATAATACAACAATCAAACAACAAACCATCGTTGGCTTTCCCAATAGTGGGTTCACGATGCACAATTACTGCACCGCATGACAGCCGTCGTTCCTCTGCAGTGTCTATACCTTCGGTTTCAAATGTGAACAAAAGAGAACTTCGAAGCAAGATTCAAGAGCTCCTTTAGATGGATTACCAAAGAAAGCCCCATTTCTTTCAAGCAGAAACTAACTCAGAACATAGCAAACCATTTCTTACTCTCTCTTCTGCCAGTAATCGGAATCCAGATTTATTGGATAGAGATCATTAGCAGAGGTAGAAGAAGCAGTTCCAGTCCATGGCCCTTCAGAGAACGTACTCTTGGTGATATTCTCGACAACTGCCTGATCTTCGTTACCTTTGAAATGCTTCCTCATGGCCTCAATTTTTTCCTCCGTTATGATAGCACCCCCAGAGTCCAGCACTGGAACAGCAACCTTGCCTTCAAGCATGCTAACCACAGATGACATCGGTGGCCTGAGTGCTGCAGTTGCATTAGTACACAGCAGAGCTACCTTTATCGTTGCCAACACCTCATCTTTGTCAAAATGAGAACCCAGCCTCTGATCAACTAGATCAATCAAATTTCCTTTCTCGTTCAAAATTCGTGCCTGGGAACAGCAATGTAAAGGAAGATAATTTCCTCAATCTACAGATACTTACCAGTTGCATAGTAGGCTCAGAATAGTAAAAAAGGAAGAAGAAAATATATTCTGCCCTCGATAATTCCATGATAAATGCAGGTGATAAACACCCCCCAGTTTTTCATCTTCGTTATAAGCTATAAATGGAAATAAAATATTGAACAAGTCAATACAGGCAAAAAAATGTTTTCTTTACCAACTTTAAGTAAAAACTAGTAAACTTAAAACGCCAGTTGATCACTTACTGACGGTTAAGCGGTTGCAAAAAAAATTACCGCCGCTGCTCTAAAATTACGAGCTCTGAATGAGTTTTACTGGCAGGAATTGTTTGTCAGTTTGCCATTACAACAAATAGTAAAATCGCCCATCAAGGGTCTACGCCATCCATTGCCATTCACTACCTGGTTATGCAACTTTGGTGAAAATCAGATTTAATGGGGACTAATAATGATTGTTCTAGCTAATGATTGGCTTACTGAAAGCAAACTAATATATTACTCAAGGACTCAATTGTACGGATCTGAAAAAAGTCAAATCTAAATTGAAAGTAAATGAACATTTGACTCACGACATGGTCATGCAATTTTTTTGTTCGATAGTGATTGTCAAACCTTGAAAGTACTCGAAGGACTTGTTTGGTGCTAATAAAACTACAGGGAGTATGAATGTCATGCACGAAACTACGACGACTGAACTAACCCAAATTTCAAGGAATAGAACTGTCTTCAAATCCCAAAAAAGAATCTATATGATTTCTTCAGTCAGGACTCAGGAGGCAGCCCATCGTTTCAAGTTTCAATTTTTCACCAGGGAGGTTCCAGTTTCAATTTCTCAGAACCAAACTAATCCATGAGCCCCCACCCCAAACCACACATCTTTGAGCATGAACACCGTAGACCGGCTACTGCAAGGATTACTTTCTCCTTTCAAATTCCGCATAGGCCAACATAATAAGAAGAATTGGATTAACTTGAAATGACAGATTACACTTAACAGCATGACAATTCATTAAACAGGTTTCAATAGCTAGCTGTAACTCTCCTCCGTGACCATTAAAAGTGCATATGAGGAAGTTATACAATATGTTCACGCTTTACTCAGTCCACTTTTCCACTGGCACAAGATATATATGCATACCAACATAAAAGAGAACTTTTGAATGCTAGAGTTAATTACCCAATCGAGTAGATAAAAGCATTTCTCCTTATTTTCATATCTAGTGTTGCTCCCACCACTGACCACTTCTAAGAGGACGATGCCAAAACTATAGATGTCAGCTTTTTCAGTGAGGTAACCATGCATTGCATACTCTGGCGCCATATATCCACTGCACAACAAGAAAAGAGCTTGTGTTTGCAACAAGGAAAATTTCTTAAATGGTTCTTGCTCAATATTTTCTAACCAAGATACATTTTGCTTGTCTCTCTTATCTTACTAAAAAACAAAATAAGGATATGTTCCTAATTGTGACGCCATGGTCTCAAGCGTCAAGCAAAAAACAAGTGCATCCTAGAAATTTTATAGGATTCTGCAGAGAACATTTTAAAATAAAAAGAGACAAATGTTGAAGGGTACACGTATGACCTTATAACTTGGAAAAGAGGCTCTTTAACTGGAAAAGAGTCGAAAACAGGCTGAGACAAGGTCTGAATAAACAGGTAGCAGCCATAGGAGGATTATAAAGCCAAGCCCAGGGCCATAAAAAGCTTCATAGTTTTGATGTAGTCATTGGTGTAGCAGTAGAAAAACAGCCTTTCGCTTTCTCACAACTTTCTAACCCTCGGAATTCAGGTGCTAGCCATGTAATTTTGCTTTTCTTCTTTGTAATTCACTAGAACATTGCATCATCTATGTTCAAGTCGTGTGTAATATATTTACATAAACATTGCACTTCTCATTTAAAGGAGTAAATCTAGTTGATTTTTATCAAAATTCTTAATATAGTAGTTGTTCTTGTTCATTAAATTGTTTCATATAAAGTTGATTGTCATTGGAAAAACATGAAAAACAATCAAATTACATGTCAATATATATAGGTTGTTAAAATGTACTGCATCATAATTCTATCATAATATATTCATAAGCTTATTGTCTGAGTGAATATATTAGGTAGCCCATACTGAATAACCATTATGAGATGTTTTTCTTGATTGTTCTTAATGTAGTATTTGAAGCATGTTGAGTATGATCAGTCTTTTCGGTAAAATCACCAGTAGAAGGATATCAAATTTCCGGAAATTGTACAAGATCATCTAAGTTTGTTGAGATAATGGAAATTGAGTGATATTATGGTTTCTTTTTGTTAAACAATAAATGTTAAGAGTTAGTAGAAGGAACATACGGTTCTATCTTTACCCTAATTCATCACATTCTTTTTATAAACAGGTTGACTTTTTGCACATGTCAACTCAAACGGTGAAACATTTGCACATGATTATTATATATTAATTTTTTCTGTTTATACGCCTTCTACATGCAAAAAGAAATTTCGTCATATAAAAATCAACAGAAACTTACTAGGTTCCAGCAATCTTGGTGCTAATGTGTGTGTTCTCCTCCTCATCAAGCTTTGCCAAACCAAAATCTGATATTTTAGGGTTGAGATCCTCATCCAGTAAAACATTAGTAGCTTTGATGTCTCTATGCACAATCTTCAGCATTGATTCTTCATGAAGATATGCCAAGCCCCTGGCGATACCCACACATATCTTGTGTCTTGTACACCAATCCAACTTTAACTGAAATTCTTCAGGACCTTCAATTGTATGAGAAGACATCAAAACTACTTTACTGCCAAGTCATTAACTAAAGTCAGTGAAGCAAAAAGTGATATCAAATTACCAAATAAAGCACGAGCAAGACTGTTATTTTCCATGTACTCGTAAACCAGCAAAAGTTGATTTCCTTCGACGCAGCATCCATAGAGTTTCACAAGATGTGGATGTTGAAGAGCAGAAATCATCCCGAGCTCAGTCACAAACTCACGATTTCCTTGCTTTGATTTGGATGAAAGCTGCTTTACTGCTATAGCAGTGCCATCTGACAGGAGACCCTGCAATTGAACTTTGGCATCAGATCTATGCTGTGAAGATTAGTCACATCAAATGCTGCTTTCTACAGACTTTTCCCCTGTTGGAAATTAGGGTAAGTTGATTCACCTATTTTCCAGCATACCTTGTATACAGGACCAAAACCACCTTCTCCAATCTTATTGGCAGCGTCAAAATTGTTAGTGGCAGCTTTCATCTGTCGCAAGGTAAATGAACCGATTTGCAACGCTAGAACCTTCAAATCTGCACCATGTTTCAGAACTTCTAAGAATTTGAAGGAGTCAATAGCTAAAGTACACAATCTACTATCTAACAAGCACGCATCAATTCCTTCTCAATGTACCAGAAAACCTTATTATGAGTGTTTGGTCTGAGCAAGTTCTGGACAGTATGTCTAAGCATCTTGAAATTTAATTTCTAGAAAACTCTGGCATCGGTTGGCAGTATGCACTTTGGAAAATAAAATGAGAATATCCTCAGGGCACTTACTAGTGGGGGAAAAGAAAAGGCATAGGAAAATCCCACTTCGGACAAGTAAGGCAAGGTTTATATGTTTTGATGTCTCGTATATCCGAGACATCAATGTATTATACATATGGTTGATTGCCCCCCCAAGACACACACACACTCACTAACACATCTAAAAAACAATATACCATCCTCTTCCTATAACTATCTATCCCTTTGTTTTTAGGATTTCTATATAAAATTTAGTTTCGTTGAGCGAACCAAATGGATCTGTTACACTTCAGCGATATTATGGCATAAAATAATTTGTTGCTTTTTGTGTCCTATAAAATTTTTCATTGGAATGCAGACGTCATGCATCAACAGCTCTACAGAGGAACTGTGCGATCTAGTTGCAGTATTGATGATACATCGTGATTACCCCTCCCCCACCAGAAAACATAAGAAGTAGAACAAGAGTCACGAATTAACAGTTTGACAGGACAACTCTTTGACCTAGATGAAATATAAATGATGTGTGTACCCCCATCCCCCACCATAATAGGAAAGGGGGAAAATATATCTAGATTGCATAACATCCTCATATTTCTCGACAGATATATGTGAACGAAAGAACATTGATTTCAGTAAGAAACTACCTTGTGCCGTTTCATTTTTACATCCAAGACATCCTCTCCACCAAAGGATACCAAGGATAAGAAAAACTACAAAAACTATAGCAGCCACTATCCCAACCACTGTACCGGCAGGTATTACATCCGACTCTCGTGGGAATTTAAAGCCTGGACCTGAAGAAAGAACAATATATGTTTACCCAAAACTGTTCAAGTAAATGGGGTACACGTAAGTGTAGAAAGATATCGGTGGGTTCTTGGTGAACACAGAAACCAATAAATGGGACAGCACACTAATTGAGAATCGGAGGACATGAAAACTGCTCAGACTACTCCACAGAATCTATCAGATTAATGAGCACAAGAGATATGATCTTCGGAACATAACACTAAATACAAAGGAAAAAAGAAAAAAAATATATATGCTCTTCACTCTGAAGGCAGTACTATACAATACAGGCACAATGGCTGTTGATCCATAGCAGGAAGGTGAACAAGGCTATCCTGTTATAGTCTGAATAGAAGGACTAGAAATACACAGAAAAAACAAACTTCGATGGAAAGGAACAAAGCAAATTATAGCCAATTTTCGCCTCTCCAGAATAAAATAATAGACCCTAGTTAGCTACTGTGGTAATTTATCTGATCAACTGTGACAGATGGCAATGGCCTGAATCCAACAGTGGACATTTGCAACCAAACCAAGACACCGTGAAAATTTATCTGATCAACTTTAACAAAGGCCAAAGGCCTGAATGCAACAGTGGACATTTGCAACCAAACCAAGTAACTGAATAGCCTATTAATGACATTTGGTGCAAGACAAAAATCGGGTTTTTTTTCCCCAACGTGTGCAACTAACTTTTTCAGTGGAGAAGCACCAAGTGTGACGTGGAAGTGTCTGTCGGCATACCAGGATAGATGGAGATAGCAGATATAAGAGGACCATAGACTCCTCTAGTAGGTATAGCAATAGTTCCTTTCCCAGCCCAGTACAATCGTATATCCAGAGTTCCCTTGGTCACGTTGGCAAGAAAACTTCTTATGACCGCCTTTCCGACTCCACCTGCTTCAATCTCAATATTGAAATCTTCCCACACCAATTTCCCCTGAAACAATGTTCAATCTGACTCAAGTTGATTGTCTCCACACTGAACAAGGCGAAACTTTCCGTCTCAACAGAATGTACAAATTGTGAAAAAATCCTGATTTGCAAATATGAGATATCTAGATAAAACAACCCAACCACAACATATTCAACGCTCTATATGCTTAATATATTAGAACCAGCACTAAATAATGCCCAAAATTTACCTGTATATAAATATTGAAAGCTCGCCTTCCAAGGCTTGTATAACTTTTGTTGCCTGTGAACATTATCTCCGCAAAATGAAGGCTTACATTATAGGTGCCATTCATAAGACAGAAGCCATAATAAGTTAGAGAGATAGGAGAAAGCCGCGCTTGCTTGTAAAGTTGGGCATTATCCGCAGACAATACAGATATATTGTCAACTATATAACTATCTGAATCTTTTCCATCATCAAGGAAGTGACCAGTGCTACTGTAGGCCCAGTTATTTCCACCCAGAGAGAAACTTGAAGCTGAAGGTGGCACTATATCATCGTCGAATGTGGTGTCCCCTATTTTTGCTTCGCTCCCACCACAATTTATGAAGAGGCTATACTGATCTGGATGCACAAAAGCAATTGCCACAAAGAGAAAATTCAATTTTTCTTCTTTTTGTTTATATAAAGTGGACTTCCCATTTTTACTAATTAAACTGGCATTCCCTCATTGGAATATCACATAGAAACTCTCAAGTTTATGAGCAATGCATTATTTCATGAAGGGAGCCTTCGAAATTTCCATAGTAATTATGCATCGATCATCAGATTTTGACATGATAGCTGTGAGTACAGTTGACAAAGAGATTAATTTGATGAGCAGGAACATGGAGAGTATGATGCAATATCATGATCTGATGATAATGATGGGACATACAGCAAATCAACTTACTTTTTGGACAAGGCGAAATTTTCAAACATGAGACAAGTCCACTTGCAGCAGGATATAAGGTTCTGAGCAAGTCAGTAAAGATTTTAATGTTAGAATGCTACATACATAAACAATTAAAATGCAGGCTCTTGGAGACCCAAGTCTCTTAGCTAACAATTTAATCTCAAACATACCCATTGTCAACCTCCGAGCTTGCGAACAAGTTGCTGTAGAGAAAAGACAAATTTAACATTTCATAAAGAAATGGAAATCTTGTATTCATGCTAGGTTACAAGCTACTGAAAACCGCAAATTTGAGGGGAGCCCTGGACTTAGACTGAAGGAAGTAGTACATACACATCTCGCCGTTGACATTCTAAGCCTTGAGCAGTGAAGTTGTTGTATGACAGATCACTACACAGAGAAATAGTCAACCGTTTCCAAAATCACATCAATTTGAAGAATATAATGATAGTCATTCCGTCAGATGATTATTATGTACAAAAATGGAGGCCAGTTGCAAAATATGGACAGGTAAAGCAAGTTGAAAGTAAAAAACATCACAAGGTTATGAAAGCAACGTTTTATCTTTATTCAATATATCTCGTCTTAAAAGAGTAAGAGGAGAAACAGTAATTGGAGTGAACAAAAACTTTAGAACTAGTTGGAGTGCATAAAATACATTTCTACCCAGTAACAGTATGACATACATGATGCATAAGGCAAAAAGGCAAAAACAGAACTGTGAGTCCAACAACTTCTTAGTCAGATCTTCCTAGTATAAAAATATCCAGATCACCATTTAAATGTTTACACCTCACAAGAGTTTCAATCTCATGCCCATAAGTTGATATCAAATTCCTCCTAGGTACAGTGATTTTGGTTGGAGAGATTCTCATATACACAAACCCAAGGAACTAGCCCAAGCAATTAATCATATTATGCGGGGGATGCATTAGACAGTCTTTCGAAGAGGACTTATCAGAAGTAAAAAATTTCGAAATGTTATTTTTATCATTCCAAGTGGTTTAAAAAAGATCTAGAGCTGGGAAGGGCTTTTTGCGTAGGGGAAAGTGACGCCAATTGGCACTTCAAACATATCCACTTATATTCTTTCATGCGTACTATACAATTCAGTCTTACATATAATTTTCCAATTAACAGATCTAAAAAAGGAGAAGGGGACCTAAGATGTTTCCATATGACTCCATAGGCCACAAACCATAAAGATGCAAGATGGGAATGTATAATTGGTAACCACAGTGCAAGATTAGCCATAAAGAGGTAGAAGCAAATTTGTGATTAAACAAGACATTCTCTTCGGGCAGCAAAGCTTACACAAATTCTGCTGTCTGCAGGATCCAACCAGGGACTTCTCCAGTCAATTGGTTTCCAGTCAAATAGCTGAAGAAGATTATTTGATTGAGTCAGTTGCTCATGTATTTTACCCACTCAAACTGAAGGATTTTAGTTTGATACCTCGAAAAAGCATCATTGAGCAGATTAAAAGCATTTAAATAGTGGTTGTGCACGAAAAAAGTCAGTTAGCTCATGATATCAATATAAAGCTTTCAGCTGGAGAGGAAAGACAAAGAAAATCAATGATAGAGGAAAAACTAAGTTCTTGCAAAACTTGGAGTGCATGGGGAAGAATTAGTGATTACCATAACATCAGTACACGATGCTTAACATAATGAAGGATACTAGCATACTAGCTTATTAACTATTTCCTTGCGATAATATTCTTGTCATTCTAAGACATAAAGCAAAATAATTAGGGAAGATGTGCTGATGTCAAACAGTTAATCATTGGGCAGAAAGATGCAATGACATGCCATTGTTAAAAAGTCCAAGAAGCATAGGACTGCAATTTCTCATCATTTTCGAGACTAGGGTTGAGACGTCAAGGTCCTATCTGCAGACCTTCTAAATAGAACGTAAGAACTGCACAAAACAATCTAGGGCTATCATCATGGAAAGTACCGAATAGAGAGCCTAGGGACTTATTGCTATCTTTAATGTCCCATACATCATAAAAGAGGCACACAGGACATGCATTAAGTACATACATATACAACTGTCAGATACTTCAGTAACACTGATCAATTTGTCTCTTCCAGCAAAAACAAGTAACTCTATTGAAACTAGTGAAGCATGGTCTTTAAGCAACAGAATATCATCGATCTGTGTCTGCCGCAAGACTAGAGTCCCACCAAAATAATTAGTTGACAATAATGATATACTCCTAACCCAAATCATTGTAATATTAGGATGGTGAAATAATAAGCATTAAAGACACGAGGACTTCAAGGGTTATAAACTGGACATGTTCTCCAAGTCTAAGATGTATTGATAGCTCAAATACTTTACAGTAAGAGTTGCCTATAGCTTGGCCACTGGAACAACTTGAGATTTTAGATTCCTATACAAAATGCAAAACAGAAGCCTACTTTCAGAATAAAAGTACTTACATATAATCTACTCCTCCCAGGTTACTGAAGGAGATAGGGATCTTGCTACTCAGTTTGTTGAAGCTGAGGTCTCTGCAATGAAAAAAAGACGAATATAATGAGAAAACTGGCTCCCACTGGAGACTCTTTGAGTATACTTTGGGGGATTGTACAAACACAGACAACACCACTGAGCCTACAAAGTCCAGTTCAGATGTTTAGATGTACAGTTCTACTGCCTGCTGCCAATGCTTTCTACCAGACATTCCTTTCCAGAGGCATTTAGGCATAAAATCCATGTTCATCAAGTTGGTCACACACTATACATATACAAAAACTTTGCCACAAATCAAATTTACAACTTGCAAATTTCGATTTCTAAAACTGGAAATGCTACTCGGGCACTAAATTGAATGCCACATCACGATTCACAATTCAGCAATACCAAGAGAAAAGACCAAAACACCATTGAAGTCAGTAAGGGACCTCTAAGCCATCTTAAATGGCTTCTTTAACTGCAATAAATAGTCAACCATAAACTAGTAGAAATTTCACTCATTAAGGGTTAAATTATCTATCCTCCTCGGAAAGGAAGAGGGGAAAGCCATTTTCCACTCACAATATTTTCAGCTTCGTCATTTTTGATAGATACTCAGGTAGCTCTCCTATGAGATTGCAGCTCCTCAGAATCCTAAAAGAAAACAGCACCGATATTATCACACTGCTAGGGCTTTTTAGCTCTTTTGCATAAAGAAAACTATCAGTGAAAAAGCATCGATCTCACAGTGTCGCAATATTTGTACTGCTAAGTTCTGGAACTGGGGACTCGGTTCCATTGAGGTCACTTATTCTCCTGCATATTAAAATCATATTGGGAACTTTTATTTCATTGATACCATTTTAAAGAAAGAAAGATCAGATTGAACTGCCAAAGTTCCATACTGACAAGTCGGTTAAATTCTTCAAAAGTGAGATCCCGGAGGGAATTGGCCCTTGCAATCCACTTCCTTGAATAACTCTGGTGATACAATTCATGGATTATATTATCTTAGGGGTATATCGATATACACTGACTTAAAAAGTGACAAAGCATAAAGCCTTACAGTTTCTGGAGGCTTGTCAAGTTCTGAATAAAGTCGGGTATTTTTCCCGTGAACTGATTATCACCAAGTCGCCTACAGTGCATTGACCAACAAGATACATATGAAGTAGAAAGAATAGAAATGTCTAAATGCTAGCAGAGTTTGTGGAAACTAGAAACTAACAGGTCCTGCAATGCCGTCAATTGAGCAAACGTTTGGGGCAGCTCCCCAGTGAAATTATTTGACGTGAGGTACCTAAAACAAGGGAAAAAACCCATGAAATCACATTGGTTACTTGAACTTGAATGCTGATCTCTCGACAGATCACTCCAACGGATAAAATTCCCTCGCTAGACACAAAATCATCAGCGAACAAAAGCTCGATGCATAACACAGAAGCTATGCATCAAGAGAGACTCACAATTGATTTAACTGGGACAAACTCCCCAGCTCTTGAGGAAGGGGTCCAGACAGCTGATTGATCTCGACAACTCTGCGCAGAAGAGATGTTAAACATCTTAAACATCGACCGAATCTGACAAAGCGAAGAGGCCAAACGCCAGCAGCGGGAGGAGCGATCACTTACAATTTCCAAAGCGTGGATATATTTCCCAGCTCCTTCGGGAGTGTACCATTCAATCGGTTTCCGAGCAGAGAACTGCGCCATCATCATCGCGTTTCTCCGATCAATACAAGATACACTACACTCATGAGAGAGAGACAGAGGAGAGAGAGGGAGAGAGAGAACATACATGTTGAGCAACTTCGTAGATCCCCATTCTTCAGGAATTGGACCGCTCAGGTAGTTGCGGCTGACATCACTGTTCAGGGAGAGATGATGATGATGCTTCGTAAAGTAGAAGGAGGAGGAGGAGGAAGGGAGAGAATGGAGAGGCCATACAAGTTCTGGAGGAAAGGCAGTCTGAACAGTCGAGGCGGGAGAGTGCCGGGAAGAGACTGATCCTTGACAACTCTGTTTTCACCACGATACGAACGCTTTTATTTCTTATCTCTCGTTTACTCAAAAAATAAAATTTAAAAAAACTAGGCATGAAAATAAAAGTCGAAAAATGATAAAATCCTTCCAAAGTCGACTCAAAATGAACACATAGCTAATGGGAAGAGCATGCATCACTTAAAAGCCCAAAACCTGGGCCGTGTATTAGTACGAATGACATACATAACAATAAAGTGAGAATAGGGTCGGAATTCTCAAATTACTATTATAAGTATAGTAAGAGAATACGATACTTATCGCTTCAATATTCAACCATGATTTTTCAAGCCAATACTAACGTTAATCACTAAAATGTAATATAGAAACATATTGTGATATATCTCATTTGTCATTATAATCAAGGTCTAAGCACATAACTCGTTATCGTACTAATTAAAAATTATGAAGATTTATATAACTATGCCTTAGGCGGATTAATATTATCCTCATAATTACTTCATGAGTAATTTTAACATGATAAATGATTTATGTATTGTCAATACATTTCAACCCCAAAATCGACCGTGTTTTTTGAATGAAATACAAGTATGGTGCTAACTGTGTGATGAATGTCAAAATCTAGCTAGGAATTTATGATGGTATATTTATTTGGAGAGAGAGAGAGAGAGAGAGAGAAATACATGCTGATGACATGGGGGACGGTGTTATTGTTGGCGTCGGTGAAATTTTGGCAGGTGACGGCGTCGGTAGTTGCATTAGGCACTTTGTTGTCGCCCCATCCGCCCTCCACGCCGCACGGATCGGCGTTGAAATCCCAGTCCGTTTTCCCCATCGTCGCTGCTATTTCTCTCAACGCGTCCACTGCAAAAGAATGAAGAGCCGACAGGTCAAAGGAACAGCGATATCTCTCTTGCAAAAGCCCAAAACCAGGAGGAGGAAAAGGGAACGGTAAGAAGGCAGCCTCGTGGGGGTTCTTTCCACCCCCAGTACTTCACCTTCGTCATGGGGCAGGAGAGTGGAGGCAGCAGCGAAGTGAAGGGCGCAGAGGAGGAGGAGCACGGAGGTGAGAGATCGAGCTGAGAACAGAATCGCCATCATTCCAGCCTCCTGTTCAACCCGCAGACACAGAGAGAGAGAGAGAGGGGATTGCTAAAGTGAGGGGTCCCAACTTCACACTGGTTATGTAAAGAAAGAAGGAGAGAGACGAAGACTTTTCGCTCTAGGACGTCTGCATGGGAGAGCGAGAGCGATGTCCTGACAGCGAGACAGATGATCCCAAAGTATTCCTCTAATGGAATTCGTGCCCCCCTTTGGCAATGGAGGACGACATTTGTGTCCCCACCTCTGGCTGCGCCATAGCTCCTCTTGGCAACGCCCCCCGGTTTGACCCCTAAAAGAGTCTTTTTCCTGCTTTTCACTCGTTTTCCCCTCCTCATTTTGTTCTCCCAATGACACTTCGTCTTCTCCGTCGCTCTGATCTTGCCTCGAGGACGTCTCAAATTCGGCCCCCAAGGCTTCTATAACTTCATTAACTCATAGCAAAGAGCTGCAATGTGCTAATTATAACCTACTCCTCCTCTACTAGACGTAGCTTCAACTTAAAGACGAATCAAGGTTTTTGATCTTCCTTACATTTACTTTTTTATTTCATCGTGTTTGCGCACCTAATCCTAACAATGACAGAGTTTACTGATGGCGGAGTCCAAATTCGGCAACTCTTAAAAAGTTCATTAGCTTATTAAGTTGTCCAGAAAATAATTAGATTCCAATGGCATGATCATCAGCAACCCGACTATGTGGAGGCCATTGGAATATCCCATAAATCCCATAGAACGGTTAAGTCCGAGTCTTAAGTCACCGATGTAACACGAACATAGAGAAATCTATTTATCCTATATGTTGAGCAATTACACCTGCAGGATTTTTTAGGACAATAATTGGGTTGTACGGTCGCGGAGTCCAAAAGTATCTTGCCCCCGAGCCTATCCCAATCAACAATGGTTGTTCGTCCATTAGTATAGCAAAAGTCTCTATGACAAGACGATAACCCATTTAAAAATGGAACTATTCGAAATAAGATTAGTCCAAATCAACTATGCAATATTCTCTTTCTTAATAAATGTTAAATCAGGCAAGTGGGAAGATACGTGGGGGCACGGACGACTCTCTTTGTTTTTGGCTTGTCAATAAGTCTGATTTTTTTTTTGACCTTTCCCACGGAATTTAAGTTAGGACTTGAATATTTGAATAAGTGTGAAAAGATCATATGAGAACTATGGTCGGCAAATGAACGTTTTGAGTGGTTATCAATAAATTTATTTAAAGAAAAAGTCAAATTATGTGCGTAGTTATCCCTAGATATTTAAAGAAACTTTTAATTGTTTACATAGTCATTGCTGAAAATTTCCAATCGATGGAGCATGATTTTAGATTTGGACGAATTCGGAACCGGAGCCCCGGGGGGAGAGAGGAGGAGGAGGGTGTTCGTACTTTTCACTTGCTTTTGGCCTGACATTGGCCTCTTTTGTCTCCAGTCAATGTTATGAACGCAGACACCAACCGCAGAGAAAAAAACAACGGCACGTGAAATAGTAGTCTCAGCTCCAGACCAAGTGGCAATGGTACCACGGACAAGTTCATGCACAAGACTTGAGCAAAAGCCATCTTCTAGGCATGTCTGGTCAGACTGATGGCAAGTCATATAGAGGGTACTTTAATCTAGTCGAGAACTCGATTATATTCAACAACCGGGTTTGCAATATCTTCGAAACTTCTAAAGTCAACTTTAAATGATGCTTGTTGAGCACGTAATCTCATCGTTTACCTTGAAGTCTTTCTTAGACTCCAGAAAACCATCTAGACTGGGACAATTTTTTAGCATGGTTGGGACATCTAACAATCGTTGCGGAGTAAATAGAGATAATTTGTTAAATGTGCCAAGCATGTCGGGGTTTATATTGTCTCCGTAAACCTTTGGGATGCTCCTCGACAAACGTCCCAAAGATGGGATGTGTGCATGCGACGTCAAAAATCATGCGAATTTATCGGGTCATTTTTGGGGGGTCAATCGGCTAGTGCATATCTTCATAATCAATATGTTCTTTAGCAAAAGGTTGAACACTCTCCTGATGGAACCATCATCCCTCCAAGTAACTTTCATCCTCCTCTATCGATGTTGTTTCCCGGTTCCTTTTTCACCATGATTGACCAATGACAGAACAATTGAAGATAGTTTCATGCAAAGCCAGGGCTCGATGTTGTCATTAATAACGACAACTGGCCAGGCGCTACGAGTAGAACTCATGGGTTCTGAATGCATCGAAGCCATCGCTTGCTCAACCTAATTTAGTTCTGCTGCTGATCCTGGATATCTCTGATCGAAAAGCTTTCCCAGACGATGTCAGCCGGATGTTCTAACATTTCCATGAATGTCTCTTTACACATTCCAATCGAACTTGTCGATCGTTCACGATGCATTCACGCGGTCGAGAGCTGATTCAGATGCCATGGGATTACGCGTGGACTGGGCAGAGGATCTTCATCCAATTGCAGAATTTGCTAGATGCAGCGATCATCACCACATCAGGCCGGCAAGACATGATTCTAAGCATGTGAACACGAGACAAAAAGTAGAACGACCTATATCTCAAACTTTCAGACCTATAATTTGTTCTCTTCAAGTTAACAATAACCACACGTACTTAAGTTCTCTAACTTTTTTTATAATATCCCAATTTTGTTGTACCTGTGTCTGGTCTTGATAGTTTCTAATTTTAGTTTGATCTTTAATGCATGTGTCGTCATCACCCGATGGGAGGAACGCGGATTGAAAGGCAGCGTGAATAGATAAGGTCTGCCGATTATCTTGAAGAAAAACCATTTCTTCTTTTGTCCTTTAAAATTCATTTGAAAACCTGCCCCTCGCAGGAGCCACGGAGAAAGTATCTCGCCTATTGAATGTCTAGCATGCCGCCGGTTTTGTACTAAAATAAAACTTGAATTCATTTATAATTATAACAACACACGATTGTAAAATCGATAATAATTATTGAAATGACAAAAAAAAGCTACCCGAATATCACTACTCGGATGAAATTTCACTAAAATTTAATATTTTGCTTTGCCATTGGAAATGAATCGATTTTTATTAAATTCCTAATTTGCATCTTTTTTGTTTAATTATCTATGGTTAGTGCCTTGGATATAAGATTTGATCTCCATTTTCAGTAGACAACTGGGTTATGAATTCGGATTTAAGAAGTTGCAGCAGCTCTTTGCCTTTGACGTTGACACCTCGATTGGGGTCCATCGCACCGTCGGGGGCTATTATTAAGTTTGTCCACATTCAGTCCCCCTCCCCCTCGCATATCTCAATGTGAGCAAACGATCCCATTGCGATTTTAACTTGCTAAATTCTTGTCGACAGAGCGCATACTTCACAGAAAATGAACAATTTAAAAAATATAATTTTTTTCAAAAATTAATCCCTCGAATTATTCATTAAAATGGTTGAACATCGTATATGAAATTACTTGAATATAAGTTATTATCAATAGTAAAAATATTATGCAACATAAACTTTATAAATCCTTTATTATTTTGTAATTGCAATATAACGGTCATCAATTAATTGTCAATGGATTTATAATTGTTTTAACAGTTCTTGCTTTCGATTGAATATAAACTTCAAACCACAACCCTTTAAAGACACCAAACTAAAAAGAAGACAACTTTTCTGTCCTACTAATTTTTTTTACCTTGCTGGTTGAACATAGAATTTAATTGTTCATATTCCTTCTATTATTCACTGTGAAATAGAGAAGAGGATATGTCGTGTTCTAGGAGAGTAGCTGCCAAAACTTTACTCATCGAGTTTCGCATTTCGAGAAGTAGAATTATTTTTAAGAACTGTGCTTTCACGCCTCAAAAAATTACTCTTATAATTCCCATCTTTCCCACAGATTTCCAACAACTCTTATTTATCATATTACTTAAATTTTTTTCCAACGATAGTAATCCATCTGAAAGAAACAGTGACTAGAAATGCAAGACCATTCTTTTGTGGGGCATAATATCCTCTTTTATCACTTCTCAGAGATGGGACAGATGAAGTCGGCAGAGCATTATCCACACCGAAAGAGAAAAACTCGCATTTTCTGAGAACACTACCTTGGGTAGCAATGCATGACAGGTCGAGCTCGGGAATCGATCCAGATCCAAAGCAATAATGCGGCACTCTCGCACATCTCGCCATTCCAACCAAGCAAAGCTTCCATAATAGATTCCCACCCTTGCAGTGATAACAAGGAGGTCGAATGGATAAATCGAGTCAAGTTTGGGCCAGGTCAAAAAATGATCTAACTTATATTGATCTATTTTCATACAATACAATTTTAGCAATATATATTTGATCCGACTCATACACAACCCGACTCGTATTGTTCAAACATTTCAATTTTTAATCAAGTCCAAGGAAATTTGCTTTATAATTTATTTTTTAAAATATATTATTAAAATGATTTTTTATAATTTTCCTATTTTTCGAAATTTTAATTTTTTATTTTTTAAGGAAGAATATTTTAATTGTTTTTTCTTTTTTATCTTCCAGTCGCCAGATTCTAGTGAGCTCATTTCTTGCCTCTTGCCTAGCAACCAACTTAGAAAGAGGAAAAAAGGAAAAAGATAATGAAAGAAAAAAAAACGAAAAGAAAAATGATCAAATTTTTTATTTTTTAAAAATTAAATAATTATTAAATCAGAATTTTCATAGTTTAAAAATGACTCGCTAACAACATTCAAAATGATTTGTTAATAGCACTGGACAATAGTCGCTGTTTTCATTACATCATCTATACCTTCAGCTTCAAATTTGAGCCAAGGAAAAACTTCGAAGCGATATTTAAGAGTTCTGTTGAAAAGATTACCAAACACCATCTAGTTCTTTCAAGAACTAATTTATTAGAACACGACAGGCTATTTCTCATTCTCTGTTTTGCCAGTAATCACTATCCCCCAGTGTTGGATAAGAATCATCAACAGATGCAGATGAAGCGCGCGGTTCCAGTCCATGGGCCTTCGGTGGACACACTCTAGGTGAAAGTCTCACCAACTGCCTGATGTTTGTCACTTTTAAAATGCTTCCTCATGGCCTCAATTTTCTCCTCAGACATGATGACGCCCTGGAGTGCAGCACAGGAATAGCAACCTTGCCTTCAAGCATGCCAACAGCAGATGACATCGGGGGCCTGAGTGCTGGAGTTGCATTAGCACACAGCGGAGCTACCTTTATCAATGCCAGCACCTCCTCTTTGTCGAATTGAGAACCGAGCCTCCGATCAACTAAATCTATCAAATTTCCTCTCTTCTTCAAATCCCGTGCCTAGAAACAGAAACGAAAAGTGAAGATATTTCCCTTTCAAGCTTCAAGTACTGATCAGTTGCAAAATATGTTCTAAGTACAAGAACAGGAAGAAGGAAATATATTATGTCCCTCGATGACTACATAACAAATGCAGTTGATAAGCACCTGGTAGTTTTTCAAAATAAAGAGAGATTCCTAAATGTGACGCTACGGTCCCAAGAGTAGAGGAAAAAACAAGTGCATCCTGCAAATTTTTTCAGTAGAAACTGCTGAGAATATTTCAAAAAAACAAAACAAAACAAAAGGACAATTATTGTTCTATATTTTTCCAGGGTGCATATATGACCATGTAACTTGGAAAAGAGGCTTTCCCACTGAAAAGGAATCCGAAACAAGCTGACCCAAGGTCTGCGAATCCATGAGCAGCCACAAGAGGAGGATTCCTTAACTAAATAGGGGCAGAAAAGCCACATAATTTTGCTATTATCGTCGTTGCCGTAGCAATACGAAAACAGCCTTGTGATACACGTCGTTGCTTGTGTTTTTCATGCAAAGGAGCACGTATAGATAACCGATATTGATATTTTTAACATACAGCAGTAGTTCTTCTTCAATTGTTTTGCATTAAGTTAATTGTCATTTGGAAAACATAATAAAAACAGATAAATTACGTTTTAATATACGTTAGAATGTAGCGCATCATAATTGTATCTCAATAATTCATAAGCTTTTTCTTTGGGGGAATGCATTAGGTAGGGTATTCCGCATTACCTTACCAAATGTTTTTTTTTTTTTTGTTCTTGATGTGGTAAAGGGAGCATATAGTATAGCTCAATCTTTTGAGCAAGAACTCAGACAAGAGAAAATAAATTTTCCACAAATTGGATTAGATTATCAAAGTTCGTTGAGATAAGTTTGTTGAGATAATGGAA
This sequence comes from Melaleuca quinquenervia, assembly GCA_030064385.1. NCBI lineage: Eukaryota > Viridiplantae > Streptophyta > Magnoliopsida > Myrtales > Myrtaceae > Melaleuca > Melaleuca quinquenervia. The sequence goes on along the minus strand of CM057723.1, from coordinate 27,255,857 downwards.
CTTAATTAATGTTATGGTACTTTTTTATGGATTAATTTAGAGTCAGTAGAGTTCTATCTTTTCCTTAATTAATCACATTCTTTTCACAAATAGGTTAACTTTTTACTCATGCCGACGCAAACGTCCGAAACATTTGAACATGCTTTTTTTTGTGTGTATTTAACTTCTACCTGCAAAATATAATTTCCTTGTTTATAATCAAAGGAAACACGCAAATTAGCTCTATTGCCTATAGTATCGAGTTATATCCAAATAACAATTACATAAGTCAATATCAGAGTATCATTACTTAATGGTAGAGTATGTGACATAATTAACCTTTTTTGTCTAATTAATGTGAAGAGTGGTGGGAGAGGCGCGGAGCTTTGTGTTTAAGCCGCATTTGTTGAGCACCATGCTTTGGGATCATGCTAGTCAACCACAAAGCTTTAATCAACTCGCTTTTCTTAAATGCTACTCTACTCTTTTATGTCGTCACTGGCTCCTAATTAGGTTAACAGGAACATTAAGCAAGAAACTCACCAAGTTCCAGCAATCTTGGTGCTAATATGTGTGTTGTCCTCCTCATCAAGCTTTGCTAAACCAAAATCTGATATTTTAGGGTTGAGATCCTATCCAGTAAAATGTCAGTAGCTTTGATGTCTCTATGCTCAATCTTCAACCTTGGGATTTGGATCACCCGATCTAGTTGTCTTCCAAATCAAGTGATCTTCTCTCTACAGCCGTTCGATCCGATCTTCGATCGAATGACTGCGTTTTTCCTATTAAAAAAAAAGCAAAATGGGGTGAGCCCCACCCCACTTTAATAGGGGTTTGGATCACCTGATCTGGTTGCTTTCCAGATTAAGTGATCTTCTCTCTTCAGCCGTCCGATCCGATCTTTGATCGGACGGCCGCGTTCTTCCTATTAAAAAAAACAAAAATGGGTGAGCCCCCTATTAAAGTGGGCCCCCTCTAAAAATCCCCTGCTTTGCTAATCTAGATCCTGAGCCTTGACTCCTCATGAAGATATGCCAAGGCCGTAGCAATACCCACACATATCTTGTGTCTTGTCCGCCAATCCAACTTTAATTGAAATTCTTCAGGACCTTCACTTGTATCAAAAGACATCAAATATACTTTACTGCCATGTCACTTAACAGAAGTTGGTGAAGCACTATGTGATATCAAATTACCAAATAAAGCACGAGCAAGACTGTTATTTTCCATGTACTCGAAAACCAGCAAAAGTTGATTTCCTTCAATGCAGCATCCATAGAGTTTCACAAGATGCGGATGTTCAAGAGCAGAAATCATCCCAAGCTCAGTCACAAACTCGCGTTTTTCTTGCCTTGATTAGGACGAAAGCTGCTTCACTGCTATAGTGGTGCCATCCGACAGAAGACCCTACAATTTAACTGTGGCATCAGATCCTCTGTGAAGATTGAGCTACACTGACTGCTGCCTTCAACAGATATTTTCTGTCGAGAATTGGGGGAATTTGGTTTACAGCTTTTCCAGCATACCTTGTATACAGAACCAAAACCACCTTCTCCAATCTTATTGGCAGCAGCAAAATTGTTTGTGGCAGCTTTAATCTGCCGCAAGGTAAATGAACCATTTGCAATGGTAGACCCTTCAAATCTGCGCCGCATTTTGGAACTTTTGAAAATTTGGAAGAGTCACAGCTAAAGTTCGTAATCCACCGTCTAACAAAGACGTGTCAATTCCTTATCAGTATACCAGAAAACCTTGCTGTGGCTTTTCGGTCTCAGCAAGTTCACTACAGAATATCTTAGCATCTAAGAAATTACTTTCTTGGAAAGTCTGGCATCGGTTGGCAGTATGTACTTGGAATTGTACAGTGAGAATGTCTTCAGGGTATTTAGTACTGTTAGAGAAGAAAAATGATAGAAAAAACCTACTTTGGAAACCCAAGGCAAGGGAAAGCTAAAAATTGGAATCCTTCGCGGAGAGAGAGGGAGAGAGAGAGAGAGAGCGCGTTCGGAGAAAGCAAGAGGAGGTGGGGGTGGGGCCCACATGAGGGGATCCGGACCGTTAAAGTTTCTTCGCCCTTTATTAGAGAGAACGGTGGAAGAACAGGGAGAGAGAACGGTGTAAAAAAAACATGGAGAGAGGAGAAAATATTAGGTACCTGAACAGTGACACGCAAGCGGTGTCCGAGTCCACTCAATGGACGACACCTGTCGCCACGTGGAGGAGGGAAACCACGTCGAAGAGAACGCCTCTTCCCTTTATTTTCAAAATTCTTATCCCCCCCGGCCTCTCTGCACTGACAACTGCTCCCAGCAGACACCAGTCACATCCCCATTCACTCTCTCTCTCTTCTCAGGGACGGAGGAGGAACGAAAAGAGTATGAGGCAGAACAAAAGTGAGGTAGCGTGGCGTGGGGGTTTTCCCAGTCCTCGTATCGTTGATTTCCCAAGTACTTTTTACTGTGGTGATGAATATTCTTAGCTTGATTTAAACGGTGGGTCCAAGGGGAGCACTGGGCACGCGAAGCAGCGACCGTTCGATGCATAGTCGTCGTCCGAAAAGGCTGAGACTATCCTCGCAGCACGACTCGTGGAGTAATAAATGTAGCATGTTCTGGATTTGGTCAAATTTGGACCCAAGCAATAAATGGACCTGCGCGGACACCATACTTAGCTTTGGGGCTCACATGGCCTCTTCATATCTCCATTCAATGCACGACCTCATACAGCGAAAGGTCATTTTCGATGCATGTCTATCGTCTAGTCAGATTAATGACGAGTCCAACGGCGTTAATTGCCTAATTTCCTTCATCCTATGAGAAAAGTCCAAACTTTTCAATGCGTTTCCATTGCCTAATTTGCCGTCGGTACTCATTCCAAAGTGCACCCCCTTTTATGAGCCACGGACATGCGATTTTCAAGCTGATGATAATAATTGAATTGAACAAAAAAAGAAAGCATGATCAGACATCGCTATTTGAATACAAATATGCTAACGGTTTGCATTGATCATCCTAAATTGAACGTAACCCTAAGCGGTTTAAGAAATATAGATAGACGGAAGAATGAATCATTTCGCCTTATGGTGATCGGCTGTCTGATTGGGTCAATAACTTAGCATGATGAAGGAGGATTAGGATCCCCACACGGGCGGTCCCCACGTCTGAGGATCTGTCCATTCAAGGTCCCCTTTGTACTAAGGAGATTTTAATGGATGGCAACATGCGGATGTGAACTATTTCACGTTAGCAAATCCTATCCTGTAGAAGGATGGGCCCACTCAGTGAATGCAGTCTCGTCCCGACTTGCGATCTCTGACCTATCCAAGTTGCCCGGTTAAAACCAAAAACGTAGGCCCACGTCACATCCGCCAACGCTATTGACTTCAATTTAGCACGTCACGCCTAATTATCATTGATTGACGACAAAAGGTACGGAGATCAGCGGGTCAGCAGCGCAGAAGTTGAATGACGCAGGAGACCTCCTCCTCCTCCTTTTTGACATTTCCAATGGACGTGAAATCAGAAGAAAGGACAGATATTCTACGGAATTATTATTATATTCCTTGAGCTCCCATCCACGATGAAGTACGATACTGCATGGCATTATACGACATCGTCAAGAACGACGAGGAAGTGTTAAAATCCTTGTTGGTCGGGCAATCTTCGGTTTTAGCCTTTTCCCCCCAACGGTAAAGTCTCCGTCCGCTAATTCTACTACCTACGACGTCGCTTCTGGGAAGATGACACGACGCTTCGCCTCTTAGTCACCGTTGGCACGATGATTTATAAACTAGACGAGGATAGCCCAGTGATCCGGGCAACCAATGGACGATATTTGACTGATGGTGATTTCCCGCGACCAAAAACACATGCATGCATGCATCGAGGACAGCTCGTCTCAATCCCCTCTTTTTCCTTGCTTATTTCTTTCCTTTTATGGTTAATTTCGATAGAAGAAAGGAATCCAAAATTAGGGATGAGGTAGGGTGGCGCGGGGGTTTTCCCAGTGGGCAGAACATTAATGGGTACGAGGCAGAACAAAGAGTGAGGCTGGGTGGCGTGGGGGTTTTCCCAGTGGGCAGAACATTAATGGGTATGAGGCAGAACATTAATGGGTGTGGTCCGGAACACAGAGAAAAAAATAAAGAGGGAGGGGACGTCCATTGAAAGCGAGAGGAGGGAGGAAAAAGAGAAAACCGGGGGGGTTGGCGGGGGGAGAGCAGAGAGATCTAGAACAGAGAGAGAGAACGGTGGAAGAACAAGGAGAGAGAACGGTGAAAAAAAAAAAGAAAAACATGGAGAGAGAGAGAGAGAGAGGGTCTTCGCAAAGAAATCGGGGAGGAGAGAAAGGGGGACCTGCGCACACCAAAAAAGAAGAAGGCCGAGGAGAAGAACAAAAAGCGGGGGCGAAGCAGAACAACTAGGAGGGGTTTTCGAGAGAAAAAAAATTAGAGGGCAGGCATAACATGATTCTAAGCATATGAAAATGAGATAAGGAGTGGAAGGGCCTATCTTAAACTTTGAAATCTATATTTGTTTTCTTCGATAATAATAATCGCACGTACATTCAACTTTTATAATATCTCAACATTGACTTATGTGTGGCTGATCTCGATAATTTCTAATTATATTTAGATCTTTAATGCACATCTCGTCATCACCTGATGGGTCCATCACCTCGTCGTGGGCTATTAAGTTCGTCCACATTCACTCAGCCCCCACCTCTCCTATCTTAATGTGAGCAAACCATGCTGTCAAGATTTCAACTTGTTATATCCTCTTTACCTTAAGATAGATGAGCATTTATTTCGTAAAAGATAAACAATTAAAAAAAGTATCTTTTTCAAAATATCTTAGCATCTTAGAAACTACTTTCTTGGAAAGTCTGGCATCGGTTGGCAGTATGTACTTGGAATTGTACAGTGAGAATGTCTTCAGGGTATTTAGTACTGTTAGAAAAGAAAAATGATAGAAAAAACCTACTTTGGAAACCCAAGGCAAGGGAAAGCTATGCAGCATTTATTGCCTTTCTCTGTCCGCATTTCTTCCTTCTTCCCGCACGAAAAACAAGAACGGCTTGCTGTGCGGAAAAAATTGAAATCCTTCGCGGAGAGAGAGAGAGAGAGAGAGCGTTCGTTCTGGAGAGGAGCGAGGAGGAAATTTGAAAGCCTTCGAGAGCGCTATCGTTCGTTCTTTTGGTACATCTGAGGATTATTATTCTACGGTAGGATATTGACCTCAGAAAAGTCACTCTGTTATGCCGTGTTTCAGATTCTTCATATATAGGGAGTAGAGCTTTCATTGATCTTTGTTAATGATGCAAAGTTCGTGTATGTTTATCTCTTTTTATAAATGACTCTAGGTGGCGATAAATTCTCTGATGCGGATTCTTAGGGACCCCTCCCTTGCTAGTCACCACTTTAAAGTGGTTGGTTCGCTTATTTTCATCCTTAAGGTATATGATTAATTTGGAATTTTCGTTAATCTTCGAATGTCGTGTGTATATAATCTCTCTCTCTCTGAAACTCAATCGATTCCTTTTTATGCAAGAGCAGTCGATGGGTCTTGGTTGCATTCCATACTTGCCGAAGGTATGCTATTGGAAGGAATGGGGAGGAGGGATGAGGGGGAAATGGTGACTTTGGCTATACTTTTCACACTTCTGGTTGAGTTTCTTTTCTTCTTTTTTTTAACTGCAGGTTTTACCTGATCTCTTTCACATAGTTCGTACATGTGATGATATACTGAAGGACTTAATAACGTGGAAGCTTGGAACTCTCGTACCCGTCGTCCGGCGGGTGAGTTTTGTATGAGGCTTATGCAGCACATTCACAAATATTGCCAATAATTGCTTTTGTTAATCTCCGAACTGTGGTCATCTTGGAGCTTGCCAACTGCCAATCGTCCTTCACTTGGCTATCCAGTGAGCCTCTCTCTCTCTCTCTCTCTCTCTCTCTCTCTCTCTCTATACATATATATATATATATATATTTATATATGTGCACGTGTGCGCACGTTTATATTTTTACAGTCTTCCAACATGCTGCATATGTGGACTGATTTTCTGCCAAAATATTCTTAGGTTCTGCATCTGGTCGAGCAGCTCTGCTTGGCTCTTAATGATGATTTCAGAACATATCTTCCTGATATACTTCCATGTGTATTCAAGTCCTTAGTGATGCAGAACGGTGCAACGACTACAGATATGTTCTTGATATCCTTCATACTCTTGAAGTCTTTGGTGGTTCATACTATTATACTCTTCTGATGTTAAGTTTGGGTAAAATTATGATAATCTTGTTGGATTAAAGCAGTTTGCAGTGTAATATTTTGTCCCATTTTATCTGCTGTATTTTATCTGATCTGCTATTGAATTAGTCTATCTCATATAGTTATGCTGTCATTGAACAAGCATTTTCAAGAAAGAAGTCGAGAGAAGGAAGGGTGAATGGAGGAATATTGGAATGTTTGTGTGATGAAGAGGGAGTAGTCTTGAAGAGATTAGTGGTACTAGAGCTTATGAGTTGGTACAGGAATATCTATTAGATCTTATAGATACGATTTGAAAATTGAAGTCCTTTGTCATTTGGAACTTTGGGGCGGTGGGACTTATCTTGCATTAAGTACTAGCGAGTATTTACTTGTTTTGACTCTTTGACTGATGATCCTTTCGCTATTCTGATGTATTGAAGCTTTATCTCCCATAGAGGGACAAACTCATTGCTCTTAAACAAATGTAGGAACCTTGGATGAACACACGCATCTCCTTCTTCCAGCACTCATTCGATTATCCAGCTCCACTAGACAAGCGACGTGCTGCCATTAAAACTTGAACCAGATGAATCCCTCGAGTTCAGGTATCGTTCTCATAAAATTATTAGCACACAGCTGGCTGAATAGAGAAAAAAAAATCTAGGGATTAAGAACACAGAATGATCAAGTATCAATATTTAAATGTATATAGCATAGAATAAAAAGTATTTTCATCTCCCCAAACAACTAACGGTGAGATCATTCATTTATAATCTCACAGTCAAGAAAACTCACTATACTTGGACTGGCCACGATAAAGAAAATATCTCTGGTAATGGCAGGGGGATTGGCTTATTCTCATGAGGAATTTAGATTAAAAATTGTTCATACGGATACAAAAGTGACATGTGCTACTCGATAAGAAACTAAGTGTTAAGATCTCTGATTTTGGTTTGGCCAAACTGGATGAAAAAGAGAATACTCATATCAGCATAAGAATCTCTAGAACTATGTTAGTCCTTTCCTATGCTGGTTGATTATCTTCTTTTAATTAGTTTTCTCTAATGAGCTTTGATTGCTAATGTCGTAATATTTTATTATGAAGATCTTCGTTCTATGGCCATATTCATTGTTATTACTTTGCCTTGTCTTAGAGGGCTATATGACTCCGAAATTGGGGATGAGAGGATGCTTGACGGACAAAGTTGATGTCTACAGCTTTGGAGTCGTTACTTTGGAAATTGCCAGTGGAAAGAGTAACAGAAATTACAGGCCAAATGAAGAATTTCTTTGTCTCCTTGATTTGCTATACGGTACCCAATCAAGGAGACAAACAAATTCTTCCTTTGGCCTGTAATGTGTGTTGCTCTTTCTAGTGACAATTTCCAAAGTGACGACTCCAAAGCTACAGACATCAGCTTTGTCTGTCAAGTAGCCCCTCATCGCATATTAAGGAGCCATATAACCTCTTAGGCAAGGCAAAGTAGTAATGGTGAATGTGATCATAGAAGGAGGATTTTCAGGATGAAACATTATAATATTAACAATCAAAGCTCTTTAGATAAAGATAATTAAATGAAGATAATCGACCATCATAACAAAGGACTTACATAGTTCCAGCAATCCTTGTGCTGATATGGGTATTCTCTTCTTCATCGAGGTTGGCCAAACCAAAATCAGAGATCTTGGCACTTAGTTCCTTATCGAACAGCACGTTGGTCGCTTTTATGTCCCTATGAACAATTTTTAACCTAGATTCCTCGTGAAGGTAAGCCAATCCCCTTGCTCGAAAATAAAGCTAAAGAAAATTTGCAGGATCGGTAAAAATTAGGTGTTAACGGTTGTCCATTTTTTAAGGGAAGCTCAAAAAGGTTTCATTCAAAGATAAGAAACGTTTAAAAAATTAAGATTTAACACTTAATTAACATAATTAAAAAAATTACAACCGAATTGGTAAAAATATAATAGGATCAAATTTTCTGAATGATTTTCCTAAAAAAATCACGTATATAGACCATACGGGTGTGGATATGCATGTATTACTCCAAGTAGACCCTAATAAACTTATTTCATAGAAGATGCAGTAAAAGTTATCTATCATAATAAACAGATTTTATTTGCTAGGGATCAATCAAGCATATCATTCTTTTTCCATAAAATACCATTATTTAGAAGAAAATTGTAAAAGGACCCAAGTCCTTGTATCCTCGATTTCCCAAGTACTTTATACTGTGGTGGGGAATCATTCTTAGCTTAATTAACTAAACGGTGGGGCAGTGATTGTTCGATGCATAGTCGTGTCCGAAAAGGCTGAAACTATCCAATCGCAGCATGAGTCGAGGAATAATTAATGGAGCACGCTGTAGATTTGGTTGAATTTGAACCCAAGCAAGGGGATCTGTACTTGACGGCGGACATGATTCTTTGCTTTGGGTCTTACATGGCCTCTCTATATCTCCGTTCAATGCACGACCTCATGCACGATAATAAAGTCAAAGATCATTTTCGTTGCATGTCAAGTCAGATTAATGCCGAGTCGAATGGTATTTTGATCTTGTCAACAAACGCAATTCAACTTAACTCAAAAGTTTTGGTGAGCTCCGAAAATTTCCATGTTCAACTTTAACCATAAACTCTAAGCACTTAGTTTCGTCACCTAATTGTGAAGTGAAATTGCATGGCCTTACGGATCGGTCTCCTTGATATACTTAATATCAAGCAATTTGATTTGGAAGGAGATATATGAGAGTTCACCCTGAAGTTCAAAAGGTTAATGGAAGTCTTTTCACAAAATGAAACATGGCAGACAATTTTCAAGCATCATATCATCTCGGAGTAACTAGGGATGATTTGGAAAATCTCACAAGCGCATCAAGATTTATAGTATCCTAATATTCTACTAGTAGGCTCTTCCACAAAGTTTCCATTGGTATGATGAGTGTGAACTTATTGTGTCGTTTCTATGGGATCGATCAACCAGTGCACCCTCGACAATTGATTGCTCCAGATCACATTTGCTGCTAACATCGGACTTGAACTCCATTAGCAACATACAGTGTTTGCATTTTGATTAGTGTTTATGTCCTTGATACCCAAAACAAATTAGCAATTTTTAGTTATAATTGACAAATTACACACTTAGTTAATAATAAGTGAGTTTGGTAAACAACATAAGTAATTGATGGACAAAACAATTGACAACTTATTACTGAAATTATGGACAACACAACGTGAAAGTTATCAATGAGAACCTTCAAGACTTAGAGAGTTGCTCAATAAAATCTTCAATAGAGAGCAATTGACATAAAATCGTATATAACCACTAGGCAGTTATATGTATTGCCATTATTTAGGATTTCTTGTAGAGAAGTGTTGTTAGGTAATGTGAAATTATGTAATTTCTTCTAACTACAAGACTAGGATGATATTTCTCTATTCAGAATTAGTATTATATGTTACAAAATATAGAGTGTTATATGTACCTCAAGTCTACTCTTTGTAAGACCTATATTTAGTTACAAAAATCAAAGTTATTTGTTCATTATCCCTATCTTTACTTTCTTGCAATTTACATGGCTAGCTGTGATAGCCTCCAGCCACAATACCCCTAAATGTTCATCATTTATTTGTCCATCGAAAAACAACAAATGACCCCTCGCAACCTCTGTCAATTCACTCCGACTTTTTTTGCATTATAGTGGAGTACATTTGTTGATTTGAATAGGCTATGATGGCAAGTTTCAGAATACAATAAGAGTCTAATAGTGCTGCTAGCAACAATAACGCATTACCACAAACTAGAAGTTAAACGGCCAATATTTGTAAGTGCGGCAAAAGATAATGAACTTATGGAAGTTGATCTTTCGATGCATCACACTGATGAGCAGTTGAGAAAGGTTGCACCAAACCCCAACATGATGTCAACCATGAAGAGTGTCCGAAGAGCAGCATAATGGCATGCCCAACTACACTGAGTCATATTTACGATGTGATTAAGCCTATCATCATTAATGCTGTGAATAACGCCCTCCTAAAGCTGGGACTGTTCAGCGGGTATGTTCCTAGTCCTTTTGTATTTATTGATGCCCATAATGTTTGTAAGTGTAGTCAATCCCTGCAAAGACTTGAATATTCTAATTGAGGTCAAGTAGTGAGAATAAAAAGGCTAATGTTGGTCAAAATAACCATATTAATAACAATAATTTGACAAATCAAATCAGTTAACAAGTTGATCAACGACCAAATGTTGGAATTGTAATAACAATAGCTATATCGGGCATCGCCTGATGTGAATATTCCTATTAGGCCGAATACATTGGTTAACATAAATAATCCAGCAAGACTAATATCACCGTCTAGAGGGGCAAGATGACCCGCCTAATCCACACTATCTGTTGAAAAGCTTCAGCAACAATTGGGATTAAATAGGGGGGTGATCATACTTGTTTACAGAAAAACATCACAAATATGTTGATAATCAGCATTTTGAAAGAGATTTCAAATATATGACATTGCCATTTTTACTAGCGAAGAAAAAATGGTCGACCACAATACACGTTGTTGTAGTTATAGCCCAATGTGGGAAGTATGAAAATAAGCTTTTAAGACCTATGTTATTTCCTTTATCTTTGTTAAAAGATGCTTTTACCTGGAACTAATCTACTACCTAATTTGGTATGTAATTAGGCAGAGATAGAAAGATAATAGAACTATACCTCAATAATTGATCACTGATTTGGCTAGACTTTATCAATATAATAGTGAGTTGGTCGATCAGTTAATTTATTACTCAATTTAAATAGGCTAGCAAAGATACGTCACTTCTCTATGAGAAAAATAATTCATGAATTTGGCTTTCTTTTAGAGGAAAAATTCAAACACTAAGACTTTGCCAATTTATTTCATTTAGAAATAAGAATATCTAAGTACGGGCAACCATTAAGTGACACAAATAGAGGACGACATGAATATTTTACACAAAATGTGGCACTAATGGAAAATTTATGAGTTAGAGTATGGATCTAACCCTAATGAAAACTTTGACATAAATGTGGAAAAAATGATGCTTAATAAGTATGACGTTTATCAATCCTTAAAACCTGCCAAATTAAAAGAAAAAATAATGGGTAAGGTTAAAAACACTAATAAGTCAAACGAAACCTTCTACTTTCTTTTGAAATATGGCACAACTAAAATAACCAAAGGCCATGTACTTCTAAGCAAAAGAAGATCTAGTACACAAAAATCATTGCAAGTGACACCATTCATGGAGTCATACCATAGTCACAATTCAAGAAGCAATTCGACAAGGAAAAATCAAATTTGTCAATAATATGGGGGCATACAACAACTTTGAATTATTTAACTTTAGAGGAAGTACAATTGTGAAGAAACCAGGAAGAAAGGCTTTTTCAATGTGACTAAGAAGTAATGCGGCACAATCTTCTAGTCAATCGAACCCATGAGGTTTGAGCGTTTTGGAACATGGATCCTTAAAAAGTGCCGAAAAACTCACGAACCACTGTCCACACTTGTTTTGGCACAAGTCTTCCTAGCTAGGTTAATTTTACCTTCTCCTTCCAGATCCTGATCACAGCGTCGCACGCATTTTAACTTCCAAAGCGATTGCCCTCCTATACAAGATGATGCATACCGCGTAGTGTCAACAATTCCAATTTGGTTAAGTTCCTGATAATCCTCAAGGAAAACATCCGCATCCTTGAATGCCCTGTCGGGTTCGGATCCTCTAACCTCGATATTTTTCTGGAACTGCCTGAAGACTTGCTTGTCTATAAACCTCAACCCCACCAGTTGGGACTGTCGCAGATCTCGACTCACAGTGTCATCAACCCCGCCCTTCTCCTGCGTATCATATGAGAAACTCTCTTTCATCACTTAACCATTTCAAGTCAAATGAGCCCAAGAAGACATGCAGTGCGTCCCCAGAGCGTAAGCGGATAAACCATTGAGTGTCCGGAGAAGAGTCGGCTTGGAATTTGAAACTTCGTTTCGTGGTGGCTTCAAACGCATCAACCCCCATCTCCTCCATCCACGGCGGAAGATAGTATTAATATCGTTGCCTGGTCCCATTTCACCGGAATGACCATGCACAGATTGATTGAACAGTGTTTCATGCAAAAGACGCGGTTCAGTGCAGTAGTTAATCACGGCAATTGGCCATGTGCTCTAAGTAGAACTCGTAGTCAAATCCCCTGAAGCCATCACTTGCTAACCCAAATATGATATTTCGTGGTTCTACTCCAAATTCTGGATATCTTTGATTCAAAGCTTGCCAAGGGACGTATCAGCCGGATGTTTTAAATTCCATCCTTCGCGAGGCCTTCATGGAAGAAAAATATCTCCACCGTTTCGTGGTTTCCTCTCCATTGGTCAGACACTTTCCTCGTCCAATATGTCGCCGACATTAATCCTATTTAATCTCCCATCATGAAGAAACGCAATGTGGACAAATTCCCAGTCCTTTTTCATTTATGTATAAAGTGCAACCATCAGGACAAGAGTCAATTTTCTCATTTCCAAGCCCCAAATCTGTAATCATCTTCTTTGCCTCATCATGAGATGAAGGTAAATATGTACCCCTCGGAAAGGCTTCAATCAAAATTCCCAGCAATTTCATCAATATTCTGCTGTCGACCAGCCATCGCCAAGGCCTCGGCAATACTTGCCCGCCCAACAATTAAAAAAGGAAATGAAGAAAGAAAAAAAAGATAAATTTATGAAAAAATTCACAAATCATCAAATTTGTTCATGTCAGTATTGGTCATGCCACATAGAATTGCCGGTTTTCACTCGATGATTTACAGGCAAAATTGATCGAAATAATTATATTAGTAAATAAGTCCAATGATTTAGGGCTAAATTGATTAAATTGATATCTATACATTTGGTGTTAGGACTTTCTAAGTTATTATTCCCATATTGAAGCCATTGCTTGCTAAGCCTACTCTGTTGTGTCTGCATCAAATTAATGCATTTTCAACAATTCGATCAAGAAAAAAAGAATGTATTTACCGAATTAATTTCGCTTTACCACATTAGTGTCTTTAAAGATGTCAAATAATAGGATGGAGTACACCGATTGAAAAAAGTATAGGAGGATGGATTCTGAAGACACAACATGCATGTTTTCAAATTTCCCATTCATTAAACATATTTTCAAGAAAACGAAAAGATCAAGAACCAAAAACGGCTTTGATTTTCAGTTTCGCTGGAATGAAAAAATTTTCCTGAATCAAATTACCCAAACGCAGAGTGTCTATAATTTTTCATATGACTAGTCCGAAACGTGCTCCTTTAAGGACTCAAGAGAAGCATCCCTAGTAACTTGTCTAGAGAACTCGACCAGGCATCCTGGTTTTCGGCCTAAGAACGCCCGGAAAACCTCCTAGACTTTGATAGAGGGGAATGCAGTTCTCCCACCCCCACGACAAAGACACAAAACTTTGTGCCCCTATTAACATCATGCAAGTGCTCCGGGGGACACGATCAGATCATCCCTGGTAGCTTCGTACAAAAAACTCGCGGGATGTCCGATCAATGTCATCCTGGGCTTTTTACTTAGGGACGTCTGCAAAACGTCCTGGTGGCTTGTATAATAGAGAGCTCGTGCAAAGCCTCGTCGGCGTCGTCCCAATTTGTGAAATTCAGGGGCGTCTAGGAAACGTTACATGGTCCTTGTCTGGGCTTCCGTCCCCATGCGGAAGGCACGACGTGAGAAAGAACTCCTCGTATGACAAGATCCCTAGGGCGGGACGTAATTATGATGAAGACCCTAAAAATTGATAAGCGAGGACACAGCATGTCCTGACTGACCCTGAATGTTGCAGTGCCTATGGAAAAAATAAAAAAAGGACGTCGATCTTAACTTTGATATGCTTCTTTTCAAAACTTAGAAGTACATAATAAAAAAGAAAGCAGTCAAACCTCAATCCCCTCTCATCTCGAGCTTTTAATCAAAAAGATAAAGAGATTGCTCGAGAACCAGTTGCTCCACTGGACTAACAAATGTGAACCCGTTAAAAAAGTAGGACCCTTTATCGAGCCGCCCGACCAGGAAAAGTCTTCGTCGCTGTTTCTATTTGCTACGACGTCGCTTCTGTGGAGATGACGCGACGCTTCGCCTTTTGGGCACCATGATTTATCAGCTCATCGAAGACAGCCCAGTCATCCGGGCAACCAATGGATGGTATTTGACTGGTCGTTATTTCCCGCGACCAGAACACATGCATGCATGCATCGACGACAGCTCGTCTTAAACCCCTTTTCTCTTGTTTATGCCTTCCCTTTTTTGGCTGTTTTCGACAGGAGAAAGGAACCCATGACCCACAAGTCCGTCTGTTCCCTGTCCCTTCATCTTTCCCAATTCGATTAACATCCGATCCACCATTCCCTAGCTAGCTCTACCTCTCATCATAATGCACACGTTATCTTCCAAGAGGACCGCCTATTGATAGCCACTACGAACAGATGGTTTCCTTTCCCCTCACATCTAGCCCTAAACCTTCCTTCGTCTTAAAAAGTCCAAACCTTTCGATGCATTTTCATTGCCTAATCTGCCGACAGTACTCGTTCAAAAGCCCACCCCCTTTATGAGCCACGGAAAAAGCATATCACCTACATGATACACGACGTGTTGCCAATCTCACCTTAAAATTATTTTCGTATCGACACGCGATGTTTAAGCTGAGGATAATTATTGAATTGAAGAGAAGAAGAAGAAGCATGGCCAATTTGAATAAAATTATGCTAACGGTTGCATTCATCAGCATAGATTGAACCTAATCCTAAGTGATTTAAGAAATATAGATGCATGGAAGAATGAATCATTTCGCGCCTAATGGTGATTGGCCGTCTGATTGGGTCAATAACTGCAAAATTCTATTCAGCGTGCTGGGGGATGGCCCACTCAGTGAATGCGGTCCAACTTGCGATCTCTGACCCACCCAAGCTGCCGATTAAAACCAAAACCAAAGGCCCACGTCCCATCCCCGGCGCCATAGACTTCAATTTAGCAAGTGATTACTACAATCTTTAATACAGGGCTAGAGAAATAATTAAGTAAAGAATTCTTCGATTTGGTCGATAACTCAACACCACCCATTTAATTGTTGGTATCTATTTATTGATTCGGCATTAACGTAAAATAACTCAAAACACACACATTTGACAATGCGTTATCTAATCTATTCGAAGATTTAAGGAAGGCGATTTCCTTCTTGTCAAAATGAGAAGTAGCTTTTCAAAATCCAAACTTATTGCTTTCAATCTTTTGGAAACATTATTCGCATATCGATTGGTTTTTTTGTCCACCAAGTAACGGAAAGTCAAAAAGTAATTTTTCGGAAGTAGTTTTCCATTCCGAAGAACAGGGTCGAGTTGATTTTCATTTCTATTTGTTAACCTTTGAACGGGCTCAAGTGCTCTTTGTACATTAATAACATTTCGAAGCCGGTTAGACGGGACATGAAAATGGGTTATAGTTTGAGAAATACGAGTTTTCTTTATCTAATTATTTGGTAAGAGCCTCAATAGTCACACCAAATTATCATTGGTTTATAATAAAGTACGGAGAGCAGCGGGTCAGCAGCGAAGAAGTTGAATAATGCAGGAGCCCTCCTCCTTTTCTACTTTTCCAATGGACGTGAGCATTTCGAACACGTCCCCGAAGAAGAAAGGAAAGATATTTGCGGGCCGACTATATTCCTTGAGTTTCTATCCACGATAAAGTACGCTGTCAGACGCATTATAAGACAACGTCAAGAACGACGAAGGGCCACCGGAAACACGACGCGGAAGTTTTAGCCTTTCCTTCCAACGGCTACACTCTCTCTCTCTCTCTCTCTCTCTCTCTCTCTCTCTCTCTCTCTCTCGGACAAACACCGAGCGCTCAGAGAATCATTCCTATCCTGCGTCTTGTGCCGTTTTGGTCGCTGTCGAGGCAGCATTTCGGCGCCGTTTTGCGCGCGCAAACGGTTTCTTTTTGTTTCCGGTTTTGGTCCGAGGGGGTCGAGGTCGGAGTGTTAGGTCGGCGTCGCCAGCGCGCGGGGGAAGCAGCGGGGAAGCCAACGATGGTGGGTTCAGTTTCCAGAGTGGTTGCCTGCGTTGTTCTTGTTGTGATTGGCTCTGCGGTCTTCGAGTGCGGTGCTCAACTCTTGCCACAAGATGAAGGTACGCCGAGAATGACCAAAAGCTGTCCTTTAATGGCAGTCGAAGTTCTTCTTTTTGGGCCCTCTGTTTCTGGATGACTGCTTTGCGAACTCTGATCCTGAATCTCTCTCTTGCTTTTCTCTGTTGAGGTCTGGGACTATAAAGTTTGAAGCTTCTGTCACATTTTCTGATCCTTAGAATTTCCTGAATATCTTTGAGAAAAATTTCTTTTTGTGAAGGTACGGGAGATATCTCTTCTGCACTTTCACTTCGTTCCTTGAAACCTCTTCCTTGCAGACAGAGCAGGGACAGAGGCGGCCGGCGGCCACCTTCCTTGACCCATGTGGCCGCCGCTGGCCGCCTCCGTCCAATCTAAAGGTTTTATTTTTATTAGAAAATTTAAGCATAATTTTCATCTCCAGTTACTCAACCTGAACATCCTACCACTATAATCAGATTATCGAATCCTTTCCAAGTACTCTTTGCTCAATTATGTGCACCGATCATCTTACTTTAACCGGTCGAACCGGCAAATTATTGGTGAAGCTTTCCTTCTTCGGGTATAAATTGTTGGCGAGGGCAATTTTTTTTTTCTCATCCTTCTTTCTTGCATACTTGTCTTCATAAATGACAAGATCATACATCAGGACTTCATTATTAATTAATCGTGCTCATTATGAGCATAATTTGTTAGGTACCACTCTTTCTAATGCTTGGATTTTGCGGATGGGAGATTTGGTCGTGGCCTTTCATTTTCCCTCGATCCTAATCTTGTTAGGAGAAGAAATTTAGGATTTAAGAAAAATCTGCGGAAAAGAAGGTGTGTGTTCTTGAATCAGTAAAACTTGGGCTGTCTGGGCCCAGACAAGCCCGTCTCTCTAGATATCTGGATGCGTGCATGCATGATGGGTGAGTCCAATCAGAATATTAAATAGTGACGAATAAAGGTCATGCAGTACTTTTTTTTTTTTTTGGGTCGAGTTCACCGGTTTGAGTTTATCCCTTTTGAAAACTCCTCATGATCTTATCACTTGTTCAATCAAAATTCTGTGACGTTGATATTACACAGTATTTTAAATAGCTTTCTACATTGCGTTCATGTCGTCGGACTAGTGGTATTCTGTCGGGTGGCAATAATTGTGATTGATGGGCCTTCCTGATAATACCGCCGTCAATTCACATGAAGACGACCCCTTCTTTTTCAACTTGGATACACTGATCTTGGTATGAATAGAAAAATTCCTGCTTTTTTCAGAAGGGAAAGAAAATGTACCATCACATAATTATCTGAGAAGCAAATATGATCAGCACGAAAAAAAGATTTCTCTCTGTTATTAGCCAGCGAATACCCACCAGCAATGAGATAATTTAATAAATGGCATTTATTTCTTGGGTGTAAACCTGCTCTCTGGATTGCAATGTGGAAGGAGCAATTGGTTTTTTTTTAGCACCGTGATTTGGTCAAAACATAAGATAGGAGACTAGTCCTCCCTCACCTAATATGTATTCATTGTTCACTTTTCCCAAATTAAAGTGCACATTAAATGTCCTGCTGGTCAACGCTCAGTTTGTGACTTTCCTCTGCTATTTTAACGCGGAAGGTGGCATTGACCTTTTTCACATATTATGACCATGGAATGAGTCTATCATTATTGCTTGTAACTATATCTAGTCTTGCAAGCTCATCTTCCAATACATGCAGCTCGTATAAGCACCTTTTAATTGAATCAAGTAAATACGATGCATTGTCTGAACTTTTTTCGTTTTTCTACGGTCCCAAGTTTGAATAAGCTTTTCTTACTTCTGGCCCAGCAGATTATAATCATCTTAAACCAAGGGGTGCTACCTTCTCTGGCTCCAAATTGTTCTATGCTAATGCATGAAACGCGTCATAGAAAATAAGAACTTATCAGAGCCTATACGGCTGGAGCCTTATTACCACAAACAAACTCACAAACACTTGCTAGTGTACTTGATCCTTTGAGCCTTCTAAATCTCTTTCACATTTTCAGCAATGGATACAGATAACTGATCTTTAACTTCTGGTTTGTATTTGCAGTTGATAATATGAATACAATTGCCGCAAAAATGGAAAACAAATACTGGAATGTGAGCGAAACGTCATGCAATGGGGGCATTGGTCTAAATGTGACCTTCACTTCAGAATTTTTCAGTAACGTGACTTGCAATTGTTCCTTCAATAATGACACGCTTTGCCATGTCACAAACATGTATAGAAGACTTGATAGTTACTTTCATATCTCTCTTTATCAACTTTTACCTACATCAATTGAAATTTACCTATTCTTTTTCATGTTGCAGCCAGCTGAAGGGACTTAATTTGACAGGGATTTTTCCTGATGAATTTGGCAACCTCACTTACCTGACAGAAATGTAAGTTAGACTTGACTGCATGAGATCTTCCAATCTAGAAAGTAATTAGGCCAAAGAAATTGAATGCATCTCATGTGCAACGGCTCTTTATTTTCTTGGGAAAATTATAGAAAAGCATGCTATGAGTTGGGTAAAAACTATTCTAGTTCCATCTTATCTTATTATTGACGATGTTTTATGTATTTTTTTATTGATCATTCTTAAGCACCTGATTGTTAAATTTTTCGAGCATGTATCTGTCTGAGAAATGTGACAATCGTAGGAATGTGAATCAACTAATTTGTCGAAAGTTTAACAAATTATTGCTTGAAAATTGTAAAAGTTCTAAAGAAATCATTCTTCGCATGCAGAGACCTCTCTCGTAACTACATCAGTGGATCACTCCCCAAAACTCTTAGTCAGATACCACTTACGATTCTGTAAGTTAATTTTATCATACGTCAGATATTATTCTAACAAATTAATTAGGAGTTGTTTAAAAAAGAAGCATAATTTTGTTTTCACTTTGGTGCTTCAGGTCAGCACTTGGTAATCGCATAAGTGGTATTCCGAAGGAAATTGGCAACATTAGCACATTGGAGGAGCTGTAAGACTTGCTATAATTCATATGTCTTTGTATCGAGAATTTGTTTCACCTAATGGTGATGATTTTATGCCTATGCTAGTGTACTAGAGGACAATCTGCTTGAAGGAACTCTTGAGCCAAACATTGGAAACTTAAGCCGCTTAAGGAAACTGTAAGTAAATTGAGTACATTAATTAGCACACTTTCGCCTGAATAACACATTTTAGAGGTGTTTTCTTGATGTCAGTGAGCTTTCTCGACTGTGAGATTATAAATGAATGATGTCATTCTAGTTTTTCTAATTAAATTGGAATGTAGTTCCTCCTTGTTTATGGAGATGAAAATACTCTTTATTCTATTTTATATACATTTAAACGTTGATACTTGATCCTTTTGTCTTCCTGATCTATAGATTTTTTTTTTTTTGTATTCAGGCAACTGTCTGCTAATAATTTTACTGGAACGATACCTGAATCATTTGGCAATTTGAAGAATTTAGAAACTTTGTAAGTGGCTTTTTAATACTTTTTATTTCTCGACATACTAAATTTCCTTTGAAGGTTTTTGATTTATAGACCACTTGCAGTCGTATAGATGGAAGCACGTTATCAGGGAAGATCCCTGATTTTATCGGGAATTGGACCAAAATTAAAAGATTGTGCGTATTCCAATCCTTCTTAATTAGGGCCAAAAATATTTATCTATATAACTTGTGAGATATTTGAAAGCTGCTCTTATCTTATGGCATTAAGTTTTCAGGGACATGCAAGGCACATCAATGGAGGGACCTATTCCTTCTAACATATCTTTGTTGAAAAACTTGACAGAATTGTGAGCATCTGATCATGTCCAATTGTTCCTTGTCTCTTATAATATTTTAAGCTTGTGTTTATCACAAAAGGGTAGAATGGATCTTAATGTTATGCAATGGACTGGTTTATGTGCTTTTAGGAGAATATCTGATTTGAAAGGTTCAAGCTCAACTTTTCCTAATTTGGAGGCGATGAATATGAATACATTGTAAGCTCCATATCATGAATAATTATTTGTCTCTTTTGTAGCTTTTTTGTAGCTAAATTACCGGTAACTATTCCTTTTCACATCTCAGGATTTTGAGAAATTGTTTGCTCACTGGCTCAATTCCAAATTACATCAGCAAATGGACAAGTTTGACAACATTGTAAGTTGCTACTATGGGGTGGATATTTCATTTGCCCTCAACACAACGTTGATGTGCTATGTTTTATTTTCATTGAAAAGTTTAGTAGACTAGTTACTAAGCAGCAACATATATTGGATTTGTCCTAGCATATTATTGCATATTTTGAGAGGAGACTTGTTTCATGAATTACGAATTAGAAAGGCCTCAATTTGAAGATCAATTTACATAAACGAATGTGTTTTCTTGAGAAAAATATCTGATTTGCCTCCTTGTTTTATCTTTGGATAGGGACCTGAGCTTCAATAGATTGACTGGTCAAGTTCCTGACACGATGGGAGAGTCTCTGGATTACATGTATTTACAATATTTCTTGACTTCTAACAATATCTCAGCTAATATGTAGTTGACTTTCCTTCCCCATTAATATCATATCGACCTCATATAGTTGGACTCTGAACTCTTATTTGTGAATGTAGGTTCCTGACAAACAACTCCCTAACTGGAGCAGTACCCAGTTGGGTAACAAGCAGCAAGCAGTATCTGTTAGTCTCCTTTGAATATATCCAATTTTTTGTTCTTCATTTTTTATATGATTGTCATAGATTGCAGGATTTGACTCATAATTCTTAGTATGAGTCTCATGGGTTCACTCGTGATATATCACTCTTAGATTTCGTACTATTATAATTTACGGGAGTGTATGTGGGCACTAACTAGGTCAAGTAATGAACCGCAGTGACTTATCTTACAACAATTTCACCGGTTCTCCTCAAATCAGTTGTCAGCAATCAACAGTGTGAGTCTATGCACATTGTTTCTTGAGGTGGAAATTTTATAGTTTTGTCTTGTCCCCACATTTATGGAGTTATTATTTAACACGTTGTGTCGCTCTCCAGTAATTTGGTTTCTAGCTACCCTTCAAACAGAAATGACTCGTAAGTCTCTCTATCTGATAGCTATACCGATCGTTGATAATTGCATGTGAAAATTTTATCGCCAATAATCTTTCTGGTTTATCCCATTAGGCTCTGGTGCTTGGAGAAGGATCTACCCTGCAGCGGGAAAGCACGATGTGAGTTCTGCTATGTTTGAATTGTTGTTAATCATAATATGTGGAGCTACTCCCCTATCATGTCTTATGCAATATCATCCAACGACTCATGCAGACCATTCCTTGTTTATCAATTGTGGAGGAACCGAAATGACTTTTGAGGGAAAACAATATGAAGAGGACACCAGCACAATCGGGAAATCAGTTTTCTCTTCTTCTTCAGAAAAGTGGGCTTACAGCAGCACCGGACTTTATATGGGAAATGATAAGGCTGATTACACGGCTAGTAACCCATTTTCTATGAATGTGGTTGGCTCAGGATTTTACCAAACGGCTCGCCTTTCCCCTGGGTCAATCAGATACTATGGCCTTTGTATGATGCAAGGAAGTTACAAAGTGAGGCTCCATTTTGCTGAAATTCTATATTCCAACGATACAACATTTAGCAGCCTTGGGAGACGTATATTTGATGTATCGATACAAGTAAGTGAACTGAAATTTGGCACTTGAATATATTTAAACTTCATCTATTTTGCTGAGTCGCCATCTTTTGTTGAGGAATTTGACTTTGGGAAGTTTTTGTTGTAATTTGTGTGTGTCCAGGCTGCACACAACAATCTAACAAGGGCATGATATTTTCTTCTTGTTGAAATTCTTGTTAATTCTTCAGGGCAATCAAGTGTTGAAGGATTTTAACATCGTAGAGGAAGCGGGGGGTGTTGGGAAGGGCATATATAGAGACTTCGATAATGTTTTTGTGAATGGCAGTACTCTGGAGATTCATTTATATTGGTCAGGGAAGGGAACTACGGCTATTCCTGATAGAGGTGTCTATGGACCACTTATTTCCGCTATTGCAGTGACATCGAGTAAGTCTATGCTGAACATACTGATTTCCTCATGTGGTCAATGAAGCATTTGTATAACCCTATCATCTTTTTCCTGCTCGTAGACTTTGAAGTTGGAAGCGCTGGACTATCAGCTGGAGCAATCACTGGAATTGCGATAGCTTCAGTGTTTCTCCTTGTATTGATATTGCTAGTCCTTCGGTTGACAGGTTTCTTAGGCGGTAGAGATATTGAAGATCCAGGTGAGATCATGATACCAACACGTCTCCTTACGCAGGAATCTATCACTCTTTGATTTATTTCACAAGTATGATGCTTAATTCAAACCAGAGTTATATGTTTTCTTTGTACATTTTGTGGAATTCTTATGAGTAAATTGTGACTCCACAAAAATTCGGCCTTCTTTCTCCATGACCTTATCGGTGAATCACCCTTCAGATCAAGTGTTGTGGCAGACCTCTGTATTTCTTTCAGCAATAGTTATTTTTATCGCATTTCTGATATTATCCCTTACGTTTTATTTTTTTTGCCCCCAGAATTGCGTGGGCTAGATCTCCAAACTGGCCATTTTACTTTAAGGCAAATTAAAGCTGCTACTGGCAACTTTGACTCTGTCAATAAGATAGGTGAAGGAGGGTTTGGGCCAGTTTACAAGGTAATTCATAATATGTTCAGAACTTCATCCTCCATTCATTGTGAAGAAGGTGTCTGTTAAATTTAGAATGAGTTTTTCTTTTAGACTTACCAACCCAGATCATGTCAAGCTAACTCTTTTGTTAATGAAATAAGATTTTCATCAGCTATAAGTCTTATATATTTTTATGATTTAAAATCAGGGAACACTGTCAGATGGAACTATA
The DNA here is from genome assembly GCA_030064385.1 of Melaleuca quinquenervia. Classification (NCBI taxonomy): domain Eukaryota; kingdom Viridiplantae; phylum Streptophyta; class Magnoliopsida; order Myrtales; family Myrtaceae; genus Melaleuca; species Melaleuca quinquenervia. Next base: position 27,232,580 of record CM057723.1, on the reverse strand, counting down.
ATTGCTGTGAAACAGCTTTCTTCTAAGTCAAAGCAAGGTAATCGCGAATTCCTCAATGAGATAGGCATGATATCTGCCCTCCAGCACCCAAATCTCGTAAAGCTTTATGGCTGCTGCATCGAAGGGAATCAGTTGTTGCTAGTTTATGAATATCTGGAGAACAATAGTCTTGCCCGCGCACTTTTTGGTAAAAAATGCTTTCCCTAAGCTGACTAATATGCTACCAATGAGCATTTGACTGACTCTCTATCTCTCACAGGACGAGATGAGCAGCAGATTGAGTTAGACTGGGCCACGAGAAAGAAAATATGTCTAGGAATAGCAAGGGGATTGGCTTACCTTCACGAGGAATCTAGATTGAAAATTGTTCATAGGGATATAAAAGCGACCAACGTGCTGCTCGATAAGGAACTAAGTGCCAAGATCTCTGATTTTGGTTTGGCCAAACTCGATGAAGAAGAGAATACCCATATCAGCACAAGGATTGCTGGAACTATGTAAGTCCTTTGTATGATGGTCGATTATCTTCTTTTAATTAGCTTTATCTAGTGGGCTCTAATTGGTAATATTGTAATGTTTTATCATGAAAATTCTCCTTCTACAGCCATATTCACCATTACTATTTTGTCTTGCCTCAGAGGTTATATGGCTCCTGAATATGCGATGAGGGGCTACTTGACAGACAAAGCTGATGTCTACAGCTTTGGAGTCGTCATTTTGGAAATTGTTAGTGGAAAGAGCAACACAAATTATAGGCCGAAGGAAGAATTTGTCTATCTCCTTGACTGGGTAACGTATAGCAACTACAAGTTTATAGAGCTTACACTTCTAAGCTGTTATTGGACTTCAAGCTCTCTTTCTCTACTTGCTGCTGGTTTGTTTTGGGGACTTGCAAGTTGGATGATGGAATGTTATTTCATAATTAGATGACTACAAGCTATTGCAGACAAATTCAATCAGAGTAAAGAAATAAATGAAGGAATAATTTCTTTGAAAAACTTCTCACAAAAAGGAAAAAGAAAAATGGGTTAGAAACGTAGAACATTGTCATATTGATATGTGTGCATGAACATGCCCAGTGCCAGAAAACATGAATACATGAACATGATGAGATTCCATCTAGCAGTAGCCCGTTCCCCTTATTGTTCGTGAAACTGTTTTCGGTTTCTAAAAGCAGGATAGCAGACTGATTTCTACTTCTATTTGTGTGTGATGAAAGGCCTATGTGTTACAAGAGCAAGGTAACCTTCTTGAGCTCGTGGATCCACGTCTTGGCTCAGATTACTCCGAGGAAGAGGCAATGAGGATGCTGAATCTGGCACTTCTATGCACCAATCCTTCACCGACTCTCAGGCCACCAATGTCATCTGTGGTGAGCATGATAGAAGGAAAAAGCGCAATTCAAGCACCGATAATCAAGCGCACTACAACGAATCCAGATCCTAGGTTCAGAGCCTTCGAGAAGCTAGCTGCTGATAGCCAAACGAATGTCACGACATTCTCTCATGACACTCGCCAGGTGGCGGGAAGCATGTCCATAGAAGGTCCATGGATCGATTCTTCAACTTCTTTCACGAGTAAGGACGAGAGCCTCAACCATCCTTCAGAAAGCAAGCTTCTCTCAGATTTTTAGGACTCGGATTCATTTGGGATTTATTATGTGTTCATCATTTTATTCCATCCTTGTAAAGGAATTAGAAGGTGGAAATATGGAGAATAAGGCTAGAGCCGAGGGAGTTCCCTAACCACGTTATTCCAAGTCCTTGCATGAGAATTTGAGCATGTGCTGGCCTTTAGGCTTAAGGTCTGGCTTCATTGTTGTGACTTCTAGTTGTATGAAATTTCCGTCCTCAAATTTTTCGAAACTGTAAATGCAACCTAAATTCATCCATACTTGAGAAAGACATATCTGTAATTGGTGGTCTGCGACATCCTCGATTTCGTCCATGAAAAATCCAAGATTTTGCTTGCAAGAGGCGCTCTGCTGCCTTTTTTTTTCCATTGTTTTAACTCAAGTTGATATGACAGAAGAACCCTAAGACCTCGAACTAAGTTTCAGGAATGTGTCTTGTTGCCACGCTCACGGTTTGGAAAGGGTAAATCTATCGATTTCAGCACGGGTGATCTTCGCCAAAGCCAGCCCTTGCTTCTAGCCGGTCAACGAGGTTCGGCAATAGGCCAAAGGAACATGAACAGAAAGGAAAAGAAAAGGAGAAACAAAAAATGGAAAAAAGAAAGAAAGATAAGTTTACATTACCTAAATGGGATTATGTTTATCATTCATCTTCTTCGTCGAGCTTAGTTATGGCCACTCCATCAGTTTCATTTGAAACTAGACATGTCACAAATATCACTTGTCTATTAAGTTTCTTTTAATATGTTTTGAAACTAACTTGCTGAGATTGATTACATCTTGGCATGGGATGATAATATGAGTCAATGGCGGTAAAAATAAAGAGAGAAGGCTTGGTGACCATGGTCAAGTTCGATCTAACTCAAGCAGCTAGATAGCCTAATTAGACTACCATTATTTTCTTGAAGGGTAAATCATTGTTGAATTTGACTAAAAGTAGATCATATAACTTCGACATGGTAGAAATCACAAGTTGCGCCATCTCTTTTGACTGTTCTTCTCCCCATTTCTTTTAATTTTTTAAATTTTTGCATGCGAAACTAAAATGCTATCTACAAGTGTAGCTTACTTTTAAGGTTAAACTTCACTCATAAATCTTAAATCCACTAGATTTTGCAATTGAATAGCCAGAGTTTAAATGGATAATTTAAAACTAATTCAAGACTTAGTATTACTACCAAAAATATGAAATCAATTGTGGTCACTCTCCTAGACAATATTAATTTTCATTAATTTTCTAATTAATTTTTTTTTAATTTTTGAAGTTTAAGAATTTTTGAATTTTTTTAAAGAAAATGAATTTCTAATTTTTTCTATTTTTAATTTTAAATAATATGAAATTATTTTTAATTTTAATATTATAAAAAGGAAACCGGGTCGGGCTCCAAAACGGGTCGGTTCGAATCCAATCCGGGCCCTGGAAATCAGAAAGGACCAGAAGAAACTGAGCTGGGCTCGCAACGGGCCCAGTCCAGTTTCCCCTATTTTATTCCCTCCAATGCCAGCAAGACCACCCAGCCCAAAACCAGTCTCGGCCGACTCTTCACGCGCGAGACGCGCAGCCCAGCCCAACACCGGTCGCGGTCAGTTCTCTTCGAGTGAGACGGCCCAGACCGGTCCGGCCCAAGGCCGTGGCTCATTTGAGGACTCCAAGGCAGGCCCAGCCCGGTCCGGCCCAAGGCCGCGGCTCATTTGAAGACGTGTTGTCGTGGTTAGAGCTTTCGCCTCCAAAGTAAAGAACTGAAGCCTCCTCTTTTCTCCACTGCTCCTCGCTCTCCCTTTTTTTTTTTTTGGCACCTTGTCTTTCACGTTTTTTTTTTATTTCTCCCTGCTCACCCACATTTCCTTCTCTTGGCCGATGGGTCCCTTTCTCGTGATTCCCCCTCCCCTCTTGCGGCTTTCTTCTTCCCTTTTTTTATTTATAGGAGATCTTCTTGGGTTGGGTGAAGGGAGAGGGCTGATGGAGATGGAGTGGGCCGAGAAAAGAGGGAAAAATGGGCAACGGGCCCAGGGAGCTGGGCTGAGGGAGCTGCGCGCGAGCCAGGATGGCCCATGCGCAGATGAGGCCGGCATAGATTAGTTAGGCCCGGTCTCTTTTTGGATCATTTTTTATCATTAATTTTTTTAAAAAGATAGAAAATACACCTTTCGTCCTAATTAGAAACAATTGTCTCTGAAATAAAGCTAAACAAAATTTGCCAAACCGGTTAAAATTAGGTGTCAACACTAGGTTTTTGACATAAGCTACATCCATTTCACGGAAAATGTAACATTTCTATAAATTATTTTCGGTGAAGTCATTTTATTGGAAATGACAATATTTTCGTGTGTTCATCTGAATTTTATGAAAATTTATTTAAAAAATCGATTTTAATTTTTTTTTCTTTTAACTCATTTTTTTATTATATATTGACTGGTCGCTGAAGACAAGCCATTTTTGAAAGAATATGGAAAATGTTTAAAGGTGGTGAAAGAAAATTGCGGAAAAAGACAGAGATTGCTCGAGCCCCAGTTGCCCGACCGAACCGACAAATGTGAACTCGCAAAAGAGGAGGACCCTTTATCGAGGCGCCCGAACAGGAGAAGTCTTGGTCCGCTAATTTTATTACCTACGATGTCGCTTATGTGGAGATGACCCGATGCTTCGCCTTTTGGTCACCGTCGGCACCATTATTTATAAGCTCGACGAGGACAGCCCAGTCATCCGGGCAACCCACATGGACGGATATTTGACTGATCGCGATTTCCCGCGACCAGAAACACATGCATGCATGCATAAGGACAGGTCTTGGCAAACTCCTCCTTCCCTTTTTTGTTTCTTTCTTCCCTTTGTTTGGTTGTTTTCGACAGGCCAAGACAGGACCCCATGACGCACGAGTCTGTATATTTTCTGTTCCTTCATCTTTTCCCAATTCGATCTACATCCCGTCTCACCATTCCCTAGCCCTATCTCTCATCGTAAATGCACGCGTTATCTTCCAATGGTAGGACCGCCTATTGAAAGCCACTGCGGACAGATGGTCTCCTTTGCCCTCAAATCGAGCCCAAACCTTCCTTCATCCTTTGAGAAAAGTCCATACCTTTCGACGCGTTTCCAATTCATAATCAGCCTACAGTACTCGTTCGAAAACCCACCCCCTTTTACGAGCCACGGAAAAAGCATCTCGCCTACGTGATAGACGCGGCCTCCGTGATACACGCGTGTTGTGTTGCCAATGTCATCTTAAAGTAATGTTCGAGCTTATTTCTTTTCATATCGACCCGTGATCTTTAAGCTGATGATAATTATTATTCGATTGAAAAAAAAATAAACGAAGAAGAAGAAGCACGGCCAGATATCGCTATTTGAATAAAATTATGCTAACGGTTGCATTGATGATCATAGATTGAACCTAACCCTACGTGATTTAAGAAATATAGATGGATGGAAGAATGAATCATTTTGTCTGACGGTGATGGGCTCGGGTCAATAATTGCAAAATTCTATACAACGTGATGGGGGATGGCCCACTCAGTGAATGCAGTCCAACATGCGATTCTGAACCACCCAAGCCGTCGAGTCAAAACCAAAACCAAAGGCGCACGTCACATCTTAGCGCCATAGACTTCAATTTAGCATGTGAATACTAAAATTTTTAATATAGGACTAGAGAAATAATTACGTAAAGAATTCTTCGATTTGATCGATAACCTAACACTGCCCATTAAATTGTCGGTATCTATTTAGTAATTTGGCGTTAACGTAAAATAACTCAAAAGACACACGTTTAACTATATATTTGTTTAATCTATTTGAAGATTTAAGGAACAAGATTCCCTTGTTATTAGAATGAGAAATAGCTTTCCAAAATCCAGACTTATTACTTTCAGTCCTTTGGAAACATTATTCACCCCATTGATTGGTTTTTCGTCGTCCAAGCAACGGATAGTCAAAAGGTAACTTTTCGGAAGTAATTTTCCATCCCGACGAAGGGCTCAACTTGATTTTCATTTCTATTTGTTGACCTTTAAATGGGCTCGAGTGCTCTTTGTACATTTGATTAATAACATTTCGAAGCCGGTTAGACAGGACATGAAAAGGGATTATAGTTTGAGAAGTGCGAGTTTTCTTTTATCTAATTATTTGATAAGAGCCTCAATAGTCACACCAAATTATCATTGGTTTATAATAAAGTACGGAGAACAGCGGGTGAGCAGCGAAGAAGTTGAATGATCCAGGAGGCCCCTCCTCCTTTTTCACTTCAGCAATGGACGTGAGCATTTCGAATACCTCCCCGAAGAAGAAGTTAGCTTTCCCTTTTTCATCCCCTCATGAAAAGGTACTCCTCCTACTCTGCACCGTTGGATCACCGAACGTCATTATATTTCTTGAGTTTCCATCCCCGATAAAGTACGATACCAGACGCATTATAAAACGACGAAGAGCCACCGGAAAGACGACGAGAAAGTTTTAGTCTCTTCCTCCGACGGATACCCACACACACACACTCTATCTCTCTCTCTCTCTCTCTCTGGGACACATACCGAGCGCTTCGAAAATCACTCCTATCCTGCGTCTCTTTGGGCCGTTTTGGTCGCTGTCGAGGCAGCATTTCGGGGCCGTTTTGCGCGTGCAAACGGTTCTTTTTTTTTGTCCGAGGGATCGAGGTCGGAGTGTTGGGTCGGCGTCGCGAGCGCACGGGGGAAGCAGCGCGGAAGCCAACGATGGTGGTTCCTCTGGGTTCAGTTTCCAGGGTGGTCGCCTGCGTTGTTCTTGTCGTGATTGGCTCTGCGGTCTTCGAGTGTGGTGCTCAACTTTTGCCACAAGACGAAGGTACGCTGAGAATGACCAAAAGCTATCCTTTAATGGCAGTCGAAGTTCTTTTTGGGCCCTCTGTTTCTGGATGACTGCATTGCAAACTCTGATCCTGAATCTCTCTCTTGCTTTTCTCTGTTGAGGTCTGGGACTATAAAGTTTGGAGCTTCTGTCACATTTTCTGATCCTTAGAATTTCTTTGAGAAAAATTGCTTTTTCTGAAGGTACGGGAGATATCTCTTCTGCACTTCCATTTCGTTCTTTGAAACCTCTTCCTTGCAGACAGAGCAGGGTCCGTCCAATCTAAAGGTTTTATTTTTGTCAGAAAATTTAAGCATAATTTTCATCTCCATTCACTCAACGTGAACATCCTACCACAATAATCAGATTATGGGATCCTTTCCAAGTACTCTCTCTTTGCTCAATTATTTGCATCCATCATCTTACTTTAACCGGTCGAACTGGCAAATTATTGGTGAAGCTTTCTTTCTCGGGTATAAATTGTTGGCGGAGGCAATTTATTTCCCAGCCTTCTTTCTTGCATACTTGTCTTCATGAATGACAGGATCATGTATCAGGCTCCAGAATCAATGCTCACCATGAGCATGTTCTATTATGTATCACTCTTTTTAATGCTTGGATTTTGTGGATGGATTTGGTCGTTTTCCCTCTATCCTAATCTTGTTAGGAGAAGAAATTTAGGATTTAAGAAAAATCTGCGGAAAAGAAGGTGTGGGTTCTTGATTCAGTCAAACTTGGTCTGTCTGGGCCCACACAAGCCCGTCTCTCTCATAGATATCAGGATGCGTGCATGCATGGTGGGTGCGTCCAGTCAGAATATTAAAATGTGACGAATAAACGTCCTGCAGTACTTAGAGTTCACCAGTTTGAGTGCTTTTGAAAACTCCACATGATCTTATCACTTGTTCAATAAAAATTCTGTGACGTTGATATTACTCGGTATTTTAAATAGCTTTCTATATTGCATGTCGTCAGACTACTTGTCTTCTGTGGGGTAGCAATAATTGTGATTGATGGGCCTTCCTGATATACCGCCATCAATTCACATGAAGACAACCCCTTCTTTTAGTCTGCTTCCCGCAACTTGGACGCACTGATCTTGGTATATGCATAGAAAAATTCCTGCTTTTCAGAAGGGAAAGAAAAGGTACCATCACATAATTATCTGAGAAGCAAATATGATCATCACGAAGTAAAGATTTCTCTCTGCTATTAGCCAGCGAATACCCACCAGCTTTGAGGTAATTCAATAAATGGCATTCATTTCTTGGGTGTGAACCTGCTCTCTGGATTGCAATTTGGAAGGGGCAATTGGTTTTTTTTAGCACTGTGATTTGGTCAAACATAAAATAGGAGACTAGTCCTCCCTCACCTAATATGTATTCATTGTTTACTTTTCCCAAATTAAATAAATGGCATTCATTTATTGGGTGTGAACCTCGGGGCAATTGATTTTTTTTAGCACCGTGATTTGGTCAAACATAAGATAGGAGACTAGTCCTCCCTCACCTAATATGAATTCATTGTTTACTTTTCCCAAATTAAAGTGCACATTAAATGTCCTGCTGGTCAACGCTCAGCATGTGACTTTCTTCTGCTATTTTAACGCGGAAGGTGGCATTGACATTTTATATTTATGACCATGGAATGAAATCTATCGTGATTGTTTGTAACTATATCTAATCTTGCAAGTTTATCTTCCCATACATGCAGCTTGTATAAGCACCTTTTAATTGAATGAAGTAAATACGATGCGTTGTCTGAACTGTACTCGTTTTTCTACGGTCCCAAGATTGAATAAGCCTTTCTTACTTCTGGTCCTGCAAATTATAATCGTCTTAACCAAGGGGAGCTACCTTCCCTGGCTATAAATTATTCTGTGCTAATGCATGAAACATGTTATAGAAAATAAGAGCCTATACGGCTGGAGCCTTATTACCACAACCAAACTCACAACTCATAAGTACACCTACTAGTGTACTTGTTCATTTGGTCCTTCTAATTCTCTCTCTTATTTCCATCAATGGATATGGATAATTGATGTGTAACTTCTGGTTTGTGCTTGCAGTTGATAATCTGAAAACAATTGCTACGAAAATGGGAAACAAATACTGGAATGTGAGCAAAACATCATGCAGTGGGGGTATAGGTCTAAACGTGACCTTCGCTTCGGGAATTATGAGCAACGTGACTTGCAATTGTTCCTTCAATAGTGGCACGGTTTGCCACGTCACAAACATGTATAGAAGACCTAACAATTACTTTCATATCTCTTTATCTTCTTTCACCTACATCAATTGAAATTTACCTATTCTTTTTTATTTTGTAGCCAGCTGAAGGGACTTAATTTGACAGGGATTTTTCCCGATGAATTTGGCAACCTCACTTACCTAACAGAAATGTAAGTTAGACTTGGCAGCTTGAGATCTTTCCATCTGAAAGGCAATTAGGCCAAAGAAATTGAATATGTCTGATGTGCCACGACACTTTATTTTTGTGGGGAAATCAAAGAGAAGCATGATATGAGTTGGGTGAATAATATTCTGGTTCCTTCTTATCTTATTATTGACGATGTTTTCTGTATTTTTTTTTTATTGATCTTTCTTAAGCACCTGAGTGTTATATTTCTCGAGCATGTATCTATCTAAGAAATGTAGCAATCATGGAAATTTGAATCAACTAATTTGTCGGAAGTTTATCAAACTATTGCTTGAGAATTGTATATAGTTCTAAAGAGAGCAATCTTTGCATGCAGAGACCTGTCTCTTAACTACATTAGTGGATCACTCCCGAAAACTCTTAGTCAAATACCACTTACCATTTTGTAAGTTAATTTTATCATACATTAAATATCATTATAACCAATTAATTAGGAGTTATTTAAAAAAAAAGCATAATTTTGTTCTTGCTTTCGTGCTTCAGGTCAGCACTTACTAATCGCATAAGTGGCATTCCGAAGGAAATTGGCAACATTAGCACGTTGGAGGAGCTGTAAGACTTGCTATAAATCATATATCTTTGTATTGAGAATTTGTTGCACCTAATTATACTGATTTTATGACTATGCTAGTGTGCTAGAGGATAATCTGCTTGAAGGCACTCTTGAGCCAAACATTGGAAACTTGACCCGCTTAAGGAAACTGTAAGTAAATTGAACACATTAATTAGCACACTTTCGCCTTGATAACACATTTTGAAAAGACATAACACATTTTAGAAGTCTTCTCTTCATGTTAGTGAGCTTTCTCAACCATGATATTATAAATGAATGATCTCACGCTAGTCTTTCTGATTAAACTGGACGTAGTTCCTCTTTTTTTGGGGAGAAATACTCTTCATTGTATGCTATGTACATTTAAACATTGATACTTGATCATTCTGTGTTCCTAATCCATATATCTTTTTATTCTTTTTCTTTTTTTGTGTTCAGCCAACTGTCTGCTAATAATTTTACGGGAACGATACCTGAATCCTTTAGCAATCTGAAGAATTTAGAAACTTTGTAAGTGGCTTTTCAATACTTTATATTTCTCAATATATTGAATTTCGTTTGAGGGATTTTGATTTATGAATCGCTTGCAGTCGTATAGATGGAAGCACATTATCAGGAAAGATCCCTGATTTTATCGGGAATTGGACCAAAATTACAAAATTGTGCGTATCCCAATCCTTCTCAACTAGGGCAAAAAAATCTTTATCTATATAATTTATGAGATACTTGAAAGTTGTTCTTATATTACAACATTAAGTTTTCAGGGACATGCAAGGCACGTCAATGGAGGGACCTATTCCTTCTAGCATATCTTTGTTGAAAAACTTGACGGAATTGTGAGCATCTGATCTTGTCCAATTATTCCTTGTCTCTTATAATATTTTAAACTTGTGTTTATCACAAAAGGGTAGAATTGATCTTAGTATTATGCAATGGACTGGTTTATGTGCTTCAGGAGGATATCTGATTTGACAGGTTCAAGCTCAACTTTTCCTAATTTGGAGGGCATGAATATGATTACATTGTGAGCTCCATATCATAAATAATTATTTGTCTCTTTTGTTATTTTTTGTAGCTAAATTACCAGTAACTATTCTTTTTCACATCTTAGGATTTTGAGAAATTGTTTGCTTACTGGCTCAATTCCAGATTACATTAGCGAATGGACAAGGTTGACAACATTGTAAGTTGCTACTATGGGGTGGATATTTCATTTGCCCTCAACATGTTGGTGTGTTATGTCTTCTTTTTTTTTTTGAAAGGTCCGGTGGATTAGTTACTAAGTAGCAACAGATGTTAGACTCGTCCTAGCAAATTATTGCATATTTTGATAAAAGACTTGTTTCATGATTTAGAAAGGCCTTAATCCGAAGATCAATTTACATAAACTTATGTGTTTTCTTCAGAAAAATATCCGATTTGTCTCCTTTGTTTTATCTTTGGTAGGGACCTGAGCTTCAACAGATTGGCTGGTCAAGTTCCTAAGACGATGGGAGAGTCTCTGGATTACATGTATTTACAATTTTTGTTGATTCCTAAAAATGTCTCGGCTAATATGTAGTTGACTTTCCTTCCCCATTAATGTCATATTCATCTCATATAGTTGGATTCTGAACAGTTCTTTGTTGCATAACTTTTATATGTGAATGTAGGTTCCTGACAAATAACTCCCTAACTGGAGCAGTACCCAATTGGGTGACAAGTAGCAAGCAGTATATGTTAGTCTCCTTTGAACATATCCAATTTTGTGTTCTTCATTTTCCATATGATTGCCATAGATTGCAAGATTTGACTCATAATTCTTAGTATGAGTCTCATGGGTTCACATCTAACATATCACTCTTCAATTTTGTACTATTATAATTTACGGGAGTGTATGTGGGCACTAACTAGGTCAAGTTATAAACCGCAGCGACTTATCTTACAATAATTTCACCGGTTCTTCTCCAATTAGTTGTCAGCAATCAACAGTGTGAGTTTATGCACATTCTTTCTTAAGGCATAAATTTTATAGTTTTGTCTCATCCCCACATTTATGGAGTTATTATTTAACATATCATATCGCTTTCCAGTAATTTGGTTTCCAGCTATTCATCTAACGAAAACAACTTGTAAGTCTCTCTGTCTAAGAGCTATACCAATTGTTGATAATTGCACGTGAAAATTATATCGCCAACAATCTTTTTGGTTTATCCCATTAGGCTCTGGTGCTTGGAGAAGGATCTACCCTGCAGCGGGAAAGCACAATGTGAGTTCTACTATGTTTGAATTGTTGTTAAGCATACATATGAAGCTACTCCCCTATCATGTCTTATGCAATATCATGTAACGACACATGCAGACCATTCCTTGTTTATCAATTGTGGAGGAACCGAGATGACTTTTGAGGAAAATCAATATGAAGAGGACACCAGCACAAGCGGGCCATCGGTTTTTTCTTCTTCTTCTTCAGAAAAGTGGGCTTACAGCAGCACCGGACTTTATATGGGAAATGATAAGGCTGGTTACACGGCTAGTTACCCATTTTCTATGAATGTGATCGGTTCAGGATTTTACCAAACGGCTCGCCTTTCTCCTGGATCAATCAGATACTATGGCCTTTGTATGATGCAAGGAAGTTACAAAGTGAGGCTCCATTTTGCTGAAATTCAATATTCCAATGATACAACATTTAGCAGCCTTGGGAGACGTATATTTGATGTATCGATACAAGTAAGTGAAGTGAAATTTGGCACCTGATTATATTTAAACTTCATCTATTTTGTTGAGTTGCCATCTTTTGTTGAGGAATTTGACTTGGGAAAGTGTTGTCGTAATTTGTGTGTGTCTAGGCTGCACACAACAATCTGACAAGGACATGATCTTTACTTCTTGCTGAAATTCTTGTTAATTCTTCAGGGCAATCAAGTGTTGAAGGATTTTAACATCGCAAAGGAAGCGGGGGGTGTTGGGAAGGGCATATATAGGGACTTCGATAATATTTTTGTGAATGGCAGTACTTTGGAGATTCATTTATATTGGTCAGGGAAGGGAACTACGCTTGTTCCTAATAGAGGTGTCTATGGACCACTTATTTCCGCTATTGCAGTGACACCGAGTAAGTCTATGCTGAACTTACTGATTTCTATTATTCTTTCCTCATGTGGTCAATGAAGCATTTGTATAACCCTATCATCTTTTTCCTGCTCGTAGACTTTGAAGTTGGAAGCGCTGGACTATCAGCTGGAGCAATCACTGGAATTGTGGTAGCTTCAGTGATTCTCCTTGTATTGGTATTGGTAGTCCTTCGGCTGATAGGTTTCTTAGGCGGTAGAGTTGTTGAAGATCCAGGTGAGATCATGATACCGACACGTCTCCTTACGCAGGAATCTATCACTCTTTGATTCGTCGCACAAGTATTATGCTTAATTCAAACAAGAGTTATCTGCTTTCTTTGTACATTTTGTGAAATTCTTATGAGTAAACTGTGACCCCACAAAATTTGGCCTTCTTTTTCTCTTAACAAGGTCTGAGGTGCCAAGACCATATAAGTGAATCACCGTTCAGATTGAGAGTTTGTGGCAAAAGTGTGCTTTTCCTTCAGCAATAGTTATTTTTATCGTATTCCTGATATATCCCTTGCGTTTTTTTATTCCCTCCAGAATTACGTGGGCTAGATCTCCAAACTGGCCATTTTACTTTAAGGCAAATTAAAGCTGCTACTGGCAACTTCGACTCTGTCAATAAGATAGGTGAAGGAGGGTTTGGGCCAGTTTACAAGGTAATTCATAATATATTCAGAACTTCATCCTCCATGAAGATGGTGTCTGTTAAATTTAGAATGTGTATTTTTTTTTTCAGACTTACCAACCCAGATCTTATCAAGCTGACTGTTTTTTTAATGAAATAACATTTTGATCAGCTATGAGTCTTATATAGTTTTATGATTTAATCTCAGGGAACACTGTCGGATGGAACTATAATTGCTGTGAAGCAGCTTTCTTCTAAATCAAAGCAAGGTAATCGTGAATTCCTCAACGAGATAGGCATGATATCTGCTCTCCAGCACCCAAATCTCGTAAAGCTTTATGGCTGCTGCATCGAAGGAAACCAGTTGTTGCTAGTTTACGAATATCTGGAGAACAATAGTCTTGCCCGTGCACTTTTTGGTAAAAGACGCTTTCCCTAAGCTGACTAATATGCTACTACTGAGCATTTGACTGACACTCTCTCTCTCTCTCTCTCTCTCTCTCTCTCTCTCTCTCTCTCTCTCTCTCTCTCTCTCTCTCTCTCTCTCTCTCTCTCTCAGGACGAGATGAGCAGCAGATTGAGTTAGACTGGGCCACGAGAAAGAAAATATGTCTAGGAATAGCAAGGGGATTGGCTTACCTTCACGAGGAATCTAGATTGAAAATTGTTCATAGGGACATAAAAGCGACCAATGTGCTACTCGATAAGGAACTAAGTGCCAAGATCTCTGATTTTGGTTTGGCCAAACTCGATGAAGAAGAGAATACCCATATCAGCACAAGGATCGCTGGAACTATGTAAGTCCTTTGTTATGATGGTCGATTATCTTCTTTTAATTAGCTTTATCTGGTGGGCTCTAATTGCTAATATTGTAATATTTTATCCTGAAAATTCTCCTTCTACGGCTATATTCACCATTACTACTTTGTCTTGCCTCAGAGGTTATATGGCTCCTGAATATGCGATGAGGGGCTACTTGACAGACAAAGCTGATGTTTACAGCTTTGGAGTCGTTGCTTTGGAAGTTGTCAGTGGAAAGAGCAACACAAATTACAGGCCAAAGGAAGAATTTGTTTATCTTCTTGACTGGGTAATGTACAGCGACTATGAGTCTTTCTCTACTTGCTGCTGGTTTGCTTTGGGGAGTTGCAAGTAGAATGATAGAATGTTATTTCATAATTAGATGACTACAAGCTATTGCGGACAAATTCAATTAGAGTAAAGAAATAAATGAAGGAATAATTTCTTCGAAAGACTTTTGACAAAAAAGAAAAATAAAATTTGGTTAGAAACTTAGAGCATTGTCATATTGATATGTATGCATGAACATGCCCAGTGGCAAAAAACATGAATACATGAACTTGATGAGATTCCAACTATCAGTAGCCCGTTCCCCTTATCGTTCTTGAAACTGTTTTCAGTCTCTAAAAGCAGGATAGCAGACTAATTTTCTACTTCTATTTGCGTGTGATGAAAGGCCTATGTGTTACAAGAGCAAGGTAACCTTCTTGAGCTCGTGGATCCACGTCTTGGCTCAAATTACTCCGAGGAAGAGGCAATGAGAATGCTAAACCTGGCACTTCTATGCACCAATCCTTCACCCACTCTCAGGCCGCCAATGTCTTCTGTGGTGAGCATGATAAAAGGAGAAAGGGCAATTCAAGCACCAACAATCAAGCGCATTGCAACGAATCCAGATCCTAGGTTCAGAGCCTTCGAGAAGCTAGCTGTTGATAGCCAAACGAATGTCACAACATTCTCTCAGGACACTCGCCAGGTGGCGGGAAGCATGTCCAAAGAAGGTCCATGGATCGATTCTTCAACTTCTTTCACAAGTAAGGACGAGAGCCCCAACCATCTTTCAGAAAGCAAGCTCCTCTCAGATATTTAGGACTCTAGATTCATTTGGGATTATGTGTTCATCATTTTATTCTATCCTTGTAAAGAATTAGAAGGTGGAAATATGGAGAATAAGGCAAGAGCTGAAGGGGTTCCATAACCACGTTATGGTCCGTCCTAGTCCTTGCATGAGAATTGAGCATGTGCTGCTGGCCTTTAGGCACAGGGTCTGGCTTCATTGTTGTGACTCCTAGTTGTATGAAATTTCCGTCCTCAAATTTTTCAAAACAGTAAACGCAACCTAAATTCATCCATACTTGAGAAAGACATATCGGTAATTGGAGGTATGCGGCATCCTCGATTACGTCCATGAGGCACTCTGCAGCTTCCCTTTTTATTTTCCGTTGTTTTAACTCAAGTTGATATGACAGAAGAACATAAGATTCCGAGCCAAGTTTTAGGATTGTCTAGTTGCCATGCTCACGGTTTGGAAAGTGTAAATCTATTGATTTCAGGCATTGTCCGTGGTGTGCCCCCAACAAGTGTACAGGAGTAGAGGTTGACCTCTCTGGCTCTTAAGAGCACTATTAAGCATGGCTTCGCGCAATCTGTAACTCATCTATATTGTTGACTCGGTGATGATTCGAAATTCCTCAAATTTTTTTCTTATGAAGCTCTGGAAATGAACAAATCACTTATGAGACTATTTCCTTCTCATCACTACGATTCCATCGGGCTGCGGCAGTACGGTTCAATTCATGTAAGATGAAAAAGATTCGTAAGTGTATAAGGGCACATAAATAGTACAAAAAGGACGTGACAAAGCTAAAAGCATGGGAACGTGTGCCTAGTATAAAACAGATGGCTACTGTTCACAAATCCGCAGGCTTTTAGGTTGGATAACAAGTCAGAAAAGCAGAATCGCATTTCAACAGTGCGAGGAGTGGATGGAATTTGACTGACAACGATTTTCCACGACGAGAGAGCATGCGTGCAGGGACAACAGCTCGTGGAAGGTGGGAGGGAGTTTTCTGGACAAGATGTTTTGGTTGTTTTTGATAGAAAAGGAACCCTAGCTCCATGGTTTGGCAATTTGCCTTTGCTTTCACACTTCAGGAGGAGAAAGTGATATTGATTAACTTATTATTTTATTTTTAACTTTCATGTTTCTTTTCTCTCAAGGTGATCGTGGAAGCAAGAACCGACGACCGACCCAGGGACAGCACACCAGAAATATATCCGGCATCACTTGAGCTCCAATCTCAACTCCCTCACTTCGTTTGGGTGAGTGCGGGGTCATTTTCCGTGGAGTTGGTCTTTGTTTTTCTCTTCTGGAGAGGATTAATCATTTCCCAAAGGAAGGCCAAAGGCTGGAAAGAAGATACCAAGTTAATATCACATTCCCGCACAAGAGCTGACGAAGAAATGACTTGAAGCTGAAGCAAGCGCTCAGCCTTCAGCACATCTTTCTTCTTACTTGGAGTCATTTGCGAAGGTTCTCAGCTTCCACGATTGAACCCTCGTGCTCGTTTTGTATAATTAAGGAAGATGCCTATTTGGAGTTGCTCGAAAGCAACTTGTAGACAAACCACATGTGTATCAGCTCGAATGAGACATATTTTTCTCACCTGACAGGCGGTATTAGTGTTCATTAACGCATGACCATTCACAATCGAATAAACGGCACTTTTCGTGGATTAGGCCTTTCCAGTTCTTTACAATATCGTATTTCCTAATGTGATCCTAAGAATTTATTCAGGCTCAGCTACTACTCTTAAACGGACATTTATTCCTCTGAAAATGAGATTGGTCAAGAGACGGGCCCTAAATGCGCAAGTTCTGGGCACGCCATTAACTAAAACAATAGGTAGCGTATGTTCTTCAACTCTTCGCGATAGCAACATGACCATCTGTGACTACTTGATGATAAGGAAAGATGTATTACGTGGCCATGGCTTGAAATATAGAACCCAACAGGTCAAACTTTGTGCCAAAGAAACAGAGTGACGCATAAAGCTAAAAGAAGCCCATCTCCAAAATTCAGGAAAAGAATTGGGATCAATTGGTCATCTACTTCTGAAGCAAACAAAATCACATTCCCCCAAAAGTGCAAGAGATGTAAAATGCGGACAAATAAAAACTATATACACATGGTATCCTGTGCTAACATGCGGAACACTATATACACTTCCAACTGCAAATTAAGGGTGTGATGCAGTCAAAACTCAACACCACTGTTTATCTGAACGGAAAAAGAAGGTCTACTGACAGTGGAGAGCGGCGCTTCCACTCTGACAACTACTCCCGAGCTTCCAACATTCCCATTCCACTTAGATCTCCCAATCTGCATAAGACCCAGGGATTGATTAACACAAAAGGACTCAAAGAGGCTACATTTGAGGTTCCATTTCTGAAGCAATATAATTTTTCAGTTTTGCCACATTTATCTTCCTCCTCACAGCACGCATTATCACAAATGGCTAAGGCACAGACAAAACAGGAGTTTGTCCGCAGGTCTGATGTGCTCATCTTTCAATTTTCATTGCTAACTCCAATCAATTTGCACTCCCCAAATGATTATAATGCCGAAGGGCACAAAATAAGATCTAATCAGATCCCCTCAAAACAAATGCCTAAAAAGAACAAATTCAGGTCCACAAGACGGAGAAACTCACAGAAACGGACGCAAATGCCGAAGGATGTGTTGTATATGCACAACCACATATTAAACTTAGCTGCTCCTTCACCGAATGAATGACTTCTGCATGCAAACCTGGAGTGCTTCCACCAAAAGTAGGGCACACACTGGCCATGGCAAGATACGAGAGTGTAAGTCCCTAGTAATGAATATATGAAAATGGGATCTTGTCCAGTGATATTCAAGAAAAGAAAAATTAAGAGATGGACAGATGCCTCCTACGTAAAACGTCGCAGAGTTGGTCACTTATTTGCCATAAAACTTTTCATGAGTCTAGAGATCAACAGATAGCTAATTTTTTTACACATTACGCGTCAACAGCTCGCTATGGGTAGCATCAGGTTTGTACCAAAAATGAGATGAAACAGAAGATGGGAAGATGGTATCATTACTCATCAATTTTTTTTACAGAGAAGCAGCAGCAGAAAACATTGCCTGAATTTCAAATCACAGTAAAAAAGCTAATCAAAATAAGTGCGCTTTTCTAGAGCACTGTCTTCTCTCCGTACGTCCTCATGAATGTAAGGTTGAGAAGACTCTACTAATATGGTGCGAAGAAATAGGAGTCGAAATGGCAAAAGTGAAGGAAGAATATGCACGGTGCAACACAGAACATCCTCAGGATTTAAAGCCAAAATTGATATTAATTGAAGAATGTAAGACTCAAACAAGAAATGCTACTCTGGTACCACAGTGGTAATCTCACCAGAGCTGAATGGTTGGCCTGTACATGATCCCAGATCTTTGCCAAGCTAAGGATTGTGCAAGACCCAAGCTGAAGGATTTATCAGGCCATTGCACCATTGGTGTGACACGTGTACCCCATTTGTTCTGTCATTCCAAGAAATGTATCATGAACAACAAAACACAAGTGAATCCATAGTAAAGGTAGTTCAACCACAAAGATGTGAAAAAACTGCAACCACCATAAGCAGCTCTAAATGTTTTTTTTTTTTTTTACTTTTTTACCAACATGTACCTTACAAGAGAAGCTGAATCTCATCTCTCCTGGGTATTGACCCTCAGCCTGAATAAGTCCGCCACAAACAGGTACGAAAGCACTTGTTGTCAGCCCCTCACCAGATACATAGGTGAGCTGGCCATTTGGAAATTGCAGGTCCAAGAATGACTGTACCAGGACATGGCGGTGAGAGACAATAATTAGCAACACTAAAATGCATATATAGAAATAGATGGATATAAGAGTAATAACATTTAATATGTGCACATCTGCCAGAGAGAGCAGACAGGGAGGGAGAGTTCTTGTAGACAAAGAGATAGGTTCTTGGCATTGTGATCCTGTATGATTACTTGATTTACTGTTCATACTCCATTGAAGCTATTAAGCAGGAACGCTCCAGAGAACATAACACATACACCCAACTTTTGAAACCAAAAAGATCGTCACCAACCTAATTGACCTTTAATCACCAACCAAGAAGGTCCAACACACTGAAGAATGAAAACCATAGACCTCCTACGTGGAAACCCATTTTTGGGGGGAGTACCGATAGTTTAAAAAAGTAATAAACTTACACAAGCCAGAGGATTAAGACAGAGCATTGACATCAAGAGCCACCTCCGATGCTTTGACCAAACAGCTGGACAAACGGAATGGATTCCATTCTAAACATGAAAAAAGTTGGATGAGAACAGATAGTTAAAGAATAAAAGAATTGACTGCTTAACAGTTGACAGTATCAGAGAGAAAATATGGCATCACATGATATGTCGACTTGTTGATTTCAAGCTATAAACATTTTAAAGGTATACTATGAGAAAAACAAAACTTATCTACTCATCTAACTAGTTCCGGGTACGAGTCCTGGGCAACCCATTTTATATAGAATATCAAAATTCTATATATCTGCATTATCTCTTTGTAACTCACTTTATTGATATTCATTCAGATTCAAAGAATTTGGATGAATCTCGATAGATAAGATCATAGATAGATATCTATGGACATGGATATTGATCGACACGGGTATATAAGTCATGTTATACTGTTGAATAAAGTAATTTAATGAATTACCACTTTTTATTATTACCACCTTTTTTTTTTGTTGGGGGGGGGGGGGGGGGGGTGGGTGGGGGATAGAACCATTCACTATGCATCTGAACACATCCAAATTAACAAAATTCTATCAGACTACTACCTCAGAAAATTTTGAGTTACTATACTACAAAAGAACTTTACATTTTTCTTCATTCTAGAAACAGCGAAAAATAATAGCATCTGGCACCAACCTGTGCTATTTTTATATGCTGGCAAATATTAGGGGTCTTATGGATATGTCATTATAAGGCACTAAATTCTCAGGGTTTTACATCATATTGCAGCCAACGATTTTGGCTCTGACAATACTACATCGCAGTAAAACCACAGTTGCATAGCACATCTTAATCCTCTATATGAACAAACAACAAAAGTTGTTTTAACCAGATAAATATCAGGAAAAACATCCTGACAAACTTTTATTCTGGTATCGATAGTAGCATCTGAGCAAATATGATTAATTCTCGAGTCACACTTCTCCTTGTTTTTCCTTTCACATGTTGGGACATGGTAAGCTGCAATAGAGTCCTACTCATACCTTCCTATCATAACCATACCAAAGCAGGTGTTGCTTTGATAGATGAATGGGCAGGAGTAGTGTAGAATCACGAACAAAAAGTACTGGTCCAAGCTGTACGAGGAAAAGAGAAGAACTGTCACTCCCTGATGTAGATCTCCCCTGGGAAGCCTCCACTCTCCACAAATCTCCCCGCGCAACTAAAGAACTCTCTACATCACGCGTCCGGCTATCATATGTTGATGTAATATTCACTGTTCCCTGCATTCAAGTAAGTTTGATGTCTGTGTAAGTGCCTTCAAACATGTAATCTGAAGTCTATTCAACACTAAAGAAACAAAGCATTCACACTATCGCTATACCCAGCTATACCCACGTATATGAGTATCGCCACGACAACAGAGGATAGACATGATTTCTTGCCTTACTAAATTATTAGCATTAGAACAGCCCACACAGATTAGGATAGACAAAAATTCAATTCTTTATATCAGTCTTCTTATTTCTGCCAATTACGTAAAACTTCTGAAAGTACTTGTGCTAGCTTAACACAATAATCACATACCCAAACTTATTCATCCAACTTTATTACAACATAATATATATCGAACCATCTCTGTGAAACGCAGATAAAAGTACCACTTCTAAGACTTCCTGGAAAGTCCAATAGTTGTTATGATACAAATCTTACTTGTCAAAACAATAGATGTTAATAGAAAGTGTCAATAGGAAGTCCGCCATAGTCTTGAAGTTCAAAAACAAATATGGAAAAGGAAAAGCTTTCACAGCTTTCAAATGTACTGGGATAACAGCTGCTTGACATTCTACTGCAGGATTTAGACATTCTATTTATTAAGAGGAAAGGTACACAGCTGATTAGAGGAATGCATGTAGTCCCAACGTCTCTTTCACAGACTTTCCACAAGTGATACTTTTAAGATCTCAAGCAACCAACAAACAAACTATGGCAGCTAATGACAACCAGCAAACAAACTTGTTTCGCATCTCATAGCAACGAGCATCAACCCAGTTTAGCATCTCTCAGAAACCAATGAATAATGAATAAGGCTATTTTTTGGCATCTTGCAGCAACCAACAAATCAATCAAGGTATTTACCCCCCAAAAAAAAATCAATCAAGGTTCCATGGTGTTGGGTTTATCAAAGAAAATAGAAACACATCCCAATTGAATAGCATGAACAGGAACAGATTAATACAGACTCCATGTCGTAGGTGGCTATATAATAACCTGAGGTCTACCAAGATGCCCCGCAGCTCTGAGATTGTTAAAACCAGTGACTTCCTCATCTGCTGATCCCTCAACCGCCCCATCATTCTCTGCAAAACCGAAATCCCTCAAGCGCTCACTCAGCGCACCCACCTCTTCATGTAAACTAACGCTCAAATCACCTCTCTCCCTTCTTATTCCCAAATCTGCACGTATCGAGGCTGCAGCCGCATGGTCTTCCTGTCGGAAGGGCACAGGCAAGCTCCGGAAAAACTGCTGCAGAAACCCATTCAAGCAATTTCCAAAATCTAACCCAGCTTGCCCGATTCTATTTCCAATGTTGAAAATTGCAGAAACACCCTCAATTCCAGGAGAATTGAACTTCTCTGTCGCTAACTTGAAGTCAGCCATTACAAAGTTCTGTGAGGGAAGTATTTCCAGGTCGAAGAGCTTGGTTTGGTGGGGGTTCGGCCATGAGAACGAGGGAGGAGTCATGTGGGATTGGATAAGGCCCGTGAAACCCTGGGCGAGCCGGTCCGCTATGTCCTGACCGTGCCGCTGCACCTCTTCCCATGCTTCAAATGATCTCTCCACGGACATTTACTGAAGCGATTGAAGACTACAATCCAATTCCTCCGCTATACACTATTCATGCAGCGAAGCTCAGACAGCATAAGGGTTCGATCAAATCAGAAACGAACTCACTTCGATAATACCCAAGTTACACTCCTCCTCGATCGCATTTAATGAAGTTTAAAGTACTGTAAAGGAGAGAGCCAGGAAGAGACCAGGACACTTTGTTTGACCGAAAGAACTACGAATTCTATGATTCTGACGATATTCTCTCAGCTGAAACAGTTAGGTGCAAAGCAAACGACGAAACTACCGTTCGATCAGTCCGAGCTCCAAAGCTAAAGAAATTGAAGCACTGATCTGAAGAAACCTCCAAGCCCCTTGAGCCTGCTCCGACTGCAGAACCGGCGGAAGACTGTAAACTTTAGGGCTTCGATTTCGATTACCTGAGGCTCCAAGCGATAACGATGCTTCGGCTAGATGATGATGAAGCTGAGAAATCACGAACCAGGAGGCTTGAATCAAGGACCGTAGCGAGCGCTGGAGGATAGATAATAATCGACTCGCAGATATGCCCACGCCGAAGAGCTGCTGGAGAAGATAGGCACTGACGAAGACGATAGACGAGAGAAAAACACGGGAGGAGTCGTGAGAAGGGTGCGTAGTGCGCACAGGGTCTCCGTCGCCGCCACGTTATGGGCAGCAATACCTGTGGCTCCAAGGTTGGGAACGGCGGACGGAGATATTATATGAGGAGTTTCGCTTGGGTCACATGCCCGTCGCCCAAAACATCGTCACCGCCGACCGGGTGACCGATTTAGCAATTTTGCTTAGCTGCTTGGTTTCCTCGATCTTTTTAGCACACGTGCTCTCCATTTGTGGGATCGGCGAATGATCGTACATATGTAAGATTGACAAGGTGAAAGCAAAATATAACTGTTTTTTCCTTTACTTCATGGCCGTCTAAAAGAATTATATCCAAAATGATATGAACAAACAATCTAACGTACATTTGAGAATGGTTTTGAAAAAAATGACTTTATATGCAGATGAAATTGTTAAGGTCATGTGACCCTCGTCGACCCAAGGTGAGGCATGGACTCGAGACGAGGTGAGGTTGAGATTACGCGATCCTAGGCAATGATTACTAGTTAGATATAAACTTATTCAGCATTTCCACCTATGCCCCAATTCCATTGCTCAAATTTATTGTGTATGAGAGTAAGGGTAAAATTAAAATTTAAACGGGCCCATACGGACAACATTGAAAGAGAAAAAGTTCATTAACCCCAGTATCTTGAAAGCTCATCATGAATCCTAGTTGCCTTGAAATTTTTGAGCATTTTTGAAGCTCAATTTTGCCCCAAAAACACTTGAGATTGTGTTGCTAAACACAAAAACTTTGATTCATGGGCCATCGGAGGCCCAAAAGTCTTTTAAAAATGTCATGCCAAATGTAACTATAATACCACTCAAATTAAGGCGATAACGTTTTTACCTCGTCAATGTTTCAAGTGAATACACTCACGTCATTGAAGCAAAAGAAAACATGTTACTTTGATAACACATCAATGGAAAAATGTACTCTAAAGGCCTCGGGGTAAGAATCGAAGTTTCAAATACACTTTAAAATTCAGGAATGATCATTATTAAACCAATTTAAGGATTTACACACTCTATAGCAGATTGCAATTCTCAGCTACTTCTCCCGTACGCCCGTCACTATTGCTCCCGATCACTTCTCTCGCAACTGCTGACTTCATTCGTTCCATCATCATTGCTTGAAGCCCAAGAAAGACCGTCTCTCTTATTCACGTCTCTCTAAAACAAAAACAAAGTATTTTCATATAATGGTTAAACCCCGAAGTTCACATATGGTTAACGCATCTAAAGCAAATTCCACGTGATTAATCGCTCACAAACATTATAGGCTTTAGAAATCATGGATGCCGATCCAGAGAAAAGGAAGGGAAATACGTGCACGAACAGAGTAGCAAACTATAGCCTTGTCGTAGGCAATAGATTGAGCAAGTTGAGCTAAAAGTCAATGACAACAATCATGAAGGAAAAACAATGTGCTTGATCAAAAGTCTGATATCAGCAGGGGCCGGCCGGCCGGAACATTTCGCACGATTCGACCAAGCAGTGCCGTCCGCCATGTAAAAATCTGATGCGGTCAGCTAACTCGCAGGACCAATTCAGTAAGAGAAGTGTTCACGGATTGCAAACACACTCATCAATCAATCGAGAATTGAGAAGAACGTTTACGCGCTTCGAGCTTTGCGACGATGTGCTTATAGGCACTGTTAACTTGGAAATACTAACGCACGAAATTAAGATTAGTTTAATGATCATCAAGACTTTACTTTTCGGCAATGAACGGATTTTATTTCCTGACTGATAAGAGATAGATTTTTTTTCCCCATCCAAAGCAGACTGTGCTGAATGTGTCCATCTATTGCTGTTGCGCCTTTTAGTGCAAAGTGATATATTTCTATTGGAAAAAGATGAACAGATGATCACACCTAGAGATGCTCTTACTGATCATCATGGATTTACTACCATATATATTGATAAAAACTCATTTTTTTTTAATTTTTAGTTTATTTATTTACTTTAAGTCAAATATACCTTTTCAAGTATTTTTGCCATCGTTCACCAACGTTTGCTAACTTTGACTTTGACTTTTCATTTCCTACATTTTTTGCCACAAAAAGAATACTAACTTGCTGATTTAGTGGCTGTGTTTAAAATATCGGTAACTTGGGTGGGTTTGGTCGCGTTGCATATGGGCCACGTAAATTACACACGTGGCATGAAAATGAGTGTACATGAATCAGCACGGCTCTAATCTAAAGTATACGAGTGCATACTCTCTCGGTTTCCACCTGTAAGCTCTCTTGAACCGTGAAAATTCAGATCATTTGTCTAAACAGATGACGTTAGCATACCAAATAGTTTACAATGAACTGCTGAAATCTGAACAAAATATCCTTCAACTCCCAAGCTAGAAATCCTTGTCGTGTTAATCAATCATGGCAATCTTGGAATGTATCGAAAGATAATTGTGAGCAATTTCATATTCATTATAGATTTTATCTAGAACTGAGCACCTATTCGTCGAAACAAGTTCCCCAATTTTTGTAACCTTGCCATGGAATCTAGAACCTACCACGACACGGCATCGAAGGTCAGTTTCAGGGTCTAACATGTTCTATTTGTTTTATTAATCGAACAAGTGCAATGAACTATTATCTCTAATGATCATAATTCGATACTACGATTTATTGACTATGACTCATATTTAGATATATGAAAAATGTGAAACATTAAGAAATAATTTTCAGTCACGAATATTTGCCAGTTTTGACTAGTGATTCTATATTATTAGTCATCATCCAATATGAAAATACTACATGATTACACGAAAAATATAAACCAAGAAAAACACCAAGACTTTTTTTAGGTTTCAACATTCCTGGTTCAAGAATCCATAACATACCCATAGAAAATAGGTTTATCAAATTTTGGAACTGGAAACTTATCACGTGTAAATTGAAACATTGAACCTAAAACCTAATTAATTCCTATTGATCTGCCTCTCATATTCCCAATTATGACGTGAAACTATGCTCACCTCTACCCAAAAGCGTCGGAATTAATTTTATTCAACTATTGCTCTCGACGTATGTTGAGCATTCGCGAGCAGTCGGTTAAGTGCTCATGTACAAGAGTTAGGTCTAGTTGATCATGTAATTGGTTATAGTGTCGCTACTTATATCAATACTCAAAGCCATATCTGTTGCTTTACGTGAATGAAGTTGCGTGCATTCTCAAGAATTAGTCCAGTCGTAAGAAATGAACATCCCTCCTAATGAAAAATAGATTGTTAAGTAATTACGGAGAAGAGGGATTAGACAACCGTATCTTCTAATCCATTCTTTCTTAATCAACGTTCTAAATAAAGCCTTCTTTGGGACACGTCAAACACCGCTTTAAAAGCTTCGTAACATCGCGTTGGTTTGCGTTGCGCGCGAGATCAATCTGCAGGTCAGCGCTCGTCAAACTTGTGGTTATGCAGGAAGCCACGTGGAACCTGTCCTGCCCATGAACAAGATGCACGAGAAGACGCCACATGGCCCGAAATGGCCTTAATCCTTTTCCTTTTGCCTCCCGATTTTCCCCTTCTTCTTGCCCTTTTCGCTTCTTTGTTACGCGGCATGCGCACCCTTACACGATTTGTCGTCAGAACGCGTTCACGTAATTAGAAAGAGAGAACCCACCCGTACACGATGCACTTTCTGTGAAATGACGATAGAGGGAAGGTAGAACCGGTTGATTCTCAATTTAGGTGTCTTTCTTTTATTATTTCATTAAACTTCAGCCAAGTTTAGTCCCTATGATGCAACACATTTTATTATCTTCTTTTGCTAGTTGGGGAGAGTTTCGAGAAGGAAGAGGTGTGCGGAAGTCATTAATTACGCCACGACCAATCGAAATTTTCTCCACTTTTCTCTTTGCAAATATGCAGATAACTATTTCTTTTTGGTCTCCAATAGGTAATACTCAGAAGACGGGTCTTTGACAATCCATCGCCATCTCCACTACAAGAAATCTCCACAAAAACACATACAAATAGAAGGCTATATAAAAAAAAGGGCGAAGATTAATCAAAACAACATCAAACGAAGAATTAGAGCTATGATTATTCACCAATTCAGTCAAATTCAACTCAAGAAGTAAAGAATCGATTTCAATCCAATCCTCGAGCTGAACCAGGACCGGTCGGTGCCATCCATTTTTTGAGGCGTTTATGCAGAAAGAAGGTCGAAATCTGAAGGTAAGTTGAGTCAGCAAGTCCCGTTTGGCGACTTGGTGAGTCCTCCACCAATCACTTACGGGTCGTCGTCACCCAACCGATTTAGGAGCAAAACGACGCGGATCGGAGCGCACTCGCCCCGACTCACGACAAAAAAAGCAGCCTCTGTCCCTGCTCCCGTCCGGCCTCACGTGGGGCCCGCGCTGCCGTCTGGAAAATTCTCCTTCCGTAAAACACGACGTTTCGTTTGCCTTCCGAAACACTCTCCCCCGATCTCACTCCCCCTCACGCGCGCGTCATCGCCACCGCCCCCCTCTCGCCATCCTACACCTCTCCGTCTCCGTCTCTCTTCCCCCAAACTTGGCCATTTTCCGTCGCCAGCCCAAGCTCAGTTGCGTGCAGGGCTCGTTGCTCTCGCTCTTCCTCCTCCTCCTCCTCCTCCTCCTCCATGACAACGCCCAAAGCCGGCCCTGCCTCCCTCCGCCTGATCGCAGTCCAACGCCGCTCCTCCTCCCTCGTAATTCCCCAAAATGCCGTCGGGCTTCCTCACTAACCCCTCCCTCGCCCGCTCCTCCGACCACTCCTCCTCCGACATGCCTCGAGGCGACTCCATGGCCGTCGCCTCGTCGTCCTCCTCCTCGCCGTCTTCGAGGTGCACCGAAATTTGGAACTACCTGTGGATTCCTCTGCTGATTTCCTTGTCCAAGGAACTAACCCTGGCTAAGGCGCAGTCGGGGATCCTCTTGCCAAGCCAGCTCGAGAATGAGGCGGCGTCCGCGAGCAGCGCCGCCCTGAGTTGCCCCGCGCCCGACCCCAAGCTCAACTTCCGGCCGGTGATCGGGATCCTCAGCCACCCCGGCGACGGCGCCTCCGGCAGGCTCAACAACGCGTCCAACGCCTCGTACATCGCTGCGTCGTACGTGAAGTTTGTCGAGTCCGCCGGCGCGAGGGTGATTCCGTTGATATATAACGAGCCGCCGGAGGTTCTCTTTGAGGTAGAGACGTGGAATCGAAGTGTTTGTAGACTCTGGACCTCTGTAGCTTGCGTTTAGTTGATTGAGCTGAATCACTTCCCGATCCTTGAAAGTTGGGACACCTCTTGCTCGTAAAATCAAAGAGTAATGCATAACACACTTATTAGCAACTCCGTGCAGGAAAACACGGATCTAAAAGTTATCTTTACAAGGAGAGATCCATTGGCTTGTCATTAATATGACAATCTGATGTTTCGGGTGGATTAGTAGTACTGTCCATGCCTAACTCGTCGAGGATTAAGCGTGGGACTTTTAGCATACTTCATTTCTTAATGGTCAAAGGAGGTCATGATAGAGAAATCGTGTTTCTTCACGGAAAAGAAAGTAACCAATGCGTACCTTGTCTGGCATTTGAGCATTAGGGGATGTAATGCTTTATATCCTCGTTGAGGAGTTTTACATGAGTGACGGGTGTAATGTTGGAGGAATATGGTTTTATCCAAGTTATGTTTGCCTAGATTTTGTTGCCTTGATTATTGTAGACAACCACCATTTTGTTTTTAATATCTGTATGCTGGTGTTTGGTTAAAATGCAGAAGCTCAACATGGTCAATGGAGTGCTCTTTACTGGAGGATGGGCGAAAAGCGGATTGTATTATGAGACTGCAAAGGCAATTTTCAAGGTACTGCTGGATTAATGCACCTTATTTCTAGCATGGCGTGTTTCTATTCATTGGCTGGAGTCAGAGCTTCATCAATCTTGTCTTTGTGGTTTCTGTGCAATAATTTTTTTTATAGGTAGTTTTCCTAGAAAATGTGCTGCTTCTCATTCATAATTTTTTTATTCTATTGCTTCTGAGACACACGAGCGTTTTTACTGCATTGGGAGAGAATATTTCATTTTAACTTGTTTTAAATGAGCGTCCTTTATAGTTTTACTTAGCAACTTTTGCATGTTCTCTTTGCCATTTTTTTCAGAAAGTTTTGGCAAAGAATGACGCTGGTGACCACTTCCCATTGTATGCCATCTGCTTGGGCTTTGAACTATTGACAATGATAATCAGCAAGGTAATTTGTCCCTTGTCACTGTTATAATAATCTGTCGATGCTTTCAGTCCCTATGGTTGCATATTTTTTTTTTCTAATGTAAGAGTCACTTTACGTGGTCTGATATTTAAACAAGTTTTATTTATACTTTTTCTCATTTGTGAGGTATTGTGCCCGAAAGAAACTTCTGCCCTCTCGTGGCTTGAGTTGCCACACTTAACTGATTGTCATCTGCATGAAATTTATGGCCTCTATTGGCACAAAATTAAAAGCATAAGTCCTCACTACAAGGTTGAGCTTGCCATTGCTTTAACCTTGATGAGGGTGCAAATAATCTCTCGAGGTTTAAGTTGCTTCATTCATGTAGTGTAGATTATTGTATAAAGAGGAAAGTGGAAAAATCTCTTGATACTAATTTAACGGTTCCCTGATGACAGGACAAAAGCATTCTCGAGGAATTTAATGCTGCAGATCAAGCATCCACTCTACAATTTATTAGAAACACAAACATTGAAGGAACAGTTTTTCAAAGGTATGGTTGACCCAAGCAAGCTTTCACTGTCAACTTTCAAGAACTTACACATATAAAGACAGATAATGCAGCATTCTTTTTTGCTTAAGGGCAAGCAGGATGTATTTATGCTTCCAAATGGCTTCTCGTACTCTATGAGAATATAAATTTGGATTTTCATGCTTTAGTATATGATGCTGATTATGTAGCCATGGAGTCAAAATATTGCTGGAAAGAGAAATGTGGATTACATCAAATTATTACTGATGATTTTACTGTTGTACAAAGACTGGTTATTGGAGTAGAAGATGCGTTATTACTTTGTATAAGTGTCTATTGCTTGATATAGTTATGCATAGTCACCTATAGATGCCATTCTAATTTCCATGCATCTACTGTTCTGCAGATTTCCCCCAGATTTGCTTAAAAAGTTGAGTACGGATTGCCTTGTCATGCAAAATCATCATGTAAGTCGTAAGACTTTAGTTACCTGTTGGTTTTAATTTAAGATGCTGAGTGGAATTTATTTGATTTATCCCTTTCATCTTCCTTTCGTTTTCTCTCATGTACCTCTTTCTTCCAGCAGAGTACCATCATCATGGTGACTACGTTCTTCGTTTGATAGAAGCCATCTGTTACACGTGACATGACTATTACTGCTAAAGAATGGTGTCTAGATAGACCAGTTAGATCCTGGAAAAGTTAGTAAAGGATACAAAAGTCATGCAACTTCAATGCATTATTTTGCTTCTTTTGGTAGACTAACATCTTGAGTTTTTTGTATGGGCCCAGGAGTTTTTTCTTTAAAGCTTAAAATGGCTAAAATGGCTAATGATATGCCTTTCCTGAAGTTTTTCATACTGGCTCGGGATTTTTTTTTTTATTTGTGTTATGTTCTATCTTGTAGTTCATGAATGTGATTGCGACCAGTATATTTTAATTAAGACTTAAGTCTCAGTGATCTTATCTATTCTTATTGCATGCAGTCCTCTTCTCTAATCTAACTATTTATTGGTCTCACAGTATGGCATCTCGCCAGAAAGACTGATGCAGAATGTTGACTTGACGAATTTCTTTAAGGTCTTGACAACCAGCATAGATGGAGACAACAAGGTTGAATATCCAACAATCTCTTACTTTATGTCTGTAGTGTTACTACTTATATGTCAGAATAACATTAAGTTCTTTGACAAACCCTGTTACCAGGTCTATGTCTCCACAGTTCAAGCACACAGTTATCCTATAACTGCTTTCCAATGGCATCCAGAGGTAAGAGTTAGTTTGATGCTTTTCTTCTTGTTTGACACCAATTTCATTTGATCAGGAAAAAAGCATTGCTTCATGTAGTAGCTTTGATACCAATCATCTTACAATTGGATGCATATTAAGCCTATTCAGGTAGATGATCCATAATAATATGCCGGTCCTTGGTTTGTTATTTGGCAAAAATAATTAACTTGGCGTTTTTTGTAGTTTGTTGCCATTTAAAACCCCTGATGCAACTCTCCTACCAAGTTAGCTAAAGAAAACTTGAACTTGCATGAAAAAAAAAAAAAAAACGCTGTGTTGGTGCCAAATGAAACATGCACCTTCTATAGGGTTCTGACACTACCGAATGCACCAAGGAGAAAGAATTTAGCCAAAAATTTTGATAGTTGAATTTCTGAATGTAGAGATCCGGGCTGTGGTCTAGCAGTTTTAAACTTTATGCAAGGTGATCAATAGTAGATTTATTGCCTTCCTGCTGAGCGCACAATCTTGGACAAATTCAATCTTTTCCTTTCTGGGCATATTTAGGAAAATGACTTCTCCTTGGTATTGTAGATTCTAATACATATTGTTCAATACTAGTTTCTTGCGATGTCTCCTGATTTTTTGGTTTTTGATTTCCTTAGTGAAGAGCTTGTGGCACAACTTGTCTTAGTCTTGCAGATTTGGTTCGTCAAACTTTAGGAGATTAGATAATGTGAGTTTATCATGTCATAGAGGACATGATCCTTTTATTATTAATATTTTTTATTTTGTAGCTTTGACTTAAACATGATTCATTTGCATAAGTATCTTAGGGAGCTAAATCCGTGATTGTTCTGGGGACTATACTTTCCACCTCTTCATATTTGTGAAGTGTGTAGACTTACTGCCTTGGGGTAACTTCTCTGGCTTTGTCAATATTGTGCAGAAGAATGCTTTCGAATGGGGGTTGTCCATGATACCACACTCAGATGATGCCATTCAAGTTACACAACATGTAGCGAACTTCTTTGTCAGGTCAGAATTTGTTGGGTGATTTTACGCTGCAAAGCAAAGTTGTGTTTGAAATTTTCACATCAAAGTCCTTAAATATTTTGTGTCATACACAATTCTGGTTACATGAAATGTGCTTGTGTAAAGTGTTTGATTTTCACTCAGTTTGAACGGAAAACACTTCTAATTTGAACTTTTTATCCTGTAGTGAGGCTAGGAAGTCCGTAAACCGGGCTCCTGCTCGGAAAGTGCTTGACAATCTGATATATAATTACAGTCCCACCTATTGTGGGAAAGCAGGGTAAGGCCTGATGCTATATATTCAGCACATTGGTTCATGAGTTTCACTTATGAATTTGTGATTCACTGATGGAAGCGTTTAATTTGAATGACTACAGGAAGGGATATGACGAGGTTTATATTTTTACGTGACTGCGAAGCCCACATTTTCACGGGCATCAAGTCTCCTATGCTGAAGAAGGCGTCGTGTCTAATTTCTCCGAAATCACAAATTCGCTCTTTATGTAAATGGTATTATGAGATACATGGACATTATTATTTTGGCAGAAACTATTGGCAAATGGTGAACATTTTCTTGGTCATGTGAACTTGAACCATGCATGATTTGTCGCCTGTAAACTTATCGATGACTTTGTGCCTTCAAACGATGGACGATCTAGGGGTCTCATCTCTTTGCTAGTAAAACCTTTGATTGATCTGGAGATATCTCCGATCGTGTATTCTTTTGTTGTCTTAGGGGTGTTAAAATGGGTTAGAGACCCATATTTTAATCTAGTTTTATGGAAATGGGTCCAACAAAATGAGTTTTATTTTTGGGGTCTATTGTAAACCCATTTCCAACGCATTTGTGGCCCATGCCAACTTTCCTTTCTTATCACCTAGACCATCACGTCCAGCCTTTCTGCCTGGCTCCTCTGGCTACGTTTAATTGATTAGATAGAAATCAAGATGTATTATATATTGTGTTTGGTAGCTGCCTATGATATAATAAGGTCGGATTTATGAGAGATGTAGAACGGATAAAAAAATTTAAGGGAGAGGATGAAATAAGGTTGGATAGGATTTTTTTATCCGAAACACAAAATTTTCATTTTTTTTCTTTCTCCGTCATTTACCCACGGACTACTTAAACGCCTCTATTGGGTCTGGGTTATAGAGTTGGACCGGGTTTCCCCGATCTGCTCCAAATTTTATTTTTTTGAATTAAAAAAAAATACTAAATAATGAAAATACCAGAAAATAAAAAATTAAAAAAATTCATCATTTTCATTAAAAAAAAATGTCTAGGTGTTTGACCACAATTTATTTCATATAGTATTAATTCTATAAGTCTTGAATTAATTTTAGATTTTTCATTTTGGATTAATATTTTTAGTTTAGTATAAAAAATGAGAAAATCTTTATCAAGTTTTAAACGCAATTGAATGAGATCTTATCCAAAGTATTGACATTGAAGCCTTCTCATCGATAGCTCTCCAATTCATATTGAAATTTTTCGAAAGCGATGAACTGTAATGTATTTTATAAGTGTGAATTGTTTAAAGATCGTTCATTAACGTGATTAATTGTCATTGCATTCTCGTAACAGTTGGAAAAAAAAAACAAATAAACTTCCAACATTATGCTTTGTTCTCATTGGGCATTTGTTTAATTTGATATTGGACTTGTAATAAAATATATGTTTCAAAGTAAATATATTAAAATTTAGATTATTCTAAAAACGTTTGATTTTAAACAAGGTAACCAAAAGATATTTCAAAGAAACGAGAAAGAATAATATATAATCATGAAATTCGATGAGGATCTATTAATTTGAAAAAAATATTATTTTAGATGATTTTTTGAATATTAAACCTGCAAATTTATACTTGTTTAATAAATTTATCAAATAACAAATTTAATAAGATATAAAAATATTTGATTTTAAATCTGTAGTTCAACAAACAGGATATAGAGGCAACAAAATAGTAGATGAGATATGAAGAATTTCATTAATTTTTTATTTTATCTGTCCTATTTTATTTAGAAATTCGAACGATCAAAAGTAACAAATTTGTTATTTGGTCCACTCTGCTTAGGGGCCTGCATCTCCTTCGGCAACATGGCCGACCTCGACCCCTCCCAGTTCTCCAAGCTCGCCCAGAAACTTGCCCTCGTTGGCGACACCTACCTCTAGATCGTTCGATCGTCCAAGCAGCACAAGCTCTCTCACGACTTCGTCATGAGCATAATCCATGATGCTCGGCATCTCTCTCCTCCCCCTCCTCACATCCATGGAAACAGCCACCTCCTGCTGCGGATGTTGCGGCGGCTGCTCCATTTGATTCAGGGTCAAACTTTCTGTCGTCAATTGAGGAGCATCCCCGTGATCGGAATCGCTGGCCACCGTCCTCTCTGTACCCACCCTAGCACCATCTTCCTCATAGCTCGCCTCCCAAGGATCGTCCTTCCCTTCGCTTCGAGCGGTCCTCCTCCGCTACCTTCTCTGGCTCTGGGGTCGAAACCCTAGCCTTCTCAAGCTCAATCCTATTGGAGGCCGCTGCTGTCGTCGGGCCTGGGAACACAAGCGTTCTTAAGCTTGAACGGCTTGGGTTTTCATTTGTGTGGGCTTTTTGTTTGTTTATATGTATGTATGGGTAGGTTTGGGTTGGATATGGGTTGGTTGGTATTAATTATTTAAATTGCTTAGTTTATAAATATATCAAGGTAGGATAAGAGATTCTCTCAATCTAATTAATGTTGTTTATGTACAATTAAAGCCGGAAACTTCAAATGAATTGGTAAATTTCAATAAGAGATGTTGTCAATTTCCAATAAAAGCCGGATTTGTTTGACACTTACCTGAATCGTTGCCAAATTACCGACACTGGATTAGATCCCGGTTTCTCAGGGCACAGAACGCGGACGTCCAGGAAGGGAAACCTCATGATATTAGGCCTTAAATTATCCTAAATGGAACTATGAGGAAGCCTGTGAGGGCCCGGATCAGCCAACATCATTTGCTAATGGATGATGGGTACATTTTTCTTCCAGAAACTCAATTGATTAGGTTTAACTGATGGCAGGGCGTAGCATTTGTCACGAGTATAATCCTGCATGGTAATTCAACTCCTGGAAAGGTAAACACCCATGTCAACCCATCATTTACTTCCATGTCGGAGTCACCAGTCAAAGGCATTTGATTCGTGGTAGTTGCAGGTGTGAGGAAAGCAGTCTACTGTCGTGGAGTCGTGGACGCTTCTTCATCTTTCCTCTCCATTTTAAGCTGAAAACCAGAAGGACGTCCAAGTCAAAGCCGAGTCTATCGCATTAGCTCCAGCCGTCGATGAATACATCGATTTCGAACCTTGATCTGCTTTGGTCCACTCCACTCCAGCTCTGTTCCGTGAAGGAACGACAGCTTGGGATCGCTGTTGTCAACGCAAGCAATTTCATCTGTGCTAAGTGATAAATCATTCATCGTACGATTATGTTCAAGAGAGAGTCTTATCGTTCAAGAGTTCGTACATATGTAGGCATCAAAGTTCTCTGCAAGTGGAGATCGTATCTATCCCTCGCTGCACTTACTTCTCCCGCCATCTGCATCTCACCAAGGCCAAAGAGACTCTTCTCCTTTCATATGGAAGTGATTTCATTTCAATCGTGTGGACGTGGTGACGGCCTCGCGATGCGTCCACATCCCATGAGGGCAAACGGTGATTGCAGCTGCTCGAGTTAAATCGTGTTGGACCCACTTAACATGGAGAAGTTATCGCATGGTTTATACACTCTGGCAACCATTATCATCCCAATCATTACTTGCGCAAGACCTCATAGAGCCCGTACGATCGATTATGGAGATGGATTTGGTTTATATAATCTATAGACCATACAACCTTTCTCCCTTGATTTCTAATTTGGATAGTAAAAATAATAAACACAAGAGCATTTTGGGAGGAAAATGGACTGACTTAAGCGATACCGTAATATTACATAGCCAATCCAACTCAAATTAGATAGTTTTATAAAAAATTCGATATTATGGGCAAGCTAGCTGAATATGTATGTGCAATTCAATCCATCCCAATGATCACCTTTACCGTTTCATTTCTATTATTCTAGAAAAAACTTATTGTAACCAAAGCTAGAACTGTGGCTCTTCACATGTTCTAAGGACGACAAATGATAGGAATGGACCACATTGAACGTCAAAGAGGGGGGGACACAAATGAGAATATGAGTTCTATAGACCGGGTCATTAGGTAAACATGATATACGTTACATGTGTACCTGAGTTGAATAAGTGCACGACTTGTTATTGGTATCAAAATCATTTTAGATTGGTCATATATTATTTTTGAATTAATAATTAGATGGATATTATATAAGAGGGCGAGGTGGATCTATCTTTCTACTCTCGTCGAATCAAAACAAGACAGCGACATAAATCGTTCTATTTTCCACATGGATGCTCGGCGTGAAAATTAGCAAGAACCTGATTTTCCTATTTCCAGATCGCTTCAATGTTTAGCGCGCACTATAAAAGGCCCTCGCCCAAAATAATTCCCGGGACGGCGCGCAGAAATGGCGGGAAATCTGGATTGTGATTGAGCCTTAGAGGGAAAGCGCATCGGATTCGTCTCCAAGGCGTGGCGTGAAATCACCGCTCCGAGCAAGGCCCTTCCCGCGACGATCGGAGCTTCGGAGCAAGATGTGCCCAGCGGAAACCCTAGGGATCATCGACGAGATCGCGGCCCTTGTTTCCGATCAGCTTCAAGTGGTACCCGTTCACTTCTTTCCCTCTTTCCGATTTCTACCTCTTATTGTCGCCTTTTCGTCGTCTTCGATCTCCCTCGTTTCGATACGCGAGTGCTTTGTTCCCCTTCAATATGCCCTGATTTCTTTCAAGATTCATATCCGTTTCATGGGTATTTTTTTTTTGTATGGACTTATCGTAGAAGGTGCCTACCGACGCGCGTAGATCAGTGACTAGTCTTGGATGGCTTTCCCGTTGTCAGGAGAATAAAAGAATCACCACACATGGTTCCTCTGTCTTAGTGCATATCGAGTGTCAATGCCCTGGGAGATGAAGGGTTCTGCTGCGTGGCAGCTTTTAATTGATCTTTATGGAATTCAATCTATAGTGTTCCTTCTAGCCCAGTTCTTCTGCAAGATTTACTTATCTAATTGTGGGGTCTTGAAAGACTGGTGTTGAATTATTAATGGCTTCGTTTCCTTCGTAGGAAGTGACGTTAAATCTGTTTTCCCATTAATTGAATTTGTTCAAGTCAACTTCATCTTATCCTAGTCTTGCACCCTTATGTACGGACACTGATTATTCTGCTTGACTCACGGGTATTGTTCTTTTAGTGGACAGTCAGTTTTAGCAATTTCTAAGCAATTTGCATTCCTTCTCAGGTTTCATACAAGTGGTTGAGCCGCAACTTCTTGGTGTCTTCAAACACTGCAAAGAGGTGAGTACTGTCTTTAGAAAGAGTGATATAGAATACAGGGATTTGTAACAGCACGGCTAATAGTCACTTTCTCTTCAGGTTGCTGCAAGAATTTGTTGAAACACATGGAGACAGATTGGAAGTAGTATACTCTTTATCTGGATGGTTAAAGGACAATCCGTCAAGTTACCATATCAAACTTGTTTCTGGGACTAAACTTTCTGGTCAGATCATACTTTCTGTTGCCTATTGCCTAATCTTTATATTGGTTGTCTTTTCTTAAATAACCAAATGGACTTCATCTGATTGTTCATTTAGTGGTGTCTCATGGAGCTAAAGTGTGCAATGACTGATGCCTGTTTCCAACATTTATCTAACTAGAAAACTTCCTTTCAGATTTTTTTTTTAAAGAAAGAGAGCTTGTTTGCAGTTTTTCTTTTTCACAACATGGATCAGTACTGGTAAGTTTGCACAGACTACTAGACATATAAGGTTTTAATAATTCTTTAGGGGCTACAAGCAGTAGGAGACGAGTTTTGTCATGTCAAAATAATATTGCTGATGGGCATGCTGGAGATCAACCATTTGTTAGTAAACTTCCACGCAGACAGATTGCTGACCTGAATAGAGATTTGAAAAGTCTTAATTGTAACGTGGATGCTCATGCAACTTGGTTTATTGATAGTACTTAGAAATTGAACAGGGATTGTTCACTTCATGGTTGTTCTATTGCTTGTATAGATATGGGAATGGGCGTACTCTATTCTCTCACCTGCTACATATTCAATATTTATTCAATTTCATGGTTTGATTAAATAAAATACAAGTTCATATATTTACTTTGCTTGATGTTTGCACAGAAGCTAGGGAAGAATTTGATGGTAAATGCTCAGTTCATGTCTATAGTGTGCAAACTTGCATTCCAAAGGATCCAGCTGCTCTTTGGAATGCTGAATTTGTGCAGGCAGAGGAGCTTTTCAGCCAGGATGCAGCCAGCAAGAATTGTCTGAGAGATAACAGGTACGATGCTTTGGTTCAGGTTTCTGAGTATCTACATGCAGGCGTCATTAGACATAGAATTTTGACAAGGACTAAACACAATGACTTCTCTGCTTGATTTTTTAGGTTCTGTGCGGTAGCTAATCCCTTTGTTAGGCGAAGCACAGAGAAGGAATTATTTGACTTGGGAGCTCCCAAGCTGAATGGCGTCAGAGCGTCAGAACCTTCAAATACTACCCCAGCACAACTGAGAAAGATTGAACAGACAAGCCAAAACAAGTTGGAGCAATCAGTTGATGTGCTTAATTATGCAAAAAATGAAGATAATGGTTCAGGAGTTCATGATCAAGCCATCAAACTGCCTGCAGACAAAGAAAAAGCCACTAATTTTCCTGTGGGTAGAAGGACGGGCCAGAATGGTAAGAACTCTTCCACAGCTGGGGGTTCTCTGGCCAATTTATGGGGTCGTGCTTCAACCACAACAAAGTCAAGTAGTCGCCCAGCAGAAAATAGCAGTGCTGCTCCAAGTTCCACCGGTTGGTTCCTATAACCATTTGTCTCTTTGAAAAGTTTGCTTTAATTATATGAAGTCTTGTCACACAATTATCTATAAGGACTATGACAAAGTTCCTTCCATTCATGAAAGATATCTCTTCATCAGTTAGTGCAGAAGCTCAAATTTGTGCACATGAGGTAGCAGAATTGGACAGTGATGATGAGGATGTCAATCTTAAGAAAAGCACCAAAACCGAAGGCCATAGAAAAAGAAAAGTTGTATTTGATTTCTCAGATGAAGAAGACGAGAATGAAGGTGTAGTCAATTTGGCATCACCTGATTTTCCGAAAGCCCAGTCTATCCTGGCTTCAAAAGAGAGTGCCAAGGAGTTAGTTGCTGAGAAGAAGTGCGAGGAAGATAAAAAGGACATTGATGAAGTGAAAGTGAGCGAGAAAGAACACCTCCAGCCATCAAAGCAAGATGTTTCTGCCGTCAGCAGGGGCATGAACATTGCGAAGTGCTCTTTAAAGGGTGAAGTTCATGGCTCCTCCAAGGATTTAAGTAGTAAAGTGACAAATCCTGCTCCAACCTCACCAAAGAGGCGAAAGGTTTTGAAAACTAGAACTGATGAACGTGGGAGAGAAGGTAACCTGATGCAAATTTATGCTTCTCATAACCTACTCAGCATGCTAGTTTCTTTTTAATATGTTGGGGTTTTATAGGAAGGGACGGTTTACTTAGGGGAAAGTATGGGGCAATTGGCTTTGTGCATGTATTGAAAACTACTAGTATGGCATTATCTGAAAGGATTTTTCTCGGTGTGCAACCCTGATTAAGTATGTGAAGTAGTTGCTTAGAACAACTTCTGGATTTGCCTCATGTCTTTGGAAAGCTTAACATTGCTAGATGGTTATTTGTTGCACTTGATAATGTAGCAATTTGTCTCATAATATGGGCATACAGAAGTTTTTGGTTTTATTTAAATTAGTAAACTTAACCAAAGCACATGTTCGTGTTTGCCCCTCTTTAGGAAAATTTCTCAGTCTGTCCCTGTTGATAGGCATTCCATACTTTTTTCTTTTTTCAGTGTAAGTTATAATTTGTTTATCCAAGGAGATATAGGAGTTACTAATTTTATGTTACAGACCCAAATACACCCCAAAAGCCACTTACAAGTCAAATAGGCATTACTTGACACCTTGAGTTTTTCATATGTTATCTATCAGTAAGAGTTTTCCTCCGGTTCTTCTCTTCATGTTCCTGAATGCATCTTTTTTGCAGTGACGGAAGTGGTTTGGGAGGGTGAGGAAGAATTGAAGAAAGCAAACAGTAATACAACTGACAAACCTAATGAGGACAGAGCTGCTGACACCACGAGCAGGTTTCTTCTTCTTTGGGTGTTTTTCATTCTGTGTTCCAATGATCCAATGTCTTACATAATCTTTTTTGGATAGGAGCTTACACTGATATGGTTTTTGGTTTGCCCCTGCTAATGGAGAACTTAGCTAGACTGACTGTAGATTCCTATTGCTTTTAGAGTGCCATTTTCTTCCGTTGCAATTAGGCAAAGCTGAAAGCTTGAGTGATGACTGCTTTTAATCTGCTTTTTCCTCGTTTTTCAAGCCTTCAGATCTGTTCCTATTAAAGGAGGTTATCTGGATATTTTGTCCTTGCTTAATGAGTCTACATCCTTTAGACCGAGTCCTACGTCTCCTTATTATTTTCTTTTTAACTTCTCATGTCACAATAAATTACAGAAACCACGTCTTTGTGAGACACTACAATCAGCTATTAGCAACACCCAAGTCCATTCTTTTTCATTGAGTTACATCAGTGCAATTAGAATATTTTCTTTGAGCTTGACCACAAGGAATGGTGCTGTCTTAAAAGAGGACTAATGCACCTACAATTGATCATCATACTGGATTCGGCCATTAGACGCTACCGGGGATTTCTTACCAAATGACAGATTGTGAATTTGTTCACAGTAAACATAATCTATGGTGCTAAATGATGGAGCTAGGCTACTATATGCTAGCCAATTTGATTCTTGGCATATTTAGTGTTTCTTTATATGTTTTACCTTCTCAGAACAACTGCTTTAAAGAAATTTGTTGAAATCTCCAGGCCTCCTGTGACAAAGAAGTCCCCGGCAGTCATTCCCACTGGTCCTAACAATCCAGCAGGCAAGGCAGGAAACAAGAAATCTGCAAGTCTTAAAGATCCTAAGCAAGGCAACATCTTGTCCTTCTTTAAGAGAGTTTGAGGATAGCTTGAGACCCTTTATTTTCTCTATCCCATGTTTGTGGTTGTGATCTTCACTGTGTACATGAAAAAGTTCTATGCAATTAGTTCATGACTTCAGTTATGAACTTTCGAAGCTCTGCAATCCACAACGGTTTCTATCAGTGCGCTTTTCTCTGTCAAGGTTTTTTTTCACGTTGCTGTATCAATAGAGGAATGTTTATTGCTCGGACTAGAGAGTCGGCTTTGACTAACGGCACATTGCCCAGCAACTTGATGAATTGAACCAAGCGATACCGGTAGGGCAACATGCATTTCCTTGTTATGCATCATGTGTGGCGGTTGTGTTGTTGGCTACACGCTGGATATGAAATGCTGAATTTCTATGGTCTTATAAAGGAATACCACAGAACCATACTTGTTGGTTACTATACCCTGCCACAAACATTTTGCTGCCGGTGAAC
Source organism: Melaleuca quinquenervia (assembly GCA_030064385.1). NCBI lineage: Eukaryota > Viridiplantae > Streptophyta > Magnoliopsida > Myrtales > Myrtaceae > Melaleuca > Melaleuca quinquenervia. The sequence goes on along the minus strand of CM057723.1, from coordinate 27,191,245 downwards.
GGATCAAAGGCTTCTCCTTTGAACGGTTCTTCTCTTATGCCCTCATATTTCGAAATCGATGCGGCCCTTATTCTAACGAGCGTATTGGGTTGGTTATGCATCTTCTTTGAACAATTCAACGCTAAAGAAGCGAGCGTAGTAAGCATAATTGGGTATAATGAAGATTGTTAATTCAAGGTGGACTTGAAAAGTTCAACGAGTTTCACATTATTTTTATTATGTCAAAATTCAAGGCAGCACATTTTTTCGTCTAATATAAATACTAAGAAAAGTGTTGATACCTTTCCATTATTATTAAAAGAAGTTGATATCATTAAAAACTTCAAATTAATATGCAAATAATATATATCTTACGAGAAAATCTCGAATTGATTTTTGTCTCACAATAAAAAAATATAAATCCGTGCTCTTGATCCAAATTTATCTTTCAATAATATTTTCATTCTAAATCTTGTTAAGATACACAAGTGTTAATTGACAGATGATTGTTAGATGAACTTGATGCGCAAAATGATTGATCCAATATAGAAAATTTACGTGATATGATATTTAAATTTGGGTTAAATATATTAAATCGAGATTTTTTATGTGACGGAAATTAATTTAAAATAAATATCATGAATGCATCGGCTTGGCATTGACAAACATATATTTTGAACCCAAGTTTTCTGTCGCTGCATATATAACTTTTCCATCGATTATTTGTGTGAACCAAAAGGAAAAAATAATTCAGTTTATATAGAGCGCAGCCTCTGTTGAAAGTTCAAAATCAAGACCTCGAAAATATCAACACGGCATTCGGGATCCGCCTATCTCACTAGGTCTCGCTTCTTGCCGCGTCAGTGGTCTCCGACACGTGTCAATCTTTCACTCGTCAGGCCTTCGTGGCGTCGGACCCACATATAAAACCCTCCCGATCACTCTATACAACAAACCCCCCGAACCAAATCGGCCTGAATCCCCAGATCTCTCTCTTTCCCGTGGAGCTCGGAATCTCTGCCTCCATCGAAAGTTTCGAGAGCGTCTTCGAAGGTTCGATCTCCGATTCGCTCTTGCTCTCCGATGTCTCACCTGTCGAGGCAATGATAATCATTGCGTTTTTGGTTCTCTTTCTAAGCTCGCTCGAGTGATTTCTGTGGTGTTGACCAAATTGCGCGGCTTGTAAATATTGCGCGACGAGATTGGTGGGGTTCATGCTGGTGTTAAAAATCGCGTTTTTGTAGATGCTTGGATTGAGTCAATGTAGAAAAAAAGGTTTCTATTTTCCTGCATGGGGGTACGCGTTCCGTCGTGGCGTTTGCTAGTTCTTGAATTGCTTCGGGGTGGAGTGGCAGGTTGGAGTCTCCGTGCGTGCGCGTTTATGGGTTTATGTGCTTTGCGCAGTGGTGTGGAGCCTCTTCGCCCTCTAAGAAGCTAATACTGATTGACTATATCACGTGGGGCCTTGATTTGGAGGACAGAACCCTTTTCTATGTCAATTGTATATGATGTTTGCAACGAGTTGTGCGCAGTTGTTGGATAGAGTTCTTGTCATTGATTGAACATATGAAGACTCAAAAGAACTAAATTTGTAGAATAAGTGTATTGATTTTTTACACTAGACCGCTTATTAAGATTAGGAGTGGCATCAGGAGAGATTTAGAGTGATAAACCTCTTTTGGATGCCTCGCATCCTTTCTTTTAGTAGCTCGTTATCTGTAGCACTAGATTTTCGGAAATTGTTGTTGGAATTTTAAGACATGCAGAGCTTTTTATATAGTGTAGTTCTGAACCTGGTTTCTTTTTTATATCTGTACAGGTTTTTTGGTGGATTAGTGTCAGGGAAATACCATGGGTGGTGGTTTCAGAGTGCTTCATCTTGTCAGACCGTTCCTTTCATTTTTGCCTGAAGTTCAAAGTGCTGATAGGAAAATACCATTCCGGGAGAAAGTCATCTACACAGTCATTTCTCTCTTCATTTTCTTGGTTTGCAGTCAGCTCCCCCTGTATGGCATACATTCCACCACAGGTGCCGATCCGTTCTACTGGATGCGTGTTATTCTTGCTTCAAACCGTGGAACTGTTATGGAGCTTGGTATTACTCCTATTGTGACATCTGGGCTTGTGATGCAACTCCTGGCTGGGTCCAAAATTATCGAAGTGGACAATAATGTTCGTGAGGATCGAGCACTTCTGTAAGTATCAGTTGAAGTAATTTATATTTCCAGCAGATTATTATCTGTAGTGCTGGATCATTCTCTTCCAATACTTAAGCCTCTGTGATGTTGCATTTTTCAGTATCCCGGTCATTATTTGGTGCATGTTTATGCTTTTGGCTGCTGTTTGTTATTGATTGTCACCTAATTTTGAGGCTTGTCAAACTCCTACTGTTGAATTAGCTTCCTACTTCTTATCATCTTTGAAACATCAGTACGTGTTGAAAGATATCTCCATCTTGCAACATGGCCCATATTTGGAATTTAAGCTATTGGATGTCTTTATTGGACATGAGGACGTCCTTTTCTGGATATGACTTTAGTCACAGTACATCAGTTTTTCTGCTTGATCAAGTAGTGCTTCTGTTTTTGTGTATGCCTCCTCAGTTTACTTAGGCAAACTTTTTTTCATTTTCTTTTTCTTTTTTCCTTCTGTGAGCTGAATTGGACTTCTTTCTTGCAGAAATGGAGCTCAGAAGTTGTTGGGCATTTTGATAGCCATTGGTGAGGCTGTTGCATATGTTCTTTCTGGAATGTATGGAAGTGTTGGCCAACTTGGTGTTGGAAATGCCATTCTTATCATCATTCAACTATGCTTTGCTGGCATCATTGTTATATGCTTGGATGAACTCCTTCAGAAAGGTTACGGTCTTGGTTCTGGAATCTCTCTTTTCATAGCAACTAACATCTGGTAAGTTTTCCTTCTTTTTTGCCTAGCTTTTGTAGGTCTATCTATGCGCATTTCGATTACATACTTGTTGAAATATAGATGTCTTGACCCAGTGGCTTCATTTCTAATCAGTCATTCGTTCATTTTTCCTTTTCAGTGAAAATATAATCTGGAAAGCATTTAGCCCTACAACTATTAACAGTGGACGAGGAGCAGAATTTGAAGGTGCAGTTATTGCTCTTTTTCATCTCCTCATCACTCGTACGGATAAAGTTCGTGCTCTGCGGGAGGCTTTCTATCGACAGAATCTGCCAAATGTCACAAATCTGCTAGCCACTGTCCTGATTTTCTTAATAGTCATTTACTTCCAAGGATTCCGTGTGGTTTTGCCTGTGAGGTCAAAGAATGCTCGAGGACAGCAGGGTTCATATCCAATCAAATTATTCTACACATCTAACATGCCCATCATTCTGCAGTCAGCTCTTGTATCCAACATTTACTTCATTTCTCAGGTACTCGAGGTCACATTTCTGTGAGTTACAATGACCTTAGATTTTAGCTTTTGTAATTCATGCATTTGTTGTTGGTATCAGTTGCTACACAGGAAGTACAGTGGAAATTTCCTTGTGAACCTTTTGGGTAAATGGAAAGAATCTGAATACTCAGGTGGCCAGTCCATCCCTGTTGGTGGTATTGCCTACTATATCACTGCTCCATCAAGGTGATCATCTGTTTCTTTTAGAAAAATGATGGTCACTCTGGCTTTGCCGATTTGAAAACTCACCAGTTGGCATTTTGCTCTATTTTCCTGCAGCTTGGCTGATATGGCAGCCAATCCCTTCCATGCACTCTTCTATCTTGTGTTCATGTTATCAGCTTGTGCACTGTTCTCCAAAACATGGATTGAAGTTTCTGGATCCTCTGCTAAAGATGTTGCCAGACAGCTCAGGGTATGAAGTGTGTGAAACTTTATTTCTCTCGTCAGAGTCTATTCATAATTGAATGATAAACAACCTTATGGTTCAAATAATGGGGTATCAGCAGTTGCATGCCTGCATTGCATGTCTGTTGAGCTCTAGTGAACCTGGATTTATCTGGTTCATTGGGAACTTTTCCTTTTCTACTATGATCTTTTACTATCCCTATTGTCTGTTGCGCTCATGAATTTCTGATAAAGCTGATTTGCATCTTCAGCAAGTTTCTATTTTTAGCGGGAGTCACCCACTAATGACTTGTTCTTTGTCATTGCTTTGGATAATATCTAATTGCTTCCAAAGTTGTCTGCCAGTCCTGATCTGCATCGTTCCTTAACATCTCTCTTTATTTGGCAATTTTAGGAACAACAAATGGTGATGCCAGGCCATCGTGAGTCAAACTTACAGAAAGAGCTCAACCGCTACATTCCCACTGCTGCAGCATTTGGAGGCATGTGCATTGGCGCACTGACTGTTTTGGCAGATTTTATGGGTGCAATAGGCTCAGGGACGGGGATTCTTCTTGCTGTCACCATCATTTATCAGTACTTTGAGACCTTTGAGAAGGAAAAAGCTAGTGAACTTGGGTTCTTTGGTTTCTGAGGTCACGATCTTCTCTGGCCAAAGCTTGTTCGCCATCCAGTTTGGTAATCTGACAGATGCGAGTAGGACATACATGCTAGCTTGCGAGTTGGAAGATGATCACGATGCTCATAGGAAATGCAGACGGGCAACATCTTAAGATTGTTTTGTTTCTTATTTATCCTCTTCTTTCTGCAACCATATTTTTGCAGTATGACTGGATCTGTACCTTTGCCACAGCCCGATCCTGTAGTTTTTTGGAATTCAATAGCTTGTAGAATCAAGTGAAACTAGCAATTTAAGAATGAGCACTGGGGCCTTCAAACCTAATATGAGTATCTATACTATGGCGAGTTCTTTCCAGTTCTGCTCTGCAGGCCTATGGGAAGTTCATTATTTTCCTGATGCCTAAGGAAAAGTGCATTTTTTTTTTCTGTTGTGCGATGTGTCGGAGATGCGGCTTTATTTCTGCAATTGCTGATTGAACAGACATTGGGTGGCTTTGTTTTCCGGTGAACCTCATCTTGATGCATCCCATGCTGAATTCCACCGAGTTCATTGAATTGAGGCGATGGTTGCTGCACTAATGTTGGCAATGCAACAGCTGGTTAGAAAAACTATAATTTTGCTCCGTCGAGGTAGAGATTTGGTTGATATAAAAAATGGACAGTGGTTTTACATGCACCGGATGTTTCGTTGAACTCTTCCTGTCTGTGCTAATGTTCGCCTTCAGAAACGACACGTTTCGATCAGGGAAAAATGTAGTGCGGTGACTGTATATTCGCTGATTGCTGCATGCCTTTGTACTTTAATTCGAGATGCTCGTTTTTGGAGATGAAGTCCCTCTTTCTGGCTTTTCTGTGCGGGTGTGCTTCCTAGTTGAAGGGGTTCTTTTTCTTTCTGCCAAAGTGTGAAGTTGTGAACTACACGCAGGCAAAAAGTGTACTCTAGTTAAAGGAATTGAAGTCACTAATGCATATTGTCGGCATCCTTTCTTGCCTCCACTTTTCTTTTCACGGTTGGATCCCAAGACACTTTTTGCCCTTTGTTCTTTTGCTCATTCTAACCACACCCAAAACATTGTTATAAGGATTTAAAGATAAATTTCGGTATTTCATTATTCTATTTTCTCTTTCATTTCCATTGCTCATGCCTAATGCATTCCAATGCAATTGAAATGGAATGAAATAAGAAGATGGATGTAATGGACACAAAGGGTAATGCGGATTCAACTTCTTCATTTTTTTATCTGATAATTACTTGAAAAAAATATGAGAATTCAAAATAATTAACATTATTTCGAAATATTTCGTTTTCATATTAAAATACGGGCAGTAGCACGTTAGGGATAAATTGTCATGCTGGCGATAATCAACATGTTCTGTGACTGCAAATGGGTATTTTTCTTCTAGAAAGGACGAGAACAGTGCTAAAAATTTATAAAAGAACAAAAAAAAAAGGTTATTTTTGCGGGTTCAAATTTGTTGACGGGTAGATAGGCCACTCACTAGTACACTGCTACATTCACTCATTTTCAATATGGCAATTATAACGATTTTCGTATTGTTTGTTCGCTTTTCCGTATTTGATTTCTCAGACAGGCCCACTTGGTTTTGTGTCGAATCGAACGAACGGCTTTCTTTCTTGTCCTTCCTCCTTCACATAAATCTCTTCCTCTGTCCTCGAGCTTCGAACCGTCACTCTCTCTCTCTCTCTCTCTGTCTCTTTTCTCTCTTCTCACTCACTCACTCTCTCTCTGTCTCACTGTTTCCCTCTCTCTCTCTCTCTCTCTCTCTCTCTCTCTCTCCGTTCAGAGCCTCTATCTCCATTTCTTCACCCTTCGCAGTTTGCAGAATAAACGGCAAAGCCCGGAGAGTAACCGTCTTTCTGGGCAGTTCCCCTTCTGAGCTACGCGCTAAAGTCTTCATTCTACCGTAGCTGAAGACAAAACAGCTCACACGCAAAAGCTCAAATCTTTTGAGTGCTCTCCATCTGTACCCGTCGTTTCCAGATATTTTGCTCGGCGCTTTGCGTTGCTTGCTCTCGAAAGCATTATTATAAAGTCATGCGGTGGCTTCGGCCTTTTCTTTCACTAAGGCACGGAGCCTGAGGTGATACGATGCTCCTCTTTTTCTCGAGCTTGTGAACGTTGGGAATGAGCAGAGGCGAAGTAGATAAACGCACGCGAACCCTCTTTCGCTTTGTTTTCTTGGGTTGACGTTAAGAGAGGTATGGTAGTTTCTGTTTTCTTGCGGAATCCTTGTTTGTTGTTGGCCTTCGTTTAGACAGTGTCAATGAGCATCTACAACTATTTTGTACCGTTAGTCGTGGGTCAAGCTGCCTTCTTGTCGCCTCTGAGATGAAGTAACATGGTCATACTCGATTTCTGATGATCTTAAGTTGTATTCGGTTCATGCTTTGTGTAACGTGTCACCTTGCACTTGTGCTTGCTACATATGTCACGAGAGACCATTTGATGGGTATATTCTAGCCTTGTAGGAAATGGCATCTTATCTCTGCTAGTATTGACTGTCTCTGCCTATTAGCAGATTCGTTTTCTTTCTTAGTTAAGATGGTGGGTGGAGAGATTTTAAACGTTGTTGATTCAAGAGTGGTCATGTCATGACCATGAGAGAAAGAATGTTAGGTAGAGTAATTACATGAGTTCCATGAGTTCTTTATGGATATGGATTTTTTCTACGGTCTAGACAATTTCAGCTTTTGGGCATCTTTCTTGAATCACTCACTCATCCAAGGCTCCAACTTGTCTACCTCGTTATTCTCCGATCTTTTTTCACAACTTACCTGCTTTGCTTTGGAGTGTACTTTTAACCCTTTTCAAAATAAAGCAAAACAGAATCTTATAAAGCGAGAAAGACAATCTTGAGGAAATTTCGTTTCATCCTCAATTTATGGCCTCTTTCTGAGCGTTAAAGCATTTCACTTTCTGCTTTCTCACCATGCTCATCATAGCTCCTAGTAACCCATCATAGTGTCCTTGTTCTGTGACAAGTGACAACCTTGAGCTTCCCTCCAATGACTTGTTAATTCTAATTGTGATAATCATTCTCCATTACCTCTTTCCGTAGATGGATTCTGCTCAACAGTCTGCAGTTACTCCGTCAAAGAACAAGTTTGTGCAAGCTTTTGCTAAGTTTCTCCACCTCCAAGCCACTATTGGGGTTACCCCAGTTGAAAATTTAGTTCAGAAAATCAAGCCCCAAGATAACGTAACAAATGGTTTGCTAGAGGAAGACCGAAATTGGGATACTCCGCTTCAGTCCGATATAAAAGAGAAGGGTTCTCAGCAATTGGATGCCTTGGAGCTGCTTCTTGCCGAATTATTTGCCAGCATTTCATCATTAAAAGCGGCATATGCCCACTTGCAGTTTTCTCAGCATCCCTATGATTGCGATGGGATTCAAGTGGCTGACCAGATCATTGTATCTGAATTGAAGAATTTGGCTGACTTGAAGCAATCTTATGTGAATGATCAGCTTGACCTTTCGCTCGAGATTTCTTTGTTGGCCGAAATCAAAGAGCAGAAGAGTATGGTAAAAACATATGAAATTATGGTGAGGAAGCTGGAACGTCAGATCAAGCTCAAGGAATCAGAGGTTGCATTTCTCAGGGAGAAGTTGCAGGAATCAAGTGGGCAGAACAGGATGCTCAGCAAGAGCACGGAGCGAAATTGGCCATTCTCTGTTCTCAAGAATATCCATTTATCAAGCTTGAACCATATCCACTTTGATGCATTTCTCAAGTACACTACCGAGTCCTTGCGGAGCTTTGTTAGATCAATGATTGACGAGATGAAATCTGCTTGCTGGGATCTCGATGCAGCAGCTATTGCAATAGAACCCGGGGTGATTTATCAGAAAGAAGACCACAAATGTTTTGCATTTGAATCCCATGTTTGGCAGGAAATGTTAGATGGGTTCCAATACCCAGACTTTTCCCTGCCACAAGAGTCCTTGCCACAGGAAGGTATAAGGCGGCAACAGCTATTTTTCGACAGATTCATGGAGCTCGTGTCTAGCAAGTCAAGGGATTTCCTTTGTGAGAACCCTGAATCAGCATTTGCCAAGTTTTGTCGGGTGAAGTATATGCGGCTTATTCACCCTCAAATGGAACTGGCTTTCTGCGGAAACTTAAGCATCAGAAATCAGCTTAATGCTGGGAAATTTCCTGAGACCACATTCTTTGCTATTTTCTTGGAAATGGCAAAGCGGATCTGGCTCCTGCATTGCTTGGGATTCTCCCTTGAACATCACGCCTCCATTTTTCAAGTGAGCAGAGGATGTAGGTTTAGTGAAGTATTTATGAAAACTGTGGCCAAGGAGAAGTTGCTAGCAGCAGATAATATGATGGAAGAATATGACCAACAGGTGGCCTTCACTGTTGTTCCTGGGTTCAGAATTGCCGGAACAGTTTTTCACTGTCAGGTCTATCTAATGACTTCCAAACCATCGTGAGCCGCAGATATGCCGTTATGCTTTCAGGATATAATTGTGTTTTTGAGTGGAAGCCATTGTCTTGATCTGCTTAAGCGGATCAAGGGAAGAAAGGAAAACAGCATGGCAGATTGGTAAAATGTGCCGCAGGGACTTGAACATGGCTGCACTTCTCTTTGTTTGCTTTTCATTTTCCTTCAGATATAATTGTACCTGATCATAAGTACTTCTGAAGAATGAAAAAGTGGAGATTGAAAGTGATGGGAACCCACAGTGAGCTCATCGACAGTTTGTTTGAAGACATCCCAAGGTCTTGTAATGTTAGGAGGATAGGGAAGGATTCCTTCAGCTGTCTTGATCTTCACTGCTTTGTATGATGTATATCTGGATGAATTGCATTCTAGTTGGAACTTATACGTGAATCATTTTGTTGCTTCTCTTCGTATGCTTTTCATCTTTCAAACAGAGCTCCCTATACTATCTGAAAGGTTTTGAAGAGGCATGCTTAATCCAACAGGAATGTACGGCAGCAGAACACTGCCCCCAACTTCTTAATATACCTGATGATGGGGATAAGGAGGTCTTGATGTAGTATCTTTTTTGATTCAATGGTGGGTCAAGCCTAGCCCGAGATGGTGCCTGAATTCATAGTCTTGAATGATCCTTTAGCTCAGTGCACTTAATGTTTGTATACGATGCTTCTGGCACATAAAGAACATCTCGAGCTGTTTGTTTCGCCTCAAATTTGGTGCATCATTTGTCAACAAAGAATATGTCAAGGTCAACGTTGCCCCTGACATTTTACTTGCGAAGCTTGCTTCATAAACTCTCTTACCGTTACACCTTCCCTGGCTTTTGCCTCTCATTTATCATTTTGACTAGCCGAAAGGGTACAAAATCTTCTATAATATGCTGCTTATAAGGAAATGTAATCTGACCTATATACCTAGATCGTCTCTGCTTTCAGACCCTGGAATTTGTAGGTGAAGTAGTAAATAAACCCACGTCCAGGCAAAGACCAAGAAAAAAGGAAGCTTAATTGTCTAACATTTTTTCAAGATCAAGCTCATCAAGTAGATTGAAGACCAGTAATTTTTGGATCAGTGACCGACTCCTGGACTTGGGACGGATTGCTGCAATAGTCTGCCGTCGTTGGCAACATGAAGACCGGAGAGTTTTTCCTTGTTGATAGCCGTTGAATGCCCCTCATAAGGAGGCGGTATGATTCTGCTAGATGCAGCACTCAGAAGCAGTTTCTCCTCCGACAGCTGCAAATTTCGGGCTTCTGAAGATGGCAGGCTAAAGATTATGATGGTTAAAGCAACGAAGATACGCAAGAGATCCCAAAGCCGAGCCATGGACAGGAATTACTAACTCTGATCAGAGGGAACAAGGCCAAGCTCTAGCACGTGTTTTAAGACAGGATTATCAAGGGTGAGTTCTTGTGGTGGGAGCGAGGAGGCAGTGAGCTATTTATAACAGAGATTTGTACATGTTAGCAAGAAGAGTCAAGAGACAAAAGGGGCGTGTTAGTTGGCTAAGTCACCGCGATTCAGATCAATTCAAGCGGGAGGTTGCATTATGTGATCATGTAGTATTATTATATACAAATTCTTGGTTTTGTGGAGGTTTGAGTTTGGTGGCGAATGACACAAGCCGCCGGCCCATTCTTTTTTCTCGTCAGCGCTTTTTATCAACCATTTGGATTGCCATTATTCTTTATGGAGTCCAATTATCAGCTCTTGCGGATTGATGTGGAAGGAAGATCTCATTTCTGTCTTTACTCGATGCAACATCTGGAGGTCCAACCTAAAAGATTCTTTCTACTTCTCATTACTATCTCTGCCCGAATCGGTTCAACCTTTTTGCAAGTAGCAACGCCGAACAAATTGCCTGTTTCGGTAGAGAGGGCACCGCCGTAGCAATTCTTATCGAGTTACGTTATAGATATAGGAGTTTCTTTGGGTATGAAAAAACGAAAGAAAGCAAATGAAAATGTCAAAGATGCGGCTTTCTCGGTTCTTTTAAGGTCCAAGACAGCATCATGTGCAGCTTATGAGGATTTTCTAATTAGCCGTCCACTTATACAATAGCTATAAGTAAACGCTTGACTACTCAGTTAGTACTTGTGCATCTGCAGTATGACGTACTCAGTTGACATGATACCTCTGAGAATTCATATTCTGAGTTTTGTATGCATACGAGAGTTATGCCAGATGCGACAATGAAAGAGGACAAAAGATGCGTTGGTTTACTGTATCAAGTCAAACTAATTGTATATAACTCGGCTCATGACGGAATTTCTGTAGGGCAAGATCCGGCTAATGAACTGCTTCGCCGACTTTGATTATATAATTCCTTTTCATTTGGATGTTCAAAAAGTTCTAATTTGTCGGGATCGGCTTAGCATCAATGTGTGGATAACACTGCTGTGATCCCTCTCGCATATGCTTTAAGGAAACACCGAAAAGTTAAAAGAGTCCCAACGCATCCCATTCCACAGACGATATTCTGTTGATGGAGTGTGCAAATTATTTAGTAAGCTTACTTAACAAAAATCTGTTTGTTTTTCAAATATCAACTATGCATGGAGATTTTTATCAAATAAAATCATTGTATGGATGCCAATTTAGTCGTATAATTTTTAAATTTAATAAATTTATTCTTAAACTTTTTAATGATTTATCAAAAATAGCTGGAATCGCCGATTGTCCTAAATGACTAAATTGGTGGCATTGATGTAAGAATTTTTTTTGTGATTTTTAAACAAATTTTACCTATAACTTTCTTTTCTTTATTTTCCCTTTTTTTCACCGAAGTCCAGCGAGTATCACAACCCTCACCCCCACAATAAGGGAAAAAAAAGAAAATATAAAATATAAAAAAATTCAGAATTTTCGTTTTAAAAATGTAAAACTTGTATGTATCAACGCTAGCCATACTATGTAGGATCACTAGCATCTATGTTAACAATCATTGGCCGACATTGGTCAAAATGATTATATTGTGACAAATTATCAAAATGTTTTAAGATTAAATTAATCAAATTGAAAAGTTTAGAACTGAATTAACGTCCGTACATTATGTTTACAACTTTCTTTTTGATAATTTTCCTATTATGCATGATACGAAAAAGCCAACATCCTAAAAAGTGCAAAACTTCATTTATTCTGTTGCCTAATAAGCGTCTTAAGACAGCCGTTGATAAAATCCATTGACATTCTCTAGCAATTAGGATAATACAACTTAACGCATAATGTTCCTCTTTCTTTACTTGACTGAGATATGTTCAATTAAAAAGAATGGATGAAACGCTACAGTGACTAACTAAAACTCCACGCTTAACGATCACGACACGTTGTTATGAAAAGAACAGAGAATATCCAAAAAAGAACGAGTAGGGAAAGAGACAACACCTAAAGTGTGGTCTGTTCACTGCTCCAAACAGCTTGTGAAACAAGTCAAAAGTGAGCGAGGGGAATCTAATTCGACTGACTGGAGACAAAAAGGAAGATTTTGCGTACGTGAAGAAAGATGACGCCTTTACTCCTTTAATGGACCGTGGTGCAGATTTCATGGATTCCAATCTCTGGAAATTCTCTTTGCTAAACACGGCATTGTTATGCCCACTGGTGGGTCGCTGTTCTTTAATTCAAACCACCGGCGCTGCCTCACTCCATTCATGCCTCATTCTGCATCTCGACATGCACATCGACGGATAGTTCCCAGTTCAATTCCGAGAACGAATGCTGCAGCTTTTACAGAGTGTTTGGGAGCCTTGACGTCTTAAATTTCTTGTAAAGAGCTCTTCTTGCTCTTCAAAGTGTGTTGTAGTTGGTGAAGGGATCGATAGTTGTTCTTTCAGCCGAGGAATCATACTTCTGATAACTTGTCAAATTAGTTCAATTAAGTCTAGGACTTGATTGTATTTTTGGAAATTTTTAAGATTCAATTATACTTTCTAAATGGTTTAAGATTCATTTCACTCAAAATTCACTCTTCCACTTTCTCTTCCTCACACAGTCTCCCTATCCGTGTTCAGATCAGAGTTACGATGATGGATTAGATGGGAGAAGAAGAGACAGAGAAGCTGAGCTGAGGGGGGTGGTGAGAGACTAATGTTCCTGGGTTCAGAATAGCCGGAAGAGTTTTATACTGTCAGGTCTATCTAATGAATTTCAAACCTGTATGAGACGCGGATATGCCATTATGCCTTTAGGATTTAATTGTATTGTTGAGTGGAAGCCAATGGCTTGATTAGCTTGAGCGGATCATATGAAGAAAGGAAAAAGGCATGCCGGGCTAAATGTGCCATGGGGACATCGTCATGGCTACACTTCTCTTTGTTTACTTTTCATTCTCCTTCAGATATAATTGTACCTGATCATACTTCTGGAGAATGAAAATGAGAAGACTGGTTGTGTTGGGAACCCACAGTGAATTTATTGACAGTTTGTTTATAGCCATTCCCAAGGTCCTGTAATGTTAGGAGGATAGGGAAGGAGTCCTTCAGCTGTCTCGATCTTCATTGCCTAGTATGATGTATAAATGGATGAAAAATGCATTCTAGTTGGAACTTATACGCAAATCATTTTGTAGCCTCACTTCGCATGCTTTTTCATCTTTTAAGCTGAGCGCCCTATTATTTCCGAAAGGTTTTGAAGACGCGTGCTTAATCTAACAGGTATGTATGGCAGCAGAACACTGCCCACTACTTCTTAATATACCTGCTAATGGGGATAAGCATGTCTCATTGTGGTATCATTTTAGACTTGACGGTCTACCGAAGCCTATCCCGAGATGTTATCCTCAGGCTTGAACAACCTTTAGCTCAGTGCATTTAGGGTTCATATGCGTTGCTTCTGGTACGCAAAGAACATCTTGAATCGTTTGTTTAGTCTCAAACTGGTCCATCATTTATCTACGAAGAATATGTCGGGAAGGGACAATTGGCAATGCTACATTAACTCTCTTACCGTTACACCTTCCCTGGCTTTCGCCTTTCGTATATTATTTTGACCAGCCAAAAGTATAAAAAAATCTTCTATATGTATGCTGCTTATCAGAAATGAAATCAAACCTATTTATGTCTCTGTTTTCATACCCTGGAATTTTTTGGCGAAGTAGTAGATAACACCACGTCCAGGCGAAGACCAAAAAACAATGAAGCTAATTTATCCGACACTTTTACAGGATCAAGCTCATGAAGACTGGCAATCTTTGGATCAGTGACCGACTCCTGGACTTGGGATCGATTGCTGCAATAGTCTGCCGTCATTGGCAACACGGAGACCAGAGAGTTTTTCCTTGTCAATAGCTGTCGAATGCCCCTCATAAGGAGGCGGTTTGATGCTGCTAGATGCAGCGCTCAGAAGCATTCTCTCCTCCATCAGTGGCAATTTTCGGGCTTCTGAAAACGGCGGGCGGCAGATTATGATGGTTAAAACAACGAAGATTCCCAAGAGATCCCAAAGCCGAGCCATGGACAGGAATTACTAACTCTGATCAGAGGGAAAAAGGCCAAGCTCTAGGACTTACGCGTGCCTTAAGATTGGCAAGGGTGAGTTCTTGTGGCAGAAGTGAGAAGGAAATCAGCTATTTATAACAGAGATTTCTACATGTTTGCGAGAAGAGTCAGAGACAAAAGGGGCACGTTAATTGGCTAAGTCAGCGCGATTCAGATAAATTCAAGCATGAGGTAGCATTATGTAATCATGCAGTATTATTATATACAAATTCTTGGTTTTGTGGAGGTTTGAATTCGGTGGCGAATGACACAAGCCGCCGGCCTCCTCTTTTTTCTCCTCCCAGCATTTACGGAGTCAAATTATGAGCTCTTGTGGTTTGATGTTAAGGAAGCTCTCATTTGGCCCTTCACTTGATGCAACATCTGTAGGTCTAACCTAAATGATTCTATCTACTTGTCGTTATCAACTCTACTCTAACCAATTCAAACTTTTTGCAAGTAGCATCGCTCTTCAAATTGCCGATTCCACTGGATGACGTGAGGTCATGTGAATTCTTGTCAACTTTCAATACAAACTTAAAAGGGTTTCTTCAAATATGAGAAATAAAAAAAAGGGCAAGTGAAAATGTCAAAGATGCGGTTTTTTCGATCCTTTCAAGGTGCAAGACAGCATCCTGTGTGGCTTATGAGTGCCTGATTAGGCGTCTGCTTATGCAATAGCTATAGTTAAATGGTTTGACTACTCAACGAGTACGTATGCATGTGCAATATAGTATACTCAGCTGACATGATACTTCTGAGGAATCATATTCCAACGTTTGTATGCATGTGAGATTTATGCCAGATGCGACAATGAAAGCCGACAAAAAGTGCATTGTTTGGTTGTATTTAGGTCAAACTAATTTAATAACTTGGCTTATGATGCCAATTCTCCGGGGCAACAACCGGCTAATGAATTGCATTACCGGCTTTTGATTAACTAATCTCTTTCGTTCGGATTTTAAAATAATTCATTACATGATTAACTAATCTCTTTAATTAATTTGTTGTGAACCACTAATTCTTAAAATAATGAAACCCACAATATTTTTTTTATTTTTTAACTATTATTTCTTTGCTCAAAACTGGTTATTAATCTTACACTGGTTTATGGGCAATTATGTAAGCATTTTTTTACGTGGCTAATTTGTTGGAATTGGCTTAACATAAACTATGGATAACATTTGATCTCTCTCCCATATGCTTTAAGCAAACTCAGAAAAGGAATAGAATTCCAACGTATGATTATAAAACTCCCACTCTGCTGATATTTTTTTGTTAATAGAGTGTGCACAGCATCTAGTAAGGTTACTTAATAAAAATTTGTCCATTTTTGGTTTTTCTAGATATTTTTTTTGGTCGTAGTTTTTCTAGATATTGATTAGCAAACTTTCTATATTTTTTTTCTACGGAACTCCAACAAGGGTAATAGCCCTCACCCCACAATTGAAAAAGGAAAAAGAAAAAAAAGAAAATTTTATAAAGAATTAAAAAAATTTAAAAATGTAAGAATCCTCAATATCAGCTTTGACCATGATATGTAAGATCATGCAGTGTGCTTGTTTGTAATTACTAATCAATACTGTATGTAATGATAAATTGTCAAAATGTTTAGAATTAAATTAATAAAATTGATAAGTTTATGACTGATTGGACATTTACACGTTAGGTTTACGATTATTTTGATAATTTTCCCACCACGCATAATACCAAAAAATAAACATCTAGAAAACTGCAAAGTTCGATTGCTTAACAAGCGTTTGAGACGCTTGCTAATACATAATCCATTGAAATTGTTTGGCAATTAGGATGATGCAGCATAGGACAAAGCTTTACTCTTTCGCAAACCTGACTAAGATCCGTTCATTGGAAAAAGAAAGGCATGAAACCCAAACAGTTGAGCGCAACTAGAACTCCATGCTTAAGTATCATGATTTCATGTTGGGGGAGGACAAACAAGATCCAATAAAGGAGAAAGCGAAAGAGTTAACCCTGATGCATGGTGTGTTCGCTTTTCCGAACAGCTTAACGAATGAAATCAAAAGTGTGTGAAGGAAGTCTAATTCGAGTGATTGGAGACAAAAAAGGAAAATCTGGAGCACGTGAAGAAAGATGACGCCTTTACACTTTCAATGGACCTCTGTGCAGATTTCATGGACTCCAACGTGGACTCCAACGTCTGGAAATTCTCTTTGCTAAAACATGGCACTGTATATCCGCGGATGGGTCGCTGTTCTCAGTTTAAACCGCGCTGCCTCGCTTCATTCAAACGTCATCCTGCGCACGACATACACATCGACGGATAGTTTCCGAGCTGAATTCTGAGAACGAGTGCTGCAACTTCTGTAGAGTGTTTGGTAGCCACAGCAACTCACGTTTTCTTGTAAAGAGCTCTTCTTTGACTTCAAAGTGTGTTGCAGTTGGTGAAGGGGTCCGTGCTTTTTCTTTCGGCCAAGCAACTTGAGGAACTCATTCGTTTATTTCCTACTTTGTTGGGTCGAGATTAACTTCTCCTGGTTCTATTAGAGAGCTGAAATTCACTTAGGATTGGGCTTTGGTTTCCAACAAGCAATTGTTTTTACAGGCGCCATGGTTGTGGGGATGGGCGTATTCACGAATAAGAAGTAGGAAGCATATTGAGAAGGATAAGCCAAAAATGAACCATCGGAAGGAGAGCAATGCACAGTCTAGGATCGGCCTTACGGTCATCATAAACAAAGTCAAATGATCGGGATTTGAACATTTGAATTTCGTTTGTGTGATGTGAATATGCTAGCGGAACACTGAACGAAAGAGCTCGTCCGTGGAAATACAGCAAGAGGAGATCGTGTTCATTTCCTTTTCCTCCAAATGTTGATTAGAGGGAAGCCGGCTCGCTCTGATGTATCATCTATTCTTTAGAAGCACCAGAAGGCCTGCAAAAAATAAAGAAGAAGAAGAAGAAGAAGCTACAGACCATCAAGCATCAATTTTTGCGACATGAACCGGGTCGCCTTCTTCCCAAACAATGTCGGCCCGACTGAATCATGTAGTGAACGAATGTGTAGGTTCATTCAAACTGGGTAGCTGGTTCGCCATGATGAGCCAAACTTACTGCAAACAAGAAAGAAAGCGAAGTCAGCTAGCGAGTAAAACGGGAGGAAAAGTTTCAGAATGCTTACACTGAGTCGAAAGATGCAATTCCTCTGGGCGGAGCCCTCTTTGCATTCCCCTTCAGTCCCCACCACGTTTCGTTGTCTCCATTGCAGCATACGGCGTTGCCGGGTGAATGTAGGTACACGCTTTGGCGTATCAGGGGAGACCAGAGACCGCTTCGGTCGTAGTCGAAATCGAACCGACAGGCCTCGGAGGAGGAGTCTGTCGGAAACAGACTCCGAGACCATCCGGATGCACGGGCTGTCCACGGACTCCGAGGTGGTTTCGGAGGATGATGCTTGAGAAAATGACTCAAGATCACCCACCTCATTTGTTGAATCTGATCTACTATTTCTATTAACTCTTTAAGTTCTACTACAATGCATTAGACTTATGAATCTATTCCCTGTTTTTTTTTATTTGTGATTCAGTAGTTAGTCATTGAATTTAGAGATGGACCATTGAGCAATGCACAAGCCATGAAGAGAAAGCGTTTTGGTCTCGATTTGTATGGATGAAACACTGTAGTTTTAAAGAAAGTTCGGTTTTATTTTTGCCCAAGATAAAATAAGAACTTCAACAATCGATACACATGCTTTCAACTTCAATGGACTCGAACGAATTAGATTCTCATAAGACGGTTTTTCAAATTTGTTAATCTTAAGAAATTAATTTAAGGACTCGATCGTACTGATTATAAATATTATCACACATAATAAAAATAATAAAATATGCTTGTCATTTTTTAGAATAAGCCTCACACAATTGAATTCTTTACCCATGCGAACTAAGCACTGATTGACCATATGAAAATCAACAATATCATTATCAGAAAAATAAGAATAAAAAATAAGATTCGGATTTTTTTTATAGAAAATAAAAAAGGAGGATTCCGTTGCCGGGACTTGAACCCGGGTCTCTCGGGTGAGAGCCGAGTATCCTAACCAACTAGACTACAACGGAGATGTCTCAGGAGTTCCAGTTCATTATATTTATTGAATTGCATTTGCTTAAACCCTACAATTGTCGCCGAAAGGCAAACCTCCCGCTCATTTCGCTCCAAATTCCCCCTTCCGTTGTCTCTTCTTCGCACTCTCTCTCTCTCTCTCTCTCTCAATACGCGTTCAGATCGGAGTCGCGACGGCGGAGGAGATGAGGGAAGAAGAGATAGAGAAGCTGAGGGGGGTGGTGAGGGACTGCGTGAGCAAGCACCTCTACTCGTCGGCCATCTTCTTCGCCGACAAGGTCGCTGCCTTCACCAACGACCCCGCCGACGTCTACATGCAGGCCCAGGCCCTCTTCCTCGGCCGCCACTACCGCCGTGCCTTTCACCTCCTCAACGCCTCCAAGATCGTTCTCCGCGACCTCCGCTTCCGCTACCTCGCCGCCAAATGCCTTGCAAGTCCCCCCATTTTTAATCCCTCTCTTTGTCGTTTTGTTAATTGAATTAGGCATCGGCATGTCGAGGATACCTTGCTGGTTCGGTAGTTATTTTCTTCTTAAGAGAAAAATTAACTTGCTTGAGTAACACAGGAGGAACTGAACGAGTGGGATCAGTGTCTACTGATGCTCGGCGATGCTAAGGTGGACGAACATGGGAATGTGTATGACACAAGGGACATTAATGCCATGTATTTAGATAAGGATGGGGAAGACCGTGAGATCAATGTAAGTTTATAAATTTGCTACCCACGCTGTTGCTTCTTAAGACCTAAGGGGCTCTTTTTCTTCTTGAAAAAGGAAATCAATAATTGTCTAGCAATGTCACTTAACACAGGAGAGCTATTCTTATTTGTTATTGTGTCGAGGAAGGGGCAATTTTGCTTGATCTATTAATATGATGGACATTTGCAAGTAAGCGGTCATCTAGATTTTCACTTCTAGTGGTAGATAGCCTTTGATAATTATCCTGGAAGACTTGCTGAATTAAAGCAGGTGTTGAGGATGAGAATTTATCTGAAGGGAATAATTGCGAGCTTCATGATAGGGAACTGTGAGAATTGAATACCTTACTGTTGTGCCTATCTTTGTTCTACATTTTGCCTCTTTGCTTATCCAGTGTTCAGTAACTTCTCTGGTCTTCATCCATGCTGACTGCTTCAAATTGAAAAAAAGAAAAAGAAAAAGGCTTTGGGTTGACCATCCCTAAGGAGCATTAGTTTGAATCATTATGGTAGAATGTGACAAGCATGTTAATGATTTCTTTCTTTTGACAGATATCTTCAGCTATATGCTTTTTAAGAGGCAAGGCATATGAGGCTCTGGAAAATCGTTCCCAAGCTCGGCAATGGTTGGTTCCTTTTGCCTTCCTTGTTTGCACTTAGACATTTTGGTGAGCTACTTGCGGGTGAATGGGCTCATTATGATTTTAGTTTCTGTTTATGGTGAACATCTGAATGTTTGTTATTTCTCAAATGTAATGATAGCGGTATGTTGGAGCATTAATTTTTATGTTCAGCTCCCTGAATTTTGTTAGGTTTGGTCTTGATGACAAGAAAAGAAACATGCATTCAGCTACATCTCTGTTCATTTTTAACATTTTTCTGTGATATTTGAAGGTATAAAGCCGCTGTGAAAGCTGATCCTCTCTGTTATGAGGTATGTGTAACTATTACCACGATAAATCTCTTTTATTTTTGGTGGTGATGCTGTTTCCTCCTATCTTTATAGTACTTTTGTATGTTTGTTGTTTCCTCTTTGTGGTTGCATTTTCTCACTTCTTGTGATGAAAATTCTGCTGTGTAGTCTGTCTATATTAGCAGAATAATGAAAGAGTATCACTCTTGACTTGCAATGATCTTCTTATTGTTTTGTCTGGTACTTTTGCAGGCTTTGGAATGTCTTATTGACAATCACATGCTTACAAGTGAAGAAGGTGGTGGAGTTGAAATACTTGTTATCTTGTACTTTCTTCTTGTCGTATATTAGGCCTTTTAGGTCCAAAGTTACATAAATAGTGGGTCTCCACATTATTTTACTTTATGGTTTTTCATGGTAATTACTGAACTATGTGGCTTGTCATTATGAACTGCAACTTACTTTGAGACCTTATAGACATTTGAGACTGTTGCTTCATGAATTCTAGATTCTTCATCTGAGTGTGGTGCCATGTGAAAATATATGCCTTTGTTTTTACAGAAGCCAGTTTACTTTCGTCACTGCATTTTGGTCCAGAAGATGAATGGCTCTTTTCTTTCTATTCGTGCCTGATAAAGAAGGTAGTAAGGTGCAGCTAAGACGAGCTCTTTGTCAAGCAAAACATTTTTAGAAACTGCTTACATTATTTTCTTTTTCAGTTTTCTTGCTCTGGACCTGAATTGTCATCTGCTTTTTTTTTCTTTTAGTATGACAAAGAGAATGTTGTGGAGGCCAAGTTCAAAGAACTTGAGAATGAAAGTTACAGTAGTAATCCTTCTGAGCAATCTTTCATGCGGGCCCTGAAGAATGATACTGATCTAATGGCATGCAAAGCTGAATACTATCATCAGTGTGGTGAATATCAGAAATGTTTTGAATTGACTTCCATGTAAGAATAACCAACTTGGAGCTTAGAGTGGCCACTCCTATCAATGGCTGACCTTGGTTCCCCTTAATGTCCTAGACTGCTCGAGAAAGATCCTTTCCATATGAAATGTACTTTGGTGCATTTAACAGCTGCAACTGAACTCGGTCATTCAAATGAACTTTACCTTATGGCGTGCAACTTAGTGAAGGACTATCCCCAAAAGTGAGTATAATCTTCCTGCTCTTTTACTTCGATTTCTTAAGGCCTTTGCGTGGTTAAACATTAACTTTCTAATGAATATTCTTGTATCATTTTTCTACTTTGGTAGATAAGTATCATCCAGAATTTGCATGTTGTGCTTGGAGACTGTTTGGCTGACTGCATTTATTATTCTTCACTTAGCCATGTATATGCAGGAGGAAAAGGATGTTATGCTAATCGACTGAATATTTTCTATGAATGCTCATTTTTTGTCATAGACAGACATTCTCCAATAGTTTCTTTGAGTAGAAAGACTGAACATTGTTTTATCATGAGCAGCAACAGCCAGAGTACCACGATGAATGTTATGATATGTTGGGATTCTTATAGCCATATTACTATTGTGGGCTGCATGAGCAAATTGTTTGATTATGTTTCTCTGTAGGGCTCTGTCATGGTTTGCTGTTGGTTGCTACTATTATTGCGTTAAGAAGTATGACCAGTCTCGGCGATATTTCAGGTATAAGTCATTGTTCCTCACTGATATTGAGCATGCAAATTTCTTTTATTGAGGGAACATATCGAACTTTGAAGGGGACCTTTTGTGTTTCATTCACTTTCCACACCTTTCCAGAAACTGGATTAAGTAATGCTATTCCGTCAGTGAAGTGTTGTTCTCACATTTCCTTTGTTGATGGGCAAGTCTTCTAGGCCTTTTTTATCATCTTGCTTATGAAATACTTCCATCACTTTTAAATTCTGAGCTTACTGTCAGTCAATCAATTATTCTAAACTGAGTCATCTGATATCTCACAACAGTTTTAAGGTTAACCTTTAGGATGTGCCTGCTTGATACCCAGTCTATTGCTGTAAAATTTGAGCAAGTTTGTTGTTTTAGCACAAGAGCAAAGCCAGGCTGTAAATGTGATCTACTCTATCAAATTATAAAGTTCAAGCAGATGCTATGCCTGCTAACTGCCAGATGTGGTTAATTGGCTGGGGTTGTCTAGCATTTTTACAATTCTTTGAAAGCATATAGTACGGAAATATTTACTAAATCAATTACTACTTTCTTCTTTATCGAGCATAATCCACCTTTACAATTTAATTATTCAGAACATGTATTTTCTTTCAATTTTGATGGTTTGAATCAAAATTTGATTTGATATTGAGCACCTGAAATCTTTCAATGCTTATGATACAATAAGAATCACCTCAGACTTTTTAACAATTTTGTACAAACTAAATTTAACCTTTTCTGAATTTGGCGGGAAAATCAAGCTGGAATTGCACTTTCTTACATAGATGATTTGAGCAATAGTATGTCATGAATAGAGATGATCATTGGGTGGGCGTTGGCCTAAGGTTAGGAATAATGTGTTGCCCGCGGCTGCCCATATCATAAATTGTATGAACTTTGGGGCCGGGCCATGCCAAGGCCAAAGATGGGTGCCCGGGCTCTCTTATGTGAGCTCTTGCCCAAGCCCACCCATTTACCTCTTGGGCCGCTTGCCTGTTGATCATAGTCACAAATCGGAATTCGTTATTTTTTGTGGCTTGTTTTCTCCTACAGCAAGGCCACAAACGTGGATGGTACATTCCCTCCTGCTTGGATTGGATATGGAAATGCTTATGCTGCTCAAGATGAAGGCGATCAGGCTATGTCTGCATATCGCACTGCTGCTCGTTTGTTTCCTGGGTAACTAAGGATGCTTTTGTTTGGTTTGAGTTTCTAACTCTGCATTCTATGAACTCCTTCATGCAACTTTGTTCGCTGTAGTTATGCTTTTCCTGGCCATGTTCTTTTTCTGAAAAATTAGTGATCTTGCTTGAGTGGACACTTGCCCAAAGTGTATGCGGTTTATGTAAATAACTTCAGCATGCCTGTGCAGATGCTTCTCATGTTTTCGCAGTGTTGAATGCTCTCTGTATGACTGTGATAATGGAACTTCAAATTTGAATATCTCTTATGTGTGTGGAAGTTTAAGGTACTAAAATGAATGGTTGTTTGGTCTAAGTTGTTTTCAGAACTGTTAAAATTTTACTGCAATGTGACAGCGGTCCTTTTACAGGTTGAATCTTGATATTCTCTTATTCCAGGTGCCACTTGCCAACATTATACATTGGGATGGAGTACATGCGAACACATAGTTTTAAACTTGCTGAGCAGGTAAATTACTACTCTTAGAAATTTGTTATTATGGCTGTGTTTACGAATATCAGAAAGTATTCTTGGTTTGCCCTTTCATTAGTTATCTGTGTCAATATTAAGTGATTCATGAGCGAAATCTTCATGAGCTGTAAGTGTTACTCTTTGTACTGGAGTTCACCATATTCTTCTTCTTTTGTTATCTCTGTGTTACTCCTGTATATGCTTATATTATACCTTCACCAAATTCTGTCTAGAAATCTCATTCTGGATGGAATTGATTTTTTCTAATTCTGTTCCCGAATGAATTTTTGAAAAAAGAAACGCGTTTGATACATACAACGAATTTCTATTCAAGAATAAGAAATCCGTTTGATATAGTAAAAAATTACTGTTTCTAGACCAAAAAAAAAATTGAGGAGATCCGCAAAATTATGGCGAAGAAGAATACAATCGGCCGTAAAACACCAAAAGAGAAAACACAGTCCAGAGGAGAAGAACCCGAGCAGTAAAAATTAGAAACAAAGAGGTATTATCATTGCATATGGATCGTTTCTTCTTGACGAACAATGATAAGCTCTCATAGACATTTCCTCAGACATCTTGGAGGCGACGAATCTACGCTCCCTCGGAAGCCATGAATTATCGCTCGCCAGAAAAGTTCCGACCCATCTGATCCCCTTGATTCTTCCGGAAGGAGTGAAGCTCTCTGCAAATCTTTGGACACTCTCCCTGTACAACCTCCTCCCCTGTCGCTCAACCCCCTGCTTCACCTCCAAACTTGCGGATGCGAAGAGGAAGAAGAAGAAACCCAACCTCGGAGTATTCATTCGAGAGACGAGCTTCTCGTACTCGTCCAAGTCCACACAAAACAAATTCATTCAGGATGTCAAATTCACCCACGCAGCAAACGCACAACGCACACACCCAGATCTGGTGAGCACACACGCACACAGCACACGCACAGAACCTGAGAAGAAGAGAGGAGGTAGAGGCAGAGTCGGAGGCGTGCGGCGGAGGCGTGCGGCGGAGGCGTGCGGCCGAGTCGTGGAGGAGAGGCGGTCGGTCTTGAGGAGGGAGGGGTTCACGATCGGTCTGTTGCGATAGGGCACACAAACAAGAAAAAGAAAAAGGAAGAATGTCCAAGAATGAATTTTCAAAAGTGCTCAAGGATGAGAATTGAAAAAATTTTCAATTCTCATCCTTGCCCAAAAACCAATCTTAGAATGGAAATTTATTCCAGAATTGATTTTCCAAAAAAGTTGTACCAAACGGCATTCTGTTCCAGAATGAGCTTTTCTGGTCCAGAACTCATTCTGGAACAGAATTGAGTGCGCGTCATGCGCACCCTAAATGCCAAAAACTCTGAACTTTCCCTCATCTCCCTTCTCACAAAATTCTAAAAAAAATTTCTCCTCTTCCATCCAAATTTGCAATCCTGCATTTTTCCTTCTGTTCCTAAACATAGCATCAGTGATATCTTTACCCACACAAACAAAAAAAGGATTTCTGTGAGATATTTAGGACTGCTTGTTCAGTTGATTTTCTTAGAGAATTGATGATGTAGCTAAGGCCTTTTAAATGTAGTTTTGGCAATGTCAGCATCTGACCATGATATGTAATAATTGCTGAAGATAATATCAGTTTCTAGAAGAGTTTACAGTGAGGTGTCCTAATGGGGTAAGAAAAAATGCATCCCTTTAGTTTTAACAGTTGTACTGATCTTTCCTACTGGTAATTCAGTATCCTTGTGCATGAAGATAATATGTTTTTTCATAGTTGGAAACTTGTAGAGAAAGTTGCAGCAATATTCACTGTGTTCTATGATCATAACAGTGATCATTTGATCATTAGGATGTTCAATCTGATAACATAGGCTTCTGATTAGCCTCTTTGTTGTTTAGTTTTTCATGCAGGCTAAAACAATCTGTCCATCAGACCCTCTTGTATATAACGAATTGGGAGTTGTTTCTTACCACATGAAAGAGTAAGGAGGCTCAGTTGCTTTGTTTGGTTGTCCTCTGCAAATTACTTATTTGTTTATGTTGTTATTATTTTTGTTTTTTTTTTGGGGGGGGGGGGGGAGGAGATGCTTAATATGTGCCTTGTTACATCATATATGTGCACAACAATAAAAATAAAAATAACAATAAAAACTAAGCATTATCACCCTTGCTGCGGTTTGCTGCATAAACCCTTCCATAATTTAGCACTCTATTCTGCATTAAGTCTTTTCAAAGCAGTATGTTGGAGTTTTTTATCAACAATAGTTGTTGATGGTTGCTAAGATACTTTGATTGTGAGAAGTTGACTGTACCATTCTGGCACTGAGTTGCTTTTATACATGCCTTTTGGGACATTTCCAGGTATAACAAAGCTGTTCGGTGGTTCGAGAAAACTTTGGCTCACATTCCATCTCCTTTAAGTGAAATGTGGGAACCCACCATTGTTAATCTAGCTCATTCCTACAGAAAGCTAAAGTATGTGAAGTTCTTTTCTGAGTGGCTTGTATATCTTTGTTTTTATTTTCTTATCCGAGGTAATACGGATTGAGAACTTGAGTGTATGCAATTACAAAGGTAGTTCTGTACCTTAAAGCTTGATGAAGCATTTACTGGAGTTGCATGTTACCATGTCACTCGTGTTTGATGTAGAATTCATAATCGTGAGTTCCATAAGACATGGCTCAGGTCCATCGAATCATAATAAGAAGAGCACTAGACTTTGATATGCAAGTTTGAGCTCCTTTGGTTGCTGGAAAGAATGCTAACAGAATATAATCATCATGCTGTTTTACTATGTCACTCATGTTTGATGTAGAATTCATAATCATGAGTTCCATAAGACAGGTCTCAGGTCCATCAAATCATAATAAGAAGAGCACTAGACTTCGATATGCAAGTTTGAGCTCCTTTGGTTGCTGGAAAGAATGCTAACAGAATATAATTGTCATGCTGTTTTACACTTGCCTTTTACTGTTTCTTATGATCCTTGACATAAACATTGAAATATGCTCAGTTTGAAACTTGACAATTTCATAAAAAAGAACTTCAAGACGTCATGCGAATTTCACAAACAAGCAGTACTGAGTATATGTTACTCTTTTCTCTCAGAAAATTGTTTTTTTTTCTTTTTAAGGGGGTTATGGGAGATTGGGGTTGGGTGGGCGAGCCATCTCATGTTGATTTGTTCATCCTGTTTAGCGTGAAATGTGTTTTTCAAGATTGATAATCTGTTGTCATGTTTGGTTTTTCCTTCACTGAACCTAATCCTTTCATCTCTTGCATGTTCAGGATGTACAATGAAGCAATATTGAACTATGAGAAAGCTCTGGCATTATCCACTAGAAGTGTGTGCACTTATGCTGGCATTGCCTACACTTACCATTTGCAGGTATATGTATACTCCTTTTTGTAAATTATGGATTATCTTTAGCTGTTTTTAACTTTTATAAATTAATCAGGTGGTGATTCCTTAGCAGTTAAATATATGAACATTCAATAATCTTTTGCTTGTGATTGCTTCATTTATGTAGGAAAGTTTTAGATTACTTTATGTAATGGTAGTTCCGCTACATGTGTATCAATTCAGAACTTTTGGAGGTTGGATGAGATTTATTTGGTTGGAGAGGCTTTTTTTTCCCTCCTTTATTTAGATCTAAATTAGCTAATTAAAATTGGTGCATATTCCAAGTCCTGAAGGAAAGTTTGATTGATTCAATAATATTTCTTGTATATAAATAATCTAATTCAGCAATTTGTAAGGAGATTTAAAGCACCTGAAAAGGGGAAGAGGAGGAAGAAAGAGATGAAAGGAAAAATGGGAAAAGAAAGAGGAGAAGAGAGGAGGGGGGGGGGGGGGGGTTGTTTTAAGATTGCAAATAGGTGGTGCTTCGTTTGGCAAGTGGGAACAGTATGCCTGCTAAGGACGGGGGAGCTGGGGGAGAGGGGGAGAGAGAGAGAGAGAGAGAGAGGACAAGGAGAAGTATGAGTTGTTGTCTCGATGTTACGATTAGAGAATACAAATATTTCTCTTGAACTCTTGGTACAAAAGTGCAAGGGCTACGCTCAGTCCACCTGCAGCCTTAAGGAAATGTGGAAGTATATTCTTAAACCCAGGTTATCTTTCTATGCCCCTCATTCAGAACATAATCAGACTGTTTGCTCTACATTCCCCTGGCTGTTGCATCATTTAGAGGACTTTTCCCAAGCATGAGAAGAGTGATGCTTGAACACGATAGAAAGGGATTATGCATCAAGTCATCTGGGATGTTTTGCCTAAGTTGAAGATACTTGGCTTGTTTCTAAACTGTTTAAGTTGCAACTAATAGTTATGAAGATAGTTTTGTCATATCTGAAAGAGCACATAATGATTATTTTCATTGCAGGCATGAACTTTGTAGGGCTTCTGAATATTAAAAGACAGAAGCGACTCACAAATTTGAGTGATCTTTAACTGCTTTAGAGTGTAATATGTTGGGTTTGTCCTGGCACACATCTCTTTCATTGGTTAGAACACATTACATGATATTCAGGCCAACAACTTAACATAATTAAGTTATGAAATCACATCAGTTTTTAGATTTTATTTTCAATTCTATGATGTTGTACAGATAACCCTTTGTTCAGTGTCTGGGTGCGTGGTCACACTTCAGGTGCTGCTCTGTCTCTTTGTCATGATTTTTGACTGGTCTGACAGATCGGCTTCCTTCAATTGCATTTGCAGGACAACTTCACAGCAGCTATTACATATTATCACAAAGTAAGATTCATATAGTTCTGTGATGGCATTATTTCCCTTGAACCCTCCATTTATCTGTGTGCATTAGTATATGAGTAGTTCAGATGTCTCCGTGTTGGTTGAGTAGCTTTGTTCATGTGAAGATTTTGAATTGACTAATTTGACACAATACTTCTTATGTCAGGTATTCATGGCCATTTTTCTTGTATGCATTATGCACTCACTAGACTAGATTAACATGTTGCATGTTTCAGCATATTCTCAACACTGATAACCATTTCTAGACATTCGACGTATTTGCGAGTTAATAAATCTTTCCTTTCTCTTCATTTGTCTCCAGGCTTTGCAGTTAAATCCAGATGATAAATTCTGCACTGAGATGTTAAGTCTGGCTCTTATTGATGAATGCCGTCACGGTGTAGACTCCAAGTTTGAGTATCGTTAAGATGAGGTGATTGGATGATCTCATCTGTGGAGTAGTTTGTACGTGCTTGTAATTACAGGAAAATGAGGATGATATAAGGTTATCTTGTGTCACTTAATTTTTATGTACTCTAGACTCTACAGACATGTCAGGCATTACTCTGTCCTTTTAACCTTGTCGATTTCCTTTTTTTCATTTGCCATAGTCCTGTAACATTATCTATATGTGATTAATAAAAATTATATGTTCATCTCAAACAATTTTGGGATGTCTAGACGAGTGACGGCATTTGTTGGTTTATCATAGTTTGATTATAAGAAAAAAACTAAGTAGGCATCGCAAACTTGCAATTGCCAAAAGCCAAAACTGTTTGAATTGTTGGAAGAAGCAGAACTTCAATTTTATCCTGTATTTTCTTTGAGGGAGCAAACTGGGTAAGAAATTTTATTCCAATATCATCTTCTGGTACACAGGAGAGGCAAGCCAGATTCATAACACGTATGGATTCAGCTCATTACACAGACACAACATGAAAACACGTCACGACAAACACTCGCAAGCTCGATGAGCATGGCATCTAGATTATATGCATCATTTATTTGTTGGAGAATGGGCAAAGAGCTTCAGAGAAGGCATTAGTGTCCTTGTTGGAGGATTCTGGGATAATCGGGCCGTTTAATAGACCTCCAAACAGCTGTCCTGGGTCGTAGTACAGCTCAACTTCTTCTGCTCTCAGAGATTCATCAACCTGAATCAGAGACTCGAAGGTGGTTAAACAACATCGTTGCCTGCAGAAGAATGGTTGACTCATTTGTATAAAGTGGATCTGACAGAAATTTGTTGAACTCAGTCCATTCAGTCTTGGTGGCAACCAAGTTTATTGGTGCTGTACCAATTGCAGCATCTATTTTGGATTCATTTCTAATGATTTCCATAATATAATTGATGCGCATGCACTTCTGAGTCCATGCAAAGAGACAGACTCCTTGATATTTCTATGTACAGCTATTGGTTTTGTGCATCAATGGGGCAATATGTTAAACCTACTTGGTTGACTTTTTCTAGTTCAAGGATAATCCAAGTGTGTGTGCTGTTAAACGCATGCTTCTTGTATACAGGATTTTTTTTATCCTACAACGCACCTTAAGAGTCCCAAGGCCATGAAACTCCACCATCTCTCCAGTGGGTGCATGCCCCTTGAAAGGCCCTTCAAAGAAACCCCAGTGCCTGAACTTGAAGGCAATAACCGGGGGCCCAGAGAAAACCTCCAGCACCTCCCATGCAAAACCACGAGGAAAGGCTGATCTGAACGCATCATGAGACGATTCGAATGTCTCTTTCTCAGCTTTGTAGTATTGAAATTCCTCTGGCAGAGAAGTTTTCAGCAATGCGTTGTAGGTTCCAAGTTTCAGGGTTTCTTCAGCAGATAAACCCTCTCTACCTGAAAGAAAAACACCGGCGGAATAGATTCTTTATTTTTACACTTGCCTAGAGAATGTTTTTCATCCCTAAACTCTGCTGATTGTATGCTGATTACGTTCTATAATGGGTTCATAAGTTCAGGAGGACAAAGGGACACTTACAAGCATCGTACGGAACCTAAGTCATGTACATACCGTTGATGATTAACTTGAACTTTTGGGGACTGATTGTCCTGATGTCTTGAACTCGGGTCTTGTGTGAGAACTCCATTTCCCATGACTTGATTGCGTTTTGTACGGTTTCTTCTATCGATCCTTTCGGCCACTCCTTCAAGACATAAATACAGTACTAAGATGGAGTGAGAGTAACGATTCCACATGGTAAGGGCGAGAACCAGCAACACAGTATATCAAGAGGAACAGCCTCGACATCACACCAACCTTGGTTCGGCCTTGTTCGAAGAGCTTGTTCACATCATCAAATGAGGGAGGACCACCATGTCTCCAGTGAGTGTTCTCAGCATCATCATTCAAGAAAGAGCGGTACTTATCTCTTGGAATTTCTGCCTGAGTTTCTTGAGCTGCCATGATATTTTTCACCTGTAGTGTCGCGGATACCGTTTGAGCAATTTAAAGGGAAGTACGGTGAGGACTGGGTCTTAGAATCTCAGTGCTCATGGGCGAGGTTGCTAAATAGGTATAGAGCAGCTATTTGTCTTCTGACACTTCGTTCATCGTGCACGTCGCTTTATTGGATAATTACTGAAATTTTCTTGGTCACGGGCGAGATATAATTGTTTTTGCTCAATGAGAATTTCATTAGTACTTCCTTCATTGAAAAAGCTAAGTAAATGCTTGAGCAGTGAAAATACATTGCCTTCATTTATGGATCAAGTAAGATAGCTTCTCACGGAGTATTTTATGCCATAGAAAAGTCGAGACTTTCGATGAGAAAACCGATCGATGCAAAGTAAGACATCAATTCGGGGAAAGTCAACATAGTTTAGTTTTCATCTAATCTCGAGATGCAATAGTTTTCAAAGTGATGTGTGAGATTTTGTAGGAATACTGTCAATTGCTCTAAAAGCTTAAACTGTTAGATGAATGTGTTGATTAATATTTAATTCTCTAACACTCCCTCTCATGTTTAGTCTAGTCTTTTCTCCTAATATTAAGCGTGGAAATATATAATTAGAGAGGCAAATAGGAGCCTGGAAAGATTCAAACTTATAACTTCCTGCTCTGATACCGTGTGAAATTTTGTAAGACCACCGTCAACTGTTCTAGAAGTTTAAGTTATTAGATGAAAGCGTTGATTAATATTTAATTCTTTAACACGATGATTGCTGAAGTGATGTGCATGAAATAGTGATGATTAGTGAAGCGGGTGTCCAAAAAAATTGGCGGTTTCTGATTACTAGGATGATTGCCGGACTTGGTTGTTGGCTGCTTCCATTGGAAGTACAGGAAATTATCAGTGTCTCTAGCTTCATTGAACTTATGGTTCCATTACTTGTTTCCCAACTTAAGAGATTGTCCACAGTTCAATGATATGACCATATCTTTTTACGCTTCTTTTGACCAAAATACACCGCATCTCAGCATAATGAATTTTTCTGGATTAAAGGTTTCTGATCTCTACATCAAATTATCAGTTTCACACGTAATAGTGAGATGATTGGACCTTGTGAACTACCACTTGACTTCTACTCACAATCATTTTTTGAGAAATTTAAGGCTCTTCAGAAACCCGTTTTGGCTTGATCCATGGTGATATTAATAGCTTCCATGTGTGGGTTCGATGACGGCATACTTTTTTTTTTCTTTCTTGGATAGAGTAGGCTAATCTTTTCTAAGTCTGATCTAAAACCCCTCTTCGCTTAAAGATGACATTAATAGCTTCCATGTGCCGGTCTCTTTTCTTTCTTGGACAGAGTAGCATAATCTTTTCTAGTCTAATCTGAAACCCCTCTTCACTTTAGTCCAAGATGACATTAATAACTCACTACAAAAAAATCGCCTTTTAGCTATGGCTTTTTCCACGACATTTAAGGTTTAAGTCGTCGCCAAAATAAGTTAGTGACGACATTAGCGACAACAAACAAGTCG
Source organism: Melaleuca quinquenervia (assembly GCA_030064385.1). NCBI lineage: Eukaryota > Viridiplantae > Streptophyta > Magnoliopsida > Myrtales > Myrtaceae > Melaleuca > Melaleuca quinquenervia. Next base: position 27,159,180 of record CM057723.1, on the reverse strand, counting down.
TAGGTAATAACGCGTCGCTAAAATATAGCGACGTTGCTAAACTATCTCGTCGCTAATTAGTGACCACTTAGCGACAACATAAATCCATAGCCATTCGGCGATAACAAAGTCGTCACTCAAATCGTCCCCAATTAGCCACCAAACAAGGTCGTAGCGGATTAGCCACCCAAAAAAGTCGTTGACAATCAGCGACGACAAAGTCGTGGCCGTCGCTAACATGGGCAGCATGATTTCCAGCTATAATGCTGAACTATTCTGTCCAAGTTAGCGACAACCTGTAATCTTTGTCGCTAAGTACCGACAACGACATATGTACGTCGTCGATAAATAATCGTGGAGGATTTGCGACTACAGCTTCTTCGTCGCGGACTAGCTACCAACTAAGCAGTAGTTGGCAATTTACGACTACCAAGTAGTCGTAAATTAACGACCACATACGTTGCCCCGTCGCCGGCTAACCTGTCGTCGTCAATTATCAACAACTTGATCAATAAAGGTGTCACTGATTAGCCACAACGGTGAACGCTGTTGCTAATTGGCGACGCATAACGATTGTAGTCACTAAAATCCACAGAATGCTTTCCATCGATTATTCTGATGGATTCTGTTCACTTTAGCGACGACACGGTAGTTTGGTTGCTATTTAGCGACGACAATCACACTTGTTGTCGCGGATTGCCGACAAATTTATTTGTTGTCACTAATTTACGACGATTTTATCTTTGTTGTCGTTAATTACCGACTACGTAAATATTAGTCATCATTAATTAGCGACGACTAAGTAACTGGTAGTCCCTAAAACTAACAGAATGTTCAAAAGCAAAAACATACCCCCATAGCGTTCATACAATCACCCTAATAACAAATAATCAAACACCATCGACAGTGGTAGCAAAGAACCAAATTATTGACATTTCATTGCATAATGAAATAATTACACCAATACACGTCCTTGTGCATTTACACCGACCATATGTACAATCAAACTAGCGCGTCTCAAGTGACACGCTTCGACAAAACAGCTCAACGACAAACTCAAAACAGACCAACATGTCCCGAGATGAAAATGAAGTAAATAGAACTACCATGCTATCACCTACGGTGTCTCCTCAAAGCTATCTTGATCATCATCTTCAGCATCGGGGGTGTCTTCAAGGCCTTCATCACCTACGGGTGTAGGTGCAGTTGGAGTTGCAGGTGTCGGTGGAATATGATGGGGAGGTTGCGCTGCCCGTTGAGCCGCTTGCATCTCATCTAAACGTCGCATTACCTCAGCAAAACCTAGTTGCAGATTTTTTTATTTCATTGTCCTTCTGGGCGAGCTGTTCTTTCAACTCTGCAACTTCTGAGGCCGACGCCGAATCCTGTCGACTCCATCTCGAACCATTTCCTCTCGATGAGGATGCGCCGACGGCCCTAGCACATTCCCTTCCCATATGGCCAAATCCAAATATCTTGCCATGTCTCACCCCACCCGATGCCTCCACCCATAATCTGGTCTGTTCAATTGGCGACGGTTCTGGTGTCGCCATCTCCTCGTGCTCACCCCCTTCTTCACCACTGCCTGTAGTGGCCACCATAAGTTCATCGAACTTTTCCTGCGTATTAGATAAGTAAATATAACTTATTAAATAAAACAGTACCACCACAATAAAAAGAACTGTGCAAAGGTTGAAATATTCAGTAGATTGACTACAAAATTTTACATGCCTTGATGGCTCGAGCCCTATCGCTAACATAGGTGTTGTCCTTCTTCTTGAATGTGCGTTCAAAGGTTTGGGTGAATGTCGGTTCCTTCCCCAATTCCTTCGCCTAGCAATAAGAACATACAATACTATATTAACACATGCATTAAGATCTTCACAGAAAGTTAATGTCCACACATGCAAAAAAACTTACCAATCTTCTTTTGTGCTCCCCGATGTTGATCGACCCGCTGGCATATGTCGCTGTCCCAGTTTGTCTTGAGCTGGAAGCTCGGTTTTTCTTATTTCTTTCACTTGCTTGCTTATGCTCTTCTGTTGCCTAAATCTTCAAGATGTCTGCCCAATTATCGGTTGAAATCCAAAGCGGCCTCTTTTGCCTTGTTTTTGCCTTATTCATCACATTTCGCATGTGATCTCCGACATTCTTATCAAAAATCTTTCTAATGACCCGCTCATGACCCTCAGCCCACCAAAACTTCCGCTGCAATAACAAAACAAAAAATCATTTCGGTCAGCAAACAACCCACCAATCAGCCAATTCAACCCAACACACTCTCTATCCATCCATCACAACCGTCCAACACTTACCGAGAAGTCACCTCACCACACCTTTTTCGCACTCTCAGGCGCACTGGAGTATGTAATATATGGCCCTCTTCAAGCCATGTTGATTATTTCATTCAACTCACGCACAACATGCGTGGCATTGACGAACCTGCATTACAAAAGTTAATAACACAATGAAAACAGCCCACCAATACTGAACTTAGATATTATAAATTCATACCAACAAGCTGCCTAGAGTGTAGGATACTTACGACTCTCCATCCGGTTCGATCAACTTCCGTCCCTGATCATCGAGCTCCCAATTCGGTTCAGCTACAGCTGGGGCTTGTCCCGATGTAGAAGGTTGTCCTACTGCTGGCGTTTCTGTTCGTCTTTGATACACCTGGCTAATGTGTGGGTCGATCGACAGTGCTGTAGATTCCGGTGGCAACGTCTCAGTCCCAGACATTGTAGCTCCCTCAGCAACATCCATCGGCTGTTCCGACTGCAAGGCTGCGTTCGTCGGGGAAGCCTCCATCTCATCTAGAGCTTGGGTCGGGGACGGGGATGACGCCGCAGCCGGGGTTTCATATTCAAACAAGCGCACCCCATGGATAGGCCTGCGTCCTCCACGTCCACCCCGTTTGCCTCCACGTGGATACTGTCAAACAAACAGTTTTTTTGTACATCTAAGTTAGACAGATCATAAGTAATAACCGAGCGACACACAAATGAATATTACTTACCATGGCGTTCGTGAAATTAAGACTATCTTTGGCTGAGATTGCCCAACGTTTTATCGAATCATCGCTAGTCAATGCAATGCAACTACAATTAGCAAACAAAGGCAGTAAAGTATTGTTCAACCCAGACATACCATCACACACAGCCCATCGCTCGCTGTATCACTTCACTTTACCCGACGATCAGCTTAACAAATATAAGTTTTTTAAGCTGCTATTAACAAAGAAGTTAATGCATATATTCAGCATATATTGAACCTTCATTACAAAATTAAGTTTGGCCATAATCTCGGGTGACACGAGAGGGTGAGCTTCTCCCAACTTATCCGAAAATGTACCTGCCTCCTTCCCTTTGTTGTGAGAGAAGCTCGATTCCACGTCTACTCCCCAACCACGATAAAGTATCACCTTATTTGGCTCCTGAGAGACGAGAATGGCACCTGTTGCTTGCTGTAATAACACATCGAAGAAATAGGGAGTGAGCGACTTAATTACAAGCCAAGTCTGAACTCAAACAAAAAGGGAGATCAAATGGCTTGCTCTGTAGTTTGCCATATAAAAAAAAATATGCTTGCCCCACAGACCTCCAGCTTAAAAACTAGCTCCTGGATTGACGTCCCTTTAGCTCTGCCCTTTACATTAACTATAGCTTCTCCGGGTGCTTAAACAAATGTGTGTTAATCATTTTGGCTACACCTTCGACAATGTTGCTTCTCCCAAACAGCCGACATCAATGTTAGATACATACCAAATTTGGAAAACAGAAAAGAGAAGACGCGATCAGGTTTGACAACCAGGAGCTAAGTACTATCAGCTGTTGCTTTATTTGAAAGAAATTACCGCTGTAACATCCAAAAATATACACTACTTAATTGTTTTTTTAATGTATATTACATGCATGTGACACACCATATGATGTGCATATAATCATCAGAATGAACCAAGCATCGAAACAGTTTAAGTAGTTTAATACTAAACAGCAGTCAATGAAATGCAACTACAATACGCAAACAAAAACGTTAAAGTATTTGCATGAAGCCAGCCACACCATCACACACAGCCCGTCGCTCGCGATGTGTTGTTAACTTAGCAAAACAACCTATTGCATTTGCGTTTATGAAATTTTTTTCCATTTAACCTGGCATTATCAATTACTCGAACTCAGCAACCCCACAAATTATACACAAAACACGATTCCATATATTCGTCAGTAGAAATTATCGAAGTTTGGCCCTTCCACCGACCCCTAATCAGCAGATTCGTTCAACCGGAGCAACCCTAACGTACTCGCCCAAATTGTAAACCCTAAATCGTCAACGAGCTCATCCTATTCAGCATACCGACTCCTAATCGCACCCTTCCACCAACCCTAATCACCAATTGAACCCTAATGAGCAAACCCTAACCCTAAATCCCAATTTCCAGAAACCCTAATACTAACCCCTAGTCGAACCTAACTTAGAAAAATGGTACCTGAGTCACGACCGGCGTAAACCTCCGGTGGTGAAGCTTCGAGGCGTCTCTATGACGGCGCAGGAGTGGTCGGTGACCGGTCGGCGTGGCTCTGCGTGGCTCGGCGACGACTCGGAAGGGCACGACAGTTCGGTCGCGCTTTTGCTACCGAAAGCCCTAGCAAACGATTTTTGCGGGGAGAAAAGATAGGGAAAAACCCGCCGTTAATCGATTATGACCTAACAGATTAGCGACGCAAATTCACTACATGGTCGCTATTTAGCGACAACAATAACAGGTGTCGCTACTTTGCGACACAAAAACAAAAGTTGTTGCCAAATTACGACGACTACTTAGGGCAGTAGTCGCTCATTAGCGACTACTTGTATAACAAGCGGTCGCTAATGTGTGACGCGGTAGTAGCGACAACACGAAGGTTGTCCCTAACTACCAACAACATTAAAGTCGTCCCTAATTACCGACGAGAAAAGACGCCCCGCCGTAAATTGTCGACGACATACAATTTGTTTGTCACTAATCTGGACATAATGTTCAAACGAAGGCAGTCTTCAACTATTATTTGCAATTTAGTGACCACGCATACGAAAAGTCGCTATATAGCGACCACATGTTGTGACTAATTGGCGACGACCACGACACGTCGTCACTGCTGCCCATAGAAATGGGATTAGGGTTTGCGTTTCTTGGAAAATGGTTTATGATTTAGCGACGAGTTGTGTCTTGATGTCGCTATATAGTGACGACATGTTTTGTCGTCGCAATTCAGCGACGAGTAGTAATGTCGTCGCTAATTGTCGATAAAATGCGTTTTGTTACGGGCACAACCCGTTATATTTTTGGGATATAGTGACGACGTTAGTTAGGTAGTCGCAATATAACGACTACAGTGTCGTATGTTATCCCAATGTAGCGATTACCATATGATATCGTCGCTATTGCATATATAATAGAGTTAGGATTTGCGGCTACAGGGTTGAAGTTTTGCATGTGGCCACGATGGTTAGATTGTTGTCGCTATATAGCGACTACTTTGGTCGATAATTAGCGACAACCTTACGTTGTCGTCGTTATATAGCGATGACCTGTACTATGTAGTTGCTACGTAGCGACAAATGTAAATTTGTTGTCGTTAATTAGTGACGACAGTCGATAGTAGTCACTAATTCTCACTAGTATTCTGTGGGTTTTAACGACAAGAATTCTTTGTTCTCGCTAGTTGGCGACTACTGCCGGTAGAGTCGTTACAAATTGTCGACAGACGTTAGCGACAACCTTTGGGCAATCGGTAGGTAGCGACAGATTTTTTTCCGGCGTAGCTAAATTGTTGGGTCGTCGTGGATTAGTGACGGAAGTCGCTGTTGTCATCGATAATTGCCTACGGTATTGTCGTAGCTGATTGCGTAGCTAATTGGAGACGACATTTTCCTTTCGTTCGTCGCTAATTTGGAGAATGCCAATTATGGCCCGTCCACTAATTAGTACATACGCCGTTCATCCTGATATGACAATACAGACAACGTAATTGCAATAACGAACACGACCATCAACTCAATACTGAATACAACATTCTATATCTACAATAACTATTACATTAATTATAAAGTGAGTGTCAAATATAGTTAGCATCATCTTGGCCGTCATCTTGTTCTTCAGTTTCGTTATCCTCTGCACCTTCACTATCGTTGGCGTCCTGATAATCGTCATCGTCCTCAGTGTCATATTCATCAGTCTGAAATTCATCCTCTTCATCAGTGTCCTGAACATTTGCTGCACGAAGTTCACTTGCATCAACATCTGTCATTGCTACGTGTGGATCTCTTAAAGATGAAACGTCGTATTCCTCAACGTCAAATGTTTGGTCAACGAGCTCTTGCTAATATGCCGTATCTATCCAGTGGTCTTCGATTTTGCTTCGTGCTTTTATTTTACAAACAGCCCACTAATCAGATTTGCCCTTATTCAAACTGGGATACGGTGCATAATATACTTGAATTGCTTGTTGTGCCAACACAAAATGTTCATACTTCATATACTTTTTCTTGTGATTAATCTCAACCAAATTAAACTTTGAATGCACCCTCATTCCTTTGACAGGGTCGAACCACGTGCACTTAAATAACACAATGCGCAAGACTGGTCCATGGTACTCTATCTCTACGATTTCATCCAAGACTCCATAAAAATCATTTATCAAGCTTGAACCAGACTGAACACACACACCACTATTATTTGTAGCCTTTCCCATTTCATATCCTTCAGTTTGAAAATTGTACCCATTTATGAAATAGGCTGGCCAAGTCCTTGCTCTTGACTTTGGACCCAATGAAAGATGATATATCAAGCCTTGCTCATCGACGAGATTAGGATTATTGTCCACCTAATGGCAGGTACACATAAGGTAATAACCGCAAATAAGTAATTAAATTAAATATCAAAGTATATGAAATACTTGAAGCCTGCACAACAACAAAAACTTTCATAATTTTTCAACCAGCCTGCAAAATGTTGATTGCATATATTGTCAAACTCGTCTGGCGGTATTCCAAACATTGAAGTACGAAACATCCTGTTAGCATAGTGTACAAACATTTCAAATTTGTGTGATGTTGCCATACCAAACTATTAGGGTTATGCGTATTGCTCTACATTAAGCGAGGTAATTTAGTACACTTACTCGAAGTATGGCTCCACATTTGGACAATTCAATAAAATGTATGTATGCGTTGCATGCCATTCCTCGCCTGTTAGGTACCGCAACTTACATACGTCGCTTGGTCGACCAAGATAATTGAAAATTGATACTGGAGTGCAATTCTTGTCAATTGGGCCATCATCGTTCCGTCCTGGTCTCCGCCTCTTGCACTGCACGTGTGGCTCAAAGTAGTATGATACAAATGTACTAACTTCTTCCATAAGGTAGGCCCTACATATTGAAGCCTCCACACGTGCCTTATTCTTAATTTTTTTCTTCAAGTGAAACAGGAACCTATAATGAGAAACAAGAAGTTTGTTCAATGTTACATTACATAATCATTAGATACATTGAGGTCATAAAAAATGCAACGGTAATACCTTTCAAATGAGTACATCCATCGGAATTGTACAGGACCTGCAACTTTTGCCTCGTAAGGCAAATGAATTAATAAATGCTCCATTGAATCAAAAAACGATGGAGGAAATATCCGTTCCAAGTTGCAAATGATAATTGGAATATCTCTCTCTAACTTCTCAATGTGTGATGTCTTCAACATTGTCGAGCAAATATCATGAAGGAAATTGCTCAACTCAATAAGGGAGCCCCAGACAAAGTTGGGTAGAAATTCTTTTGTGGCTATTGGAAGAAGTCGCTGCATAAATATGTGACAATCATGACTCTTCAAGCCCGACAAATTACATGCATTCAAGTCAACACATCTCCCGATGTTGGAAGCATACCCATCAGGAAAGCGAATGATTTGCACCATTGACATAGAACACGTCTCTCCTCCTTTGACAATGTGTAGATTGCTTTTGGCTTGGGTCCACTGCTGCCTGGACCAACGTCTAGTGTTGGCCGATAACAAATGTCTCTCATATCTTTTCTTGCATTGAGGTTGTCTTTTGTTTTCCCGGGGACATCCATTAACGTATTGATGATATTATCGAAAACATTCTTCTCAATATGCATGACGTCAAGATTATGATGAATGAGATGGGTCTTCCAATATGGCAAATCCCAGAATAAACTGCGTTTAGTCCACTTATGCATACTTCCATACGCGTAAGTGCTGCGATGTGGGTCTTCAACGACAGTTTGAAAAGGTTGAACTCGCTCCCAAAGGTCAAAACCCGTCAACCTTATTGGTGGATGAGTTTTGTCAATTCTATTCTTGACGAAGTCTTTCTTGTTCTTTCTGAATGGATGATGCATCGGCAAAAATTGTCTGTGACAATCGAAGTAGCATGCCTTTTTGCTATGTTTTAATCTGAAGGATTTTGTTTTCTCCATGCATATTGGACAACCTAACAACCCGGCTGTGCTCTAACCCGATAACATTCCATAAGCAGGGAAGTCATTTATCGTCCAAAGGAGAGCAGCTTTCAGTATGAATGTTTGATCTGCGCAAACATCATATGTTGGAACACCCACGTTCCACAGCAATTGTAACTCTTCAATCAATGGCTGCATGTAAACATCAATCATTTTCTTCGGATTACTCGGACCGGGGACGATCAATGTCAAAAACATGTAAGGTGTCTTCATGCACATACCAGGGGGCAGATTGTACGGCGTTACGATGACTGGCCAACATGAATACTTCTTTCCTGATTTTCCAAATAGGGCGAAGCCATCAGAATATAGACCTAGTCGGATGTTTCGAGGCTCAATACTAAACTCCGGGTATGTTCGATCAAAATGTTTCCATGCATGTACATCGGAAGGATGACACATTATGTCCTCTTTGGTTTGATGATTTGCATGCCAAGTCATGTATTCTGCAGTGGCTTGAAACGCGTACAACCATTGCAATCTGGGGATTAATGGCAAATAAAACATTTCCTTCACTGCTCTACGTTTCGTATTATGACCCTGCTTCCGAAGAATCTTGTATCTAGGTTTACTGCAGAATTTACAAAATTCTGCAGCTTCATCATCTTTCCAATATAACATACAATCTCCGCTACATACGTCAAACCGCTTAACTGGAAGACCTAAGTTATGCACAAGCTTCTTCATATCATAAAAGTCACGAGGCATGATGTTATCAGGAGGCAATATTTCCCGAATTAAGTCAACGAAAGAGTTGAAGCAGTTCTCGGACAGATTATACTCGGCTTTAATATTTAGCAGTCTAGCCGTGACGGATAACTTATTATGGTTCTGACAACCTGACCATAGTGGTTCATCTGCTGCGCTCAACACTTCACGAAACTGATTACACACATTTTCATCAAATGCAGTATCACCCATTCTCGCAAACTGTGATGTATGGCTAGGACCACCATGTTCGTGTGTGCTGGCACGATTCGATTCACAAGATGCAAAATTATGACCAGCTGCATCAACTACCATACGTTGGTATGGGTTCATTTCAGCATTATTGCTACATTCTTCCATAGGTTGAAATTGGTGAGTTTGGCGATATTCCTCATCTGACATGAATGGTTCACCATGACAAGTCCAATTGTAGTAGTTCGGAATAAAACCGAATCTGCAAAGATGTTCCCCGACTATATTAACCTCTTGAAATCTACAATTATAGCACTTTCTACAGGGACACTTCATTGTACTTCCATCCATGAACTCAACGTTTGAAGTAGCAAACTCCATGAACATTTCCAAACCAGCACGAAACTCATCGGTTAATCCTTCACGCCTAGGTAAGTTCTTATTAGACATCCAAGACCTGTCTCTATCCATTATGTCTGTATTGAAAAACAAAAAACACTTTCACATTTCTCACATGAACTAATAGTATTATTCAGATAAAACCTAACGGTATTATATCAATTACACGAAACTGAAACTAATTTTTTGACAGGGTCACATTCTAACATAACCACATTGCCAAACCACGAAGGCGGCCTATCCACATTCCCTTTTGCTATCACGATTTCGAATGCTTATGTAATATTTCTTATTTTTCACTCAAATAAAGAGATTGTGGGGATGCAACTACTCAGATCTGGACGAGCCGAAGCTTCTATCGCAATTACATAATCGGAAATTAAGAAAATGCGACGATATAAACTCGCCGGAGCACAAAACCTTAGCTCCAACGAACATAGACATACCCACACAACTAGAACATATATCCAACATATTTTACAACCCCATGACTAAACATACCCCCATATGTATGTATTTAACAACAAGAAATAATGAATCAAATCAACTAACCGTAGTTAGGGTTTTTTGCAGCTTCTTCACTGGGAGAGAGGGTGCCGCTCGGGAGAGAACAGAATGGGAAAGTGCGATCTGCAGATTCTTTTTATACGCGTATATTAGCGACGACTTAAATAAACCGTCGCTAAAGTGGTCGACATTTAGTCACAACCAAAAGGCGTAGCCAATTTATGACCAAACCGAAAAAGTCATGGCTAATCATCCATGACAAACTTTACGGTCGTCGCAGAATTGGCGACCACAATATATATCCGTTGCCAAGTAGCTACAACGATGGAAGTCGTAGGTAGCTTGCAACGGTAAAAGCCACTTCCCAATAATATGGTCGCAAATGTTCGACGACAAGGCTAATATTGTCGCTAATATGCTATGAGGCATTGGTTGTAGGAAAAGTCGTCGATAAGGAGCGACGACTTTTCATTGTAGTATCTAGTTAGCGACTAGTTTAGCGACGCGCCTTTTTGGTTGTGGCTAATTAGCGGCAACTTGTTGAAGTTTGTCGGTAGCCAACGACAACTTTTTGTCGTCGCTAATTAGAGACTAGTTTTTTGTTATCGTGGCTGTATACCGACGAATATTTTTAGTAGTCGCTATTTTAGTAGCTATCTACGACGACTTTTGTGTCGTCGCAGATTTGTCGTAGCTAAAAAACAGTTTTTTTGTAGTGACTATCTTTTCTAAGTCTCATCTGAAACCCCTCTTCGCTTAATCCAAGATGACATTAATAGCTTCCATGTGCCGGTTGGATGAAGGCATCCTTTTTCTTTTCTTTCTTGGACAAAGTAGCATAATCTTTTCTAAGTCTAATCTGAAACTCCTCTTCACTTTAATCCAAGATAACATTAATAACTATCTTTTCTAAGTCTTATCTGAAACCCCTCTTTGCTTAATCCAAGATGATATGAATAGCTTCCATGTGCCAGTTGGATGAAGGCATCCTTTTTCTTTTCTTTCTTGGACAGAGTAGAATAATCTTTTCGAAGGCTGATTTGAAACTCTTCTTGGCTTGATCCAAGATGATATGAATAGCTTCTATGTGTTGATTGGACAAAGGCATCCTTTTCCTTTTCTTTTTCTTGGATCGGGTAGGATAATCTTTCTAACGAAAGAATAGCCAAACTTGGTAGGGACTATTTCCCTTCCTTATGGATCATCATTTTGATTTTATTTTCACAAGTTGTCACTCATCTTCCAACCACCTCCGGCGTTTGTGCGGGCCATTCATTCCGAGTGATGGCCAGCATTACAACTGGTTTCATCATCAGACTACGACAGGATGCTTGTTCGGAAAACTTAAAATGACGCGATCAAGATCAAGAACCAATGAACAGCTTGGCATCATCGATGACAGATTTGAAAATCATTCGATCTCTGTCTTTGACTTCAAGGGGTCGGATGGTTTCTTACATTGGATGGTTTCTTACATCATGCGCGAAAACGATATGCAAACACGAGATATTAAGTAAAAATTTCTGATCTCGGGCAACATGAACACGACTGGGGGATTGATCACGTCCGTACCCAATCATTCTAAAAGAGCCATAACTCCATACTGTTCAAATTTGTAGCTATCTAAGCACTAAAGCATCGCTAATGGTTGATACAACTATGGTGACACGACACTTATTGCCACCTTATCTAGGCCTGTCGGCACGAGCAGAAGTTTAAACTCATCCACAAACCGAGGGAGACTTCTACTGATTTCGGAATGGTGAACTGAATTATCTGGAAGAAGACCAGCAAACCAATTAGTGGAGGACAGGAGATTATAGACCCGGAAGAAAATCGGTGAATTCCTAGCTGATCTAATCACCTGATGCCTGATTTTTCGTATGTTGTCGCCCAAAATTCAAGCAAACTCCGCGGTTTTCACGTGACCCGTTGGTGTTGACATAGTTTAATTTTTTTTTTCATGGACGTTTGTTTGTTTATACATGTCGCTATAGCATGAAGGGAAAGGTGCAGAATGCACAACGCGACCCCAATATTCTTCAACGGGAATAGTTCGGAACAATCCTCAACCTATTACGTTGATACCGATATATCAATTCAATATTAAATCTTTTGACTTAGTACCAATTTAACTATTCCAGTTCATTTTAGCTGAATATTGTTGATGTAGATATTGACTGGCCTATGTGACATCGTGGTTCTGACGGGACAATTTTTAATAACATTTTAATATTTTTCAAAAAAAATTATTATTTTCGATTCTTTTTTTCTTTTCTTCTTCTTTTTGCTGCAAATTAGCTACCACTCACAAGCAATGTCTAGCCACCAATTGTGCCTAGGTAGGCTGGCCTAGCCTAGGTGATGATTGCCGTTGCTTGTCATGAGTGAGCCTTGGCCAAGCAAGGGCAACCCACGACTAAGCTCAAGTGAGCCTTAGTGAGGTCAGCTCTTACTAGTGATGCGTTTGGTAACCATTTTCGTTTCATAAATAATTTTTTTTAGAATGATTTTTTTTTAGAAATGGTTCTCGGATGAGTTTTTGGGAAGATAAACGCGTTTGATAAAATCGATTTTCTCTATCTAGTTTGGGACAAGAGTAAATATTAAGGAAGAAATCGATTTTCTCTTTCTTGTACTAAGCATTTTTATAACCACAAATTTATTTGTTCTGATTTCTCATCCAAAACTCATCCCCAGCTTTCTTCCATTTTGGGAATAGAAATTTTAAGGACATTTGCCAAGCAGGTTTCTCGTCTCAAACTCGTCCGGAGATGAGAAATCAAGAACCATAATCGTTACCAAATGCACCCTAAGTGTTGCCCGGACAAAGGTGATGTTCGGCAAAGCCGCCCATGGCCTGGGCAAGGGCAAGCCCCAATGGGGCACCCCTCGCCAAATCTGGCGTGGTCGAACAAAGGCGACCTTGCCACCCGTCATCTTGCTGAAGGTAATGCCCAGCAAGGCCACTCAGGCCTAGGCTAGTACCGGTCATCACTCGTGGCCGATGACCAATTATCATCAAAAGGAAATAGGGACACAAGAAAAAGGAGGAAAAAATTAGAAAATAATTTTTTTAAAAGAATTAAAAGATTACTAAAGTTTGTTCAAATCAGCACCGACATTACTACGTAGGCCAGTCAACGTTCATGTCAACATTATCCAACTAAAATTAGCTGGAAGGATTGAATTTGCATTAAATTAAAAAAAATTAATACTCAATCAACACTTTTAAAATATTTAGGATTAAATAGGTAGTTCTTTTTTATTTTTTCGACACATTTCCCATACTTCAGCCTCACTGGAAGAATGACAACGGTCTACTATCGACTGTGACCATCACCAATCCATTGAAGTGACCTGCTCTGGGACCGTTGGTTGAAGCAGAGATTAAAGACCCCCAGTTTGACCCACAATGAGATGAAAGTACCTCGTTGTTTCTGACTTAATAGCAACTTCATCGGCCGAGGGACGTTGCCGTCCAGATGAAACACGTGCTAGAGGTTGACAATCCACTTTTCCGAGACTTGCACTAAAATTTGGTAACTGCACAAGTTTAGGATCTAGTGCGGCCTCAAGCAGTCCGATGCCGGGGACATGGCTGTGTGAAGCATGGAATTGGACATATATGGATTGACATTACATAAGGTGTATTCAGATCAGATGTGTGCTCTGCACCCACTTCCCCTTGGAAAATCAGGACAGCAGTTACATATCAGACTGCTCCTTTATGACTGCTTTGAACAATCTTTTGGTTGCCCATCCTTCAAACATCAAAAATCTTCGGAATAACCTTCATTTCAATGCGTTCCTTTAAAATTCTCTCTTTCTCTTACAAGTTTTTCATTCATTTCCATTTTACTACAAGCCTGATACCAAATCAAACAAACAGGAGCTGCTGTGTAATTCATAAACCATCTCTCGTACAAACCCAGAAGCAACGTGATATCAGCAACTAAAGTCATGAAGACCCAATGTAACACTCAAAGGACAGATGTCCAATCGGAACAAAGCTTAGAGTGCTAATCCAATACAACTTCATTCTGATCATAGTTTTATTTAAAAAAAAAAAAAACTACGTAGGCATCGCAAACTTGCAATTGCCAAAAGGCCAAAACTGTTTGAATTGTTGGAAGAAGCAGAACTTCAATTTTATCCTGTATTTTCTTTGAGGGAGCAAACTGGGTAAGAAATTTTATTCCAATATCATCTTCTGGTACACAGGAGAGGCAAGCCAGATTCATAACACGTGCATGGATTCAGCTCATTACACAGACACAACATGAAAACACGTCACGACAAACAGTCACAAGCTCGATGAGCATGGCATCCAGATTACATGCATCATTTATTTGTTGGAGAATGGGCAAAGAGCTTCAGAGAAGGCATTGGTGTCCTTGTTGGAGGATTCTGAGATAATCGAGCCCTTCAATAGACCTCCAAACAGCTGTCCTGGATCGTAGTACAGCTCAACTTCTTCTGCTCTCAGAGATTCATCAACCTGAATCAGAGACTCGAAGGTGGTTAAACAACATCGTTGCCTGCAGAAGAATGGTTTGACTCATTTGTATAAAGTGGATCTGACAGAAATTTATTGAACTCAGTCCATCCAGTCTTGGTGGCAACCAAGTTTATTGGTGCTGTACCAATTGCAGCATCTACTTTGGATTCATTTCTAATGATTTCCATAATATAATTGATGCGCATGCACTTCTGAGTCCATGCAAAGAGACAGACTCCTTGATATTTCCATGTACAGCTATTGGTTTTGTGCATCAAAGGGGAAATATGTTAAACCTACTTTGTTGACTTCTTCTAGTTCAAGGATCATCCAAGCGTGTGCTGTTAACCGCATGCTTCTAGTATACAGGATTTTTTTTATCCGACAACGCACCTTAAGAGTCCCCAGGCCATGAAACTCCACCATCTCTCCAGTGGGTGCATGCCCCTTGAAAGGCCCTTCAAAGAAACCCCAGTGCCTGAACTTGAAGGCAATAACCGGGGGCCCAGAGAAAACCTCCAGCACCTCCCATGCAAAACCACGAGGAAAGGCTGATCTGAACGCATCATGAGACGATTCGAATGTCTCTTTCTCAGCTTTGTAGTATTGAAATTCCTCTGGCAGAGAAGTTTTCAGCAACGCATTGTAGGTTCCGATTTTCAGGGTTTCTTCAGCAGATATACCCTCTCTACCTGAAAGAAAAACACCGGCGGAATAGATTCTTTATTTTTACACTTGCCTAAAGAATGTTTTTCATCCCTAAACTCTGCTGATTGTATGCTGATTACGTTCCATAATGGATTCATAAGTTCAGGAGGACAAAAAGGAGACTTGCAAGCATCATATGGAACCTAAGTCATGTACATACCGTTGATGATTAACTTGAACTTTTGGGGACTGATTGTCCTGATGTCTTGAACTCGGGTCTTGTGTGAGAACTCCATTTCCCATGACTTGATTGCGTTTTGTACGGTTTCTTCTATCGATCCTTTCGGCCACTCCTTCAAGACATAAATACAGTACTAAGATGGGGTGAGAGTAACAATTCCACATGGTAAGTGCGGGAACCAGCAATACAGTATGTCAAGAGGAACAGCCTCAACATCACACCAACCTTGGTTCGGCCTTGTTCGAAGAGCTTGTTCACATCATCATATGAGGGAGGACCACCATGTCTCCAGTGAGTGTTCTCAGCATCATCGCTCAAGAAAGAGCGGTACTTATCTCTTGGAATTTCTGCCTGAGTTTCTTGAGCTGCCATGATATTTTTCACCTGTAGTATCGTGGATACCGTTTGAGCAATTCAAAGGGAAGTATCGTGAGGATTGGGTCTTAGAATCCAAGTGCTCATGGGCGTGGCTGTTAAATATGTATAAAGCAGCCATTTCTTCCAACACTTTGTTCATCATCCATGTCGCTTCCTTGGATAATTACAGAGATTTTGTTGGTCAGCGGGCGAGATATAAACGTTTTTGCTCAATGAGAATTCCATTAGTATTTCCTTCATTTAAAAAAGGTAAGTAAATGCTTGAATAGTGAAGATTCGTTGCTTTCATTTATGGATCAAGTAATATAGCTTCTCATGGAGTTTATTATGCCATAGAAAAGTCGAGACTTTCGATGAGAAATCCGATCGATGCAAAGTAAAACAGCAATTCAGGGAAAGACAGCATAGTATAGTTTTCATCTAATCTTGAGATGCAATAGTTTTCAAAGCGATGGTTGCTGAAGTGATGTGCATGAACTAGAGTGATGATTAGTGAAGTGGGTGTCCACAAAAATTGGCGGTTTCTGATTCTAGGATGGTTGCCGGACTCAGTTGTTGGTTGCTTCTATTGGAAGTACAGGAAATTACCGGTGTCTCTAGCTTCATTGAACTTATGGTTCCATTACTTGTTTCCCAACTTAAAGAGATTGTCCGCAGTTCAATGAGCATCTGAAGAAATGCATTGTACAGTATGACCATATCTTTTTACGCTTCTTTTGACTAAAATAGACCGTATCTCAGCATAACAAATCCCTCTGGATTAAAATGTTTCTGATCTCTACATCAAATTATCAGTTTCAGACGGAGCAGAGAGATGATTGGATCTTGTGAGCTACCACTAGCTTCTACTCACAAGAAATTTAAGGCTCTTCTGAAACCCTTTTTGGCTTGATCCATGATGATATCAATAGCTTCCGTATGTAGGTTGGATGAAGGCATCCTTTGTCTTTTCTTTCTTGGACAGAATAGGATAATCTTTTCTATGTCTGATCTGAAACCTTTCTTCGCTTAATCCAAGATGACATTAATAGCTTCCATGTGCTGGTTGGATGAAGGCATCCTTTTTCTTTTCTTTTTCTTGGACAGAGTAGGATAATATTTTATAACGAAAGAAGAGCCCAAGTTGCAAGGGATATTTTCCTTCCTTACGGATCATCATTTTGATTTTTATTTCACGAGTGGTCAGCGTTTGTGCGGGCCACTCATTCTGAGTGATGGCCAGCATTTCAACTGGTTTCATCATCAAACTACGGACAGGATGCTTGTTCTGACCATTTAAAATGACGCGATCAAGATCAAGAACCAATGAATAGCTTGGCATCATTGATGACACAATTGAAATCGATCGATCTCTGTCTTTGACTTCGAGGGGTTGGATGGTTTCTTACATCATGCGCGAAAACGATATGCAAACACGAGTATTATATAAACATTACAGATCTCGTGCGACATGAACACGACTGGTCATAACTCCATGCTATTCAAATTTGTAGCTATCTAAGCACTAAAGCACCGCTAATGGTTGATACAAATATGGTGACACGACACTTATCGCCATCTTATGTAGGCCTGTCGGCATGAGTAGAAGTTTAAACTCATCCACAAACCAAGGGAGACTTCTACTGATTTCGGAATGGTGAACTGATTAGTGGAGGAGACCAGCAGACCATTTAGTGGAGGACAGGAGATTATAGACCCGGAAGAACATCGGTCAATTCCCAGCTGATCTGATCACCTGATGCCTGATTTTTCGTATGTTGTCACCCAAAACTCAAGCAAACTCCACGGTTTTCACGCGACCCATTGGTGTTCACATAGTTTAGCTTATATTTTTTTTTCATGGACGTTTGTTTGTTTATACATCTCGCCATAGCATGAAGGGAAAGATGCAGAATGCACAACGTGACCCCAATATTCTTCAACGGGAATAGTGTTGGAGCACTCCTAAACCTATGTCGATATCGATTTAGTCATAAACTTTTCAAATATATCAATTTAATATTAAATCTTTTGACTTAGTGCCAATTTAATCATTTTAGTTCATTTGAGCCAAATATTGTTGATGGAGATGTTAACTGGCTTACGTGATATTGCGGTGCTGACATGAATAAATTTTAATTTTTTTAAATTATTATTTTCTGATTTTTCTTTTCTTTTCCTTTTTTTTTTTTTTTTTGCTGATAACTAGCAACCACTCACAAGTAATGGCTAGCCACCAATCATGCCTAGGTAAGCTGGCCTCACCCAAGCAATGTTCTCTATCACCTGTCACGAGTGAGCCTCGGCCAAGCAAGGGCAAGCCCCAACTAAGCCATAGTGAGCCTTAGCGAGGACCAGCAAGGCCACTTAGGCCTAGGCTAGAGGACCACTCATAGCTCGTGACTGGTGGCCAATTATCATCAAAAGGAAGTGTACTCTCGACTGTGACAATCACGAATCCATTGAAGTGACCTACTCTGGGACCGTTAATTGAAGCAGAGATTAAAGACCCTCAGTTCGACCCACAATGAGATGAAAGTATCTCGTTGTTTCTGACTTGATAGCAACCTCATCGGCTGCAGGAAGTTGCTGTCCAGATGAAAAACGTGCTAGAGCTTAACAATCCACTTTTCCGAGACTTACACTAAAATTTGGTAAGTGCACAGGTTTAGGATCTAGAACGGCATCAGGCAGTCCAATGCCGAGGACATGGCTGTGTGAATCATGGAATTGGATATATATATATGGATTGACATTACATGAGGTGTATTCAGATCAGATGTGTGCTCTGCACCCACTTCCTCTTGGAAAATCATGACAGCAGTTGCATATCAGACTGCTCCTTCATGACTGCTTTGAACAATCTTTTGGTTGCCCACCCTTCAAACATCAAAGTCTTCGGAATGGCCTTCATTTCAATACGTTCCTTACGAACTTTCTCTCTCACAAGTTTTCCATTCATTTCCATTTTGCTACAAGCCCAATACCAAATCAAACAAACACGAGCTGCAGTGTAACATGAACCATCTCTCATACAAACTCAGAAGCAAATATCAGCAACCAAAGTCATGAAGACCCAATGTAAGACTCAAAGGACAGATGTCCAATTGGAACAAAGCTTAGAGTGCTAATCCAATACAACCTCATTCCTAATACCACCTTCGTCTCTGTATTTGACAGAAAACATCACCAGCTCAAATATTCTATCAATGGATGGAAAATTTTTTTAGAATGACATGTGACGGTCGGTGATAATGAGTCAACGAGAACTAGAGGAAAATCAAAACTGTTGATAAGCATTCTAGAAAAAATCAAAGAAATAAAAGAACTCAAAACTGTTGGAGTGAATGATTAATGAGTAATCTGGAAACAATTAAAGCAATCCATCTGGAGGGGAATGCTGATGTTTTATGTATATTTTCCTTCCCTTTGAATGTTTCTGTTAAGAGTTCCGCACAGGATGCTCAAAAGATCCATCATCAAAACATACAAAAGTCGCAGTAAAAGTGAATGCAAGGCAGAACAAAAGCATAAGATGCCAAAAGAGGAGAATAAGAAGTGTACCAAGATCGTCATCGTACATATCACGCTGTGGTGTTTGCCGGATAGCTGGTGAAGGAAATGTAAACAACTCCCGGCTTGATGGGGTCAACATATATGTTCTCTCCAGGGATATTGTTCTGGCATTTCTAATGATCGTGTTATCACACATCTCTGGATTTGACAATATTTAGTCCACCAGAAAAAGACACGGAAACTATTGATGGTCATTATACACAAATCACTTTTTTTTACCTTTTCAAGGTAAATGTATCCTAAAACCGACAAATCAATTGAAAAGCAATAAAATTGCATTGCCCAAGCACAGAAATTTGAAGACACACTCTGCCATATCACTCGCCTCATAAGCTCCAATAGTATTGCAAAA
Organism: Melaleuca quinquenervia; assembly: GCA_030064385.1. Classification (NCBI taxonomy): domain Eukaryota; kingdom Viridiplantae; phylum Streptophyta; class Magnoliopsida; order Myrtales; family Myrtaceae; genus Melaleuca; species Melaleuca quinquenervia. The sequence goes on along the minus strand of CM057723.1, from coordinate 27,139,201 downwards.
AATGCAAAGCCTACTGGGCCTCTTTGTGAATCAGCAATGGAGCAGGTGGGCTCATGATTTCATCCTTAGCTTGTGGAGAAGGTTCTTCTTTCACTCCATAAAGCTTCCTATAAGGACTGTGGTCTCCGTTTAAAAATCTGCTTGGACTTGGAGAATTACCTGCAGCATTCTTCGGTGAGCTAGAAATGTTACCAGCTGGGGAAACCAAACCGGATCTCAGTTCAAACACTCTATCCTCATTAGGCAAGGGAGATATCGGTGCCTCCTCACCGTCGTCCCTTTGTTTTATGCAGAACTTATCTTCCACAATATCATAAGAATTCCCAGTTCGTACTTCTTGAGCAAGAGAACACCAGCAGCAGAAAAGCCAGAGTGCACAATCAGTAATCGCTGGTTTGCCGCAACAGAACTTATAAGGCGGCAAATTATATCTTTTCCTCATTTGGATCCTCCAAAATCCACCATAAAGTAAACCAAACAGACAGAGGATGACTCCAGTGACACTAAGAGCCTCCCTCACAGTTTCATTACCAATATTAACAGCAGCCAAATTGAATATCCAAAAAGGGGCCATACAAAACAGAATAAAAGTGGCAATGTGGACGTACATGTTACCAAACCCAAGTCTCTCCATGTTCCACCCGAAAACACAAAAGCTACAGAAGAGAGAGAGATATGCTGAAGAGATATCATCCCAAAAGTCGAGTATCCCTCCGCTCCACATTGGTCTGTTTTCAATAATTCTATGTTCATCTCTCGATGCAAATGAATACCTCCTCTCAAGTGCTCTCCCCCTCAACTTGTCTAGCTCCACCTTTTGACCGCTGGTAATTTGGGCCTGAGCTTCCTCATCGATTGCGGAATGATAGTCTTTCCCTAGAGGACTGATAATGCAGTAAAGACCAGCAAATGCAGGTGCACCAATTGCGACTGATATGCATATGCCAACCCCTAAAGCTGGTCGTTCAGATCTCTTGTATCCTAAGTTCAGTCCGCAAAGTGCATATTGAGCAAAACAATTAATATGGAGCAAAATGACAACCACCATCATATGTGCCCATTCATGGGGCTTATAAGTCCCATTCTTGCAGTAAATTATTCTCAATTTAGAAATGTCTTCTGGCCCCCATCTACACAAAAGTACTAGGTGGTAAAGCCGCTTAGGATGTTGATACAAGCACATGAGAGTGAAGAGAGCATTGAGAATTTGATTGTTAACTTCAAACCAAACATTCCTTTGGGACTTTTTGGGGATTGCCGCGTTGAGCATTCCTGTCATGACAAGAAACAAGATTGCACCGGACACAGCCACAGCAATGATCCACACAAAAAGGGCCATGTTCATTGGGTCTTTGATCCATTCCTTGGACATTCTCATGAGTGAGGCCCAATCAATCTTCCGACTAAACACCCCATTTAAGCGTTCTCTAAACCTATGACCACTCGAAGATGAAGCTACAGAACGTGAAATCTCATCTCTCTCCTCGGCCATCCGCTTGAACCTGGCAGAAGCAGACCCAAATTTCAGGAACTTCAACCAATCGGGCGGAGCACTCAAGGAATTCGAAAATCCCTTCTCCGGGTTCTCATCACTCAACAGCGTTCTTCGAGATACCGAGATATTAACAGAATTCAAGGCCTTAATGCTCTTCTCATTAAGCTCCACGGTTTCCTTGTTGTCCTTTCCATCATCAGTCGGAACCATCTCGATGTAAAAATAAAAGCCTCCTCCAAAGTCTCTGGGTCACTATCTATGAAGTTATACGATGTCTATTGCAGCTACCGCCTGACAGATGCAAAGAGCTGAATATCATAAATTGAGCTATGGCAAATGATCTGCCTAATCATTGAATGGACAAGAATATTTCTACAGAAACGGCATAATCCTATAAAAAAAAGAGAGCAAAGCCATAGTCACAACTTCAGCTGGAAGACGAGAAAAGAGAAAATCTTTTCACTTGCCTGGCGACGATCACACCAACATCGACATCCAACAGAGAGAAGGCTCGATTGCATTCCAACACCCAAAAGCTTGATTCTTCCGAAACCAACGAGAGAAACCCAGAAAATCGCTCGCAGCGTGTCGTCGTCGCTTTACTGGAACAACCAACCGAGATCGAAATCAAGAGAAGGGGAAGAAGCGGGTGTTCCCGGGAAACAGTTGTTTACTGGGAAAGGAAGCATCTAGGCGAGAGGAAGAATATCATCTCAAGAAGGTTCGATACTTGAAGAGGGTTCTCTCTCAAAGAAGTCTCATCTATCCGTGTGAATATGGTTCACCATGTCACGCCTTTTGGAGCGGTGAAATCCTCAAGGGTCGAAAGGGGATTCTGCAACTTGGATGGTCGGGCATTCACAGTAACTGTCGAGCAACTTGCAAGTTGAAAACCACGGAAACCGCTAAAAAGCGACAAAGACGAAACGAAGAGAGACAAAACAGAATGATCACCTCACTTCGTCTGGCCAACGATGCATCGAAAACGGTTGACTTCGTAGGAATTGGGAAGCGCTTGTGTTCACGCTAACTAGCGTAACACTCGACGGAAATCGATGAGCTGGCCCTTGCGTAAGAATCTGTCGTCTACTTTAAATATTCCCGCGAAAAAAAGAATACAAATAATCTTTATACTTTATTCGAATTTACGATGTAATTATTAAACTTTCAATTTATTCGATATAGTTGCTGAACTTTAATATAATCTCTAAACTATTAATTTGTTCAATGCAGTCCATAAGCTTTTCTATACATATTTTTAATTATTCCGTAAATTATATGAAAATATTCAATGTAATCTCTGAATTTAATGAATGATTGTATCGAATATTTTGATACTATTGAGAGAATAATTTGAAATCAAAAATTCATAGATCGTATTAAATAAATTGAAACACAATGTTGCTCAGATTTACAGACTATTCGTGTCATCATCCTTATTTTTTTTTATCTTTCTCAATCTCTTTGTTCTCTTCTTCTGCCCTATGTTGTTGGGTCTATCTTTTGTTTGATGCTCTGCTTTGCTACCCTGACCTTCACGCTGAGGTGAGAACTGTCACGGGGGCTAAAGGACAATTTCTACTCTCCGCTCGAGAAGACCAACCTGAGATTCGCATAGAATATGAGTTCCTGATACGGTTGCAGATTGACTGTATCCGTAGTCATAATTTTGAGGGAACGCAAACCATTTTAGTCCATAGTAACCAGTTGTCATACACTCATAACAGGTCCACATTGACAAGTGATGTGACTGAAGGTTCTCTAGTAATACCAAACAAAAGTATAGTTGAAAAAAGGGTGAGGCAGGACAGTTGGCCATTCAATGAGAAAGCAAACTAATCAACAGCTCTTTCAGAAGGTAATTTCTTAAAGGAGTGTATTGAAGAGCTTCCCCGAAGATGGACGAATCAGATTGACCCGTTCCCCTCTGAAACACAAAGTCGAAGCTTATTCCATATGCACCCAGGAATTGAATTATGGATCCCAAACTTCCTCGTTAGACATTAGCCTTTCCCCCTCTACGGCAATAACCAGCCAAAATCACACACACTCTGCTTCCTTCTACAAATCAAACAGAGCTGTCCGTTCTTTCTCGTCAAATGTTATAGGTTCCTTTGCTGGACAACCCGACCTCTCTGACAGAAAAAAATGGGAAACTGGATCTGTAGCAAAACCAGGGTTATGGTTTTCAAACAAGGTCGGCTATTCTTAGTCCACCTTCCTCCGAGCAACATCGAGAATATACTGGTTCAAACATTGGCCAAATATCCTTGTGGAGAATGACTCCACAACATGCTTCCGAGCTTCTTCACCCATTCTCTCTGCCACTCGGGGGTTCTCTATTAGCTTAGCCATAGCTAAAGAGAAATCCTTTGGGTTGGGATTGCAAAGAAATCCCGTTTCTTCATGCTTAACTGTCTCCACAGGTCCCCCGCTATTGCACGCGATTACAGGCTTATGAGCTGCCATTGCCTCGAGAGGGACAATTCCAAAATGTTCATCCTGCAAATTAGCACCATTATGTCAATATCACAAAATGTAACATTTTCTTTGAATATGGTGCTATTTGCATCAATGCCAAATTTTCTTAACCTTTGGCGTGTATAGAACACAAAGGCATTCGGAAAGGAGTTCGTTCCTCTTGGCTGTTGAGCAGGATGTGATGAAGTCAACCCTGCTCGAGATTCCTTCCCTTTCCGCTAAGCTTTTAAGCTCCTCCAAGTACTCAACATTCTCCCTTAGACGTTTATCAAAACCACCTAATAGAATATATAAACTTGACAAACTCCTCAACACACGAAATTAAATCTAGTAGACAAAACAACAATGCAGAGTTGTCTACTTAATACTTAAGATAAATTACTGATGCATAATGTACAAAAATTGACCAGTCATGTAAATCTCTTCACTGCATGGCCTAGGAGGAAAAGTCAGCTTGCTTGAGATTACCAGATAGATCACTTCATTATGTCAGGTCAAAAGATAGTCCACATTGCGCTCCTCATTTGCATGCTAACTTGACAAAGATCTACATACTAATCAATCTCGATTAAACATTCAGGAGTTACAATCTTCTCTATCTTTATATCGTCAATTCGGAGTTCTTTTGGTTTTAATGGAACTCCTGCCTGTCAAATATTTCAATATAGACATCTAAGATGTCATCTATCTCTTCAACAATTTGGTCTTTCTTTCTAATGCCCTGGTTATTCTCATGCTACTTATCAGGAACAGTAGTGCCAAAACCCTTTTTGTGTCCAATTACCAATATTGTCACTACCCAATATCCTACAACAATGTCCAAATGTTTTGTCATCAATCAAATATCTTTGTCTAAAAATTCCTTACAAATCCAAAAATCTTTCCATCCACAAGATTCCTATTTTCTGAAGAAAGACTTCTTCATCCACAAATTGCTACTCCTAAATAAAGACTTCAGTGAAAATGCAAGATTGAGGTGCTTTCCGTGAACACGATGTCTCACCCACTTCAGTTACAAGCAGACCATGGGAGCATAGGATGGGGAATGTGACCTCTGTTAGTTGGAATAAGAGGAAACAACAAGAAGTTCAACTGTACAATGCTGTCAAATCTATCCCTCATACTATCGACTCTAAAAACTGGGAATACTTTAAAAGAAACTTTTGAATTACTAGAATGATTCAATGACATACAACTAGAGAAAAGGAAAACGCAGATATTGGAATAGCAACAGAACAGAGGTTTTCAATTGCAGAAGCTAAGTGATGTACAGCACTTTGACATAAACAATAGTATGTGTAAATTATAGAAAATCTTGGTGAGAAATGTGCAATGATTCATGACTTGCCTGCAATAGTCAAAGAAGGACCATCCATATTGTGACTAGAAAATTCCCCTTTGAAGTTATAGAGCCTCGCGAAAGCTGAAATTGCCAAGTCTATGTTCTTTTTCCTCTCAAAACGATTGATGGACAGGAAATTCAGCCTAGAATATAGAAAGTAATAATTAGATCATCTGCATTATGAGAATCAAGTGAGCCTGGTATATGAAAGCGTTAAGGTGCGTTTCTGTTACTTAAGAGAACGGGGTTTGTCAAACTGATCAACACTGACTGCTGGGTAAAGAACAGCTGGCTTAATTCCTCGTGCATCAAGCTGCTTGAATGTTTTCGCAAAAGTAGCAGCTGTAAATCTACTGTTGACGAGGATCATATCTGCCATTCCTGCATTTCGCAACCATACTGATGTGAAATTTGGAGACTTCATGTACAAAAAAGCCTATGGCCCGGAAAAGGGGGGGAAAATGATCTCACAGTCATACACACACAAAACAACTGTTAAAGAATTCAGCATTAGAATAAACCTGTTGTTATTTCTTCGATGAAATCTATGGGTTTCCTGTACATCCTCCTAAGAATTGTGGTATGTTGGGCAAGCAACAAATCCGGAAAATGACAATAGAATACAACCTGTATCAGAAAGAGGAATTAAACTATAACCATGATAGGAAGATATCCATCATTTTATGTTAGAGAATATATAGATACCTTTGTTGGCTTTTTAAGTTTCAACAGTGGAATGACAGCAGAAACTTGATCGGCTATAATAACATCATATGAAGGCCACATAAGCAGCATACAAAGAGCAACAAAGATGCACTTCACGTATGCACATACGGCATGGAGGCGGTAGAAGATGTGTCGAGGCAGAAAAGCACCATACACAGTAACAGGAAAGGCACCTGCATAATTGCATTGACCGTATGCTCAGAGTTGAGATGGTGAAATAGGACTGAAATATGCAATAGAATAAAAAAAACTAGATAGTTTAGAGCAGCCAATGAAGACATTCCTCATATTGACAGCTTGTGCTTATTTATGGCTCACACAGAAAAAGTTTATATGCTGAAATTTGAAACTCTGAATGAGCGTTAGCAGCTTACTGAACAGTTGAAAGGAAAGGGAGCTCCAATCATGTACAACAATTCAAGCCAAAAAGAGGAAAACAAGGTCCGAACCACTAGAGAGAGAGGAGGAAGGTATGGTAGACAAACCAGAAAGAGTCTCCTCAAAACATCTTGTTCTGTCATGGTGTGAGGTGAAAACATGAACATCATGCCCATGAGATACCAGCTCAACAGCCGCATCAACAATTAATCTTTCAGCTCCACCTACACATCATACAAGGTATCTGTTAAGTAAACAAATGGAAGATGCGGCAACATCCAATATATATGCAAGCAATACTACCCATGGAAGTTTACTACACAACCCTTGAGCAAATGATGATGACTATCGTTGCCTTATACGGTGGTACCAGAAGAGGAGCATACATGAGAAATGACAAACTTAACCAGCTTCTTGATTTTCTTTCAACAAGATTTTTTTTTTTTTTGTTTCTTCATATCACTTAAATATAACAAGTCAATTGTCAAGGTAGGCACAATTGCCCTCTACAAGTAGATGCAAGCATTACTACCGAGTCCACAAACAAAAGGAACTGCAGCATTATCCTAATCTCCCAAGATTCTACTGTTAGAATGAAGCCCTTTAATGAGGATATTATCATTAAAACTTCCTATACTTCGAATGTCAATGCGAAACGCGAAACTGCTCCTGTATTCAGTTTCAGGAATTATGACAATCCCCATGACTCCATCATCAATAAGCCTACAATTTTCAAAGTTTAGCAAACAGTTTTCAGACAACTTTGACAGAACAATATTACCATTCAATTAGAACTGCACACGGAGCATAAATTTGATCAAACAATGAATTTTAAACTTCTTGGAGACTTCTTTCATTTGACTAAGCTTGGCCAAGCCGGGCCCATGATTTAAGCCTGAAACTTGATCAAATGCAAACTTCAAGTCGAACACAACATGCCCGCCCACCACAGATTCTAGCGCTAGCCAGAATGAGTGGAACAGCAGTTAAAAAAAGTACATGTGAGAACCTTCACTAGAATTAACCTAGAAGAACTGAGCTCCACTTTAGTCGATCCTATGTAAAACTGTTCATTCAAAATGTGCAAAGAGAACCGTAGCTAAGTTAAAGAGAGAACTTTAAGAACCCAATCAGTGGATAATGATTTGTCATGTCAATGCACAACTGATGCAGGTTTAAAAAAAAGTACTAAAAACAAGCCCACGAGAAACTTAATCTATTCTCTTCAATAGGAAAGCCTTCTACACGCCACTGAGATTGTCAGCAAGAAGTAAGAAAAACTTAACAACATTTTACTGCAACGATAGGCAGCTCACCTATACCAAGATCGGGATGTATAATGGCTATCTTCATCTTCTTTTGACTTCCTCTTGCCTGCACCTTGTCCTCCTTTGAAATTATCAAATCAACCAACAGACTCTTTCTCCAATGGCAAATCACAGAAAACGAACCATATAGTTGCCAATTCTCAGGAACACTCTTAAGTCCTGAATCTTGAACATGGCTCTTCACAGCCAAGCATGGTCCATAGGCCTGCAATGAGATAAAGGTTGTTGTCATACCAATGTTACAAGAAAAAACGACCCGGATAAGGACCAGTCCCCTGGCCGATCATGATTCCACCGAAATTGTGAAGAGAGACCCAGGAACTTGTGAAGTTGCTTGCAACCACCCAGAATTTCAACTCAGATTAGAAACAAAAACAAATAAAAAAAGGAATCGACCAAGGCCGCAGCCATCAGCATAGGACAAACGGCAGCAAAGCTCTAGCCTTTAACCAAGAACTCAGATTCTGGCGTGTTGGGCATTGTACCGAACGCTCTGGGTGCATTTAAAACTCCCGCAGGGGAATGACCAACAAAAACAGTAACTCTAACCAGGAAACAGTGGCAATCGATCGGTGCAAATACTTCGAACAGGACGAGATGCGTGTCTAAGTCCATGAGTCACCATGATCGAAGAGAGAGGAAAAAGTCGAGAAAGAGCTGCCCTCACCGGAATCCTGGCCGGCGCCTGGCGAATAACTGAATCGGAGATAAGACGATCGGCGGAAGTCTGTCTGATCTTTACACAGGAAGACGAAGAGAGAAGAATTTCTTTTCTGATCGCTCAGAATGCTCTGCCAATCAGCGGACAACGCTCGATGCTCCACATTCCCAGTGCGCTCTATGTGATTACTTCTCTTTCGGCGTAAATTATCAGCTCATTTGTTACTTCGTGAAAAAAAATTTGATTTAAATAAAATTCATAGTAAACTTTTTTACAAAAATTCCCTTGATCGGGCAGGATATTTAGCTGGCCAACAAGATCATGCCCTTACTTGAAACTGTCGTGGCCACTTCATGGACTTTTTTCGAAACAATATCAATTTCAAACTCTTATTTGAAAAAAAATGATACTTTGAGACTTTTTTTATTTAGAATTTGAATAACTTACTTTTAAATATGTAGTCATACAAAAAGTGAAGCAGGTTCCTTTTCATTTTCACATGGAAGCAATTTGTCACGCACGACACAAAATTTCAGAACCGCAGCATGAGTCCGGACGAGTCTGCTCGTGCAGAACTTGTCAATCATACAATCAATGGGGCTTTTAGGTTTGTAAATCGAATTCGAGTAATTGGCCGCCGAAAATAGAACCAAACCCGCGATCTCACTTCTCTTTCGTTCGACCCAATTGGTTCGAACAGGAGGCTTTTGCTCTCGGTTGGGTCCTAATCATCCGCGTCTTGAGATGTTTGGTGGGGGTTGATCCTTTGGCCATTGAGTCTCACCAATCTCATGACCTTGGATAACCCAAGAAATTTACACTATCATTGGAGTTAGGGGTGTGCAACTGGATCAAGTAAATTGGGTTCCCAAATTAGCCGACCCAAAAAAAGGGTCAAATGCAAACATGGTAAGATATATGGTTCAAAAAATAGAGACTGGTTATAACAAGGTCGGGTATAAAATCCAAGTCTGGAATTCAACCTGTTTGGACTCAATCACCCCTAATTGGAGTTAGCCGATGCATATCCAATCATTCTATGTACGAGAGGAGACCCATCAAAATTAACAACATAGATAAATCAAGACAAATCAATATGCATTCTTTCGATTCACCTAATATATTCTCTTGCTTTTTTTCCCCTCATTGCCGATATCCCACCAATCTTTGACTTTGCTCCATAGTCATAAGCATTCGTGCGAACAATATATAAGTATATGACCATTTGTTTAGTCGCTCATCGACTTGTGAAAAGCCTCCTTGATTCCACCAATGGGTAGTACAGCTGATTAGGATGAACTTGAACTTCGTTGAGGTTTCGAGTTTGATTTCCCAGGGAAGCGCCTGTGATTTAAGTGGGGGGCCATAGCGGTGGGTTGTTGTGCTGGTCTCCTTCAAGGAATAGTTAATATGCGCACAAATTGGCTAGGACACCTCGGTTACAAAAAAAAAAGCCTCTTTGATTAACTCACATTAACTAAGATAAAAGTAATGGATGGTTTTTTGTGGAGGTGATCGGTTCCTCCCTAGAACTGGGTGGAACTGCTTCTCCACTCTTGAGAATCGGGAACGGGATTGATTCGTCTTAGCACTAGACTGATCGGTTTTGTCCGATACCTTGATGATCTAATAGAATCGGTGAATCAAACTAAAAATAAAATAATTAGCCCAAAATAAAATAATTCTCCGGGGAATTAATTTTATAGGTGGGTCGCCAATTTTACTTCGATACTTGCAAGGAAAGTGGCAAATATCTTCCTAGTAATGATTTTGAGTGGAATATGATTTCTTTCTTTTCTTAATTGTAGATAGTAAAGTCCCATAAAATGTCGTAAAAAAGAAATCGAATGTTTGAATGTCTAATTTAACAAAATTCTACCTATTATTATTCTTTTGGTATAGCAAATCAATTCAGAAAATAATTTCAAACTTAAATTTCTCCTGATAAATTCCACAAGAAACCCATGGTGAATTGTGATGGTAGATTACCATGATGAGAAATAAAATTGCAATTTACAAATTAAGGGAAGGGAAAGAATCTTCAAATGATATATTTTCCAAAAAAATTTTCAAATTATCTTTTCTCAAATTCATTTTGTAAAATAAATAATCTTCAATATGGTCATTGTGAAAATTACCGGTTTTTTATTTTATTTTATTTTATGGAATCAAGAACCGAATCAATTCCATCGAGAACTGCTTAGAACCAATTGGTTTGATCCACTTTGGATGATTTCCAGTTTGGACATTTTGAGTTGCTCCTTTTAGTGGTTGGTGTACTACTATTGTACAAACTCGTATAATTCCTAATTATAAAAACCACGATATTATGAATTTGGGTCGTCAAATGACTTTTTAGGGCCGAGTATCGTTTAGCTTTCGACCAACTTTTTCTGGTCTAATCCTGGAGGCCCAAATCCAAATGGACTTCGCCGATGTAACTAGAATTAGAGATACTTTCTTATCATTTAGCATCTTATTAAATGTCTAATTCAGATCAATTCAATCGAATTGAGCTAGAGTCCAGTTAGGCAAATTCGATCTGAGTCAAATCTCATCGGAGTTGACAAACTCATCCTCATGTCTTGAAATATTATAAAATTCTTTTAGCATCTAATAAAAAATGTCTAATTTGGTAATCAATTCAATCGAATTGAGCCAGAGTCCAATTACACAAATTTGATCTAGCCAAATCTCATCGGAGTTGACAAACTCATCGTCATATCTTGAAAATATTAATTATTTTAGCATCTAATTAAAATGTCTAATTCATCATCAATTCAATAAAATTGAGTTAGAGTCTAGTTAGGCAAATTCGATCCGTCAAATCTCATCGGAGTTGACAAAATATCCAACAACTCCTCGTCATGTCTCGAAATATTATAAAATTCTTTTTCGCTTGACAAGCCTCTCAAATGAATGCGAGGTATTAAAAGAAAAAAACTCTATCGTGCGCACCCGACCATTGACGCGATTCATCTTCAAAGTCCAAGAACAACAGGGAGTGCCATGCCTCTTTAGGTAAAATTGAAGGAAATACCTCCGTAATATCTCCAAGAACAAAAAATGGAAAGAAGACTAATTGAGTTAAAAATGTAGTTCCGGTAAAATCTCAAATCCCCCGTAAATTTAGAATCCGTTCATTTCACGGAAAATATAATAATAAAGAGAAATATTTTCCATCAATAAAAAAGACACGTTAAAAAATGGAGAAAATGTTAAGGTATTTTCCGTCTTATTTATTTATCTTTAAATATCGCCGTTTCTAATAGTGTGTTTCGATTTCGCTAGAGTCCGGCAAATCGGCAACTTTTAACAAACGAATACTAGAAAATATCATCATTTTTTTGAAAAAATAATTTTCAGAGAAATTACATTTTTCGTGAAACGGAGGTAACTTTAAAGAGCCATGGAAGCGGAAAACGCGTTGGCTCACCGTTCCGGATCGCGATCGATGTTTCATGGTAGGGGGGAAGGAGTCGCGATCGGAGAACAGTTCAGCGGTCAACCAAAGCAAAGCGAGATGCGCCGTGAAAGGAAGGGCGTGACGAGGAACAGTAATCGAGCTGCATCGGAATTTGAACTTTCCTCCTTTTGAAAAATTTGGCCAAGTTGCGTTCCGACGAGAATATGTGCGCAGGCGAAACTGCACGTACGCGTAAATCGACGTGTCATCTCGTTTCTTCGGTCATCGGGGAATTTCCATTAAGCAAAAACCAAAAAGAGGGAAATTGATTAAAAAAGGATACGAAAATTCGGACGAAATCGAGTTTCCAAGACCGGGTCAAATGGGTCAGCACCACCCGGGACCTGGCGATGCTCGCCACTCCCCGCACGGGGGTCCGCACGACATCCGCCTCCAGGGATCGCGCCACGTGCGCGCGAGGTGTCGATCCCACGGCCGGAGATTGGGGACTTCCTCACAGCCGGGTCAGCCTGCCATCTCACGTTTTATCAGTCTTCATTGGCATTTGTTCCCACTCTCTCTCCTCTCCCTCTCCCTCTCCCTCTCTCTCTATTTTCTCTCTCTAGAAGACGGGGAACGAAATAGACCCCTCTCGCGCACTGTGCTCTCTCCCTCCCTCTCTCTTCCTTTCGCTTTTCTTTCTGTCGTCCCTTCTGTTTGGATGAGAGGCAGGAGCGCGAGCGAGCGATGTCTCTGAGAAGAACGTTTCTCTCGCGGAAGTTCTCTAGATCCTTCAAGGAGCTCAACGGTAAGGCCCCCGGGGGGGAGGCGGGGGGCCGCAGCGACGGCGCGGGCGGCGGAGGGTCCGGGGGGGAGGGGCAGGGCCGGGCCGAGCCCGAGGCCCACGGCGAGTCATGGGGGACAATGCTGCCGGAGCTCCTGGGGGAGATCATCCGCCGCGTGGAGGAGAGCGAGGACCGGTGGCCCCAGCGGCAGAACGTCGTCGCCTGCGCGTGCGTCTGCAAGCGGTGGAGGGACATCACGAGGGAAATCGTTAGGTCTCCGCTCCACAGCGGCCAGATCACTTTCCCTTCCTGTCTCAAGCAGGTTGTTCTCTCGAATTGCGCGGTGAAATTCCGGCCACATTTTTGTTGTTGTCGGTGAATTGAATTTGATTGATGCTTTGGCTCATTTCCTTTCTATGCATTAATTTTATTTTATTTTTGGTATACGCTCTCTTTTCTATATTGACGGAGATTCATAAAGCTCTTTTTGGGGCTATTTTTCGTGCGGATCATAGCTCAATTTGACCAATTCATTATGATCTAATTTAAAATTAGGGTTCAATCTCATTACCGATGTCTGAACATTCGATTGCATCCTGTACTGGGCATTCATTAGAGAGAATGAACTCATTTCTGAAGGTTAGATGTATCTGTGGATGACAAGTTCTAGATGGGAACGATTATTTGAATTTCTTTTAGCTTCTGAAATGGAAGTGAGGACAACTTTGACGGCTTCGTAGAGAAAATGAATGCTGCCGCTGGTAGTTTTTGATGTATAATATATTCACGATAGGAGCATGAGTCTTCTTCATTGCATTCTGCAATATTTTCCAAAATCACCATATAAGCATGTTCTCCATGACATTCTTGATTATATTTATTTGTTTTCTTTTTTTTTTGAGGGGTGGGGTTGGGTGGGAAGCCTTGCATATGGCTTGTTGTAGGGAAATCATCCTGCTGGTGGATCATTGTCTATGCCATTTTAACTTTCATAGTACATGCAACAAGTGGCGAAGGTACCTTCAGTTCTGTTAATGAAGACACATATTAATTCGGTCTGAATTTCATAAAGTACGGTTCTGCCTATGGGAACATCTCATTAGCGACCTAACAAACGAAGGATGATAATCTTGCACCTCTAACACTGTTTTATGATCATCATTTTGAAGTATGAATCTCGGTGACTGTTCCATAAATTAAACTTGCACACACCCGAAATCTTGCTTGAATTGTTGGAATTTCTTCTTTGGAAATTCCAAGTATTGCATTTTGGTTGATGGTTATTTTTCTAAATGTAGCCGGGACCACGGGATTCTGCACATCAATGTCTTATAAAGCGGGATAAGAAGACTTCGACTTTCTCCCTTTATCTCACCCTCAGCCCATGTAAGTCGATATTTTCTGTTGATTTCTCTTTATAACTACATACAATCGTCATGAATGGGCCTCTTAGTTCTTTTTTTCTTTGTTTTGGTCTACATTGATGTTCATTCCTATTTTTGTATCCGCTTCAATTTTTTTGGCTTTATTACTTTTGTCAAGTTTGGTGGAGCTAGAGTTTGCAGAGCTTAATGTCTGCTAAACCTTCAATAGACTTTTCATCTGAGTTGATCCAAGCTTAGGAGGTTGCACAATCTCCTTTGGCTCAAAAAGCTTAGTGAATTTTGACTTGGTATATTTGTCACAAATCTGCTCCTTGTTTAATTCAGCGTATTTAGGAATGAAACTTCTACAACGTAATGTTCTGTTAGAGATCTTTTTTTTTTTGGTGGTGGGGTGGGGGGGGGGCGGAGATGGTCATACTTGGAGGCATGTATGATGATTTTTTATTGTCTTCTCAATTGCTTGACAGTTTCAGACTTAACAAGTGGAATGCAAGTTTGGTTGATGCTTATTATAGACTAGATGCCTGCTGTTTTTTGCGCCTGGCATGCCAGCCTGGACGAGTGATGGAACACGTACCTGCAAGAATGTCATTTCACGAGGATTTGGGATTGTGGATTGATATATAGATTTTAGTAGTGGCTGCTGAGAGAGCTTAATGGATGAATATGGTGTTGTAAAATAAGAGAATTCTTCACCATGGTCTCGGTCCCTTTCTGCCCCCTCTCTCATAGTTTGTTTTGAGGGGATAATATAGCTGCAATCAAGATCTATTGGTGCTTCTATTGGACTCAAATAGTAGTTAGGAAAATGGATCTCAAAATGCATTGTTTGAAATCTCTCTCTCTCTCTCTCTCTCTCTCTCTCTCTCTCTCTCTCCCCTTTTAGTTTATCTTTGGGGCATATCAGGGCTTTCATGGAGGTCATTGGTAGAGGAGGACTGATGTTGTGGAAGGAAAATTGATCGAATCGAGGGATTGAAGGTTGCATCATTGAAAGTAGATGTAAGTAGAAATTGAACATCTGTTGTTACTTACTGTTAGCGTAAGTGAAGGGGACTTCCACTTCATCTCGTTGCTCATCCACTAATAGCAGTTCCTTGAGGGGAGATATTTAGTTCTAGTCTTGGTTTCATCATTCGACTGGTATTGATGTCAGACTCGGTAAAGTTAGAGCTTTCGGTGAATACATTAAATGTCGACCCAGTGCTCCTTTTGATACGATGGCCTTCTTGAATACCATGTTCCTATAGAATTGAAATTCCCTTGGCATAAATGGTTTGCCTATGATTGACTTTTTCTTGCTCCGTTATTCTTCAGCACTGCCAGATGAGGGAAAATTTCTTTTAGCGGCTCGGAGATATAGGCATGGTGCTCACACTGAATACATTATCTCTCTAGATGCTGATGATTTATCCCAAGGAAGTAATGCTTATGTTGGAAAATTAAGGTAAGGCTATCTAAACAGGATCATGTGAATTTGATCAGAATTATTTATTTATTTATTTATTACTGGAATGTCATTTCTCCTTCCCCTCAAGGTGATAGAGTGACGAGTTCGGTAATATAAAGAAAATGTGTTTTTTGAGTACAATACTACCAGTCTTTGGAGTTTCCAGGATGGAATATCTTTACATGTCTACCTACTTAGCTATTTATTCTATAGAGTCTACTGTCATACAGAGAGTATGGAGAAACTCGGAGCTTCTTGCTTACTATTTTCAAAGCTTGAAATTGATTTTTAATCTTTAATCTGCCAGAGGCTTTTTAATTGCTTCTAGATGCCTGTCATGCACAACCTGGGTTTAATTGATATTTGTTTGTTTATGAGCATGTTTAACTGTTAAAGTTACTTGATGAAGAGAATATGGTTTCATTGAAGTTGTAATCATTGAAAATTTAACTTATCCCTCTCACATCTCTTGATGGCCGTTTTAACAGAGAGGCTGAAAATTTACATGTCAATCGATGGTGTTGTTTAAGATTTCATGCTTGTTGCAGCTCGGACTTCCTTGGTACCAATTTTACAATCTATGACAGCCAACCGCCACGCAATGGTGCAAAGCCCTCAAGCAGCCGGGCAAGCCGCCGTTTTGCAAGCAAGCAAATAAGCCCCCAGGTCCCAGCTGGCAACTTTGAGGTCGGGCAGGTCTCTTACAAGTTCAACCTTTTGAAATCTAGAGGTCCAAGAAGGATGGTTTGCTCGCTGAAGTGCCCTTTGTCAGGAGAAGCACCCACCGATAAACAGATGGATGATGCCAAGATGAAGAAATCAGGACCTATCAACACTGAGTACACAATTTTGAGGAATAAAGCTCCAAGGTGGCATGAGCACATGCAGTGCTGGTGCCTGAATTTCCATGGTCGTGTCACTGTGGCTTCAGTTAAAAATTTCCAACTCGTTGCCATAATGGACCAAAGCCAGCCAGGTGGGAAAGGAGATGAGGAAACCGTTCTTCTCCAGTTCGGGAAAGTGGGGGATGATACTTTTACCATGGATTATCGGCAGCCCTTGTCTGCCTTCCAGGCATTCGCAGTTTGTCTTACCAGCTTTGGCACAAAAATCGCATGCGAATAACTGTAATTTTGCTATATGTTTGTCATCATCTCTCTTGTTTTGTATAATTATGCACTTCTGTGTTGGTATAAACATGGTATAACCTATGTTTGCTCCAAGGCGTATGTACAGTACTGCAAAAAATTGAATCGACTGGCTAATGTCTAACTACAGATGTGGATTTCAGTAAAGTCATGTTGTGGAATGCTTGGGCTGGGAAAAGGATCTATACTAGCGGAACTGTTGATGCAAGTAAGCTGTTCTTCATATTATATGTCATTTCTGACTTGGTGATGGTGGAAAATGTCAAGGCAGCGGATCTTTCTTTTGGTCACAGTCGTCTGACGTCTGAATTTGAGGACTCCAAAAGTAAAATCCCCTCCTGTTACAATATGAGATTCGGATTCAAAAAAGTTGTACTCAATTATGTCACCTGAGAACCTTCGTGGTATGGGTATGTTTGCCCAAAAGTCGTGCGCTCGATTTTCCTATGCTTCAGGATGTGGCCTATAATCTGTCCTGACTCGGTCCTCTGTTCAATTGTATTGACTTATAAGGCATCAAATCGAAATGACATTAGCGCCCTATTATGATTTGACATGTGCACTTGGAAATATCTACAGTTAAGAAGCTTCCCAGAACGTGTCGAATGAGGATCATTTTTTCCGGTAAACAACTCCAGCCCTCTTTCCGACTCTCAGACTGATGCGCAACACAATCACATGGATTATCGAACAATCAATGCCGCACGGTTCCATTGCCTGAACTAATGGCTGGGGAATCCTAAATAACTCACCCCGGCACATTCCTCATTGGGTTGTTAGTGGCTGCGTCCCAAATGCACGCTTCTGTGGACCTGTGTCCGTGAGAGAGGGGTTTAAACTCAACCGGGACAAAGACAACCCATCAAATCTCTTCCCAGCTAGCCAGGTTTGAGCTCATGTACATTCTTCCAAATTCCAATACATTCGCCCGGCAATCTATCTGGAAAGACCACCTTCCCCAATTAGAATGAATCCGCAAGAAGATTTCTTCCTCTACATGAATTAAGACATTTTGCATTGGGACTACTTGAGTGTGCTCAATTACATGACGCGATGCTCCATGCATCACACAGAACATTACAAAAGCTAATGCCCCACTTCATGCGTGAGATTGCTTCCTCATGACGAGAGACTCCAGAAGGATGAGACACTACAGATGAGGCGCATCATTCAATTTGAGTGTTCTTTCACCGCGGAGAGCATTTGTCGTTGAGAAATTTAGGCATGCGATTAACTGTGACAGGGGTAATCAACATTGCATTCAGCAAGTCAGTCGAAAGAACGAGGGGTTCTCACAGAGAGCCATGGCAAAGGTACACAAAGGTTTCATATAAACACCAGCATTTCAAGCATAAATGAAGACGTCGAAACAGAAACATCATTTTGTTCCAGTTTCCAACTCCACAATGACCCTCACTTCTTTCCTCGCAGCTTCACGCCAAGGGCTCTTTCAAGTTTGGTGATTAACTGTTGATTAGGAATTGCTTTTCCAGACTCATATTCTTGAATGATCTGGGGCTTTTCGTTGATCAGCTGCATTGCAATTCACGCAAAAGTGTCAGCTGGATAAGTTCAAGAAAACAAGGGTGCATTTATTTGCACATATGCACCCCAGATATCCTTTCGCCAAGAAAAACACAGGTGTCCTCTGCCGAGTTCAATAGGGAAAGCAAAAGAAGTAAATAGGCACCTGAGCAAGTTGGGACTGGGTAAGCTTCTTGTCCATTCGAGCTTGCATAATAGCCTTCTTCAGCTCAGTCGGCACACGATCATCTACCAACCAAAATATCTTTCAGTCAAGACAAGTTCAACAAACAATCTTTTACAAATGTGGAGGCAAATTGCCTGAGAGCAAGCACAAAGGAATGAACAGATGAACTAAAGCAACATTCCTGGCTGCATCAGCAGTCTGCAGAGAGTACAAATTCATTCCCGCAACATATACGAAGAATTCAAACAAATTGAAATGTTAGGAAGTTGCAAGAATCTGCGCTCCAAAGAAACTACAAATTTCTAGCAAGAGAAAATTACATCAAGATGCATCACTCAATAACTCAGAAGAAAAGCCACTTACGAGCAAGATTTTCTGTTTCTTCATCAAGCTTCCTTGTGTTCAAAGTAGTACCACTAGAAGTAGCTTTGTTTGTGCCGGCATTTGCTGCAGAGCATTAAAAGAATTTCTTAGCAATCAAAATTCATTAATTAAACTGTCGATGCTTCATGTCTTAATATATAGATGACAGCCAAAGGCCACATTCATTATCCGCATGCATTATCATGCTTCCCAGTAAGAACACTTAGTATTCCTCGATCAACTTAATTAAGGAGCATCAATTTTACATAGGAAAGTTTTAAGCAAAAAAAAAAATTACATGATAAAGAGGATCAACATTTCTTAATCTCATTTTGAACTATATAATCCAGCCAGCTTCACAAGTCTTAATATCTCTCAGGAAAAACAACTTAACTATAGATGTACAAGAAAATCAGTAAAACTTTGACATAAGCAACAAGTTAATCATGCCAATAGGCTTTGGGAGTTCATCCACAATACACACCAAAAATCATACCATGCAAGATAGCAACTACTATGTCAAATAAGTAGTATTTAAAGATGCGAGCAGTGAAGGACAAGGAATATTACAACCAAAATAATCACTCAGATATAGGAAACAAGACAAAAGCATCATACGAGAGTATGATTTCTTTGGCTCAAACAAAGACACAGATACACACATCTAGTGCACTACAGGAACTTCACATTGCAAGGCCTGATGATCAAATACTATATAGCCTCAGTAGTTGCCTCCACCAAACTAAAATTGAAATAAACTCAGAAGTCGGAATACTAAAAAGTGATTTGGCAACAGATAATGACACAACAAGACAGTGACAAAGTTAACTTCATTTGGCTTTTTTTTCCTCTCTTCTCTCCTTTATTAAAAAATTGTATAAAGGACTGAACTCAGCCAGCATATCTTCGGCATGTGGTTGACAACTATATGTACCCACCAGCTTTCTGCACCACAAAAAAGACACCTTTTTCTTCTGCACACACACGACTCCTAAAGCTTGACAAATGTCAAACTCAATAGGCAGATTTCCGAGCTGTGCACACAAATCATACAAAAGACAGGAGAAAAGATGGGTCTCTGGGAACTCAAGACATGACAGAGCTCTCTAATTGGCCATCAATGTGGAAAAGGCTGATTTTTTGTGACTAGCAGTAGATATGCTCCCTCCTGGAGAGAATTTGATTGGTACAGTAGCTTATGAATGGTGAAAAACACAGAAAATTTAGACAGAGGAAAGTAAAATTTGCAATAAGAGCCTAATTCTATTGACATTGACAGCTAACAAACATAAATCTTTACAGTGGGCTCATAGGGAGGCGCAGTAATACAAAGCAAAAAGAGGTGAAGGTTACCTCTCGAGAATATATGTTAAGCAACAGTCTCAAATGCATCGCCATCAAGAAAACACCAGTCTTATAATTAAAACAATAATGCAATGAGAAGACAATCTCAAGAGAAAATCATTTTGAGAAAGCTAAAGCACACAGACAGATAATAAAACTGATTAAAGTATTCATCATTGAAGGTTACAAGCAGAGGGATGTCCCCAAATCCAAAGGGAAAAGGAATAGATTTGAATTAATTAAGCTCCCTCATGGATATTCATAGTCCAGGTAAACAGAAAACACGTTCGACCTTGCAGTTCATCACCTTTCAGCATAAACGTACTAACTTCGAATGCTAAACAAGGTTCTTCTAAATCATCAAAAGCATCTACGATATCAAGCGAATCAGAGAAACGATTACTGTTCATCCCGATTTAGGTCAATCGCTCCCATGCACGGACATGGTGATCAGCAACACAATTTTCTGAATCCAACATCATGCAAAATTTCAGCGACGAGCTCGACGAATCTATTTACCGACACAGCAAGACAACTCAACGACACGCTACGAGACCTTAGGGATTCCTCCATCATCTGACGACAAGAACAGAAACTGCAAAAGCCAGAACCAACCAAGCACGGAACGAAGCCACCGTACAACCGAAGAAAACACCAATCAACTATCGCTCATCAGATTCAGATTCATCGTCACCATAAAATGCCGAGAGAGAGAGAGAGAGAGAGAGCGGGGAACGAAATACCCTTCCGGACGGTCTCGATCTCCGCGCCGGCGCGGCGGGCGGCGTTGACGGCCTTCTCGTCCTTCTTGGCGGCGGCGTTCGGGGCCTTCTTCCGTATGACCACCGGCTCCCAGTCCTGCGAGATCGGTCCTACACCTGCCATCTATCTCTCTCTCTCTCTCTCTCTCTCTCTCTCCAAATGGATAACCGCGGGACGCTGATGAGAAATCACCCTCCGAAGGGCAAAATGATGGTATATATAGGCGCAGGGCATGCTGCGATTTTGGGCCTCGCTACTCTGCGCTCGCGGAGCCATGCGGGTGAGGCTTGCAGTCCGTTGGATCACCTTTCTTTCAATCTCGTCCGTCCATCTTTCGTGTTGATATTTGTTGATTTCCAGGAGCTGATCGTCGCTTCCCTATTTTTTTTTTTTTTATCTCAGCCGTTGAAATACTCGTTAACCACACAATTGGTAATGTTTCGCACCAAAAGTTGGATCCAGTGGCACTAGGCACAAATTGACGTTCATTAGACCTAGCATTTCTTTTGTATTTTTAATCACCAAACATCTTGCTTGTCGTTTGCCAACGAAAAAAGAAAAATAGGAAGAAATTTCCGTATAACAACAATCACTTCTTCAATATCTTAATCAATCATTGACGCTCGAAATTATATTGTATTCAATACTAAACCCATCATTGCATTTTTTTTGAACTATCGTATTCCCTAAAACTTTATGTCGACTCTTGTTCCAATTGATTTGGAAATTTTGAAATATATTCATTTTGTTTGCGTTTCCAAAAAGCTACATACTTCTTTTGCGATCCTAACATCGTGTTGTAGTTAACTGGAGTTGAAATGGTGATATTGAACACATTTATATCATGATTTGAATATTATATATTTTTCTAGACGATTAAAAATGGTGACATTATTGTTATTTTCTTTTTGACATTTTGCCGACGTTAGACACCTTCGATATTCAAAATATTAATATTGATAGCATTGACCACCACGTATATTTCATAACTTCAAAAAATTCAGATAATACTAAAAAAAACTTGATATGTAAATTTTAAAGTGGTTTTTGTCATAACAAAATGCGCCCAATAGAAGTGTAATGGGCTTTAAAGCCCACGAAGCAGTATGACGAAGCCCATGAATCTTCCCCGGAGAAACAGAGAATGGAGCGTCTCTCAGCTCGTTCAGCTGTTCCAAAGAGCAGAAGTCGCACTCTCTCTCATGGATGCTCGTCTCCCTTCCCTCGTTCCAGTTTCTTCAACCTCGAATAACAAATGAGGATCGCAATAGCGAGCACAAATATGTGTACCCGGTTCGTCATGGGGCTTCGACCGTCTTTTCTTTTATATTAATTATTGGAGCTATCTTTTATGCATTTGCTTTCGGGTTATTTTCGTCGTGATGGTAGGCTTTCGGCCTTCTTCTTCTTCAACTATATCGCACCGTTTTCTAGTGTTTTTGGGTATTCTTGCTATTGACGAGAAAACTTTGTTTTCGTCTCGGAATGATAGGTGCAGTTTCATGTGAGTTCGCTTCAGTAATCAGATAGAGCCTAGAACTCACTTTTCCTTTCTTTGTTTTTGAGTTGAAAAAGTACTAATGCAATTCGTCTCAAGCTTCCAAGCTGGACTGTTGATTATCACCCTTGCATTAAGATGAAAGAATTCCCTCTGCAGTGGTTTGGTGTTTGGAGACATGAATGATGGCCTTCACATTCATCAGTGAATAGTTAAAGACATAAATTAGTGGCGAGGTGTATGTGAAAATGGCTACTGACATAAGATTACTGTGGGTATGTTAGTATGGTGATGCGAGAAATATGCAAAGTGACTTTAGCTATGAAAGGTTTCTTCATATTGTGGATGCCGGTTTAAACGGAGGGCAAAACATATGGCGATTTTTCATGCTTACTTGAGCTTTTGCTGAGTTCAATCGCTGATTTTGTGAATGAGTTGCTAATCTTTGCTACTTTCTGGACTAATATGTGTTACATATGTAGAGAAAAATGGGGTGAGGGAAGGCCTAATTACTAATAAGACAGAGGTGGGAACTTTAGGGATTAAATTTGATTAGTTGGATGTTACTGACAACAGCATACTAAATAAAGCACAATGGAATAGAGGGTCATTGCAGCCAATCCTTCTCAGTATGGAAAAAGAACTTTCCCTTTGTTGGTGATGGTTTGTTTCTCTATCATGTTCTTCTATTACTTAGTTTACACCTTATCCCATTCTATCTCCTTTGGCTTGTGATTGGAATTTCCAATTTTAATTTGTTGCAGCATTCTGCATTAGTCCCATGTGAAGGGCAAGCGTAGGGCTGGCATGCCAGTGGTTGTCAATCTGCCAGTCACCTGCCGTTTTCCTCAAATTAAGCTCCCAATCTCCTTTGCCAGGAACCTCGATTTGTCACCTTTTTTGTCCTTGGTACATTTATACTTACATTTGCAAGAAACAAAGTCGATTTCCTTCTGTTGCTTCTCTGGAGTGACGATGCCGACTTCTTCAAAAACTGTCGTGGAGTACGCAAAGTCAAACCGGTCTTCATGCAAGAAGTGTTTCAAGACAATCGACAAAAATGCTGTTAGGTTGGGGCTCGTGAGTAGAGATTCTCGAGGTTTTGATATGACCAGTTGGCACCACATGAATTGCTTTCCGTTTGATTCAAATTCTCTGTGTTCAACAGAGGCGATCAAAGGGTTCTCTCTTTTGAAGGTTTGATTTGATGTACTGTTATTACTTTTCTTGGGGGAATTTTCGTTTGCCTGGACTTGTTGAAGTTTCGTTATTCCATGTCTGTTATTCTAAGCAAGTCAGGGCGACAATGGAGATTTCGTGTACACATTCATGAGTCTGTTAGAAAGGATTACAATTTGAAGTTGGGCAATTTTCTATGCTAACCTGGCTGAAGAAAAACCCATTATTAATCTTACCTGATATTTTATAGTATCTTTCTCCATTAAATGTTGTTAGATAGCGGTTTAATATCTTACTAATCTGCATGAGTTTACAGAGTAGTGACCAAGAGTCTCTGAAGGGATTGTTAGGCAGCTGCAAGGAGACTCCAGAAGAGGCATGTATTTCTTGTCTTATATTTCCACATTCTCAATTTGGTCTTTTGATACAAAAGTTTTGAAACTTTCACGCCAAACTCTTTGGAAGATTGAAGAAAGGAATGAAGATGAGGAAAATGAAATGAAGGAGAAATATCCAAAAAAGCGTAAGGTATGCAAAAGCCGTTCGAGGACTGATGCTTATTTGATCTTGCTTTTCATCTCCCAACTTATATGCATATTTGTCTATTTAATTCGCAATATGGCTTCCCCCTTTCTTATTACTTATCACAATAGATTCAAGAAAAAGATCATGGCGCAGAAAATGAACCAAAAGAAGGAAATGCTGCAAAAGCACAGGTAAGCATCTTAGAAGAGCCAAGTTTATAGCTTTCAGTTTTGTTGCTGTAATTTTTCTTATGCATTTTTACCTTAATCAAAATGGCGGAACTTTTTGTCACTCATTTTTGCAAACTTAAGTCAAGCATGTCCTTGCTTAATGGAGTACACCTCAAGAAAGAGGTATGGTGTAGGGAGCTTTCTTTAAGCAAGTTAATCTTATGCATGCATCTGATCCAGTTGGCTCTACCTGAAGAGGAAGATAAAGTGGAAATCACCCTCTCAGTTTCTGCAATCAAGGACAATTACAAGGTTCATTGTGTTTCTGGTTATGCTGTTCTCTAAGGGAGTTCTTGTCTTTGAGATGTCTTCATACTGTTATATGCCCAGCAGTTGTCTTTTATCTCCTGTGTGGTTTAGTATTCTGTCATCTAGTCTCACACACATTCATCCTTATCATCCAGGATGCCAAACTATCACCAAAATGGAAAGCTTTTGAGACAATTATTTTTCTGGAACGGGTGAGATATCTGTCTTCGGAATGATCTTGATGGATATTTCTTGGTAAGGTAGAGATGGAGTAACATACATCATATTATTTCTTAATCATGTTTTGGCTACAAGGACTTCATACAGAAATATTTCTGCGTTTTTTTTTCAGCAAAGGTTACATATTGACTGCTTAGTTAATGGTTCAACTGGAGGTTTGCTAATTGTACCAGTCTAAATGATTATAATTTAGTTTCTGCTGTTCTTCTTCCTATTCATTAAAAATTAACATAGCCATAATTGCACTGTCATTTTCCAGATGGTGTGGAGTTTTAGTTCATCATCGAATACTGATTCCGCATGTTTGTTATCATGCATGTGCTTTGAAGCAAGCGATTGTTTCATTTTGATTTCAATTTGACATGCATTATATTAGTGATTTGTGCTGGCTACTTGTATATGGAGGCACTTCACATGGCCAGATTTACTGGAAAACAATTGATATTATTTGCATTTGTCGTTGGAATTAATGTAGGACGAAGGTCTTCGCGATTCAAGTAAAATTGCCGCATTTGATTTTGATGGTTGTCTGGTGAATACATCTGTAAAAAGGTATCAAAGCAATCCATGTTAAATGAACTTCTAATTTTATTTTTGGGTTAACAGTTTTTTTGAGTTTTACTTTATGATACATTGGCTGTGTTTTGAGCAATGCTGAATCATTTGAAAATTTACCTCCTTTTTCATGAGGAGATATGCTAAGCTTGATAAATTGTTCCTTGTAGTATTCACTGTATAGCAATTTGTGTATGCTTTCATTAAATTAGATTCAATGCAACTCAACTCCAGAGTAGGTCCAGATGCTTGGTCACTTCTGTATCCTTCAATTCCGGAGAAGTTGCAGGAGTTGTATGATGAAGGCTACAAGCTGGTAAGGTTCATTTGTTCCTGTGTAGGGATTTCCTATGAAGACAAATGTCATAATTTTGAACGCAGCACTATATTTTATTTGGTTCTTTTCATTCAAATTATGGACTATAGTTCCTGTTCATACGTCCTCCCTTTCTATGGGCAATAATTCTCATTGTGCTAATTAGGTAATCTTTACGAATGAATCCAACATTGAGCGCTGGAAGAATAAGAGACAAGTGGCTGTGGACTCAAAATTGGGAAGACTGAACGGCTTTATCAACCTAGTGAATGTCCCGATCCAGGTAGTACAATTTCATAAACATAATGTTAGCATTCGTGATGGAGACAATAATCTATCTGAAGTGTCTAATGACATAATCAAACTATAGACTATTTAGTCATGCAGTTCTCCATAGCTGCGCATGTTTTCATTGAGTTTGGAGGCTATACTTGTGATGTATTTTCAGAATGTGAGTAGTTCCTTAATATGTCGTTAGAGTCAATTCTTTGAAACCTTAGAATTGCTTGATCTTTCAAGTTTATTGTTTCTTCCTTGGCAGTATCATCTTTCTTCATAAATCCTGTAACTTGGCATGTTCCTTTCTTGCTTTTGGCCTGCTAATCAGCCAAAGAAATGACTTGAGCTTGGCATAAATGTGATTAGAGATTGACATGTCATCTGAAGCCTAAGCTGAGAATCTTCAATCCTCAGATTACTCTTTTCTTCTATGTTAATGAAATAGTAGCTTGTATCTTTCTGTATCTTTTTGATTGAGTAGGGCGGCGGGAGGAAATCTTACATGTTAAAGTTACAGTTGGATTGTATGCAACATTTGCCTTTTAAAATATTCTTCTGAGTTTAATGATGAAAAAGAAAAGAACTTCCAAGTTCATTTTATGACATTCCATCATTTCAGAAAATTTGAAGTAGCAATCGACTTGCCCCACATGATGCAGGTGTTTATAGCTTGTGGCATTAGTAAGCCTAGTGGTCTGGCAGAAGATCCCTATCGCAAGCCAAAAACGGGAATGTGGAATCTTATGGCGAAGTATTTCAACTCTGGCATTGTGATTGATATGGACAAGTAAGCGTGATTTCTTTTTTCCGTGTCACTGATGTAACACTCTCTGGTGGTCAGCGATTAATTCATTATATCCCTTTTATCCTTCTTGCAACTTGTTGATTCAGTTTCTGTGTCATTTATTTTTGAACCGGAGGAATGTTCATATGTAATATGACATCAGTGCTTGAATTCTAGATCCTTTTACGTTGGTGATGCTGCTGGCAGAATCAATGACCATAGTGATGCTGACATCAAATTTGCTCAGGTACTAGAAATTCAGTCAAAACATTTACTTCTTTCTCTGCATCATTATGCTTTTGCAGTTGCATATTGCTTTTGTCCGTCCCATGTTTTTGCTCAGTTTAGAATTACTTCTGCTTGTAGTAGGCAGTCCTGACATTACAGATATCTGCAGCAAGCACTGTTGAGTGGCCAAGCGAAACCGTTATATCAAGGCATGTATAAATTTGTTCTCTCTCTCGTTGCAGGCCATGGGTCTAAAGTTCTATCTCCCGGAGGAATATTTTCGGGCATGAAGGAACTGTGTAGGCCGCTTGAGCGTGCATGATCCTGGTATTTAATGCGTTTGTATGCTTCTGGGAAGAGGCTTCTGTTCTTGTCATCGTCTCTAGCATTTTCGCTATCTATGGCGTTACTTGAACAACTTGGCGTGACGCAGGCACTACGCTCCTCTGCTTCTTTAACGTGCCTTCATCTTGTTTATGGTTCCCAAGATTTGCAATTTTCTCAGCCGCGGTTGTTCTGTACGAAAATCCACTAAGACGAGTGCCTCTTGAATTATCTTATTCATCCAAAAGGGGAAGATGAGCTGCATACTCGCACGATCTTGCAAACCACTTCTCTTACTAAACGAGAAGAGAACCTGCCTCCACGTCCTGGCGGAGCTTGTAGACAACATAATGTCTCATGAAGCGTACCTTGAATTAATTAACTTGCGGGTGCTCGTGGCCGTCAACTCGCGGCGGAGCTCCCTTCATGGCGACAGTGAGTGTTGCGAAAGACGTGACGGCGGTCATGGCAACAAGGGGCGACTCATGACGGAATTTTTAGTTTTATGAGCGATTGTTTTTGGTGGATAGAGCCCAGAGACTGGAAGAATTTTTTAGGTAATTTTGGGAAAAATGACGATTATTTAGAATAAGATACAGTAATCCTATTTTAAGAGAACATTCAATAATAATTAATGACATTCGACAAGTCCAATTTGAACTGTGGTAAGAAAAAATTATCGATTTTAGTTGTAGGGAGCTCAGAATAATATTATGCATGAAATTGAGAACAATGTGTTAACATGAAATCATAATTCTCTTAAAAAAATAACGAAATAATGAAATGTAATAATTTTTAATGCGTGGACATTTGTTTCCATGATACGGATAGTTAAAATTTTACAAATTACAAGTAGTTGTATTAAGGAATTAATTATTTAAGAACACGTGTATTGTCCTGGCCAGCACTGTTCCCCAACTTTCTGAATCTACTTCTATCTGCCCGGTAAAAACGAAAAGGGGTTCACAGCCCCGGAGTAAAAGTTACGAACTGGTGCTTCATCACCTGAAGGTCAGAAAAGCCATAGCCGAGGGAGAGAGAGGGCGAGAGATAAGGAAGACCCACCGGAGCCAAGCACAGCCAAGCGCAATCCCGTTATCTCAAATGGGTCTCCCTTCTTTAACCAGGTTGGACATTCATTCTCCCAATTACACCCTTCTTTCTCTTCACTTCCGTTTATGCTTAGTCATTTGACCCGGCTATCTGGGTCTGTCTGTTTAGTGCGTGCGGTTCGCTAGGTTGCAGCAGCTCTTCAATGTCGACCGTGCAGCTAGGGTTTCATTGCAGTTCTCTCAAGGCGTTCCGGGTTTCTCGTAATAGGAGGAATTCTCTCCGGGGATTTCGCGTGGCTTGCTCTTCCTCTTCACCTACTGGTAATCTGTGTCCTTTCAGTAATTTTCCGTAAAGCTTACCTTTTGCCCTGTTCGGGTGTTGAACTTTGGTTTGTACTCTCGTGTGTTTGGGATTATCACTATGCATGAGTTGAATGGCCTTGCTTAATTCTTGAAGTGATGCTTTGGTTTGGTGACAAGAAGTGCGAGTATTGGATTCTAAATAATGGCTGGATAGGAAGTTTCAAAATGTACCACGAAGGTCGATGCAGATTGCACTAGGAATGAATGCTATAGAAATTCTGCTTGGACACGGCTTTGCTGCCATTACGTTGGCCCTGATTTTCCATTTGCAGTTATGTCTCGTCTTGGTTTGATAACTATGAACTTGTATTCTTGTTTAGAAGTTTAGCCATTGGGTGTCTGTGATGTCTGGTTGTTAAATACTGTGGAATAAGATTTCTCAAGTTCTGCTTCAAGGTTGTTACTTTCTTTGGAGAGGTATCGCAGTGATCTCTGCTTTGCTTTAAGTAAGATTAGCTTGATAAATTGATACGATTGGGAAACTGTATGTCGGGCTTCATATTGGTAGATAATCCACAAGGAATGGCTTTTTCCAATTGTATTTTGCATGATGGAGAGGTGTAGAGGCTTGAAATTTGGACGAGAAATAATTTTCATATAGGACGTATTATCTGCTATTTAAATTACTTATTCAGAGCCTTCTCCATTCGCATTCAACAAAACCGAGTCAATTGTTCTCGTATCAGTCCCCTTCTCAACCTGCTTTTTTTGTAAGGCATCACGCTGTTTGAAATTACCTGGTTCAGATTTGTGCTTGAAGATGCATCGATTTTATTTGCTCTGTGAATATATTTTATGTTCAGATCCACTGTTGGTGAGGGCTGCCAGAGGAGATCCTGTGAGTAGGCCCCCAGCATGGATGATGCGACAAGCAGGAAGGTATATGGCTGTTTACAGAAAGCTTGCAGAGAAACATCCATCCTTCAGAGAGAGGTCAGAGACCACTGATCTCATTGTGGAAATTTCTTTGCAGCCTTGGGAAGCTTTTCATCCAGATGGGGTTATCATTTTCTCTGACATACTCACCCCTTTACCTGCATTTGGGGTCCCATTTGACATCGAAGAAGTAAGGGGCCCTGTGATTGGGTCCCCAATTCGTTCTGAGGAGGCCTTGAAGTCATTGCATCCAATTGACTTGGGGAAACTTCATTTTGTGGGAGACTCCTTGAGGATCTTGCGGCAACAGGTAATTGATGATTGCATAACATTCACATGAAGGCAGCTAATTAAATTGATGGTCAACATTAGAGAAATAATTGCCATTATAGCTTCTTGCTTTTTGGACTTGTCTTTTATAAAGGTTGAAGGGCAGGCTGCTCTACTTGGTTTTGTTGGGGCACCATGGACGATTGCTACATATATGGTTGAAGGGGGTATGACTCGCACATATACTGTCATAAAAAGCATGTGCCATACAGCGCCACATGTATTGAGGGCTCTTCTCTCTCATATAGCTCAAGCAATTGCAGAGTATGTCATCTTCCAGGTGGAATCTGGAGCTCATTGTATACAAATATTTGATTCATGGGGTGGACAGCTACCTCCTGATATGTGGGAACGCTGGTCAAAGCCTTACATCCAACAGGTAGCAGCTATTTATATTCTGAGTTTATCTTACTCCCTTGATACGGTTTGTTTGCGAGTGATTCTCTACAACTTACTTCAGCTTGTTGCTGGACTTGGGCTACACACAGGGAGGGTCTGTGCATTATTAAGCTTGGGTTGCTGATTGTGCGTGAAGGCTAGGTCAATGTAGTTGCATTTTTACTTGGTCTTGTGGGAGAACATTAATTCTACCTGTTGAAATTTGGAATCTTATTTTGGGAAAAGAGATCATTGACTGCATGCATCTCTGTCCTATTTTAGTTAATCCATCCTTGTTCTGTTAAATGTCAGAACAAAAAAAGACTCCAAGAAAACAATTTTTCATGTGGAAAATGCTTGACAAGTCATTCTATTCAGCAATAGGTTCTCTTCTCATCCCAATTTTATCTGACCCAATGACTCACATGGGATTGCAGATTGTGGACGTTGTGAGGAAGAAATGCCCTGGAACTCTGCTTGTCCTTTACATAAATGGAAATGGTGGTCTTATTGAACGAATGAGAGAAACTGGAGTGGATGTGATTGGCCTGGACTGGACTGTGGACATGGCAGATGGAAGGAAACGATTAGGTAGTGGAGTTGGTGTACAGGGGAATGTGGACCCTGCTTACTTGTTCTCTCCTCTCCCAGCCTTGACTGAAGAAATTCAAAGGTTATTTCTTCTTCTTCTTCTTTTCCTCCCAAATTGTCTTGTTATTGGTTGAGTTGCTAACTTTGTTTTAGTTATAAGCTTTGGGCTGAAGCCTGCAGGATATGTGTGGTTGTATTGAAATTGTTCTGGTAATATAGCGAAGCGGAAGTTCAAGTTTGCTGTGGACCTATTTTATACATCACTTAGCGGAAGTAAAGTGAAGCTAGGGATGGTATTTGTCGGCTGACGATTTTGGTTCACTAAAATGAGACAGAAATGCTTACACAAAGTAGTTGTGAGGATCTGGCCTAGATTGAGGGAATATTCATTATAGATTCTGCTTTAATAATATGTTGACAGGTTATAGTGACTCAGAGATATGTCAGCTTAACTTTAATTTTAAATTTGAATAGGCTAAAAAATGGGTAATATTTGTCAGGTTTTGATCCGACTCACTACATTTTCCAGGGTTGTGAGATGTGCAGGGCCGAAAGGTCACATTCTTAATCTAGGGCATGGTGTCCTTGTTGGGACGCCTGAAGAAGCAGTTGCCCATTTCTTCGATGTAGCAAGGAGTTTAACATATGATTCATTTTTGGAAGATGCAGCAGAGAAAGCTACACTGGTATCTTGATTGCACACGATTCCTTGGAGCAAGATCATCTTGCCAAAGCTTTAGAACTTCAGGATGAGCACCCAACCTTCTGCTGTCTTTTTGCCCTCCTGTTGAGTTTCACAGTTTTGGGGATTCATTGAAGGTTCTGTACATGGCTGTGAGCAATCTAACGGACCCTTTTTCAGTTCAATCTGTAAATGACTATTGTTCAAATGTTCTGCGAAATTGCATTTGTCTCACGATCCTTTCTTTCTCTGCCTGCCGTTATTATCTAACTTTTTCATTTGGGGCTTTTCATGAGGTTTTTGTTAGATTTAAGTACATTTTCCAAATATCCATCATCGTGATCCTAAGTCTTGTATTCTTGTGGGTTTGGCTTATACTAAGTGTTTGTTTTGCTGAAGTATTTTAATCTGCAAAAGAAAGGAAGCTGATGAGGCGTCATATAATATATAAAGAGCTTCTGATGCTATAAGACTATTGTGAGAGAGAGAGAGAGAGAGAGAGAGAGAGAGAGAGAGAGAGAGAGAGAGAGATATATATATATATATATATATATATATATATATTATATGATTAATTGTCCTTGTCACTGGTGGTTGCAATTTCCATTTCTTAATCATGATTCTGTGCGGTTGGACAAAATTAGGATATGCCTAGAACGGGCCTAGCCTAGGTATGCTGACCTAGCATCACAAAAGCATAAGATATGCATCACTGTTTTCTGGGGGCACACTCTAGAGAGTGAGGGTGGTCCAGTGCTAAAAACTTTCTTTTGGCAATTCACCTTTTAGGGATGCTCTTTGCGAGATCCGCAGTGATTTAGTTTGAGCTCATTTCAACGTGATGAGTGCTTACTCAATAGTTTCAATTATTGGCGATTTGCGATTGGTTATTGCCACCGTGCATAGCTTTACTAGCTCGTACTGATTGTTTGTAGATCTCTCATCTTAGCTTGCTATGTTTTGCAATTCGAAGCCTCCAGATGCATGAACTTGCTTATTCGTGCGTGGGGTTTGCCTGAATTACATATGGCACGCGGTATCGAGTTTTGTCCACATACAGTTAAGTCGTTGGATGATGTACAAGCGAATGGTGATGGTTAAACATTAGAATCTTCCCTCACGTTTTGGAATTGCTTTGTTTTGATGGATGTAATAAAAAGAAACTAGTATCCGAGTGCTTATTGATTCCAAGATTAACAAGTTAGAGCGATTTCCTTTCTGAAAGTTATGTCGCATTCTGAAGTCAAAATGAGAGTGCAAGAGTCTTTTTGATATCTTTAAGTAAAGCAAGTTAGCATTATCAATCATAAATTCTAGACCAATGAGATTAGTGATGGCTTTACAATTACTTTCAACGATGATCTTATGAAAATCAACAATTATTTTCGACAAAGTCATGCCATATAGAACTTGACTATAGCACACAGCATCCGATCGATTTCCTTGGCTGTGTTCAGGCGCATGTCCTTTTCTTCTTGAAACGAATGCCATCGTTGTGTGGATAAGCGTAGAGTCATTTCGTTCGTTACCTTTTTTGATCCACCTGACTGTAAATGTAAGCCGAGGGTATCACTCATGTTGGATTTTCCACATTATCTGCGCAAATAAGATCGTTTTTTGGTTACCCATTTGGATTTTTCATGGGATAATTATCTACACTGGCCACGCCACATAGAAAGACTAACGACCATTTTAGAGATTTTCAGCTAGTATTGATTGGAAATATTGTATTGGCAAATCGTCAAAATACTTAGAACTATGTTAGTATAATTAAAAGGTTAAAAACTGATTTAGTCATCTTATAATAAGTATATGACTTTTTGGACAATCTTTTCATTTTTCAACTTAAATTGTCCTCATATATTGAGGTGCACTACTTCATAGGTCTAGGGCTATTCACCAAAATTGAGTATATAGATATCAACTTGTTTCTTGGCCACTTTTAGATTTCTTCTACCCTTAATGCTGTTCGAATGGCATCAAACCTATTCTACTTCATAAGCTTGACGTAGAGTACATGTATTTGGGTCTCTCCTTTGATAAAAGGGCAAGTAAATAAGAATAACAATGATGATGATAACAATAAGTTAGAAAAATTGAGCTAAGGAATTCTTGACTAACATGCATATCTTGAGAAAATTACTAAAAAAAGTTTTAAACTTATTGATTGGATGCCAATTCAGTAATAAACTTTTCAGTTTAGCCAATTCAGCACTATCAATAAAACTTCCAAGGATTCTAATTTAGACAAAATGATTTCTTATAAGTCGATAGATGCGAATGTTGTTTCTACTCAAGTGGCATCAATTGACAATCCGATATCACTGAATCCATCCTAAATGCCAAGTGAAAGGACCTAAAAGATTAGATGGACTTTAAGGGTAACAAGTCAAGAGAACAGGAAGCTCGTCAGGACTTAGAAGAACCGATAGGCGAACAAAGAGCTGTTCGCCTTATTCTTGCATGTGCTGTGAAAGATCGATGGAATATTATCTGCCAATTAAATGGGCAAAATCCTGGAAGGTCATTAGAAGCTACCGCTCATATCAAGCTGAGAAGACTATCATTGGTCACAGGAGAAAATAAACGAAGACGTGGCCATTGCTTTGACTGTTATTACGCTTCTACAGAAATTTGACAGTCAGTCATAAGTCTGGAATTCTGGGTTCATTCACTCTCAGGAGAATCGAAACTATTGTCCATACCAACGTTGGACAAGTTCTGTTTCTTTATTCGGAGACTTCTTTCCTAGAAGTTATAAGCTTGCTAGAAAATCTGTCTGTATGAGCGAATGGAATTGAAGATCTTGTAGATCTTTCAATGGTCAACTTAAAGCTTGATAACTATAACAGATCAATGCAAGGCAAAGTAGATATAAACGGCTTGCGAGAATTACAAGAACACTTACTCTTTGTTAAACTGATTCACGTACTAAAAGTTATACATTGATCGTAAATCTTTTGAGAAGTGTCCAAGTGCAGCAGTGGTGCATGTAACTTGGCAATGCGATCTACCCAACTTTGGGTGAAAGTAGCACAAATCTACAACTGCCACTACTCAAAGAGTTACTAGTGAAATCCAACATTATTGATGGCTATTTTGTCTGTAAAAGAAAACATAAGTTTGATCTTAGCCGAGACAACATAAACCCCAAGCTATTTGATGGAAGTACCACACATGTATTAGTAGCATACTCTTGCATCCATCAATTTGTGTCCACATACATCAACTTGATTTTGATTAAGTCTTTTTAAGTTTATCAAGTTGCATTTCACATTGATTCATCTCATATTAGGTTATATCACTAGCCACTACATAGCCTAAACCTTTTGGTGAGTTGTTAATATAGTCATTATGATTAATTTTGACCAAAAATCATTTATGTGGACATTGAACATCTTACATGACACAAAATGTAGATAATTTTCTTTTCAATTTTTTAAAAATGAATCTTTCATCCTTTTTTCTTTTTTCCTCTTTTTTTTCCCTACTTCCCTTTGCCAATCGTTGTAGTCTCAACGATAGCAAGGGCCGGCCAACTAGCTGGC
Source organism: Melaleuca quinquenervia (assembly GCA_030064385.1). Classification (NCBI taxonomy): domain Eukaryota; kingdom Viridiplantae; phylum Streptophyta; class Magnoliopsida; order Myrtales; family Myrtaceae; genus Melaleuca; species Melaleuca quinquenervia. The sequence goes on along the minus strand of CM057723.1, from coordinate 27,104,209 downwards.
CATCCCATGCAAGACAATTGATTCTAACTAGACCTGTGCTAGCTGAAAAAACTATGTTGACAAATTGTCAAAAGATTTATGGCCACATTAGTCAAATCAAAAAGCATATGGCTGAATTTATATTCTTATAATAAATTTATGCTTTTTTTATATAACTTATCCCTCGAAGTCTCATATTACACCAACCTAGCTAATGTTGGAGCTACCTTTTCATTCATTCTCTTCTTCCCCTACTCAAGTCTCCTTGGCCAAGTGTGTTTCATGAAAGATAAAAAAAGGCAAAAGGTGTCAAATTAAATAAGTAATCACTATTAAAGAAGGCACTGACCATTGATTGTCGAATTGAAAGGAAGAAAAAAAAAAAGAAGGTTTGACATGACTATATGAATAGAGAGGAAGCAAAACGCCTAATCCTATTAATATAAGCTGGGCCATTTCTGGTGCTCAATCATCCATTCGCAAGAAGTGGGAAACAAAGTGGCCACGAAGAGAAACACATTCTTTAATTTGGATTTTGTGCGACTTGGCATGTTCATGACTTATGGGGCTCATAATCACCCCTTGACAGATATTGGAGATAATTATTGCCTAACTTAAACACGATATAACAGTTTCGAAGCCGCTTCTTAACTCGTTGATCGTTACTCAATGCAAAGCCAACTCAATAGAGAATATCCACCTTAATATCTTACGGGGAAAAAATCATTCAAGCCCATCTATCTTCTGTTAAGATGAACTATAAACAACATCATAATTTGACTATGTCAAGATAATTGCCGATCGAGCCTCATGAAGTCTCTCACGTTCTACATTCGAATTAGCACCTTCCTCATTTTACAACCACTTGAAGTTACTTCTCGAAAGACTATTAATTTGCCAATGCTTTCTCTTTCTTTGCGCATTTAGAACATGCTTCACTTTTTTCGTCAAATGCATGTTCATCTACCTAGTCATGACTATGTACTACCACCGACATGAGGAGGTTAGCCGTCCACAATCATCACAGCTATCATAATTTATATGCCCATCGTAACTTGTTGAATCGCTTGTCTTTACCATTTAGTCTTGCTCTGCTAGCTTAAATTCAAACTTCAACCGACAAACCTCCGCTGTAGATAATCGAGGAAGCTTCAGAGATCAAGAACTTTGACCCCTTGGCTAAAATGCAGGGGCGGGGGGATTCATAGGGAAGGCTCATGTAAAAACGCGTACTTACCAGGAAGCAGGTTTTTTCTGAAAGCGTGACTATATGAGAAGAAACAATCCCTCAACAGAACTCTATCAATCGATGTGTCTCCTTGTGAATGTTGTGCTGCGTTTAGCACACGATAACAAATTGATGACTATTCTCATCGAGAGAGCATTATATAGCTTTAGAGGCAACATCAAAGGATTGTAGATCTACTGTTAAAGATCTTTGAAAGAGAGATTTATTTTTTCGATGAAGAGGAAATGGTGGTGCCTGATTGGGTCAAAGATACTAAATCTAATGTCTGAAAAGACAATGAGGAATCCAAAGATTTTAAAAAATGGACCAAACTATATAAAAATGATCATTATGTGGGACAGCAAGATCTTTAGGTGGGGAATACTTCTCTAAGGTTAACATATTCATTAAACCCGGGAGCGGCATGATGGACCTATGTGAACACCATTTATCTACAATCAACTATTGCCAGTGTAGAAATTTATGTGTCATGGCATAGCAATTCGATCAACAGAGTAATAAGTTTTATTCATGAATATGCTATCAAGATTATGCAAAAACACAATGAACTGAACTGCATGTGTAGCATGATATTCCATGCAATATCAAATAATTTTCCAATAAGTAGGCGTTTACATGAAATATGGAAATAGGCACCGTACATGGCGTGCACAGAGAGAGAGAGAGAGAGAGAGAGAGAGAGAGAGATCTGTCTGAGAAAGTTGCAGGTCATAGACTTGCATCAATAGTCATACATACGGTGGAAGGCATTTATGAACTTAATTGTTCCAAATCTCCAAACAGTCATCACTTGAGTTAAAAAGATCGGAAAAGAAGAGGAAATTGAGACTCACCCACAAGACAAGTATTTTCTCGGTCACTGCTGCCTTGGATACTTGCCTCTCTCATTTAAAGAAAAGTACAGTCCTTGAGTCATAGAAAAGCTAGAACTTGATCCTGGGAAAGACCATATATGATAGGCAACAAGGGCTCCAGAGAGTGAACGTTGGACTTTTCACGCTTACTCAAGCGCCTGGAGTATCACAAAGAATAAATGGAAATCCACAATTAGGAATTTATAACATCAACATGCATGGTACTCAACATGGAGAAAATTATTAACATGATACATTTTAAATTGTGGTACGACACTTGAAGAACTATGCTTATTAAACAGTATCAATGTGAGGTTCTCTACATATGTACTTGTCTATGTCTATGTTTATGCAATAAAAAAAACCAGAAGAGAGGATCGATGAATAAACAATTTATACACAAGGAAAACCGGGATTTAATATGCCTGATAATGTGCCTATATGTGTAGAAATATAATGCTTGTATATTTTGCATCAATGGTAAAATGTCAGCCAGTAGCACATATCCGATGCAGAGAAAAGGCAATCTGAATTAAGTTGTAAGCACAATTTCGGTGTTATTTTAGCATTACCAGACAAAGCAGAATCAAAGAAGACGTGTTGTTGTAGGCACAAGATCTTAGAATTAGAGTATTATGTTATTAACACGACAAATGAAGTGATCTAACAATTGTTTTATCATGTGTCCTCGTATACCAATCATCCTTACCTCGCTAATCAAGATGTGAGTGATCTAAATGAGGGGATCTGATTTCATGTCCATTCATGGCGGGCAAAAAATCGTGCAGAATCTAAAAAGAGTTATGATCATATAAAAAGAAAGCACGCATATGTGAGAATTATTTTAACTAATTATTAAAATCAAAGAGCAGGAGAGAGAGAGAGAGAGAGAGAGAGAGAGAGAGAGAGAGAGAGAGAGAGAGAGAGAGAGAGAGAGAGAGGCGTTTTTCCTACACAGCATCGAATGTGTCCTAGGAGTGAAAAACGTCAAGGAAAAAGTTACTAAGTACTGTTTCTATGTCTTGTCTCACGGCAACTGCATACTATGCAGATTAGGGTTTTATGGAGCTCAAGTATGGAAGGGTTTTCAAAGAAAGGACAACTCATATACACAGTTTAAACATGAAAAAAAAAACGTACACACTCAAATCATCATGATGTGCAAACTTAACCTTTCAACAGGCACACTAATCTTGCTTAAGCTAATTAAGCTGGATCCAAAAGCCAATATAATCATCATATAGTCTTCATAACAATTGCATATTTTGCATACTTGATCAATAGATTTCATCATCCCAACCCAAATCAACCCAAAAATGAAGAAACTATAGAGAGATTGAATTACCCGTCCCTAGAAATTTTTGTAGCTCAAGATTGGTGAAGAGGAATGCTTGAGCTAGTATCACTATTGGGCTTCATCAAACTCCGATTAGGTCTCTTCTTTTTCTTCTTGTAAGGGATTCCTCTAGCCTTGGCCTGAGAATCCCTAACTTCGCGTAAGTAGACCCGAATAGAGCTACTGGCGAATGGGTTTGTCTCCGGCAGGCCACCGTTTTCTTCATAGGCAGCCCTGAGCCTACCGATGAGCGCATCAAGGCTACCCCACGCTTGCTTGAGCGGGCATGTGCAAGGCCCCGGCGGCTCAGGCTGGCCAAAGTACATGCACCCGTTGAAGTGCACCTTAGTCTTTCCAAACTGATCAAGGTACCGGAGGAATTCCAAGACGTGAGTGGAGTTGCACTGGGAGATTCCGGCTGGAGGCCTTTGATTGCTCAAGTACTGCCCAAAAGTATTCCAGTCTCGTCGCTTCTGTGACTCGTAGCGGCTCAGTTGAGTCGGTTGCGGGAGATGGTCACCGGAAGGTGCGACGGATCTCGAGGATCCTTCTTGTACGGGATCTTTCCCTCTATCCATGGACATGACCTAGCTTTTTCTCTTGGATATCAGGAATTTTTTCCTCCCCTTCTGGTTTCCTTGTATGAGCTCGTATAGGCTTACTTTCTCTTGGAAGAGAAATTATTGAAGAGGTTTTGAGGAGAAGAGTAGAGAGGAGGAAGTGGAGGAAGATGAAGTTAACATCATGGGGGCTACTCGAGGAGACAGGAAATGGGTCCTTTGAAAGTGCTTTTCGCTATAGACCTCAATTCTTTTCTTCCTTCTTATTAAGATTATTTAGTCACCTTTGATGTACCATCACCAATTAAATTATTCTTTTCTTTTCCATTTGAAATATGTTAATTATGCTTCCATCGTCCAATGAGTGATAATAGTGTGCATTAGCACACTTAGCACCACTGTTTAGTGGCCACCTGAGTCTATCCAGTGTGAATATAAGATTATTTGAATCAGGGTTGGTTTCATGGTGTCAATATATGCCTAGACCTATACATCTTTCTAGAAGAAGATTAAAAAGTAACAAATAACATATCACCTAGTATATTATGAGAGGTCAAAGCAAGAATTCAGACGATGACTAAATTTAAGGAGACTAGGTTCAAAAGATTATGACAAATCACCTTTTAAATTGTAGGCCAAGTTCACTTAATATCGGTGGAATGAGTTGATGTTAGCTCAAGAAACACATGTTAAACACCAAATCCGAACCTGGCATTCTTCTAAACTTAAACGCAGAGCAGAAGAGTAATGACTTCATTTAAAAATTAATTACCTCTGGCTCCTCATGGTCAAATTATTATATCTAGAAGCTCGTGCATAATCAACTAGGTACTTATAATGCATAGCATGAATACTTTATGCTCGTTTTATAATATCTTCCATGGTGAGTGCGATTTAGGTGCATATTCAAAACAAAGTGATGAGTAATTTCACGTCTGCTTAATAGAGGGATTTGTCTGCTAGTTACTATGTGCAGATACTTAGGAATGACTAATACAGTAAGTTAATTAGATTTATCTGCTTTTTAAGCTGTGCTTATGGAAGGTACTAGCTAGGAACTAGCTATATGAGAATGGCTTTTCCTCGAGACGAATAATAAAATCGAAGATGGAAATAATATCATCACCAAACACATCGTTAGAATTTTTTTTTTTACGATTATTTTAACTTCCAAGAAAAGTGGATTAATTGTTATTGCTTTCTTTCTTTTTTAACGTGGGTATTCAAACATCTCCCTAGACCTTATTACACACAAGTTTTGCCGTCTACCAACATCAAATGATAGTCTACTCACAAGTAAAATTGCCGTGGCTATTGGAGTCAATTAGAGTAGGAGACACTGTATATGATTCGAACATGAGATCTATTACGTCCCTACTTAGGTCTTGACCACTTGGAGATTTGAGGTTATTTAGGCTATTACCAAAAATAGGTTCTAGCTTGTGGACTCGTCAATTGTATCTTTGCATCGTCAACATCGACTGTCTGATGATCATGAATAAGCACATCCTTTGTTATTCTACTCACCGGTCTTAACGTTCGTTCGCAAAGCTGGTGATCATGTTTTTATCATGCCTTGCAATTAGTTCTCGCAGCGACGTGGGGTTATTGTTCATGTAGATTGTAGTAATTTGAATTTAGTAACTCAAGAAAATACAGTTGGAAAAAGCGGGTTAGCGCCCTTCTTGCCCTAATGTTTTCCAAAGCAAAGCATCTAAAACCCTTTTTTTTAGCATCTTTATTTCACTTTTGGACAACGTTAATGCATACCATCAGGTATCACATTCTGACCTAGACAATGGGCGACCTCGTTTTCGATAACTGAACAAAAAATGTTCATTTTCTAAATGCGGTGAAGGGTTCCATCTGATTCAGAGTTCTAGGATCCACAAAAAAGACTGCTTGGAATCATTGCAGACTAATGACTCCAAGCATTGAGCCTCTTGATTTCGATTTCCCTAGGTTGTATGGTAATGTTTGCATTGTGCCTGATCAACCATCTTGAAGATTCACATGATATTAGCATCGATCGCTTAATTATCGCACTCTAACTTTACATTACGACTACATTCCTTATTATGTGTGTCTGTTATATAAAGACTTTCTCCCACAATTTAACCTTAGTTCATACTCGATTAAGTTTTCATTGACTTTTTGAGTTCAATTTTATAGTGTGACAGACGCACATGATGACCGACAATCCACATACCTAACTTCTTGAGAAATTACAGTGTCATGAACCTTCAAACCACTTAATCCCATCTTTCATCGTGCGCAAGCGCGTATGGATTTCAAGTCAATTATTCTCCAAGAGAAATAGTACCTATTTTGTTTTCTTATCATCCCATGAATTTTGTTTCCTATTTTTTTTCCGCCAATGGTCCTGATTTATCAAGAACCTTTTTTGGCCTAATCAATTGCGTGTGAGCAAGATACAAGTAATCCTCCACTGGTAAATATCAAATGATATCCTCTAGGTACGGATTGCGAGCGATGTTTTTGTTGTTTTTCACGGTTTATTTTTCCAACTTTTTCCCTGACGCTATCATTGGACTTCTTTCACGGATGTTACGTAAAGGACTAGGGATTACAAGATTTATGCCCTTCATCTTTGTTGGCGGGATTCCGGTGTATGATGCTCTGTTCACTTCCCTTTATGAGCTAGCGCATGCAGGCAGTCCAGCTTTTCATTTTCGTGATCGCATTAGGTTGAGAACCAGACAGAAGTATATTTTGGCTTCTAGAAAAGAATCATATGTAGTGCCAAAGCCAATTTGGTATGCGACCTGAAGCAGGTTTCGGAATGTCCACATCGGTCCTATGTCCGAACGCTATGCTGAGCAACCATTCATCCTAAAAATTTATTCATCTTATGGCTCTTTTTTTTTTTTTTTTGCGTTGTCCCTATGCCTCTTTAGTCGTTTGCTTGGCTAATTCATTGGGTTGCTATTGATGTTCTGGATTTGAATTAGGATATGATAGGGTAAGGTAGGTATTCAAAGTCCTCCCAAAATCCTCTTGATTGTAACCCTCCCCCCCGGGGCTTTGAACACTCTGCCTAGTGTTCCGAGCCTATTGTCCCATCCATTGACATCTTGATTAGCTTCCTCGTGGTTGCTGTTGCCTATGTGAGCCTCACGCGAGGGTCGCGACCCGTTGTCTATGTCAAAGAAATGGAGAGATAGAGCTTGAAGGTATTGATTCGGGTTGCCTTTTGATTGGAAACCTAATTTTACACTTGGGTCCTCTAGATTTGTAAGTTAAAACAAAGACAATCTTACTGGCACGCACTCATGATGTTGTCAAGAGCATCAATAAGATTCTTTTGAGTAGTTCCTTCACTTTAATGGTTTCGTGTAAATTTTGTGCTTTTTAGTAGTGGTCATAAGTGGCAACGCTCAGCGGTAGTCGAAAGTAACTACGATTGATTGTTGTACCAGTGCTCCTCGTGTGGTGGCTAGCAATATTTGAATGCGTCACTCTATCACTCTATCATCAAAAGATGATACGGTTTTTATTTTATATATATATATATATATAATTAATTAATACAATCCAAGTTCATCTCATCCCTTGTCTTGAAATTCTACTAGTCTAAAAATCATTACCAAACATCAGATAGGATAATTTATTAGCCTATCTAGACTCAAATTCAGAGTATCAAAGCAGCCTCAAGTTTCGAGTTTCAGGTTTTTTCTTTTTCAATATAAGCCTAGTTCTGTCTTAGTTTGGGTGTTCTAGTTTTATTAAGCCTAATAGAGACAAATGAGAAAGAAGATGATTACAAGAATGAGACTGAGTTTACAGCCCAATAACATAATACAGTTGGGCCTAATAGGCCCAAATCTGATTTGCCAAAGCCCAATCCATGTACCTCTCCGAGCGGTCAGGGAAAAAGGGGTGACCTTGTGCATCTTAGCCCTCCAGGAACCAATTGGCATGATGGCAAATAGAACCCAGTGATCTTGTTTTGTGATACTTCTATATGATGGAAAATTGAGCACCAAAGTAAATATTTTCTCAGATTGAGAATGATCCATAAATATAACAAGAATTCAGCCATTTGACCTAGAAAAATTAACTTCATGAAAGATTGGGTGTAGTATAGGATACGAGGCTGTATCTTTCTACATGCTTGATCAAAAGAAGTTTTCCCCGAACCATACATTTTACAGTGGCTGACAAGTTCAAACATCATCCACTCTAAGTTCTATCGATTATAAATCATTCGTTTCCTGCAACTAGAGATGGAAAAAAGATGACCAACATCGACTTCCCATTATTGGACAAAGCCACTGATTCATCAGGCAAAATTTGTAACCCCGTTTTGTGGGTTTTGGATTGCCTCATGTTGTACGGCTTACGTCATGTTGCATAGCCAATAGCTATTCGATTCGAATTGGACAATTGTGAAAAAAAAAAAAAAATTCGATTTTTTTTTTGAAAAATCACAGCCGTCACGTCACGTCACTTGACGTCACGTCAAGTGATTCAAATCCCGTTTTGTGCTACTCAGAGCGTTGGTAATTGTGAAAACTTATTATTAGTACGGATGGCAACTTATAGGAAATTACCAGTTAATCTTACCTCTGCTAACTCTTTGCCAGTTAATCTTACCTCTGCTAACTCTTATTTGAGTGAATTACCAACATTTCTATGATGGTTAACTTACCACAATTTACTCGACGGAGCTACCGATGTGTTAAATTTACTATTTCTTATAAGAAACCATCCAGGGTTTTGGTTATGTTCATTCCCAAAATAAAGACAGCGCAAATTGCTGGGGAAAACTTCTTCATTTATGACGTGGAGGATTTGAATCCTCCCGAAGAAATCCAAGAACGGGTCGTTCTTGCGTGCAAAAGGTTTCAAGGATTTGCTGGATTTGGTTGTCGCCAATTCCTCTTCTTTCTTTCTTTTTTCCCTAAAGAAAGGGTTGGCAACGGCTCAGTCTTTGTCTCTGCTCTAGAGTCTCTAAACTAGCTTGTTTAATTTGTTTTTCTGAAAAGTGGCGACCTGTAAAGCCAAGTTGGAAACATCATCTTTAATGTGGAAATTATTAGCCTTCTTTGCGATAAGAGACTTTATTCGGTCAACCTTCTGATCTTGACAACCACTAAAGTATGAGATAAACTATTCAAAAATGTTATCTTTAAGAATATGATCCGATGCATCTTTGGCCCTAAGCTTGCACCGACGGTCAGACATGTGATCATTATGACCTGGTTATCGAATTGGTACTCATGGGTGACGAGGGAATTGCCCAAGATTAATTTTCTTCTCACGAAAAATTCCAATTTGATACCCAACGACACTATGGGTCTTGAACTAATTTTCGTCTCATGAGAAATCCCAAATTGACACCCCTAATCCGAATCTACCATCTATGTCGGATTTCAAATTGTTAACGATGAGAGAATTTTGGACAAGCGGTATTATCCGATTGGAATATATATATCTTAAGATGAAAATGAATTTGAAATAATTGTTTCATGGTGTGCTGGTTTGAAAGTTTTTTTTTTGTGAGATGAATTTTTTTTTTTGAAATGGTTCTTTAGAGACTCTGGACTACTCGCCTCGTCCTAACCTCAAGGTCATATTTATTAGCCATTGATTACAGATCAAAATCAATAATCAAAAGTTGTTCCATTTCTCAATGATAAATTATACACAGGGCTTCGATATGGTGAGCAAGCCTAAAAATTTAGAATTCAACTGCACTTTGTGATAAGTTTCAGATTTTAATCGTAATCTTTTGTGTGTGAAAACTTTTGGATTTAAGTCTCATTCTCTTCCTAGCACATTCATTCCAGACTTGCAAAGATTGAATGAATCGCATGTGGTCCGTGCTAAGTTGGATTGCGCGTAGGGATACGAACGGTCAAAATGAGCATCTCCAGAACCGATGGCTTCCCTTGGTTTAAAAATATTGGAAGGGAAAATGGCCCAGATTTTGACTTTTCGGGTCAAAGCCTAAACTGTTTAAGAAAATTATTTGTCCATATATCATTCACGTCGTCTGAGATATTAGTGAGGTACAACCGTACAAGCAATATAATCAGCATGGTACTTGATCATATGTTATCTCCCGACGTTGAAAATGTATTATCACATACGTCATGAGATATCATCGGGACGCTATATATTTTATTTGGTCCGTTAATTTGTATAATTACATCGATCATCTCAATCCCATTTGCGAAATATTTTGAATGCACCGACAGGTTTATGCTTGTTACGGGCCAAACGCGCATCAGGTCGACGGGGAATCCTGCACTCTATGGATGGAATGATATCTTTTATTATTTGTGTTTTGATTATTGAGGCGGCTCCACGTTCACGGATTGATCAAGTGGGCTTGACAGATCAGGTTGTCCAAAGCTGACCATCATCGAGTTGGTCAACAAAAGAGGCCAAAGAACCCTCGTCCCCTCATCTGGAAGCTCTCCTATAAAATGGAAAACTCCGTCGGTGATAATCGCATGCCAAGATCAAAGAGCAATAGTAGCTCCAACATGTCTTCATCAATGTCCCTGCTGCTGTCACTTCTGTTGCTCTCCCTTTCGTTCCTAGCTCATGCTGTCGTCCCTCCCTCCGCGCAATTCAAGTTCGTGAATGAAGGCGAGTTCGGGCCTTACGTCGTCGAGTACGACGGCAATTACCGGACCACCAGCATCTTTAGCTCCCCGTTCCAGCTTTGCTTCTACAACACCACCCCCAATGCCTTCACCTTGGCCCTAAGGATGGCCACCACGCGGTCCGAGTCGCTCTTCCGCTGGGTCTGGGAGGCCAACCGGGGCAACCCGGTCCGAGAGAACGCAACCTTTGCGCTCGGGGCCGACGGCAACCTCGTCCTGGCAGATGCCAATGGACGGGTCGCGTGGCAATCCCGCACAGCGAATAAAGGTGTCGTTGGGTTCCAATTGCTCCCCACTGGCAACATGGTCCTCTATGACTCCAAGGGCAAGTTTGTGTGGCAAAGCTTCGACTCGCCGACCGACACCCTCCTCGTGGGCCAGTCCCTCCGGGCCGGAGCGGTGAGCAAGCTCGTGAGCCGGGCCTCCGAGAGGGACAACTCCAACGGGCCGTACAGCCTGGTGATCGAGCCCAAGCAATTGTCGCTCTATTACACCAGCAAGAACTCCCCAAAGCCGCTCCTCTACTACACGTTTGCAGAATACATGTTCCTCGCCAACGAGTCCTTGGCCGAAGTGACCCTCGGAAGCGCGCCGGAGACCGACGAGGGCTATGCCTACGAAATCACTCTGAAGTATTCGGCGGCCAACAAAACGAGCGGTGTCGGCAGTGGGCTCATAGTCGGCCGCCCCAAATACAATGCCACACTGACCATTCTCAGGCTCGGCATCGATGGCAACCTTCGGGCCTACACATACTACGACAAGGTGGACTACCGGGCATGGGAGGTCACCTTCTCCCTCTTCTCTCGGGACGGGGACTGGGACACTGAATGCCAATTGCCTAGCCGGTGCGGGAACTTCGGTCTCTGCGCAGACAGCCAGTGTGTGGCGTGCCCGTCGGCGCGCGGGCTCTTGGGCTGGAGCGAGAGCTGCGCGCCGGCGAAGGTCACGAGCTGTCGGCCCGGCGACTTCAGCTACTACAAGCTTGCTGGAGTGGACCATTTCCTGAGCAAGTACACAAAGGGTGAAGGGCCCGTGAAGGAGGGGGATTGCGGGGCCAAGTGCAACAAGGACTGCAAGTGCCAGGGTTATTTCTACAACCGAGAGACTTCTCGGTGTTGGATCGCTTACGAGCTCAAGACACTGACCAAGGTCGCTAACTCTACGCACGTTGGCTACATCAAAGTGCCCAAGCAATGAGTTTCACGTCTAGCTCGCGGATTGTATCATTGTCGTGTCGCTAATAAGAGAGAATGATGAAGCTTTCCTGTTACTTCTGTGCTTGTTGGTTTCTCAATAGCATGCAGCATGACGAGGGAATTATAAATTAGTAATAATATATGCTATTGGGTGTAATAGTGACAAAGCTATATCCCCTAAAACCCTTTGGTCTCACCCAAATTAATTCTATGATCTCAGTTAGAGGGACAAATAGATATCATCCTCCTAACCTTAAATTACATGTAATGAAGGGTCAAAATCAAGATTGCAGCACATCCAATTCTTCGTCGGTGAGTCTCTAAAAGTATTGTTGTGACCCTCTCGAGACAAACATGAGACATATCTTGAGAGAAGTTAATGGATAGCCAAGTAGACACAAATTGTCTCTTTCACAAGGCGGTACCTATGCCTAGCATGGGCCCTCCAAATCCTATCGATTGCAGTGCATTCAAGATAAGGCTAAGAGTCCCCACAAATTGATATAAAATCGGCGAAGGGTCTCGTATCAATGGAACAAGTGATCGTGATACTTTTTATATTATGTCAAAACAAGCACCGAAATAATTACTATTTCAGATTAAGGATGATCCTTAAATAAAATGAAGATTCTTTTATTTGATCTAGAAGTTTTAACTTTGTGGAATACAAGGTATACATATACGATATGTGAATATAATTTTCTACATCCCTAATTAGAAGAAAGCATTGGTGGCTAACAAATTATAAACATCACCCATATCCAAATTTTATTAAACATAAGTTGTCGGTGATGTTTATATTTGTAACCATCATTAGAAGACTGGACGGAGGAAGTCTCCTCCATTATGCTGCTATTTGGTTAGGCAAATATCAAAACATTGAACGTGTTGCTGAAATGTTAAAAGCTTTTGTAATTTTCGATACGCGCAACTTATTTAGTCGATAAAAGATCGATAAGTTTCAGCACTTGTAGGAAATTATTAACAGTCACTGGATTCTTTTAAATTACCAATTATTTCAATAATTTCCGCCATAATAACATGTTAGGTTTACTAACTTTTATAGAAAATTCCCAACTCTTATTTGACTCTGCTTACTGTTTCGGAAAAACCAATCGCTCCAATAATTTACCCACATTCAGTTGTAAAAGTTACAAATGCATTAAAGTTACAAATTTTAATAGGAAAGTACCATTCTTCATTTCAGTAAACTACCATCTAGTTTTTTCTTCACTAAGCTCTTATTTGAATGAATTTCGAACAATGATAGGATGGATTAGAAATTATTGACGACTCGATAAATTATTAACATATATCAGCAGGGCAACTAATGTGTCAAATTTACTATTAAAGTTGACGGTGCGTTAAAGTTGCTGACTCTTATAGGCAATTGCTAGCCTTGATTTGAGCCACTTATCCATTAATTTTATCTCTGCCAACTCCTATTTGAGCGAGTTTCCAGCACCCCTATGATGTTTTACAGATAACATATTGACTTAGCCTTAAAAAATTGGCCGGGGGTCATAGCTTGAGCTGTCCATGAAAATTGCCCGTCCATATATTATCGATATGGTCTAAGATAATGATAAGATACAAGCAATCTAATTGATGTGCCACTTGATTGTTATTTCACACAAAAGTAAGTCATATATCATATGTCACTGGGACATAATATAATATATATAGTAATCTCCAACATTATTAAAATATTTGCGCACTGCTTTAATCTATGTGTTCAGAGATGCATCGGGTCAATGAAGAATGATTCTGCCTTCCAAGGATGGAAGCTTATCTACTCGTGTTCAATAAATGAGGCCGCTCCATGTTCATCAAGGGACCCGTGGTTTTTGACGGATCACGATGTTCTAAAGCTGATCATCCCTAAGTAAGTTGGTCAACAAATGAGGCCGAAGACTCTCGTCACTTCATCCGGAAGGTTTCCTATAAATAGAAATTCCACCAATGCCCATCTCACACCAGTATCAAAGAATAATAACTCAGACATGTCTTCATCAATGTCGTCCCTACTGCACTCTCTTCTCTTGCTCTCCCTTTCATTCCTAGCTCGAGCTGTCGTCCCTCCCTCCGCTCAGTTCAAGTTCGTCAACGAGGGTGAGTTCGGGCCTTACATCGTCGAGTATGATGGCAATTACCGGACCACCAGCATCTATAGTTCCCCCTTCCAGCTGTGCTTCTACAACACCACCCCGAATGCCTTCACATTGGCCTTGAGGATGGCCACCATGAGGTCCGAGTCGCTCTTCCGCTGGGTCTGGGAAGCCAACCGGGGCAACCCGGTCCGGGAGAACGCGACCTTCGCACTCGGGGCAGATGGCAACCTTGTCCTGGCAGACGCCGACGGCCGGATTGCTTGGCAATCCCGCACTGCCAATAAAGGCGTCGTTGGATTCGAATTGCTCCCCAATGGCAACATGGTCCTCCGCGACGCCAAGGGCAAGTTCGTGTGGCAAAGCTTCGACTCTCCCACCGACACCCTCCTCGTGGGCCAGTCCCTGCGGGCCGGAGCGGTGAGCAAGCTCGTGAGCCGGGCCTCCGAGACGGACAACACGAATGGGCCGTACAGCCTGGTGATCGAGCCCAAGCAATTGTCTCTCTATTACACTAGCAAGAACTCTCCAAAGCCGCTCCTCTACTACACCTTCGCGAAATACATGTACATCGCCAACGAGTCGTTGGCCCAAGTGACCCTCAAAAGCGCGCCAGAGACCGAAGAGGGCTTTGCCTACGAAATCACTCTGACGTACGCAACGGCCAACAAAACGAGCGGCTTGGGCAGCGGGCTCATAGTGGGCCGCCCCAAATACAATTCCGCACTGACCATACTCCGGCTCGAGATCGACGGCAACCTCCGGGCCTACACTTACTACGACTCGGTGGACTACCGGGCATGGGACGTCACCTTCTCCCTCTTCTCTCGGGACGGGGACTGGGACACCGAGTGCCAATTGCCGAGCCGGTGCGGTCGCTTCGGGCTCTGCGCAGATAGCCAGTGCGTGGCATGCCCGTCCGCCCATGGGCTCTTGGGCTGGAGCGAGAGCTGCGCGCCGGCGGAGGTGACGAGCTGCCGGCCAGGCGGCTTCAGCTACTACAAGCTCGTCGGGGTGGACCATTTCCTGAGCAAGTACACAACGGGTGAAGGGCCCGTGAAGGAGGGGGATTGCGGGGCCAAGTGCAACAAGGACTGCAAGTGCTTGGGTTACTTCTACAACCAAGAGACTTCTCGGTGTTGGATCGCTTACGAGCTCAAGACACTGACCAAGGTCGCCAATTCCTCTCACGTGGGCTACATCAAAGTGCCCAAGAAATAAGTCTTTAAACTTGTTTGTCCCTCTGTTTTTTTTTCTGTCGGAGCTTGGGCTCTTGTTTTCTTGTTCTTTCTCTTTTCTGTATGCGGGGCAACTTGTGTTGTCGTGGTATCGGCGCCAAATCCAATGAACAGGATGACGAAGCTTTTTCTATTGCTTCCGCATGACGAGAGAATGATAACGTTGGCAAAGTTACATCCCCAAAAACCTTTTGCTCCGTTAAAGTGAACTATTGGATTCTCAGTTGGAGGGACAATACAAATAAAGATCATCATGACAACCTTCAATCGCATGTAATGAAGGGTAAAAAATCAAGAACGCAACACATCTGTCTTTCCCCACCGGCAAGTCGCTAAAAGTATAAATAATTTTAATAATAATGTCGGCAATTCGAAATTTGTGATTAGCTGTCAAATTCCTTTTAAATGTAGATTAAAGGTCAAACAAATATCTGGATCTTTTTTCCTTCAGTACATGATAAGCACGTTGTTCTTAGTCGATTGCTTTTGTCGGCAATGTGTGAATCTACCCAAGCTTCCTCATTGGTGATTGAATTACATATTGTTTTCCATCGACTATCATGATTACATTATTGTTCAGGGCTTCATAGAACTATTTACCTATTAGTACCTTCAATTTGTCGTGAACTTCCCATTCTACTCAACTTATTCACCCTTTAGGGTCTATCTGGTCTTTTCAAGTCGTTTCACTTAGCACTTTGGGTTACTTCAATGGTGATAAGCATTTCTCAATTTGATGTCGTCCGAAATGACACAACATATCCATTTATTAGGATATAAATCATAATATATAGTTTTGCCAATATCAAAGTATTGCCATATATTGGTCTCACCAAAGTCCATATACCTTTACCAGATGAACCATAAGTGTACAATTATGAATTAAGGGTTAATACCACCAAAATCCCTAAATTAAATCCAATATGTCCTAAATTTTGTATTGCTAAAAATCTTAGACTATAGCTACGATGATGTCAATATCCCACACTTTATTTTTATGTCGCCAAAATGCCAAAGGTATCTACATTTTGACATCACAATCCACATTTGTCATGCTAATACAAGTCTAGAAGATTTGTGACACAATAAAAAAAGAGTTTGGGATATTGGTGTCGCAATGGGTAAAGTTTATGACTTTTTAGTGACAAAAATTCGTTTTAGGTATTGGTATCTCAATGGTACAAGTTTGTGAGTTATGGAAAAACAGAAAACAATTGCAATATTGGTATCTTAGTAGGTATAATTTAAGATTGCTTTCCGTACTTTTCCTAAAATTAACATAAAGTGATAATTATTAACTAATCAGTAATGACACAGCCGCATACCATCTCACTATGTCAACATGCAGACACCACGCATTTCATCATTCTTTCTATAGTCGTATGTGAGTATTAAATGCAGTGAACAAATATCTTCTGCGTTTCTTTTTATAAATAAAACGTGTGTATATCTTTGGTAGTCTCATCATTTTAGTAATAATTTAAAATATTAAGCTAAAACTTGTCTCCTCATCTATGATGGTGAATCAGAGAGCCTTCGAAGTGCACCGACAGATTTATGCTTTATAAGGAATTTTTAACAAGGAAACAAAAACAAAGAAGAGGAAGAAGAGTGTGTGTGTGTTGTCATCAACTCGTGGTTCCTCATCTATTTCCACTGGCATCGACCGACACTACCCCAGCCTGGTTGCTTCTCGCGTGATGCGAGGACTCGATCCATCCCCCCAGAGTCAATAACGACAAGATTGAAACCGATCCGACCTCCAATTTGTCCTACTTGCAAGAACGAAAAGGTGCTTCGATCGTGTGCCTTCTCTTGACGACCGGAGAATCACCGGATAAATTGCGGAGTAGATAAATCAAATCCGGATGCCACTATTGCTTCGCCTGGCGATTACGGACTTAGACCGGCTTCTAGCCAACCCGGGGCACCATAGCATGACAAGAGTAATGGAGGGTCGATATATCGAAACATAATCACTTTGTTGGTTGGGAACTGTGCTCAATTACTTTTTTCCCCTAAGTACAATGAGATAAATGTCATGTGGCAGTGAAGAAATACTGACAATTCTCTCAATTCTTCATAACTATTAAGATTGAGCATAAATATGTCACTTTAAAACATACGGAATTATAAAATTCTCTCTGCTGCATACATCTTGTCTCGGTATCAGATCTCAAATGATCTTGAAATTTTTTTGAGTACATCGATAATACCCAGTAAACACCCGAAGCTCACTTTGCATGTCGCGTTGTTCTCTTTGTTTTCCCCCGATTATTACGAATATTTTCATCATTGAAACAAATCATGGATAGAGCTGCTCGTATAAAAATATTCTGATCGATTCTTTCATATGCAATCTATATAGGCCAAAGATGCACGGGGTGAATGATGGATGAACTGCCTTCGATGGATGGAAGCCCATCTATTAAATGTTCAATCAATGAGGACGGCTCCATGTTCATCGATTGCCCGACGGTCTTGACAGATCACACTGTCTAAAGCTGATCGCCACCAAGTTGGTCAATAAAAGAGGCCAAAGACTCTCGTCACTTCTTCATACTCAGGCTCTAATATAAAAAGGAAACGCCACCTATGCCCATCACATGCCAAAGATCAAACAGGAATAACTCAACATGTGTTCATCAATGTCTATACTCCACTCTCTTCTCTTGATCTCGCTTCCATTCCTAGCCCAAGCCGTTGTCCCCCGCTCCGCTCAATTCAAGTTTGTCAACGAAGGAGAATTCGGGCCTTATAACGTCGAGTACGGCGGCGATTACCGGGTCACTCGCATCGCCAGTGCCCCATTCCAAATGTGCTTCTACAACACCACCCCCAATGCTTTCACATTGGCCTTGAGGATGGCCACCACGCGGTCCGAGTCGCTCTTCCGCTGGGTCTGGGAGGCCAACCGGGGCAACCCGGTCCGGGAGAATGCGACCTTCGCGCTCGGGGCCGACGGCAACCTCGTCTTGGCCGATGCCGACGGTCGAGTTGCGTGGCAATCCCGCACTGCGAATAAAGGTGTCGTTGGGTTCAAATTGCTCCCCAATGGTAATATGGTCCTCTATGACTCCAAGGGCAATTTCGTGTGGCAAAGCTTCGACTCTCCTACGGACACCCTCCTCGTGGGCCAGTCCCTGCGGGCCGGGGCAGTGAGCAAGCTCGTGAGCAGAGCCTCCGAGAAGGACAACTCCAACGGGCCCTACAGCCTGGTGATTGAGCCCAAGCAATTGTCCCTCTACTACACGAGCAAGAACTCCCCAAAGCCACTCCTTTACTACACATTCGCCGAATACATGCACGTCGCCGACGGGTCGTTAGACCAAGTGACCCTTGACATCCAGCCGGATTCCGACGAGGGCTATGCCTATGAAATCGTCTTAAAATACGCGGCGGCCAACCAAACAAGTACTATGGGCAGTGGGCTTATATTGGGCCGGCCCAAATATAATTCCACGCTGACCATTCTCAGGCTTGGGATGGACGGCAACCTTCGGGCCTACACTTACTACGACAAGGTAGACTACCGGGCATGGGAGATCACCTTCTCTCTCTTCTCTAGGGATGCAGACTGGGACACCGAGTGCCAATTGCCGAGCCGGTGCGAGAACTTCGGGCTTTGTGCAGACAGCCAGTGCGTGGCGTGCCCATCTGCCCGCGGGCTTTTGGGCTGGAGCCAGAGCTGCATGCCGGCGAAGGTCACGAGCTGCCGGCCCGGTGACTTCAGCTACTACAAGCTTGTCGGGGTGGACCATTTCCTGAGTAAGTACACAAGGGGTACTGGGCCTGTGAAGGAGGGGGACTGCGGAGCCGAGTGCACTAAGGACTGCAAGTGCTTGGGTTATTTCTACAACCAGGAGACTTCTCGGTGCTGGATCGCTTACGAGCTCAAGACTCTGACCAAGGTCGCTAATTCCTCACACGTGGGCTATATCAAAGTGCCCAAGCAATGAGCTTTAAGTCTTTGTATCTGCCAGAGCTTGGGTCCTTCTTTTCTATGTTCGAAGCAACTTGTGTGATCGCGGTATCGCCAATAAGAGAGAATGATCAAGCTTTCCTCTTGATTCTGCCCTCGTTAGTTTCTCATTCTGATAAGAAAATATTTTTTTTTTTTGGTAACCGAGGTGTCCGGGCCAGCTTGCGCGCACCTCGACTATTCCTCGGGAGAGACTAGCACAGCAAATT
This sequence comes from Melaleuca quinquenervia, assembly GCA_030064385.1. Taxonomy (NCBI): domain Eukaryota; kingdom Viridiplantae; phylum Streptophyta; class Magnoliopsida; order Myrtales; family Myrtaceae; genus Melaleuca; species Melaleuca quinquenervia. Next base: position 27,084,857 of record CM057723.1, on the reverse strand, counting down.
ACCGTCATGACCCTGATAAGAAAATATTCGGTGGTTGCATAATGCGTAACACGTATTTTCCCGCTTGGACCAATCACAAATTGACACGTGTATCGCAAAAGCTGCTCAAAAACTGTCATGCATTTATGGATGATAAGACATTTGAGAAAAATTTTATCTTCTTTTATTTTACGATACCACATGTCAATTTGTGATTAGTCCGAGTGAAAAAAATGAGCGCCACATCATCCAAATGATATAGCGCTATGCAATCACTGAATATTTTCTCAATTTTGATGCAATATGTCGAGTGCATCCAAAATTAACTCTTGGAATCTCAATTGGAGGGACAATTACAGGTCATCATGGCAATCCTGCTCTATTTGGGCCCTAATAAGCAATGGGCGGAGGCCTCGGGGTCTTTCATGTGTGTAATATTAGACGCGGCTACATTTTTGCCTGCATTTTATTACTCTTCGTGTCTCAGACTCAGTGACATGCATTTCATGGATAAAGTCTTGTTCCTGCTCAAGATCTAATAAAAAGGAAAGCTGTTCGGGAATGTTTTGGTTAGCGCTTTACCAACTCGGTCTGTCCTGCATTCAACTTAGCATTGGTAACAATTGCAGTATTTGCTCTCCAAGATAAGCGTTCCTAGATTCAGCACATCGATTTGAATCACTAGCCAATCTTCATTTGAAGTCGGGTTTTGTCATCTACATCCTTTTTGATTCAATTGAGACGATCCTCTGGCCCTGAAAGCTTTTGATGGAGTGAAACTTGAACGTGATAAAGCAATGAACTTAAGCAGACATCTAATGATCAAAAACGGTACACAATCCCTAATTGGATACGTACCCTGGTTTGGAGCTGATCTGCCTTATTGGAAACCATAAGGAAGATGTTATTATATGCTTCACTATAATGGACCGTCCTAGTCCATTTCAAAGACGAAGTCCTATTTGGTGAAAGTGAGGCATTGGAATCATATGCCTTAAACCATATAAATGTAGGTCACCACGGGACCGTGACACAGGAATATTTCTGGTTCTTGATTCGTGGCCCATATGTGTTACTCTATCTTTTTCTTCAATAATTGAATCAATCATTGTTTTTGCTCGCTGATCACACAGTTTCCAGATTCCTCTTGAAACGATGGGTGTTCAATCATGCTTTGGCTCTGTTGGCCCTGTAGTAACCACTTGAGCCAAAAAAATCTTCTTCTAGCGTATTCACTGCTCGCTAGAACATATTCATTTGCCCAATGAAGATCTTTTTCTAGTTCGCTGAAGAACTCTCAGTTTTATCTCCGACTCCGAGGAGCAAAAGCCACAAGAAAGCAAAGATGACTACTGGGGCAGGAGTGAGCTTGACAAATGGGAAGCTGATGGTGTCGGGCCAATACGTGTTATCCGACGTGCACGACAATGTTTTGTTGACTCCCGTGGCCTCTAACGATGATGTGCTGTGTGATGGGGGTTTCATTGGGGTCAAATCTGATCACAAGGGCAGTCTCAGGGTCTTCCCTGTTGGAAAGCTTCTGTAAGTATGCAGTCAACTTTTCTTGTTGCTTCTTTAACGGGGGTCATTTCCTATCCAATTTCATAAATTTTCCATAGTTGCCTTACATAATGCAGCGAAAGAAAACCAATAAAATTTTCAAAATCCAAGAAAATGTGTGCTTATTGTGAGATCGGTAGTAATTCAGGCTCATGCAGTATTCTTGGCCACTGTATTCAAATATAGACTAGTAGTCGTCGTCATTGTTGCTAGTAATCTCATCATAGCAATAGGAGTTGCACAGTTCGACTGTATAACGACGGAATGGACCCAGGTAGGCAGTGGCTAAATGAGCTCTTTTCAGGTATCTCTTCGTCGGTGTACAATGCTTGATTTATAAATAGACTAAAAGTAGCCAAATAGGCATACCTGGGTTGGATGAATTGTTTGATAGAAAGAAGACGAATTCCGTGTGGTAGAGTTTACACTTTCATTGTAAATAAAATGAGCGATTTATCAAAAGTAAGTAGGCATAACTTTAAAGGCCTTCCCTGGCAAGAATTCTGTATTTACTTTTGGCTTAGTTGCATCAGCTGCTAAAGGAGTGATTTTCTCCAAATATGCATAAGATTTGCCTCGAGCTAGCTGAAAAACAGCATTGGCCCATCTAGGTACAAATTACTCTTCTGAGATTTAGATTTTAATTTCACTATTTAGTTCAATATCAGAAGTTTGACCTTTGTGTTTAGCGTCTCTTCACTGTTTTGTGGAGCAAATGGTTTGGTTGCCAACTTAGCATGTGGCAGTCTGATTTAGTTCTTCCTTCTGTGCAAGTGCCTGTGGTTCTGTGTAACCGATTACTCAAATGGGTAGATTTTCTGATTTGCAGGGGTTTACGTTTCATGAGTCTTTACCGCTTCAAGATGTGGTGGATGACGCAGTGGATGGGCACCTGTGGCTGCGACATTCCCTTCGAGACCCAATTTTTGTTGGTTGAGGTCCGCAAAAGCTTGTGCTCGGACAATGCAAGAACAGGAAGCGACGGACTAGATGAGCAGGAAATGTACATTGTCTTCCTACCACTCCTTGAAGGGGATTTCAGAGCCGTTCTGCAAGGGAACGAACAGAACGAGATGGTCATCTGCTTGGAAAGTGGTATGCAGTGAAAAGCATCTGTCTTTGCCAGACCGGTTTACATACCTTTTAGCTCGGCTGCACTTGGGTAACTGCTGGTTTATTGCAGGTGATCCTTCCATTGATACCTTCGATGGAAGTCATCTAGTATTTGCAGCGTCCGGATCAAACCCTTTTGACGTTGTTACCTATGCTGTCAAGTAAGTTCATGTCCTAAAATAGCTGCTGAGCATTCTAGACAACCAGAAGTACCAAATTATGAATTAATGTGTTTTGCATTGACATTTAGTTGGTGTTGCCATCTCCCATTATTTTGGTTCCGAGTGGTTCATTGAAAAAGGCTTATTTTGACAAATCGTCCAAGCATTGAGTTATATGTAATGTGCAGGGCCGTCGAACAATCTCAGAAGACGTTTTGTCATCTTGAGAAGAAAAAGGTAGTAATTCCTCCATATTAGCAACTTAGAGCAATTATAGGTTTTGTGAGACATATTAGGAATCTTCATCTTGTGGACTTCCATTGATTCCTTGTGGTTCAGATCCCTGATATGATCAATTGGTTTGGCTGGTGCACATGGGATGCCTTTTACACCGACATCACAGAAGAAGGCCTGAAGCTAGGATTAGAGAGGTTCCATCCCTTCCTTGACACTGAAATGTAACAGCACAGATCTGAAATTCTCGGACACTGATTAACATGAGAAATTGTGGCAGCTTCAAGAAAGGCGGGATCACCCCAAAGTTCCTTATAATTGATGATGGATGGCAATCAGTTGCAATGGATCCCACAGGCATTGAATCAAAAGCTGAGGACACTGCCAAGTGAGAAGCTTTTTGCAGTTTTATAGGGATAAGCAGAGTTCCTTTTCATCAACTTACTTTATCGCTGTTACCTTGTCTCACAGCTTCGCTGACAGATTGGTAGACATCAAAGAGAACCACAAGTTTCGAAAGCATCCCAAGGAAGGGCACCCAGAGAAAGAATTGGGCTGTGGACTCCAGTGCATCATTGCCGAAATGAAAGAGCAATATGGTCTGAAGTATGATCTGCTACTCGAGATGTTGATCAGGTGTTATAGAGGTGCCTATGGGTCAAGATTTTTGCTGTTATCATTCTGTTAAATTTTTGGCAGGTATGTCTATATGTGGCATGCTATAACCGGGTACTGGGGTGGCATTAAACCGAATGCCGCTGCGATGGAACATTACAGAGCCAATTTAGTGTATCCTATCTCATCTCCCGGTGTTCGAGCAAATGGTATCTGTTATGTGCTTAAAAGTATTATGACTAACGGAGTTGGCCTGGTGAAGCCAGAGAAGCTTATGACTTCTACAATGATCTTCACTCGTATCTCGCATCGGCTGGTGTCGACGGAGTCAAAGTAGATGCTCAAACCATCCTTGAAACTCTCGGGATAGGCCATGGTGGACGAGTGAATCTTGCTAGAAAGTATCACGAAGCACTAGAAGCGTCTATTGCCCGTAACTTCTCAGACAATGACATCATTTCTTGTATGAGCCATAACACAGACGGTTTATACAGGTCATCTTTCCATCTAGAATTTCTTACATTGGATCATGATGAGCAAAAGGCAAGACTCACCAACTTTTCAAGCACCTGACATCTAAATGACTGTGCAGTGGGAAGAAAACAGCTATAATGAGAGCATCGGATGATTTTTTCCCTAGAGATCCCGCATCACACACGATTCATGTTGCATCTGTTGCATATAACTCTACTTTTATTGGGGAATTCCTGCAGCCAGACTGGGATATGTTCCATGTAAGTTTTTGCCTTTTCTAAGACTATATAACAATGTGAGTTTCATGCATTCCATTTTATCTAATTCGAGATAGTTTGTAAAAACCTTAGAGCCAGCATCCAATGGCCGAATATCACGGAGCAGCACGTGCAGTTGGTGGATGTGCCATTTATGTTAGGTAAAATACTGGTCAGGATTTCTCATCTCCAGTCCCTCTTTCTCATTTCTAACGTGTTTGTATTTGAGAATGCAGTGACAAGCCCGAATGCCATGACTTCAATCTACTCAAGAAACTCTCACTACCTGACGGTTCAATACTAAGGGCACAGTTACCAGGGAGGCCAACAAGGGATTGCTTGTTTTCTGACCCTGTTAGAGATAAGAAAAGGTGAAAATATATGAACTCTTCAGCCCTCTGATTCCAAACTTCTTTGTTTGTTATCCCCGACTGCTTAATTTAGCTCCGAGTTCCCAAAATTTTCTTATTGCAGCCTTTTGAAGATATGGAACTTGAATAGCTTCTCCGGAGTAATTGGTGTTTTCAACTGTCAAGGAGCTGGTTGGTGTCCAGTCACAAAAAAGCCACTTATCCATGATGAACACGTAGAGACCATCACTGGGTCTATTACTGCAAAAGATGTGGACTATCTGCAAAGGGTTGCGGGTGATGGATGGAGCGGCGATACTATAGTGTATTCCCATCGTGGAGGTAAATAGTGCTTCGATTTTACATGTCGTTTGACTCGGTTTATGGGAAGTTTCCACCTAATTCACTCCATGAACTTTTTTTGCTTCCTTCGATGATCGCATTAGGAGAGGTGGTTTACCTTCCGAAGAATTCATCCCATTCCATTGCGCTGAGTGCTCGAGAGTACGAGGTTTTCGCTGTCGTTCCAGTTAAAAGCTTGTCGAATGGAGCGAAATTCGCTCCTATAGGTCTCCTTGAGATGTTTAACTCCGGAGGAGCAATCAGTGATTTGAAGTATGAACTTGATGAACCTATGACTGTTTCCATGAGAGTTCGAGGATGCGGTATGTTTGGAGCCTATTCATTGGCTCGGCCTATGACGATATTGGTCAAGTCCCGGGAAGTGCCATTTGAATATAGACAAGGAAATGGTCTAGTGACCTTTGCTCTTGAAGTTCCAGATGATGATTTGTATCTTTGGAGCATAATCATCAAGTTCTAAGCTTTGAGTAACAAGTTCTTGACTGAACTGAAATGATTTCTTGTATATGAGCTGAAGAAGTAGTGATTACGGAGAACTTCAAGCTCGTGATGATTGATCAATCACAGTCTGAAAGCTCAGAACAATCAAGATTGCCCATCACTTACTAAAGTTTCTGATTCACCCAGCATTATCATCGAGAAGCATAAACACAAGCTTAAACACAGCATGACCATTTTTAAAATCCAAGAAAACCAAATTAAATGACCTATCATTATTTGAATTCCACATGCAACACGGCAATAGAAACGCATAAACATCATTTGCTGCCAACCATGTGCTGATGCATGCTAGATCTATACGACGATAAACGCAACAGAGAGAATAAGACTAGGCGACTACAGTTCAGATTAAAGAAACCACCAAATAACTGTGGCTCTGATTAAAGAAATAGAGCCACATTGTCTATGACTGGGACATTATGGCCAGCTGAAGTCTCTGGAGATCCTGAAAGTGCTGTGGCGAAATTGAATGAGACACCGTTCCAATAATTCAGTATCTTAGCATTTTCCCCTCTACAAAGTCAAACCATTACTGCCCCAAAACAACGAAGCCGTGAAAGATCTCACTTGACATAATGGATTCAGATGCTATAATACTCGCTCACACGTCATGTGAGCCTATCAACTTCTGTTGATGCGCATTGCAAACCTACCACGACATGCCGGTTCGTCCATATACTCAAATCGCTATAGCAGCACGAATGTGGGATTCGATGATGCTTGCTCTCTCGTCCTCCTTTTCCCTTTACAAAATTTGGTGACAGACCTGTCAACTTCATTTTGCAGGCGTGCCACAACATGCTGATTCGTTGTGTAAACTAAAACCACTGGCAGAATGAATATTGACGCCATTATCCTTGCTCTCTTGTTCTACCGGGTCGTCGAATTCAGCTGACGAGCCTTGTAGACTTACCGTGACATGCCAATTCATTCGTATAATCAAATCGACACAGTTTGACCCGTTTGCAGCCAAATAACATCAAGCGGAGTCTCCTTTCAACAGCATCTGATGTCTCGCCACTTTATGGGCATGCTTAGTATGAAGATTATTGCCACACGACTGTATGCGCTTCTGTTAATTGGCTCAAAATCCTGAAACTAGGAGGTGGGTTAGCGAATGCGAGATCCTGAGAAGATGTAAACATCTAAATTTGATAATCAGCATTGCTCGCAGCATTTTCGCGACCTCAGCAGACAATGAGTTAATGAAAGAGCTTTGAATGACTATGCCTCCACTCCTAAAAGTATTCCATATTTTCCTTATCCACTTTCATTCCGCCTCTTTGCCTCCCCATCGCAAGCAGAGCCTAAAGGTATCTACTGATTGAGGGTTCAACTTTGCACGATTTTTGCTTAAGCTAATGAGTTATAGGCTTATTATGATATAGTAATTACTCCGTACCATACTAGTTTTCTGATGCTAGAGAGATCGCCGAGATAAAGTCCAATTTTAAGTCCGATAATATATTAATTTGAATCTACCTTCATTAAAATGCTTAAGCTAATGAGTTATAGGCTTAATACAATATAGTAATTACTTCGTACCATGGTAGTTTTTTTTTTTTATGTATGATATTTATAATACAACTTACATATATATCTCATGATAACTAAGTCAGATTTTGCCTGTTCACCCTTATTAGTCACATTTTCATGCGCCGCATCCAATCCGGCTTGAAGGTGGGAAGGGTGATGAAATACCGCATGCCGCTTGACAATGAGGTGCATATATTTTTTATATGCATTTAGTCTTCCTCTATTCATTAATTTAACCTTTTGAGTTTGACTTTTTATCTTTCAAACTTAGAGAATCTGATATTACACTCGTTGCGTGCCTAAGTGTACACTCGGAGCACACTTATTCCGTGTCCTTTGATTTTTTTAATAACTATTAAAATTCTTCTCTCAACCTTGATTTCAAGTATTGTCCATCTCATTTGATAACCACCTCAGTCAGTTCCATTATCATGTAGTTTACAAGGTGGTGGCAGCGACAACCTCTGTGCGACGGCCGCCTCCTACCTTGTAGCCCACAGAGCAGCACGACAACACATGAAAAGCCATGTAGACAACCACGTCAATGTCAACAGCTCTCTCTCCGGCACACCAAACCTCTTCGGCAATCTATCCAGGTTCCTTTCTTCTTCTTCTTTTTATATCCAAACTCAGAGTTGACTTTCTCAACGTTTGAAATGATAGATAGGGAACTTCTTAGAGATATCGAGATGCTTCCCTTGATTTTTTTCCATCTCTCGTGATGTTGCACGTATCCATGAGATTCTCCATCTCTTTTTCTAATTATGCACATGCTTAATCAACATAATCACCCAGAGAGTCATACGAGAAAACTTAAAAAAAACGAGTTTATGTACTTTTTATTAGAACATATGGAAACACGCAGAAATTTCGCATTCCTCTTTTTTTCCACCTGTGTCATGCTTTCTGCGGAGGAGGAGGGGGGGGGTGGAAATGCCCACTTTGACTTTGAAATCATGCTACGTGAATGGACCAAAAGGGCTGGTGGCCCGTGCAATTTCCACCGCCTTAGCGGACCTACACAAATCGTCCAAATTCGTCTCTTGTGGGCACTAAGATGTGAAAATTTCTCGTCCAAATTGGCAAAATTGAAGACTTGCGTGGCAACCCTCGATTCACGATTGGCTGCTCATTTATTTCTAGTGGACTTTTTGTGGGATCCGGATCACCTAATCTGTATGGAACCAAATCGAGTGATCTTTCAATGAGAGCCGTCCGCTGTCCGATGATCGGATAACTCCTATTAAATAGGAGGTCCAGTTTGTTTAAATAAAATTTGGGCCGTCCGATCAAGTAGGGAACCTGATCCTCTTTTTGTGGTTCTGTCCAATCTCGAGGGGCCAATCGAGAACCAGTAAAATATGCAGAGGATTTCGTCCGAGCGATGCGATCCGCTGTGCACGTCTGGACAATGGTCACGGATCTCGGGAAATTCCAAAAGTGACGTCCGAGATTGAAGCCGAATGATTTTTTGTACCTTTGGAAATCGAACTTGGTCCAAAGTCAAGGCCATGGGAGTGGCCCCCCTCGTCGTCATAATTGAAGCGTGCAGCAATTCACGGGCGGTGGGGGATCCACTCCATCCATTCTTGACTTTCTTCATCGAATTCCAATAATGCCGGAGGACTTCCAAAGAAGGTCGATTGTTTCTTCTCCTTCTTCTTTTTCCCCCCATTTTTTGAGGTCAAGGTGGTAAAAAAAGGAAATCTCCAAACATTAAAAATATAAGAAAGAATTAATATAGATAGCCTCTATATTCTTTTTTATGACCGGAAAATCCACCGTCGGCCCTCATGTCCCAAAAGGCCAGACCCCCCAACACCATAACTCTCACTTAAGACACTACCAATGGTAAGTTTCGAGCTCTCGACCTCGATGATGAAAGAGAAACTCTTAACCAATATAGATACCTACCATTGGATTAGCCGCTATATTCCTCCACTTCTATTTTTGAAAAATCCACATTGGATACCCTAAAGAGAAGTATGAAGAATTAATGGAGGTGTGAATTCGATATCATTACAAAATCTCGAGGGTGGAAATGAAGAATATCTTAATTAGAGCGTGCAAATTGTTAGATCTCAAAACTTGAAGAACGGATGTTGAGATTGAAGGAAAAGCTTATTGCGGTTTCATTGGAGTTTTTCGGAAGAGAATATCGACTTGAGAGAACGAGCAAAGGAGGGCTTAGAAGAAAACTAGTTTTTTAATCTCCTTTTAATCTTTCATTCTTCTTCTATGTTGATGCAAACTTAATAATCTCTCTTATCCAGTGAATAATAAATAGTAAAACTTTACAAAACTTGTATGCAGTATCCCTCGGAATGCTCTGTGATGAATTTTCTAATTCCTTTTAAAATAAATTAACCTTTTTAATAACTTTTTTAAAAATGATTCAGGAGTTAAATACACTTAAAAAACAAAATATAAAAAAATTTTGCTAATATTTCACCATCTATTTCCGGGGTCAATATCGGTTTCCGCAAGATAGGGTTTCTCTTCTCTTTCAGAGCTCCTCTTTCACGCCCTATTTTCCCAGTCGAACTCTTGCCTTGAGATGGAAATCCATTAGAGTCAAGACTTGCCATCAAAATCGAACTTATGTTCTTTCTTTCCCCTTAATTTTTGTTCATTTTCTTCACTACCTCATCTCATACTTCGGAATTTTAGATTTGTGGAATTTCTAGTCTTGCTTACGACGCCTACGGAGCAACCAAATATCTTCATTAACGTGCAGCTACGACCTTAGACACTTAGCTGTTCATTACTCTATTCAATTCGTATAATGTAACGAAAAAGAAATTGTCCAGGAAAATTTAAAGTTATATCCCGCATGGCCTCTTATATTATTGTTAGTATAAATAGTGATCGGGGATTAGTGCAGCAAGCCTCTACACAGCACGACGACATGAAGATATTCAAACTCGACATATGGCACGACAAGTATGAAACGAGCCCAATGGACGATCGACATGTTGTCATTGATTTAAAATAAAATAATGTAATTTTCAGCAAGTTGAATTGTTCTAATGGTAAGACGAATCGGCACGAATGTTGTATGTCGAAGTTGACAGAGGAGTAATATTTTGGACCTTGACGTTACATGCCATTCTTCTTATAGGATAGCCCGTCAAACTTATCAATCTTCTTTTTTCTATGGCGGCCGGCTATGAGCATCACTTTTCCGACCTATCACCATGGCTTTTAGTTTTCACTCCGCGTCTCACTTAATTACGATTATTACCATATTTATTGGCTCTAGCACCCTTAAGCGGTTGACAATTAACGTATTTTATTGCATGAAAAATGAGGAAAAGAAGATCTCATGACGTCATAAATTGCGGATGCCCTAACGTTTCCGGGTTGGCGGCATGCGGCATGACCTCATCCTATGGAATGTCCGTGGCATCTTTATCAAGCATGCGCGCATGATTCTACCTAAATTTGTTTGATATTCTAATTTCTTTGGAGTGTTGGACTCTCTCTCTCTCCATGAAACTACATAGCACGCTTTGAAGGCCGACACTACTAGACTTCTTCTTCTGCTTTCTTTTTATTTTTGGATTCACCCACTTTGAAAAATCTTCCCAAACTTCAAAGGATTGACGCTATTGGCTATCGACCAATTGAAGGATTAGAAAAACATCGGGTCTATTCAAATTTATTTTGCAAATTGTATGTATCAAATGACGTGACGGATTGTTATTGCACCCTAAATGATGATGTAGATTGTTATTGTGCACTAATCGAATATGGTCCATTTCCCGTTATTCCTTCGGAGTACCAAGATGCAGTCGTTTATTTGATTGTCCTCTTGTAATTCGGTGCATCGCTTGATAGGTATGCCAATTTATAGGCCAACTTTAATTTACCTAGCCAACACCATTAAAAGTGATTGGGACATCGCATCTTAAAGGCGTGAAGCTTACGGTGCTTATTTCTATTTGACAAAACTACTTAAGTTGGATCATATGAAATAATTTCTTGCGTACTTGTTGGGTTTTAGCCTTTGACTAAACCCAGGAGACAAACATAATTTGATAAAGGGAAAATTAGCGGGCTGCATGGTCTTGAAGGTTTCGTCATCTTGCTCCCTTTCTCCTACCCTCAATAATACCAATCAACCCTTTTTTTTTAAATACATATATGTAAAGATTCGGTAATGTTTTCTAATGCTTGTGCATTTGAGAAGGAAGAACATGATGGGACTCAAACTTTAGTCTTTATTCCAAGCTCATTAGTAATATGGAACATGCTACTTATACATCATACATAACCCCCCTTCCCTAGATAGCCCTCCAACTAAAGTACTTAGTCTTTCATAAACAAAGAAGACATCATCACCTCATGGCATTTTGTATTATTCCTCTTACTTTGGAAGCCATGCCCTTCCCTAGATAGTCCTCCCACTATAGTTTTCAGTCTCCTATCAACCAGAGAAGCTCCTCCCCTCCCTCCCTCTCCCTCCTTTAGGAATGCCAATCCAGGACTTAATGTGAATAATTTAGGGATTCGCTTTTATCTTATCAATGCTTGTATGATGTGAGAAAAGAAGAATATGGCGACACTCGGAGTTTAATCTGTAATTTAAAAGTTCATTAATCATTTGCGATTTGCACTTAAAAACATTCCTCGTGTGCTTAACATTCTGTAGGGTTCCTCTCACATTGGAAGTTGTGTCCTTCCCTAGATAGTCCTCAAATTAGACGTTTCTAGTCTCCCACTAGTAAAGAAGACATGCTTTTGATTTAGTTTAATTCCAATTCCATCATTAGATTCACCCCATCACAACATATAACTGAGCAAGTCCAGTCCCATCATTGGACTCATCCCACTAAAAAGATGAATTCTCATGTCAATAGAAGAGTTACTTTTCTTAGCATTGAGCTTTATTTAATTCCACCCACCTTAGAAAAGGAAAACTACCCGCTACACCCCCGACACGTATAATTCCAATACATATGATTCATTGAATCATGTAAATCCACGTGACGTCTAACATCTCGATGTTCACTAACTTCGCTGCTCATGGTGGAGGTGATATTAACTACTAGTCCTCCTTTTAACAATTTGTCCACAATTAACACCATCCCATCTCCATAATTACATTGAGAAATTATGCAATAACCTGCACGTCTGAAATGCACAGCAATATCGTTTTCGTTTTTATTTTTGGATGGGATGATATTTTCGAGATTTCTTAAGAACATGATGGTCAATCTCCCGTCTCGCATTGCACCTGCATAATTTTGTTTTATATTACATGCTCAATTAAAATCAGAATTAAATCGCGTTTCCAAAAAACGAAGCGCGGAATATCATGCAAATAGCTTTTATTTCCTCTTTGGACAAAGGAATTAATGGCAAAAACGTTGAATTCCTTTTCTTTCTTTTTTTTCCCTGGAGTCCGAATTCGAACTCGAAGGGTCGATTCCAAAGAGAAATTCCACGTCGGACGAATCACCGAAGCCACGAAGGGCATATTCCCTCTCACCCTCTCGGAATCTAGAGAGAGAGAGAGAGAGAGAGAGAGTTGCATGTTTCGTGGGCGAACAGGGAACATTAATTTTGCCGACGAGGAGAGAGAAACGACAAGCTCACATGCAGATTTTAGAGAGAGAGAGAGAGACTTTTTGAGGTTTTGACGAGCCTTTTTGATCCGGGACTGTCTATAAATTGACATCCCGCGCCCTCCTCTGGATCTCACACTTCTCTCTCTACTGAATCCTTCGTCGATCTTCTTCCTCTTCCTCTCCTCCTCTCTCTCCAATCTCAGTCTCGGTAGCTTTTACATCAGGTACATTTTCTTCGACAACTGTGGTCCCATCTACATCCATGTCTGCGCCCCGAATCGGAAGCATCTTTCACTCTCGCCGAGAATCCTCTGTTTTTCGACCGATCGGCATTGACTTTTCGGGACTGCCCGATCCCAAATTCCGTTGCTACGGCTCTTGATTGATCCGATTCTGTGCCTGTGATGAGAAGTTAGGTCGTCGGGCTTAATTTCTTAACTAAAGTTCTCTGGTTTTCTCGGTGATCGCAGCGACGGACCTCTCGGATTGAGAGGATGGCGAATCGGAATGTGGAGAAGCTGGCGTCCATCGATGCGCAGCTCAGGCTTCTGGTTCCGTCGAAGGTGAGCGAGGATGACAAACTGGTGGAATACGATGCCCTGTTGCTGGACCGGTTCCTCGATATTCTTCAGGACTTGCACGGCGAAGATCTCAAGGAGACGGTACGAAATTCGACTCTTCTTTCCGCGGACATGCAATGCAACAGGATACTAGAAGAAAAAAATGCCATTGAACAGGATTTTAGTCGTAATCTGGAGGTTAATGTGTGGGATTTTTCGCAAAACCCCGTCACCTAGTTTAGCATCCAGTGAATACAGACGTGATTTGAGTGTTAAATGTAATCGCTTTTCCTTGGTGGGAATTGTACGCCTTGTCGTTTATGGCTTTTATGGCATTTGCTGTTTGTTAACCTTGCGTATTTCATAGAATCTGCGAAGGAGAGTATTTTTGTAATATGAATGTGATGTTATTTAGGTACAAGAGTGCTATGAGCTTTCTGCTGAGTATGAAGGCAAACACGATCCTCAAAAGCTGGAGGAGCTGGGAAATGTTTTGACCAGTTTGGACCCAGGGGATTCCATTGTTGTTGCCAAATCTTTCTCCAACATGCTTAACTTGGCAAACTTGGCTGAGGAGGTTCAGATTGCTTACCGTCGGCGTAACAAATTGAAGAAGGGAGATTTTGCCGATGAGAACAACGCAACAACTGAGTCGGACATCGAAGAGACGCTCAAGAGGCTTGTGGTGCAGCTGAAGAAGTCTCCTCAAGAAGTATTTGATGCTCTTAAGAATCAAACAGTGGATCTTGTCTTCACTGCTCACCCTACGCAGTCAGTACGGAGATCTTTGCTTCAGAAGCATGGAAGGTCTGCTCTCTACTCCTTTAGTGTGGGCAGTTTGGACTTCTATTATCTGTAGATATTCTATTTAGCAGTTCTGATTATTGCAATACCAATTTTTTGGTCTTGGTCTGAAGTTTTCAACTAGTGATGCTTGATACTATTTGAGAGGATCCTGTAATTTGATTGTTTCCTACCGCTATTCTGCCAGGATCCGAAATTGTTTGGCCCAACTCTATGCTAAAGACATCACTCCTGATGACAAGCAGGAGCTTGATGAAGCACTTCAGAGAGAGGTATTTTAGGGCCTTTCTACCTCCCACTAGAATTTCTTTTGAAGTGTAACCAAGTTTCTTTTTTGTGTTTTCATTGCCCCTGTTATCATCCTTCCTTTCACTCTCTATTGATTCAATTATTTGATAAATAATTGCATGATAGAACTATTTTTCCTTCGATGAATAGAATGTTGAGAAGAGTCCTTGCAGTGGCTAATTTGAATTAAAGGGCAGAAGTAAGTTAGGATGGGTATCTTTTTAGAGATTTACTGGTACCTCATGCATCCAGATCTTCGGTGGAATGTAGTTTTGGAATGTCACAATCAAAATTTTGCTTTGTTCCCTGTCACTTTTATGAACATTGAAACTCCATCCAGATAGAATAGAATGAAGCAAAGCAAGTTTGTTGTCATCGATCATCTCCCTCACCCCATAGTTGTTCTCTTTTTCTATATCTTTTTCTGGTTTTCTATTTGGATGTCCTGGCTCCAAATGCTGTGTAACTTGTTTTACGCATGCCCCTCTCTCCCCCATTAATATGAGTTGTTAGTTGCTTGACAAAAATAAAATTACCCATGGTTGACATGGGGATTGCGGGATCTTGAATTTACTTGTGCCTGAGCATATGGGATTGGATGAAAAGGAATGGCTTTTGTGGGCTGTTCTTACCCCTTTCAAAATCATAAAGTTTGCTCTTATTTTTTCTGGATCACTCTAGATGCTCATGTATACAATATGCGACGATGCTCATTCTTGTACGCTAGCGAAAGTTTCACTGGCAGTTCTTCATGTACATCATGTTATGTGGACTTTGAGCGATTTATTGTTTCAAACTTTAGATTGAAGTTGATCTTATCTGTTGAAATTCTACTAAAGTTGAGAAACTAAATGTATTCTTGAACTGTTACCACCGTACTTTTATCCTCTTCATTCTGAAGTTTCTTCACTCTGCACAGATACAAGCTGCATTCCGTACGGATGAAATCCGGAGGACCCCTCCCACTCCTCAAGATGAGATGAGATTTGGAATGAGCTATTTCCATGAAACCATCTGGAAGGGTGTTCCCAAGTTCTTACGCCGAGTTGACACAGCTTTGAAGAACATAGGAATAGATGAGCGTGTTCCTTATAATGCACCTCTTATTCAATTTTCTTCTTGGATGGGTGGTGATCGTGACGGTATGATTTTCTATGTAGGAATATACACCTTGCTGGTTTAAGAAGTTTTATTCTCTCTCTCTCTCTCTTAAAGAGGATTAGTTGTGTATTTCAGGTAATCCAAGAGTAACCCCTGAAGTCACGAGAGACGTTTGCTTATTAGCTAGAATGATGGCTGCCAACTTGTATTATTCACAAATTGAAGATCTAATGTTTGAGGTGCTAGATCCACATCTGGTTTTTGTTTGAATGTTACATATCCTCATTAATTATACATTTATTGACTTAAGATGCATACTACCCAAGAGATTTCTGAATTATCATTCTTTCTCTGTAGCTGTCTATGTGGCGTTGCAGTGATGAGTTGCGTGTCCGTGCTGATGAACTCCATAGATCCTCAAGGAGAGATGCAAAACACTATATAGGTAATAGGTTTTCTTTAAATCACAATATACAACTCTCCCGTTTAATGTTTGCTAATTATAAAATCGTGTTCTTGTGAATGTTTTCCCCTCTTACTGTATGAAACATGAACATAAGAGTCATTTTTAAGTATTACTGTTCTACATATTTTTGAGTGGCTGCCTGAAGGTAAGGCACTATGATGATTCTGACTATTTCTTTAATTATATTGAAGACCTTAGAATTAAAGACTGCGTATTATCACCATTAAAACATGATGAAAATGGTCCTCACGTATTTACAGCAAAGCACCTCTAATGCCCTTCCAGTAATTCGAGTTTCTGCTTCCTTTAATTGCAATTTACCTTTCTTCAGTTTCCTGGCTGATTTAACGAATTATCCTTCTGTGTCTTGTTATAGAGTTTTGGAAACAAGTACCAGCAAATGAACCCTACCGTGTGATACTTGGTGATCTGAGGGATAAGCTGTATCAGACACGTGAACGTTCTCGTCAGTTATTATCCAATGCTATCTCTGACATCGCCGAAGAGGCAACTTTCACCAATGTTGAGCAGGTTGTTCAGATTGATCATTTATATACCTTAGTCTCTCGCATGCTCTTAATTCTAATAGCATGCGGCATGTTATAATTTAACTGTTACTGATTGGTTTTGCAACTTCTGTAGTTCTTGGAACCTCTGGAACTTTGCTACAGATCGCTCTGCTCATGTGGTGATCGGCCAATAGCTGATGGAACCCTTCTTGATTTCTTGAGACAAGTTTCCACTTTTGGCTTCGCACTTGTCAAACTTGATATCAGACAAGAATCCGACAGACACACTGATGTATTAGATGCGATCACAACGCACTTGGGAATTGGGTCCTACAGGGAGTGGTCTGAAGAGCAGCGCCAGGAATGGCTCTTATCTGAGCTCAGTGGCAAGCGGCCACTGTTTGGTCCTGATCTTCCTCAAACTGACGAAATTGCAGATGTGCTAAACACATTCCATGTCATAGCGGAACTCCCTGCTGATAGTTTTGGGGCCTATATCATTTCGATGGCTACTTCTCCATCTGATGTGCTGGCAGTGGAACTCTTACAACGCGAGTGCCATGTAAAGCAACCACTGAGAGTTGTTCCACTGTTTGAGAAGCTCGCAGATCTTGATGCTGCTCCTGCTGCTGTGGCACGGCTTTTCTCAATCGATTGGTACAGAAATCGGATCAATGGCAAGCAGGAAGTTATGATTGGCTATTCAGATTCTGGCAAGGATGCTGGACGTTTATCTGCAGCGTGGCAGCTTTATAAGGCCCAGGAAGAGCTTATAAAAGTTGCAAAACAGTTTGGTGTGAAGCTTACTATGTTCCATGGCCGTGGTGGCACAGTTGGGAGAGGAGGTGGTCCCACCCATCTTGCCATATTGTCTCAGCCACCAGACACTATACATGGGTCACTTCGGGTTACTGTTCAAGGCGAGGTTATTGAGCAATCATTTGGAGAGGAGCATTTGTGCTTTAGAACTCTGCAACGTTTTACCGCTGCTACCCTGGAGCATGGAATGCACCCACCAAATGCCCCAAAACCAGAATGGCGCACGCTGATGGATGAGATGGCTATAGTGGCTACAGACAAGTACCGCTCAATTGTTTTCAGAGAGCCTCGTTTTGTCGAGTACTTTCGCCTTGTATGGAATTCTTGTCTTGATTTTATTACTTCTAGTAACGTGACACAAGTAATGAATTGCTTTTCATTTTATTGTTTAGGCCACCCCGGAGATGGAATACGGTCGTATGAACATTGGGAGCCGTCCAGCCAAGCGAAAGCCCAGTGGAGGCATTGAGTCACTTCGTGCAATCCCTTGGATTTTTGCATGGACTCAAACAAGGTTTCACCTTCCAGTTTGGCTTGGCTTTGGAGCTGCATTCAAGCATGTTATTGAGAAGGACATTCGAAATCTGCATATGCTGCAGGAGATGTACAATGAGTGGCCTTTCTTTAGAGTCACCATTGACTTGGTTGAAATGGTGTTTGCCAAGGGTGATCCTGGAATAGCCGCCTTGTATGACAAGCTCCTTGTCTCTGAAGAGCTTTGGTCATTCGGGGAGCGTTTGAGGTCTGATTATGAAGCAACAAAGGAACTTCTTCTCCAGGTAAAAATCTCTAAAGGATTTACTTTTCCTCCCTTTTTACACTTTATTCTGGAGATTATTGGTTCTTACTCTCCTTCCATTTCCTTCAGTTCTTTTTGTTTAGGAAAAAATTAAGGAAAAGGAAGAAGGAAAATTGAGTGGGTTTCTATAAATAATATCCAATAGCATGACCCTGCCTCTCAGAGGATTTCAATCTAGACTTCATAAGTCCAGAAATCCTTAGTTCAGTTTTTATTTGGTTTTCTGATTTTCTGCTTCATTAAGTTCTTTGGATCCTCGTATGGCCGATCGTTTGCAAGTGTTGCGGAAATAGTTAATCACAGGATTCTGGTGTAGCATTGTTTTACTACAAGGACAATGTGCATCTGTCACCTTAAATGACCTTTTGCCTTACTTCTATAAGGGTAGCTCAGAGTCCCCAAGAGGCTTCGAGTTTGTAGGGTGGACATAACGAGCGTATTCGTGTGTTCCCTCTTGTGTGATCGTTCCTCATTTAAATGTATGTGGTTTCTGTGTTTTAGGTTGCTGGTCACAAGGATCTTCTGGAAGGGGACCCTTACCTGAAGCAGAGATTACGCCTCCGAGATTCATACATCACAACCCTAAATGTTTGCCAAGCGTACACACTCAAACGGATTCGAGACCCAACCTACCATGTGAAGTTGCGGCCTCACATCTCTAGGGAGATCATGGATTCAAGCAATCCGGCCGATGAGCTCGTGAAGTTGAACCCGACCAGCGACTATGCCCCCGGCCTGGAGGATACCCTCATCTTGACCATGAAGGGTATTGCTGCTGGCATGCAGAACACCGGCTAGATGCACGGGACGATCTCCATTTCTTTTCTCATCCGTTTCATTTCAAAAGCTTTATACCCAGAAAATTCTAAGTTATAGACACCCGAAGCTGATGCTGTATAATTATACTCCTTCGGGTGGAATTTCTGGGTGAGCTACGCAATCAGATTGTCACGTTTGACCTTTTTAGCAGGTCACCGTTGTTGCCTATTTAAGAATGGACTGTATCAGACTGGTTTTGGCCCTTTTGGATTTTCAAAGAATAACACGGTCCCAAGCTTCTGATTTCCATGCTTTTTTTTCAAAAGCTACAGTGGAAAAATCCGAGGAAATGATAAGCTGGATCTCCTGTTTTCATTTGAAGGCGACATATGATGGATTCTCGTGTGTTTATGATCGTAGCATTTAGAACTGGCTTAATAAGGATGAAGATTGTTACCAATCCATCATCCACTCTGATAATTCCGGCAAGATCGCCTCAACCAAGGTAAGTATGTGCTGAATACTAAGATTAGTTCGATTGCAACTCCATCAATGATTTCGAATATTTTGATAAATGTAGAGGTTGGACGGCCTCGAATTTCAATTTAGATGCAATAATGAACCTATCCTAACCTATTTAGTCTCCACCCTAATGACTGCTATGATAAAATCTCATAGCTTATGTAATCACAAGAGCTGTACCAAATGTTAGCGGCCAATCACTCTCCTTTACCCGAGTTGATGAAGCAGACAGGTTCACCAACAACAGCTTTTATAGCTCATGGATAAAGAATGCACCTCTTAAACTAGTAGGTAAAATCTATTGCCAAGCAACTTTTGCATACTTGCAATCTCTGAGTACATGTCGAGTTGCCTGAGTGGAATGTGGACAATTGGTGCTACAAGAATTCAACGTGAGTTTACTTTGAGATCTTTCAGAATCAGTTAGCCGGCATTAGTGAGAAATTAACCACTAGAAGCTTTTGATCCATTGCAACTCATTCCATTTACACACTAGACACTAAACCTTCTAAGTGGGCAATCGAGGCTCTAGTGGGAATAACTAGCAAGCTCCTTCAACACTAAAGGAGCGTCTGCTATTGTTAGTTCAAATTAGTAAGTCATCACCATCACAGTCCAGAGGTGGCATCATAGATTGGATCCGCATTAACTTTGATTGGGGGAAAACATTTGTTAGGCTTGTGAGATTCCATTGGTTGTTACAAACAAATTCAACAAGAAGACAGTCAAGCTCTGAATGATACCACAACAGATGGTGAAATCCAGTAAGCCAGTGTACTAACTTTTTTTTTTTCAATACTGGACTAACTTCATCAACCCAATCATCTGTCTACAATTTTACCAATCTCCTATAAGTCACTACCCATTGCATGCCTCTTAAGACGTGACACCATATGTTATCGATAGCTTTTTATCCATAGTCAATAGTTCCAGACGTTTAAACTTGTCTCGAATAAAAGCTACTCACAACAATTAATACAAGGAAAAAAAAACCCAAAAAAATTCCCTTTCCGGTTTTCTCAGAATCTATTTTACCACTTCTGTTTTTTTTTTTTTGGCTTTAGCAAATAGCAACAATTCATTAATTCGTAATTTACCAAAAAAAAAACAATTCATTAATTCGTATTTACCAAAAAAAAAAATTCATGAATTCAACCACCCGCTATGGTGGCGTAGTTGGTTTGGGCCTTGTGCTTAGGTTTGAATCCCAGCAACATCGTTAAGCGACTTAACCGCTAATGTGAGTGTGGTGGCTAGCTTGCATTGACCCAAGGTATAGACACCCGATTCCTTAGCACTTGTCGAGCGCAAAGGGACCCAGGTGGAGTCCTCGGTCACAAAAAAAATAAAAAAAAATCATGAATTCGTATTTACCAAAAAAAAACAATTGGTGAGTTCGTGAATTTATATTTACCAAAAAAATCGTGAATTTATAATTTACAAAAAAAAATCGTGAATTTACACAAATTCAAGGTATGAAGTCCAAATACCATCCACTTTTTGTAGGGGGGAAAATAATATTAAAGATTGTATGGATCCAGCTCATTTTGAATCACGTGGTGCGCACGTGAGAATGCAACCGCAGCTCCGCTTTTGCTTTTCTCTTTTTCTTCTTCCTTTTATTTGCTCTGGTCATTTCCGTCGTCACTCACTTCACCATTCAAACTCCATCGCGGAGAACGGGGGAAGACTTCCGGCCGAAGCAATGGCTCTCTCGACGCGGCAGAGGCGCTCGCTACCCTCCGATCCATCGGCCTCGCCATCTCCTTCGCCCTCTTACTCCAAATCGGATAAGCGGGCGGCGAGATCATTGGCCGGCCGGGCGGCGGAGGTCGACAAAGGCTTGGGGTGGCTCATGCCGTTGTTTGCCCTAGCCCTCCTCCGCTACATGAGCGCCACCTCCAACATCATCCACGACTGCGACGAGGTGTTCAACTACTGGGAGCCCCTCCACTATCTTCTCTACAAATCTGGCTTCCAGACGTGGGAGTACAGGTTAGCTGAATGGAAGCTCGACCCGACCTTGTTCTTGGGCTAGCTTCCTGTGGAATTTGGCGTGCTCGGATGTGTGTTGGTGCTTCTATTGGGTCAGAATGCGAATTGTTTGTTTCGTGATTGTCGTATAAACGTAGTTGCCGTTTGCGAGTGAGTTTACTGAGTGTTGCGGCGAAATGTTTTTTGAGTTGGCTTCGGTTTGATAAAATTCTAAGGTGGTAGGAAGACTGATGTCTATATGCTATTTCAAACTTGCGTGGACTGGTTTTTCAGCCTTGGCATGGCTGTATTGGAATGTATGTACTAGTATGATCTGTGCTGCTTGTGCTGTTCGGCACTTCTGGTGATTGCTGCCTTAAGAATGGAAAAACACAGAGCTGTCGTTTGTGAGTCGTGTTTTAATTGACCAACATGACTGAATGTGTTCAAGTTAGCTTCAGTCAAGTATGAAGTGTAGGAGATTGAGGATTTCATCTGTCCTGGATTCTTTGACTTTTATAATGCATTATGGTGGAAGAAACAATTTGGCAACCTATACGGGAATAAAATACCAAAGGAACAGCAAAAGCTACACGTCTTTTCAATCTAGGTGGGAATAAGATGACCTGATGAGCAGCAAGAGCGACATGTCACACATTGCGTTCCACTTGCGTGTTTCCAGCAGATAGATTGTTTTGCTTTGTGTGGATAGATTCTACTTTACTTTGATTGTTTAGTTCTTTTGGCGATTCCCACCTCATCTAAATCCAATTGACCATATACTCGTGCAAACCTTTTATCTTGCTTTTGGTGAAGCACCCTTTCTTATGCTCTCTCTTTGCTGGATCCCTATGCTCTTTTATCTTGCTTTTGGTGAAGCACCCTTTCTTATGCTCTTTCTTTGCTGGATCCCTATGATGCTTGACATGATTTTTGTGTCTTCAATGATTTAAATCATTTGCTATACTTACTGGGGAGTCTCCTATTGCATTCTCGTTGCAGTTCCCAGTTTGCACTCCGGTCATATTTGTACATAATCTTCCACGAGTTTGTTGGCCGACCAGCTTCGCTGTTGTTTGGCGAGGAAAAAGTGAGACCATTGCAGATACTTTTCCGACGATTAAGATGTATTGTGCTTTCTGATGGATCCTTTTTTACCATACTAATTTCACTCATGCCTCCTCACTGTTTAGGTTAGAGTCTTCTATGCTGTGCGGTTCTTTCTTGGACTTCTTTCTGTCATTGCCGATGCAGTTTTGGTGGTAGCTTTGTCCAGAAAATATGGGAAGCGCCTTGCATCATATGCTCTTGCAATGCTCTGCTTAACCAGTGGTTGTTTCTTTGCAAGCACAAGTTAGTGGACCTTTTTTGTGTTCTTTCTTGTTTTGAAGACATGTCTTTAATTCAGTTCCTCTACTGGCCCCATCGTTTTGAAATTTTCTTTATCTGGTATGTTGCATTCTACTAGCCTAAAATTATCATGTCATTCCTGGCATGCGTGAACTAAGAAATGCTACTCTTGCTTCCCTAAATTTTTCTTTTTCAAAGAATCTGGATGTGTTTTGCAGGTTTCTTGCCAAGTTCATTCTCCATGTATGCCATGTCTCTCTCCTCTGGACTACTTCTTCTTGACAAGCCCGCTTCTGCGGTTGGAGTTGCTGCTGCAGGGGTGATTCTTGGCTGGCCATTCTCATTCCTGGCCTTTTTGCCTGTGACAATCTACGCTTTGGCTCGAAGATTTAAAGGGGCATTTCTTGCCGGAGCAATCACTTCTTTGGTTCTCCTCGTGAGTGTCTCTATCTCAATTTTTTTTAAAGTAAATTGTGTGATTAATTAAGTTCGATGGAATATAGACAAATCTTGTTCATGGATGAGTCATCCACTTTAGTCTCAAGCAAAGTTTCTACTATTTTGTGTTCCATTATTCATGTCATTGCTAACCGTAAGATAAATGATGGATTAATGCCCAGGCACTCTCGCTGTACATCGATTACTGCTACTATGGCAGGTGGGTGTCTTCTGTGTTGAATCTGTTGCTGTATAATGTCCTGGGAGGTGGCGAGAGTCATTTATATGGAATTGAAGGGCCTCTGTTCTATCTGAGGAATGGATTCAACAATTTCAACTTTTGTTTTGTTCTGGCGTTGCTTTTCCTGGCAATTTTTCCTATGGTGAGGAAAAAATATGCTCCAGAGCTGCTGGTTGTTGTCTCGCCTTTATATATTTGGCTTGGGTTTATGTCTTGGCAGCCCCACAAGGAAGAAAGGTTTGGTTTGTATTACAAATGAATCTGAATCCGTTCCTTTCTATATGTGATTTGTATGTTACTCGCAAATCAATGTGCACAGTGAGATTTCTGACTACTATATATAGTTTTCTTTTCCTTTTCTTCTCCTTCGCTTGGATATGGAAAATAGGTTCAGGCACCTTTATATTGACTTGTTTGATGATGAAACTTGAAAAATGTAGAGGGTTGAATGAAAACAAGGATGTATAGTGATTTGTAGTCTTCCTTTAGGAAACTGCTGGCAGTCAATATTCTTGATTGCATTGGAGAGGATACTCCAATGGATATAGCTTCAGCCTCACAAGTTTTGGGAGGATCTCATTATGCAGACTTGCCTGCATTAGTGTAGTTGCATTTGTTATCTGGACTAGTAACTTCTTTGTCACGAAGCAACCTTGCTGTCATGCTAAGGCTTGCTCTCCTCTCTGAGTTCAAATGTCAACTTGATGAATGAAACTTTCAAAGTGGTTTAGCCTGTATTCTATGATTTGGAATCAAAATCATCTTTCCAGTGTCAGTAAAAGTGAAAATTCTGCAAATTAATGCCACGCAAGGACTTGAAAATTGATTTTGTTTTATGCTATATAATGCCTGCGCAATTGGTGGGATGTAGTAGTTTTCAGAACTGGCGCTATACAAGGTATCTGATTAGCCATTTAGTGAAGAAAGTATGGTTCTATTTCTTTCATACATATAAAGAGACCGGTGATATTCAAGTGCTTAATTTTTGAAATAGTTTACGGGCTGCCTGGTTCTTGTCCGTCATTCTAATTGATTGTGCAAATAGCTTGGCCTATTATCACCTTGACTCTCTGTGGGTGTTTGTACCTTGGCCTGCAATGCAGATTCTACTGTCATAAATGATCTACCTCTGCATGTGCCTGTCAATATTTATCTTGCAGGTGAATGATGAAGAACCATTTTAATTTCATGGCAGATTTCTTTACCCTATATACCCACTTGTCTGTGTTGCTGCGTCTGCTGTTATTGATAGCTTTCCTGATATTTTCCGAGGCAAGTACGATCCACGTGATTCTCTTCTTGTTTCGGTGAGCTTCTGTTAGAATAGTAATCTTTTGCATGGAAGCTTCTACAAAATTGATTATTGAGCACCGGTTCTCCACCTGCCTTCAGGTTTCCAAATGCATCAGGCCTGCTATTCTCGGCCTCATATTATGCACCTCCCATGCTAGAACATTCTCCTTGATTCATGGTTACTCCGCTCCTGTGGAAATCTACAAGCTCCTGGAACACCATGAAGATGTAGGGATGGGTGAGGCACAGGCATCCATATTGCTTAATTTATGATGAACTAGCTGACAAAATTTTGACGCATGTTATCTAGCTAAAGCATAATTCTTGGGACATTGTTTTATGGTAGTTTTTGAACTCCTTACTACTGATCTAATGGCCCTGGCACTCACCTTTCAAAAGGTTATGCTTCCCGTTATTTGTTCAGAAGTTCTGGCCAACCTCATTTTAGTTACCCAAGTAATTCCTTTGTGGTGGTGGATTTTTCTTTCAACAATAGCCTGCAGCGTTGTCCTGCTTCATTTTCTCAGGTAGCACAGTTCACCTTGTATGTTTCATTGCCATCATTGCAGGCTCTGTGTTATGTGTTGGTAGTGAATGGCACCGCTTCCCATCCTCTTTTTTTGTCCCTCCTTTCATCAGTGAGGTGAGGTGGATTAACGATGGGTTTAGGGGTCTGCTACCATTTCCATTCAATTCGACCCTTGGAGGGACCGCAGCCGCACCACCCTACTTCAACAATAAAAATAAGGCATCAGATCAGCAATACGTAATGACACTTATCTTTGTAGATCAGCTTGTTGTACTCTTGTTAATGTCAGTGCTCACTTTTTTGCTCCTGTCTAAAATAAAGCCTGCATGTGGTGCAGCTCCAGGATCTTGATGCTTGCACTTTTCTCGTGGAGCTGCAGCTTAACCGACCTTACCCTACACGTGGGAGTGATTTGTCCACATGGGAGGTATAGCTGTGGTTTTCATTTTATGTAGCTTGGGTCGGTGCACTGCTTCCTTTAGGAAATGCTAATATTGTGGTTGTTTCAGGTCATAGCGGCATTGCCTTATCTAGATAGAGAGCTCTCACCTGCCAAGTACAGGTCCTTTTTCATCCCATACAGGTGGCATGAGAAGAATGTCTTTGGCATGTATAAGATCCTTCAAAGAATAAGGAGTTAATCTAAGTGGCAGGAGAAGAGAAGGATGTCTTCGGCATGGCTCTTGATTTTTGTTATTCTAGAACAAGGCCGGATGGGAGTATCTGTTAACCCCTTCTAAGTTCTTACTAACCTCGTAGATGTGTTGAGAGAGAGAGAGAGAGAGAGAGAGAGAGAGATCTGTGCCTTACTGTTAGCAGACATGTCATAACAGCGATTACAACTTAGCACTTTTGAACATGCTTTATGGAGCGAGATGTGAGGCGTGTTCTTGCAGAGAACCAACATATATGTATTAGCACTAGTTCTTTGATTTTTATGTGACGTTGATTGAACCTTCGTCCCCCTTTCTTATGCAATTTTTCCATTTCCATGAATATGAATGATGAGTTATTGGGGTCTGAACTTGGGTAACATTTTCGTTCACTACTCATTATAACGAACTTCGAGCTTTACAAGTATCTAGCTCAGGCATAAGATAGTTATTGGCCCAGTGGACATATTCGGCCGGACATGATTGAGCCCCATAGGAGAAATTGCTGCGCCGAGATTGAGAGTGACCTTAACAGACAAGCCAACCATCAGTAGCAGGTCTTTCCATTCTCATGTATACTGTTTAACTCGGTGCTAACGCCTTTCTTTCTGGGTTTTCATCCTATGAGCGTTTAAGTCGGGTGCGCATTGGCTGCATGAAGTAGGTTTGCAGTCACGATGTCCATCAGAGTTCGCATTCGCGACCTTTTCCTGCCTGTCGATGCTTGCTGCCTTTAATAACAACTCTTGCCCAGGATGCGTCTTGTCAAACGTTTATTGAACAACATTTCGACACTTAAAGCATGGACTACACATAACGATAGAAAAGGTAACACATGGAATACACGCCTAGACGGCACGTTAAAAGTCATAAATTTTATTTATCTGAGTACGTGACATCATTTACAGAATCTTAGTCTGATAATTTCCGCTTCTCTATTTCGCAGTGTAAATACTTAGCCGACAAGATATCCACGCTTTTTGAGGGAGTCAAGGCATGAGAGACGGGATGATGATGATGATGATGATGAAGAAGTGGAGTCGGGTGGGCCTCGGTTTATGTCTTGGAGATGCTTGCGTTGGAGCGACGCTAGGGAAACCGCCCAAACGCTCAATGCATCCCCCCGCGCATTATTAGTTGGACAAAAGGAATAGGCCGTTGTGCATAATACCCTCTGTCTATATATAATCGTATATCGAAACACATGCCTTTTGACCTTACAACTTCAAATTTTTGAGTCTCAAAATACATTGAAACAATGTCAAAAAATGTTTCATGCATGACTAGCCCTAATTTAAAAACCGACAACATATCGACTGAACTCGATATGTTGCTTCTTATTCTTCTTCTTTTGCAATGTCCATAAAAAAGCGTACATCAATTTTAAACATTAGTAACAAACGTAAATACCGGCCCTATCTAATTTTCGATTCTAATTTTGTAAACGAAACGTTTTTCATTTTTCCGACGGGAATGCTGGAGAAATTATCCGGTGGTTAGTGAGCGCCACGTCAATCGCTGACGTGGCGCTCATTTTTTACTCATACCCAATAAAAAATCGACACGTGTTGGATGAGGTGGAATTAAAAAATAAAAAAATATTTCCTTTCTTCCTCCCTCCTCTCCTCTGCAGATGCGATTTGGTTCCGAGGCGGACGGCGGACGGCGGCTGGTGGGGCGGCTGAGGCGGAGCTTCGGCGACTCCGTCGTCCTTGGTCGGAGCGGTGGCAACGGAGGAACAACAGCGGCTTCGTCGGGGACACAGAACAAAAACCCAGAAGAACTCATAGAGGAGAGGAAGAAGAAGAAGAAAACAAGATCTGGTTTTCCTCCATGGCTGCCAGCACTTCGGCCCACGGCTGCCAGCACCACGAGCTAATTAAACCAGATCTGGTTTTCCTCCATGGCTGCCGGTTTCTTCTTCCTCTGCAAGTTTTCTGGATTTTGCAAGTTCTCCCACCAAAGAAGACGGAGTCGCCGAAGCTCCGCCTTAGCCACTCCGCCAGTCAGCGTCCGCCTCAAAACCAACCCGCCTCGGAACCAACTCGCGGTCATAGCTCCAGATCTGAAAATTCGGCTCCAGACACTTGAGTCAAAGTGCTGGCAGCCATGGAGGAAAACCAGATCTGGTTTTTCTTCTTCTTCTTCCTCTCCTCTGCGATTTCTTCTGGGTTTTTGTTCTGTGTCCCCGACGAAGCCGCTGTTGTTCCTCCGTTGCCACCGCTCCGACCAAGGACGACGGAGTCGCTGAAGCTCCGCCTCAACCGCCCCACCAGCCGCCGTCCGCCGTCCGCCTCGGAACCAAATCGCATCTGCAGAGGAGAGGAGGGAGGAAGAAAGGAAATATTTTTTATTTTTTAATTCCACCTCATCCAACACGTGTCGACTTTTTATTGGGTACGAGTAAAAAATGAGCGCCACGTCAGCGATTGACGTGGCGCTCACTAACCACTGAATAATTTCTCGGAATGCTGAGGTGGTGAGTCCGCGGTGAACGAGGAGGGTAGCCCACCTTCCCTGAAATCGCTTGAAAATCCACCTCAGCATATATGGGAAAAAAAAGTCGACGGGAAGGCGAAGTCAAAAGGAGATTGCCAATTGGCGCAGGTTCGATAGAAATTTCCATCGAACCGAAGAAGTAAAGCCCCCTCGCTCTCACTTCCTTTTCTTTTCGTCTTCCTCCCCAAGAGCACCTCTCTCTCTCTCTCTCTCTCTCTCTCTCTCTCTCTCTCCTCCTTTCCCCTCTCTGCGTGTGGCTAGCAATGGCGAACAGTAATCTCCCTCGACGAATCATCAAGGTCTGGCCTCGATCCCTCTCTCAATATCCCCCGATCGGCGCTCGCTTGCCTCTCCGTTTATCGAAATGTCCGGCGGACGCGAGGGTGTTTTGATCCCCTGCGCCGCGTCCTTTTCCGGAGCTTCTTCGGCCCTCCGTCGAAGTGTTCGCTCGGCTGCGTTTGGCTGCGCATGCTTCTGTGTCGATGATCGGTTCCGGATGATCTGGCTCTCCGAGGTTCCCTCGGGCGCCGTAGCTCGACATTAGGGTTTTGCTTAGCCCCTCGTGTATCGTATCGCCTCTTGAGGGGATGTGTTTTGGCGTCTCTCTCTCTCTTTAGCTCCCAGTTTCTTCAATTGGCTTCATTGCTGTTTAGCGTTGTTTACTGCATGTCTGTTTGGCTAGAGAACACAGTTGATGAGAGGGAGAAGGCTGGAAAAGAAATCTCTCGCATATAATCTGCTTTATGTGAACAACTTGGGATGCGCATGAACGTGAGTCTTTGCAAATTGTTGCATTTTGACGGTTGCTTATCTGGATCTTTTCTTTGCTTCGCAGGAAACGCAGCGTCTCCTGAGCGAACCAGGTAAACTTGTACGCTGTGACTCTAGCTTTATCATGGATCGTACATGTTCGGCAATTGGGTTCTTTCACTAGAGAGTAAGAAATTTGGTCGGTTAAGTGGCTATGCATAAGCATGATTAGGGTTTGTTATCTTCCTTGGAATGACTCGATCTAGAGGACTGAAAGACTGTTGTTCCGTGTTGCTTTGGTTCTTACATATAAGTCATAGTAATCTCTCTTCACCATCTTTTTCTGATTGCACTTTGGTAATTGGAATGAAAGTGTATCTTGTTGAAATTTCTCCAATCTGAATTACAGCTCCAGGGATCAGTGCCTCACCTTCAGAAGACAACATGCGGTATTTCAATGTGATGATTCTTGGTCCTACTCAGTCACCTTATGAAGGTACTGAACTAATAGAATTGTGTGGTAAAATGATGAGTGCATACGAATGTAAATGTACAGCACAGCATCGATTTCTTTTGAGGTTCAGCACTGCATGTATGCTGGAGATGCGTGTGTTTGGGCATGGATGATGGTGAAGTAGTGAGCTAGCTGTAAGCGATGGCTCTTTATGTTTTCTCATACCTAAAGTGGATTTTACTGTCCTTATGCATCCACCTGATAGTTTATTAAGTTACAGGCATTACTCTGTTGACCGCGGAATGTCTGGGAAATGTTTTCATATTTTACTAAGATTTCTATTTTCAAGGTCTTTGAGTAACTTAACAGTCGTATGTCCCTCAGGGATTCTAAGTAATATGTGGTTTGTAGTCCTCTGGAGCAATATAGTGACAACTGTCTGTCCATGACTGTGGATATAGGCTGCCAAGATTAGTGTCGTGCGGATTCATATGTTGTACCGTTTAAGGAGCTTATAGGTGTACATTGCCTTTCTATCTCTATTATGTCTCTTCCATTGATGCATTCATCCGTTTGCAAACTTTTTGGCAGGGGGAGTTTTCAAGTTGGAGTTGTTCTTACCAGAAGAATACCCAATGGCGGCACCCAAGGTAAATATCCCTTTGGTCCTCTACTTTGGGCTTAATCAGCCTTGGATTTGGTTAATAGTTCCTTCAAATTAGAGTGTGTTAATATAAAGCAAACTTTCTATGGGGTCGAGGGCTAGAGATACGGCATTGCAGAATTGCCAGGAAATGCTCTTTAAAGGTGAAACACTAGTGATAACTGATAACTTATTTTCCCATGATAGTTGTTTCACATTCATTTAAAGATGAAGGAGACAAAGTACCATCCAGTTCTATTTTTTCTTCAGTGGAGAAGAGGCCATGGTACTTCTTGTGAGATCAAAGACTTATATTTGGGCATGTGGAATTATAACTTAAAATGAGCGAGTGGGTATGATTGTGGATTCCACCTTCTTACATTGAGCGAGTTCATTCAAGTATACCCTACTGGTCGGTATCTTCAATTAGAAGGTTCTATCGTTTGTGGTGACAATGGTTGTTATGTATTAAGTTCTGCAGTCATGACGCCGATGGTTTTTTATTTGTTCTCCTCAAGTTTTCTTAATTGTCCAAATTGACCACCTCAAATTTCTGTTCTGGGCCCATCAATGTCTACTCCAACCAATTTGACCTTGACTCTCAATTTAAACAGGCCAATGTATACATTAGCAAAGGGGGTCAAAGTTAAAGCTCCCATATTTTCTTGAGAAGTAAATTTTGGTTTCGAAATTTGTTGTAACTAGTGTCAAAAGGGAATCTCCTATGGCGAACATTTCAAGAACTTTTTTGTGAAATCGAAATAAGGAGATCATATAATAAATAACTTTATTACCAAAAAAAAAGGATAAAAATGACTCGAGTCAACCCTACCTAAATGGTTGTTGATAGGAAAATAGCAAATTACTTAGAGCAAAATTACTACATGTCCAAACATGACAATTGCAAGTACTTTAAAAATAAAAGTAATGAAGTCTCAGTTACAATTTACGTTTCTGCCTGCACATTTGTCATTAAAGTGCTTCATGTTTACTTGATTACCATGTACGCAGTCTTGCTTGTTTATCCTAGTAAGATCTATTCTATTTGCATGTCTGAATTAATTTTCTCGCCTTTAATGTTTTGTATCCCCCTCGGGCCAATTGGGGTTTTTTTTTTTTTTTTTTTTGGTCGAAGGCCAATTGGGGTTGGGGAGGTACAAATTTGCATAGCTTTTGCCCTCTAGTATTGGATTATTCCTGCTACAAGCATATGATTTGTAATGATTAGCCTGCTTTTTGGTTTTAGCATTCATGCACAACCTGTTTGTGCAATGGCATGGTTTGCATTCTTGCAATGAATGTTTTCATATTCTACCAGTGTCTGCTCAACAAATTGGTGTTGTAACTAATTTGTGTGTTGAGGTCATCAACAGCAATGATCCAAACTTGTCTAATGTACATTTGTCTTTAATTGAAGTGGTGATTTTATCAAAGGGAGGCATTCCAAATTCGTTGGTAATTTGCTTAACATAGTGTTTCACAAATAAGGCTTGTTATCTGGAATATACGAACATAAATGTGTGACTATCCAACTTTGTGGTGGTCCGAGATTTATTGTTCTTAAATGTTAATATAGCTATCCATCTGTTATCAGATTTTAGAATTCATTGCCATCTATAAGAATCTATCTGGTCCTTTTGGGGACAGCTATTTGAGAATTTGTTGCAAAGCTTGAGGAATTTGAGAATTAGTTGCAAAGCATTAGGGTTTTCTCCCTTTAGTCTGGGGTTTGCCCAGACTTTTGTATGTACTTAGTCTGAAAGTAGGTGTTCCGGTTGACTCTATAATGTGATCTGATCCCCCATTCCCACGCACAGAGACAGTAAAAAGGAAATAAAACTGGGAATTGCTGGGTTCAATTGTTTGATACAGTAGAGCCTTTTCTTGATGCAGTGCTTATAATCTAATAACTATTTCTTTGATGAATGGTTGTGTTGAACTATGTCTTAATTGTCACGCGAACGTTACTTTCTGGATGGTGCATATTTTCCTTGGTCCATGGACCCTTCTTTCAGGAAAAATTTCGTTATCTGTCTCCATATTCTCTAGTCGTGTTTTTTTTTTTACCCCATTTGACTGCAGTTCTCAGTTGTTGAGATTGTCCTTTTAACAGGTTCGGTTTCTCACCAAAATATATCATCCTAATATCGATAAGGTAAATTTCCTTTGTCCTTTTCTCTAGGGTTATCTTGTTCTATCCTTCTTATTGAGTTTTTTTTATTTATTTATTGAAAAGCTTGGGAGGATTTGCCTCGACATTTTGAAAGACAAATGGAGCCCTGCACTTCAAATTCGGACAGTGCTTTTAAGGTAAATGTGATTTCCATCTAAACTATGGTTGCAAATGTCCGATGATTGTTCAGAACATTCAGAAGTTCTCGTTCAGCCTAGTTTTCTAGACTGCTCTGTGTTGCAGAGGTTAGATTGGCTTTAAACATTTATCTTCTCATGGAGGGGGCATTATTATTTGGTTTGAATAGACTGTTATGTGTCGCAAGATTCTTGCTTATTGGCATAACCTTTCTGGTAGTATCCAAGCTCTCTTGAGTGCTCCAAACCCTGATGATCCACTTTCAGAGAACA
Organism: Melaleuca quinquenervia; assembly: GCA_030064385.1. Lineage (NCBI taxonomy): Eukaryota > Viridiplantae > Streptophyta > Magnoliopsida > Myrtales > Myrtaceae > Melaleuca > Melaleuca quinquenervia. The sequence goes on along the minus strand of CM057723.1, from coordinate 27,052,107 downwards.
TTGCCAAACACTGGAAGATGAATGAGGCTGAAGCTGTTGAAACAGGTATTCTTGATGCATTTGTTTTCATATGGCATTGTTGGTGATCTTGATCTGGGTACATAATGTACCAGCGAGATTGTTGGTTAATACTGTCAAGAGTTCTGTCTTTTCTGATTTCTTTCTATCCTCTGCTCTCTTTTACTCTGAATCTGCAGCGAAGGAATGGACCAGATTGTATGCTAGCGGTGCATGACCCCATCAAATTTTGCCTTTTTTCAAGTAACATTACCTATAAGTTGTGTAAGCTGTTCTCTGTTGATCCAAAACTGGAATATGGAAGAACCGATGGTTGAAAGATCAAAGTCTTATATTCTCAGAGCTCCCGGAAATGACTGTTCGATTTTTTCTTTTCCTCATTCTTGGAAGCTTTGTACGGTGAATCTCTATTGTTGAAGTGTTACGTGTCTTTCTTGTCTCCAATCGGTACAAATGGAGGTAATATGTTCGCTTGACTTTGTTATGGAAGTGTCATTTCAATTTGGAAAGGCTATATCAAATGCAAGACCTGTGAATATTGGTGTAGATTTTTACTTGGTACTTTTGGCTATTGGATTCTATATATCCCCATGCCTATTGTTAGGACGGTCCCCAGACTGTTGTTTCTGACATTTCTGTTCACATAGGAGCTGGCATTGCATTTAACTGCAGCTGGGGTGTCAGCACGTGTGGCATATGACTTGCATTTTTGGCTTTTGACATTCCACGTCGATTTCAATGTTGTTCCAAATAATTTATAATTGTGATGAGCTATTCCCCGATTAGAATAGAATATCCTATCTTTTGTAGGATGATGGAGGATTTCAAGGTGGTTGCCATCAAAATTCTGTCAGTAGGTTATTAACGGGGCTGGATTCCTGATGCTTTTCTGTACGTCCCTAATTGGCCTTCATAAATGACCCACTCCCAGATGTGGATGGATACTTACTATCCTATGAGTCCGAGAGGATGACGCACGCATTTGACGAACCAAACTCGGGAACGAGATGAAGATATATGCCCACTCGCCACCGATTATGATATATGGTCTCTTGTCTTTCCTCACCCTTTGTACCTTCTGAATGTATGAAAAAGGAAGGAAGGAAGAGAAAGGGCCTGATCGTCGGACCCTGCGTATCCACAACGGCTAAATCTCCCTGTCTCAGTTACAGACCATCTTTTCAGATACGTCACCGTACTCACAGACGCTTGTCCGTTTCTTTTGTCCTCATCTCCTCTCTCTCCACCCGACGCCCTTCAGTTCCGTGCCACTTCTGACTTATTATCCATACCATGGTTGGTCCATTTAAAACCACCTTTCTCTCTGCCCTTTACCTATCCTCTTTTTCGTAAGCTCTAATCTTCTCTTCTTTCTCGCTCTGCTTGCGCAAGTCACTACGAGCGACAGTTTCAACAACCTTGGCCTCATCGAAACGCATGACTATGCAGTAGTTCGTGGGGTTAATTAGTCAAATGCCAGAGTTGAAAATAACGATCCACCTAATCGACCGTATGACCGCCTTCATTTGACATATCGACATTTATGGATGAGGCTTACATTCGTTGAAGGACTATCTTCCGTTAGGGTCCGGCGAGAAATGTGATTTAAATTGTGGCCATTATGAGCCTCCTCCGCCGGGAGACACCCCTCATAATGTCAAAAGGGTTATAGAGAGGTCAACAGTGTTAATCATGGCAGGCCATTGCTTCAAAATCGAGGCATTGATCGATCCCTTCCCCAGTTCCCCTTACCCCGCATACGTAGAGAAGGCGCATCCAAGATATGCAGTCGCACATCAATTGGATGGTGCGCCCAGAGTTTCAAAAGCCCCTCCACCAACCAAATTTCGTTTAAATATCTCATCATCATCATCACCATCACCATCACCATCACCATCAGAGTCATCAATATACAAGCAATAGCCAACTCTCTCTTGGCCGTCCCCATTTCTTAAGCATATACGATTCCATCGATGGTGACCGAGCAAGCCGCATCCGACTAATCGACGTCATCATCGTCTATGATGACCTCTAGGGCATATTCCCAGATAAAGCTAAGCACTGTTTTGCGAAGTGATGGGTAGGTTAAGGAATTAACATCAGTCAATGATTATTTCATCACCATATATGGTTTTGTCTCGTACCCAATCAAAACAACTTCCCCTCACACTTAACCCATTTCGACCCTCACCTTTTTCCGAACATTATATATTTAAGGAAGAGGACGCCCACTTTAATGCAATGGAAAGACGGCACATACGTAACCATCAAAGGATGATTGAGGCTGAAAACAAGTTTGCGGTCATTTTCAGCATTAGATAGGACCGCCGGCCAAAATAGCACCGACCGCTCATTACTTTCTCCTTTCTTAAGACCATATGTATTTTCCAAATTAATTTTTCTTCTTTTTCGGTTGGGTGCGCGGTGGCTGCTCGAGGGATGACAAACGTAAACGATTCACATGGGAATAGAGAAACCCTTTTCAAGTGGCACTCCTCACTATACCACTACACCAAAGGAATAAGAACACATCCTCACTTGTATGAACAAAACCCAAGCACCCATATCTGAGTTTTGACTAATACCTAACAACTGCTAGTATAAAAAATACATATCTATCCACACACACACAACTTCAACCACCCCCCACCAAAAAAGAAGTGAAAGGAAAAATTCGATGGATCCCTCTCTCTCTCTCTCTCTCTCTCTCTCTCTCTCTCTGAGATATATAGTAAACAAAAGCAAAAGAGGACAAAGTGGGCAAAGGAAGGGCAATGAATTTTATCAACCACCCAGTCCTGAGGCCAACACCCCATAATAAGAAAGCCAGCCTTGCTTTAATGACACGTACTTTTTTCTACACTCCATACCGAGACTCCCAAGACCAGGTCAGTGTGTCTGACTCCAACACACCCCCCCCCCCCCCCAATTTACCATACTACCCTTCGAGGAGATCAGCAATATCTTGTCTGTCCATTAGATCCAAGAAAAAATAATATGCAAGAAGGCACTCCACATACATCCATCTCCCGACCCTCTTTTACTCACAGAACAATGCTGGGGTAACAGACCCAGACGCAGTGTTTAATTAAATTCGTATCTACTGCAAAGAAGAGTCGAATTAAAGGGGAAAAAAATGGGGAACTTTTATTGATTAAATGATTGACAATAGAGAAACAATGATTTTTCCTCAAGACATCAGGGTTTATCCATCCTCCTTTCACCAACCCAACTGAAAGTAGCCACCAGACATCCAATTTCTTCTCCCTCAAAGCCTCCACCAATATTTCATGTGTATATATATCATCACATATATACATTATACAAAGCAGTCCTCCTCTACCGACTATAGCCAGCCACCCACCAATCTTAGCCTTCCCTCCCTCCTGCCCTCTTTTCTAACATATATGTGCTTGTAGGATTCAATGATTGTACATGAAATTTCTCAAAATTCTATCATAATAAGATACAATAACCAGGCTGGCCTGCTACATCAATGTGAAAGAAAGGGACCCCCCTCCAAAAAACAAAAGAGACAAAAAAAAAAAAAGAGTTGGGGGAGAAAGAGGCAGAACAAGGGACCAGAGAGCAATGGAGGAATCAAAGAATCAAATGAAAACTGCAAAAGCAAAACTAAAAGCTATCTCTCTCTGGCATCTCCCACGGCTGCTACTGAAAGGTTATTACATCAAATGGAATATTTATGTCACAGGTATCTGCATGTCCTTACAGGGCGGGAGGATGTATTAGCAGGGCGGAGGAGCTCAAGGACAGTGGTTTCTGCGGGAGCAGACCGATATTGCAAAAATGGCAGGCAAGCAGAAAAGCAATGCTCTCTATTTGCTCTACAAGCTATAATGCCTCACCGAGTGTTCCAACACGTCACGACTTGGGCACACAATTTCCTTCACTCGGCATCCACTTTTGTAGATCTTGAATGTAGGTACGATCCGGACATTCTCACCGCTAGCGATTGCGGGACATTCTTCAACATCCACCTTTAATGTAGGAAAGGTTTCGCATGAGAAGTAATTTTTTCCCCTTACTTTATAAACCAAGATAACTACAGCTGGGGATAAGGTTAAAGCAAAGTCCAGTAAGAACCAGTGGTGTAAGCAGCCCATACCTTAAGAAAACTAATGGATGGATAGCGGCTACAAAGAGTATCTAGAAATGATGACATCTGTTTGCACTGAGAATCCGAGGCTGTTTTGAAGTGCACCACAGAAACTCCTGCAGTTATAAGATTGCTTATGCGTCAGAAATAATTCTGGAGCCATAGAAGTAGATGAAGCATACCACGTCAGATAATTCAAGGACCTGGTGAGGATATGGCGGCCTTGAACTGCTCAAGACCCAATACTTCTTCAACTTCACCACCAAACTTCATGTTGGTTACCTCTTCTCCAAGAGATTTCTTCAATGCAACTTGAGCATGGAAAAGAGATTCTGCAACCTCATTGTCATCTGGAAGTTCCCTCCTGAGGACCTCATAGTCTCTCACTGCGTCTTCCCACCTTTCTAGCTGTGAGTAAACAAAATACAACATTAGCCGACAAGACACGATTCAGCTTCCACTAGAATCGCACGTAAATGAGCAGTCAAACTATTGTAAGACTGAGAGAAATGAGCAGTCAAACTATTGTAAGACTGAGAGAACAATACAGTACCTTGCTGTTTGAGGCAGCCCTTCGAAGAAGGGCTTTTGTATAATTGGGTTGTATTTGTAGAGCTTGGTTGCAGTCCTCGACTGATTGCTCCCACTGACCCAGTTTAAACCAGCAAGCAGCTCTATTGCAGTATAAAACAGAGTTTGCAGGATCAAGCCTAAGCCCATCTCCGTATGCCATGCAAGCTTCAGTGAACCTCTCTGATTTGAAGAGACCATTTCCACGTGCCCGAGCTCTCGTGATTAACCGAACATTTTTCAGCAGCACTACAACTTCAAAACTCTGTGCATCAATTTGCCCAGCTTTCTCAGCAGCGGAAACTGCATTCTCAAACCTGCAAGAAATCGTCTAAATCTCACTCTCTCTGACAAATTTCTATTTCTTACTCTCCATCATATAATATTTGAACTCACCTTCCCAGCGCCATCTCAATTTGAGCTCGCACGAAATGTAAGTAGGCTTCAGAGAGCATCCCAAAGAATTTAGCATGTGAGCATGAGTCGCTGAGTGGTTCTAATTTGGGTATTTTATGTAAACTCAATTCAGCTTCTTCAAGTTGGTGAAGCTTCAAAAGGGCTTCCACTCTACACATAAAGAGCTGTATATTCAATTCAAACTTGCTTAGATTCATTGGTCTTAAGAGCACCAGATTAGAAAAGTTCGCCAAAGAAGTAATCAGAACCTAATTACCTGACAAGAAAAATCGGCTCCAGCAGCTATAGCAGCATCACTTTCTCTTAGGACTGTTCTCCACTCGCCAACCCTGCGCGCATCAGCACATCTACTGAGGTGCTTTTCTACAGTCTGTAACTTATGCTGCTCATTTGTATCTGGTTGCGACCCTGGAACGAACATATGTCTCCTAGCATTTTCAACCTGCCCTAATCTGCAAAAAATTCGAATTAGACAAGTTTTTGCACACCCCACTTGACCTAAATTTGCTATGGAAGGCAATGCAGTAGAAGGAACCAGGTTCGTAGATGCTGATGTTTTTCTTGGCATATTAAAGCCTTAACTTGAACAGATCAAATAAAGTTAGCAAACCAAGAAGAAAGCAAGCTCAGATCAACTACGTGCTTCAAATAAAATAAATAAATTGTAAAGCTTGTCTAGCTTCACTAATCACTCACATGAATATCAAACACAGGCATAAAGACCCCCAACCCAATGGACACAAGAAACAACCCAAAGACGCATTAAAGACAGGATTTGGGGACAGAAGAAAATCAATCCCGATGAATCATAGCTAATACGTGTACAATGCAGCCCAAAGCAATAGAAGCAAAAGAAATGACATTGGCATCAGGAGGGTGTGGGCAAGATCAAAAGTCCGAATCAATAGATCTGACACCCAAAAGAAACGATGTATCTTAACATTCTCAAGACACTGAAGCAGATAAGATTTCACAAAGTTCACATTCAAATGACACATCAAAAGCTCACCTAATAAACAGGGATGCCAATCGCTGGTGTGCCCTCCAATACTTTGGATTCAATTTAACTGCCTCCTCACACTCCCTCACTGCGTCAGCCAACCGCCCAAGACCCGTCAGAGCGGCAGCCCGGTTGCTCCTGTAAGCAGCATTGGACGGCGAGAGGGCGATGGCCCGATCGTACAACATCAAAGCCTCCTGAAAGTTCCCTTTTTTGTACTGCTCATTCCCCGCCTTCTTCACCTCCTCCGGATCCAATCCCCCCATTGCCCTCCTCCTCACCGATTCTCCACTGCCGCCGACAACTCTCGGGCTCGCAATATCCGCCTCGACCCCTACTCCCCCCACAACCACGCCTTTTGTAGGCCCGATGCCACCCCCCCGCATTATGCTCCCGTGTCCGTAATTTCCCGTGCCGGTGCCCAACACGTCGGACCTGGAGCTCCGGTTCACCGCCATGCCCGTCTTGAGGATCCTGCCCGACGGGCAGATGTTGCCCGCGGGCAGGACGTTGGGAGGCGGCGAATTCACTGAGGATTGACCCGAATAGTGTGTGTGGTGGGGGCTGGCCGAGTCGGATCTTGCTTGACCAGACTGAAAATTCCGGGCAGTTTTGCCGGATCCGGCCATCGGACTGTTGTCGCTGGACCCGGAGAGCTCGCCGGAGTGGGGGTTCGTACCCGAATCGGGCCTCCTGGCTACCACGTTCTGAGCATTTCGTCCCGAAACAGATCCGGATGAGCCAGAGCTACTGCTCGTGGTGGTCGTGGTGGCTGTGGTGGTGAGGCCACTCTGCCGAGTCCGTAAGGGAGAAACGGGCGAGTCCAGATCGAGTTCACGGAAATCGGGCTTGTCGAGCTCGCAACTCAGTGACTCGCTGAAGCGATCCGAGAGGGCATCAAACCCTAGTTTGGGGTTACCGGGGTGCGACATCTCTCTATCTCTCCCACTCTCTCTCTCTCTCTCTCTCCCAGGATTGTAGAGGAAATGCCGCTCTCTCTCCGTCAAAATTTAGTCTCTCCGAGTGGGCGTTTGCAGCGATATATATTCGATCGTAGGTCCTACCCCTTTTCCCCCTCGGCCCCCCTTCTCTCTCTCTCTCTCTGTCACTCCCCCCCGTCGTCAACAATGTCTGTGAATAGGACAATGGGAACACCCGATAGAAGAAGGAGGAGGAGGAGGAGAGCAGCCAGAGCAACGCAAAGCCACGGACTTTGGAGTAGACATGATACGGGGAGTGAGAGACAGAGACAGAGGCAGGCCCCCAAAAAAAAAAAAAGACAGAAAGGAAGAGATGGGGATCTCGTGATGCAAAAGGAAGAAGCAAGGAATGAATGTGAGTGCTCTCTCGGAGAGAGTCGAGAGCGAAGATAGATAGAGAGAGAGAGAGAGAGAGAGAGAGAGGAGAGGAGAGCAGAGAGCCTGAAAGATGTGGACTTTTATATTTTCTTCCCTCAATTTCTTTTGCCTTCCCTCCCCCTCTCTCTCCTCTTTCTCTCACTTCCACCTGCTGCTTCACGAGACAAGTTTCACCGCACCTCTCTCCCCTCCTCCTCCTCCTCCTCCTCCTCTTCTTCTTCTCCAACCCCGTTCTCTCTCTCTCTCTCTCTCTCTCTCTCTCTCTCTCTCTCTCTCTGTGGTTTTTTCTGTAATTTTTCCGCCCCCTCTCGTCAGCAAAAATGCAAACGAAAATAAGGCGAAAATAAATATTCAAAAAGAAAAGAAGAAGAAGAAGAAATCGCGAATTCTAAAAACTCTATTCATCTTTTCCTTTTTATTGCCCCGAGCTCCCCCCCCCGGTCGCCCGCGCGCGTCTCGGGAGCGTGGACCGTACGCGCACCGCGGTTGCTAATTATGGACCGCGGCTCCTAATCACCATTGCGCACCGGGATTACTCCCACTAATCCGGGGGCGTCGGTGCAGACCTTTTGCTTTTGTCCGGACGTGCTTTTCGCCGCCCTCCCAATGTGGAGATCATTTAAGAGGGGGCGGACGAACCATTCCGGCCCGATTTCTCCGCACCCTCTTCCTTTTCTTTTCCCTTCTTACCATCCAAACCCTAATCGGGGTTAATAGGCCATCGGTTGATTAAACCTTGATAGATTTTGCGGCGGTATAGCATTTGGGGAAAGCATCGACGAGCGTTTTCCTTTTTCATTTTTAAGATGTCCGGCTCAAAATTAGGTTAAATATGATAAACATAAACATAAATTAAGAGCTTCCTTTCGATTTCGCGCTCTAATAATATAAGGAACCCTTCTTCTTCTTCTTTTTTGATTTTCCCCTCACAATTCGATATTTTATTCAGATTTTCGAAACTAAAAAGAATATCACGTGCGGATCTTTTTATATTGATTAAGAGAGAATCGGCTTGTAGCAAGCTCGCACATTTGAATCTTAGGCCCAGAGAGTTAGCTTCGACCCCGATATTGGATTGGATCCAAAGCAGAAGCTGTTCGACAAAATTAAAGATGAAAATGAGAGATCGAATAAAATTGAGTACTTAATTTTTTATAAGATTAAGCATACAAATGATAACGAACATGGTTAATTAAAACTCGATTTTATTAAAAACGCCTTATCGAGTAAGAAAAAGCCTTGTCAATTTTCGGGCCATTGACATTCTTTTCATGGCTTGTGTAGCTACGAGTTAATCTCCTATTGTCAGAGCGAACTTTGTTATTTCCTAATATTTTTCAGCAGATTCGACTCTCGCTTTGGCTTTTATGCAACATTGGAATGCCTAAAATATTTCGAAAGAAATAAAGTCACATAATCTTTATTCTTTCTTTTTTTTTTCAGAAAAACGCCTCAATAAGCATTGATGTAATATATTGTTATAATACGAACGTCTCGCTGTACCCAACAGACCCGCAATTGCTAGCATTTTAACTAAAGAGCCGTGATGTCGAGGTCTTGTACCAGTCTATTTCAAGGTATAGAGGCGCAGCCAAGCTCGTGGTGCATTTATCTGTCATAAAAAGGAAAAAAAAAAAACCGCCTCACTGCATATATTTTAATATATAAGTAGTTGGGATTATTGTTCATTTTTTAATTAGTTTTTGGGATCAAATTTCCTTGGAGGACAAGAGAGATGTATCTTTCGAGTCCCCCACTTTTGTTTCTTACACGGAAATCTAAGGACATCCGCCCGCCCACTTGACGAAACTGCCCCTCGCGTGGCCCGGTTTTCACCGAAATGCCTCGAAATTAGGTGAGGAGTTAAAGTTGGGGTGGCGGGGGGGGAACCGAGACCAAATGGTCGAGACTTGCTTGGCAATCCTTTCCCGAGGATGGCAAGATCGTAAATATGGAGGGGAACCGGGGGTTAATGTTTGGTAGAGGGGAGGTCCCGTGGGGAGAGAGAGAGAGAGTGGGGGACGTCATGTGCAGAGGGGGGAAATGGCGGTGCCAGCTGGCATAATTCGGAAAACCCCAGGCTTGTCAGGTGGCGTCCAGCTCAGCAGTGGACGGCGAGACTTTTAACGGCGCATCCCGGAATATGCTTCATGCTCCACCTACGCTGAACTACTCCGCAAAATTTCTTTTTTTTTTTGGGGCCCGCCGGAGTGAATGCAAACCGCCGGTCCGACCGGGGCCCGCGTTAGAAGCCGTCATCGTTAATGGTCCACGTTCGCTTTTGTACGCCTAATGTCCAAAGTTCATGTGATAGGCTTCTAAATTCAGTCGATTTGAAATTATGGGCGTTGGGTATTGTCTCTTGGTAGGCACTCGGCTCATTGGTTATGTACGGCTGGCGATTCGTGTTTTTCTGCTCATCTTTTTTAGCTTCACATCGAATCCGAACCCCCATACATTTACAAATCAAGTCACGGTTTTGAAACCCAAACCCGCACACGAACAACTCAGGTTGTATAAAGGAAATGCCCAAAAAGTTTTTATCATTCTTATACAGATCCCGTATATGACAGGTATGCGGTTAGGTACATCTTTTTTTTTTGCAAAAGCACTTCTCGATTAAGAAATGGATGGATGGATGGCATCGAAAATTGTTGTGCCTTTTAGGCGTCGCTGGCATGCACTTTTGGCCGTACACGGCTCTACATCATAATAAAGAGTGGAAAACAGGAAGTCGAACATCTCAATCAAGGAGAGATTTAACAATGGGACCGATGAGCCCGGCAAGGGAAGATAATTTCTTAAGGCTCCGATCTAATAGAAACTAAATTAATCATAATCGTCCGATGTGTAGGCTTTACGGTAAAATCCACGCGATTAATGAATTTTGATTAGAATCCAACTATGTAATAATTCTCGGGGGCAATGATATATTTAAAGCCCACTAGATAAAATCATATACCTTCGATTCTAGGCCTTGGCGCAATTCATAGCTCCCAATCGATTGACCGATGATCTAGAGTCTGGTGACGTTCATGGTCTTGTTCATCTCGGGCTATACTCACTATTATCAAAGATACATATACACCAGATAAAATGCATCGGTAATTCGTCATAAAAAAGGAAAAGGAAAAAAAAAAAAAAAAAAGAGGACGTGGTGGACCAACGAAACCCATCCGTCATTGGGCTGCCGTTCAATTCCCTAGAGCGCGGTCAACGGGAACAGACGCTGAGGACGAGTCAAACGGTTGACCGGTCCGATGCGCCGATTCTTCTTCTTTTTTATTTTTTTATTTTTTCCATTCTCTTTTTCGGGGTAGAACTTAAATACGCCGTCGGCATTTTCCCAACCACTTTCGATTTCCCCCTCTCTCTTCTTCTTCTTCTTCTTTTTTCTTTCCATAAATCGATAAATGAAAAATGAAATCGGGGGTTGGACGGTCTTTCCCGGTTGACCCCCCGTCATCAATTAATGAGTAGAAAGGGGCTCGCGGTCACGGGTCCAGCCGTGGCTTGCCGGTCACAGGTTGGTGGTGGACAAAGCAGAGCATCGATTCTCGAATAACATTTCCGACGCTTGATTTCGGTATACCGGCACAAGTGGGTACGTAAATTTTGACCCGACGTGTACCCCGTTTTCTAAATTTTCAATCCGTTCAACGGGATTCCTGAATTTCAGCTCAAAGTGCAGAACCGTTCCAAAACACATTTGAATTGAGCACGTGCCAAGTATTCGGGGTCGCGTTACATCTTCGGTTAAAATTCAAAGATTATGTCGAACAATCAAAAGTTTATAGATCAAATTACACATTTGACCAAAGTCAGAGAACCGCCCCATGTCATTTTCTTCACGAATTTTAACCATCCCATGTCATTCGGAGATTTTTCTTTTTTAATCGAATGAGTTTTGGTTGAGTGGACTTGATAGTTGGCCTTGGGACGATGCTTTTGTCTACATGGAGGTGAGGAGGACACAAGCAATCAAGGCGTGCTGTCCAGCAGTCTTAAGCTTGAAAAGCCGGCCAAAGCTCACGAGCCACGATTTTGACCTCCCCCTTTTTTTTTTCTTTGGCTCAGAGCAAGATGGAAGCAGAAGGCACCAAATTGGAAAAGATTCTTCCTTAACAAAAAGAGGAAATTGCTAGTAGCTTAGCATGACGATACCTCCATTCTAGAAGCCAAAAATCAAAAAAAAAATTAAAGGACGAAAATGTTCGGTTGCGTCTTTAAGTAGATAGAGCTTCCCTACATGCGTGAAAAATGATTCATTCCTTTTTTTCCTTTGATGATCAGTGTCTTAATCGGCTATCTTATCATCGCTTGAAATATAAGACCGCGACGTATGAGGTGACTACTTGATTCTCTTATCGGACGAAAACGAATTGCCCACATTTCATATGAATAGATGGTCCGTCGTTTCCCACGCTAATCGCATCCACTGTCTCTAAATACGACATGAAGTGATGACATGGCGACACTGGTTGTGCTAACTTGCCTCGGATCAAATGCCCTGAACCATCCTAAAAACCTTTGCCCTCTCTCTCCATACCGGTTCCTCATAGTGTGACTCATCCTTGTGTCAGTCGTCGCATTGTTGGGACTTACACCACCCTCGCCTTGTCCCACTCCACCGTTGCTCCGAAAAGAACCTATGAAATTATTTCGATGTTGGAACAAGGAGCATTGAAAATTGAAGCAAGTAAAAAGAAAAAGGCCTTTTTATTTCTTCACATCCAGGATTACGTCCCGAATCATTGGATAGGAATCGGGTCGCCGCCCATGAGTATTTAACATTGCAAAGCGGTCGTCTCCATCGGAACAATAGGGCCGCTACGCTCATTACTAAACTTGTCGAAACAATATCGCTCGGTTCCACTTGCAGGCACGATGTCTTGCTTGTACAATGGCATGCGTTTGATCTTCAGTTCTCTCATCGTGTATTAGGTATTCTCGGCCGGCTTGAGATGTAGATTATTCATACATCTCTCGTGAACTTATTCATTTCTTTATGTTGACGGCCCGCGCTGCATATACCTAAGATTTTGATAATTTGGTCTTCGGGCAAATTGCGCTGGCATCGTTGAATCCTCCCATGATGAGGTGTGAATTTCCACTATTGACACCGTTCTTGATTCTCTCTCGAAAGGGAATGGCACGTAAGACATTGGGTTAAGGTGGGTGATTCGATCCTGTGGGATCTTCCGTTGACGAGATGTTTCGAGCGGAGTTTGGAAAAATAAGGCATGGATCCGGAAATTTCCTGAACCACGAGATCAGCCCAAGGATACCTCTTCTTGAGGGCAAAAGATGACCTCGAATTGCCCCTGACGATTTCAGCGTTGGGAATGGCACAATAGTGAAGATTTCGCCCAATCGAGACTTGCCCGTTATAGGATTAAGATTAGAGATAAGCAATTTGGACCGCCCAGACCAGAAACCATCTGGACTGGCTGTGTTGATCCTATTCCCGATTCCTAAAAGTGGAATCGGTGTCTAAGCGATCAAGTTTTCGTTTCCTATGAAGGCCGGACCGGACCAAGCTAGTTAAAATTTTTATATTTTATATAAAAAGTAAATATGTAAAAAAAGAGTTAAAAAAACTCAATTTAAGTTTCTAAAATTTTAATATTTACCCAACTTTACCAAAATAAATTTTTTCGTAAAAATAAATAAAGAAATTCAATTTTTTAGAATTTTCCCAATTCCCCATCAATTCATTAGATTTTCTAGGAATCAAACTAGACCAATAGGACCTAGAACTTAGGCAATCCAGTCCACGGTCATAGAGATAGGGAACTGGTCCCATTGATCCAGTTCCCTATTTTGGGCGGAAACTAGACCGCTCTGGATCCTACACACCCCTAATTAAGATAAAGGGAGCAAAAGTGGAACTTGTCGACCAGCTACGTGGACGATGTAAGGGACCGGTCCCATCGGTCCGGTTCCCTGTTTTGGACGGAAACTGGACCGCCCTGGATCCTACAGACCCCTAATTAAGATAAAGGGGGCAAAAGTGGAACTTGTCGACCAGCTACGTGGACGATGTAGGGGGGGGGGCTTAATGCTCCGTAATCTGACCAAGCCTCCGTATAAACAAATCTAATCTTATCCCTAGTTATATCATCAGAGCATCCCACTTGGGAATTAGACACATTTCCTTAGTGCGTTAGGTCTGGCCACCGTATTGATTTCCCATTCTTCTTTTGGTGGACAACCAATGCGTGATTGCATCAATCTGGAAATCATTACTCGGTCGATGCCCTCTTGATTATCCAAATTCCCATAGAGAGATCCCTTTTGAGTTCACAATTACATATTTCTTGCGTGTCTTTCACACTCGGAATCTTCGGATAAGATATTCGAATCATTTTAATGATTGTTTAGTCACCTCAAGCCGTTCGTCAAGCGTTCAATGCCAGGTCTTGTCGAATTCTTTAATTTCTTTTGCTCTCTTCCTGGTCTGTTCGGGTCTCCGGGACTTAGCGTGTAATCACTTCCTGGTTGCCAAGTTTCCACTTACTCACCTTTGATTCTCGTGCCCTAATCAAACCAGAGCACTCCCCGAAGACGTTGAATTTCGACACGCCATTTTACGGGTGCGTTTGATAACGGTTCTAGTTTTTAATTTATCATCTACGGATAAGTTTGAGACGATAAATATGCTTGGCAAACGTTCTTAAAATGTACAATGTCTTTCATGTTTCTGCAGTCTTTCCTCATCTAAGTCCCGTCATAGCCGAGTTTCTACCTTGGCTAAATGGAAGATGTAATTCGCCGGCGGCATCGTCCTTCCCCGTTCCCCGTTCCATTCCGCGCGGATCAATTTCGTCTATACTTCACGGCGGTCCTACTGATCCCACAAAGCCTCTCCACGTTCAACAGTTGGTTTAAGGCTGCCGTGGTCCGGACCCATTTGATGTCGGGATGATCTAAGAGACTTGTTTAAGAATCTTGAAGGGAAAAATAATGGGGGCATGATGGGTGTTAAACAGTGGAAGATAACGACGTCTGGAGAGTCGCCCGCATAGACTTTGGCCCTGCCTGACCCTCATCCATTATTGAGCTGTAATCGAGTGCGCGACTAATCTGTGCGTGACGAGGAAGGATTCTCACGGGTGCTTGGATTCAAAATTGGTCTTCGGCTTAATCTTGAGGAGCTCATCATCATTTCGTCCGAGAGTTGACCCACGTATTTTGTCACACTTGCTAGGGAAGAAAAGTCATAATCTAATGATGGGTAATCGTGTTAGTTGAGAGCTTCTCTCTCATCGTTAAAGTCAGTGATTCGAAACTCGCAGTTATTAACGTTTTAAGTGGGGCTGTGCTAATTTCCCCCGAAATATAGAAGCCTGGCCATACAATCAAAAGCAACATTTGATTATATGGTCTCGCACCCCTTTGCTTTCATTTGGGTGGAAAAGTCACTGACCCAATAACGGAAGTCGGTAACGTTAAGTCATCAAATATATTGAGAGATTTGTCTATTTAGTCCTAAATGGATGGCAATTCGATGTCGGAGTTTTCAACTTTATCCATTTAGTTCTAAACCTTTGTCATCTTCGGTGGGAATCGCTAGAGCGATTGGAAAATTTAGGGCCGAATTTGACATTCATGTAGTAATTTAGAACCGATCCGCCGTTTACTTTGCAATTTGATTACGCGCTAACAAAAAACTCGATGGGAAATTAGGTTCCTAGTACGTCCTAAGCAACGCTCTAGGCATTAATCATGTTTTTCGGTTCGACATGTCGGGGAAATGGAATTGAGTGGGATATGTCCAAAAGTTCACGTCTTGCGGCTAATTATTGGGGCTTAGTCTTTGGTAGGGAGCAAAGATTAGGGGATCGATTAAGGGGATATCTCGATAGATCACATTCAATTTTGGCGTTATTTGATGCCGAGACGGCCTTTGTCAAACTCACGGTTTTGATAGTTAATTTCGTTCCTCCTTTTAGACAAATCTGCCTACTTGCCCATAAGTCAATAACCTCCTCTATGGCTTAGGCAAGTAACGGCTCTCTATCTCTCGCTGTCTCTCTAGGGACAAGAAAAAAATTCTCGATTCCGTGTCGAGTGATATCGCACCGTGTATTTTGCATTTTGCGGCGCCCGTGAACCCGATTAGAATGGACCGTCATGACGCCTTAAAACAATAATCGTCGCATATCATGACGTCTCTGTGCTTAGTTATGTCGAGACATGACTGTCGTGAACGGCTTTGATACGTTATATCTAGAAAATCTCAACAGCCTCGCTTTTGCAGGACGGTCTCCTCTTCGAGATCTGGCTTCAAGTATTGCTCTTCGAATGTCGCGATCCGAACGATTCATCATGACAAACTTAAGGTGATACTTGCTTATTTACATACCGATATACCATTATTGGTTCTGGATTAACCAAGTGCTCGCCCGTCGGATTCTCTGTCAAAATCTCCTTGCTTCCGTGATGACTGACAACCCAGCTGGTAAGCCTTTAAATTTTTTCGGGATAATGCAACAAAAAAAAAGTTTCTCGATAATTAAAAGTGGAAATGGCGATTTTTCAGGAAATTACAAAATGCTGTATAGTCCTTTTGACGAAAATACATACAAAACGTACGTCCTTAAAGCTCTGCTAACTTCGATCATGCCTCCTCCTCCTCCTTCTTCTGCTTCTTTTTAACGTTTGTTTAACTTTTGTCCTGTCGAATGTTTGAGGAATCGTTTTGGCTTTAACCACGAATTTAAACTGTGTACTCAGATATCCCCGCACCAGAGAAGTCTCTGCCAAAAAAGTCTCTTGTCCCGCCATCTTCGCAGCTAATTTAATTTCGATTCGCGTCCCTGTAAGGAGCCCCCTTTCCAATCCCCATTGCCCACAGATTACGAAATCCCGAAACCCAAGAGCCGAATTGGATTAACATGATTAATCTCGATTAAGGGAGGGATGGGGGGGTTGGCCTGGGCGGTGTTTGCTTCTTCTTTTCTTTTTTGTAAATTTCCAAAAGGTCTGACCCGCCACGTGAGGGACATGAAGGAGGGGAAGAGGGCAGCTTCAAAGCTCAGAATGTCTCGAACTCCCAAACCAGAGTGCTTGAGAGTACGGATTGCATTAAATCTATGGATTTCTCTGAACACCCAATTACCAATCGGGTCAGAAGTTGCATGTTCATCACATGAGAGAGAGAGAGAGAGAGAGAGAGAGAGAGAGAGAGAGTATAGTTTTCCTTTTTCTTTCTTTTTCTTGACTTGTTGGGCTTTTCAAGAAGGGAAGGGGCCATGAATTTTCCTCGTGGGGGAGTGCTTCGTACTTATTTTTATTATATGGATTTTGACCTAAGTGGCAAGGGTAAATGTTGCAGATGCAGGGTTTTTCTTTTTTTAACTTTCCAAGAATCTGTACGTGCCAATGTCATTGACAACTTTTTGTTGTCTTGCTCCCGTTGTTCAGTCCCGAAAAGCTTCTAACTTTGGGCGTAACAAAGTTTGGGTCGCTCGGAAAGGATATAAAGCAAAGAGATTTTGGTAAATCTTTCCCCATCATCAAATCAGTCTCGTGAAAATTATTGTGCAGGTTTGGAGATCAGAAAATTTCGCCAAAAGGGTAGTTTGGTGCAGGCCCCCTTGACCGGATGTGCTCCCCCAGTTTTCCTTTTTCCAAGTATTTATCGAGATGAGGAGTTCATCTTTCCATTGGGGGGGTAAAGGGGATAAAAATTCGATCTTTAGGGCACGTTTGGGGGTCACGAGAGGAGCACGTGATGACTATGTGGGGGAGGGAGCGGCAAGACTCGCAATGATTATCAGGGGGAGTGACTGTTGCTGTGTGGAATCATTTTCTGAAGTTGGTTCGCAAGTTCTTTCTTGGTTTTTGGGGGAGAAATTTGGTTGCTTTGCCCTTTTGGAGACTGTTTTGTCTTGTTTCTTGGAGATGGGGGCAATGGGAATATGATCGGGTCCTCCATGAATAAAGGCCATTGTGAACTGGCAAGTCTGGGACCTATGATGCCTAGCTTTGGATGAGAATGAGAATTCTAGAAGTGAAGACACGAGGAAAATCCAAGAAATAATCACGGAAATTTAGGAATCCAAGCCCGCAACTAGAATGATCGCTCCCGCATCCTATATAACGATATTGATTTTAAGGGGTATTCAGTCGCTCTTTTTTATCTCGAGGGAAAAACAGATCAGATCAGGCGGTTGGATTACGGTAATTATGATATGAATTCGAAGATGAATTCTTCTTTTGAACTTTTCATCAAAGCGATTACATCCTGACAAGAAGATCGATTTCGCTAAACATAGCTCTACCTAATCATGGCAAATAAAGTCGATCTCAAGGAATACTGCAATCTCAAAATTATTTCAAGGCTATTAGGGTTCACCATAGTATGATTAGTCCAACAGGATGAGGCCTGGAGGAACAGGATGTGGAGCCACCATGTGATGGATTCCCCAATGGTTGATAAGAACCTGAATGTTCTAAAAATAAAATAGAAAAAAAACTTTATAGGTACGGATTATACCGATTTAAGGAAACATAAAATAAAATAAAATAAGATAAGAGGAAGAAAAAGAGAGGAGGGAGAGCTCTCGAGACATGATGATCATGGCCTGTCCGAGCTCCAACGGATTGAGTGCTGTTTTCGAGACACGGCGCCTTTTTGGGCTTTCCTGTTGTGTCGTTTTCGGAAGAACCTGTCGTTTGGGCCCTACTTACCCCTTGCGTTTTGGCCCACTCTATCAGGCCTCATCGGTCCATTTCTTTTCTTCCCGCTTTTCTTTTTTTTTTCCTTCCTTGGCTACCTGAGTTTTCTTTTGTTAGGGTCTCGTTTAGCTAAATGTGGAAATAATATTTACTCGAGGCGCTCTTTTAATTTTTATTTTCCCATTTGTTATTTTGCAACGATGTGATGGGATTTTACGACATTCCACACCAGTGTATGGATAGACTTTTACTTTTCGTTTAATCTAAATCTCGTGGTGCATGTAATTTGACTCCATTTTCGAACCCGAGTTTTTTTTTTAAATAAAGTTGATGGAAAAGCTCAAAAAGAAACAAACAAAACTTGAGACATTGATTGAGACTCGGCTCCACCAACTATACATGGCCATACGATCTCCTAGACTGAGGCCCAATTCGATGGGAAATCGATCGATTCGTTGTTGTTCACTCTCCACCCCGAGAACGGAACGCCAACAAATAGGGGGACGATCCCAGTTTTTTCCGGCGAGCACGCCGAGCAGAGGCGACAAGCGCGACGAGGCTCCGCGGTTCGCGGGACGGACAGGAGAAGAAGGAATGCGAGATTTCCGGCTCGATGCATGTTGCATCAAGCTCTTGCAATTATTCAACAGCGCATGAAGGTTGTCCTTATGGATGAAGCCGTACTCTCTCATTGCATGGAGAAGTAGAAAGAAAAGGAGTGGGCATGATGACATGACGCATTCCTAACCTTATTTGCGAACGCTGTTCTATCTCCCCGTAAAGGAAAGTTGCTTTCTTTTTTCCACTGCTGACAAATGATGAGAAAAGAAAATAAGAAGGAGGAAAAGAAAGGGAAGAAAAAGGACGGGGTGAAGATGAGTGGCCATCATTGGAGGGCAGCCTCAATTTGGTGGCACAAGACCACATGCATGCAAATACAGGTGCCAGGGTGGCAGACAATCCTTGTGTTTTTTCTTTAATTTTATGTTCGGTCCTTCACCTCGGATGCCTTCTTGAAAGAGACAGGGGACGAAGATAGAAATCATGAGATTTTTTTAAGAAGAGAGAGAGAGAGAGAGGCCTCTTCCTCGTGGCCCGGTTGGGGTCCTTTGCTTCGTCCGCTCAGGCCTCGATTTTGAACGCTTTTCTCATCTCTCTTCCTTTTCTTCTGTGAATCTCCAAGTTTCGGGAGTCCTTGGCGTTTCTTCTTCGCGGGCGACGAGTATTTTGAAAAGGGGTCTTTCGCTGCTGTCGTTACCGGGTAGAAATACGGGCATGTCCGGCACAGAGAGAGAGAGAGAGAGAGAGAGAGAAGGCGAGGGGGGAGGGGGGGGGGGGGGGGGGTGGGAAGCTTGGGGGCAGTGCAGAGGCCAAAACAAAGAGAGAGAATATAATGGGAATCGGGATTCTTAATGTGGGGCCCGGGGAGGGGGGAAGGTGCGAGGAAGTGAGCAGAGCAGAGCAGAGCAGAAGCAGCAGTTATCATTGGACCTGCAAACTTCATGGAATTGATGGAACTGGCATTTCTCTCTCTACAGAGAGAGAGAGAGAGAGAGAGGATTGAGTATTGAGGGGACGGAGAGAGGTGGAAGAGCACGTGATGGCCATTGGGGAAGAGAGGAAAAGATAAGAAGTCGCATAAACAATCCTGTTGGCGACTTTTCGTAGTTTTGCAGTACGCAACCTGAAACGCCCGCACCCCTCACATCAGCAGTCCTTTCCTCCTCATTTGTTTGGAGCTTTGCGCTGCGAAAAACCAGCAGCCCCCGTGGTCTCTCTCTCTCTGTGTCGAAAAAAGGAATCATGAATCCCTGGGTCTCCCAGTATCTCAATGTTGTGTGGAGACAGATTGTGGGAAGCGAAAACAGGGAAGGACAGAGCTCCACCTGCGATGAGGACAAGCATCGTGTAAATCTCATCTGAATCTGGCCAATCCTCCTTGAAATGCTGAAAGAACAGACTGACCTTTGCCGTAGCACTCGAGGATTTTCAAAAAGGATTGGAACGGAAACCCCCTCCCCTTCTCTCTCTAAAATGTGCACGTTTCGTTCGAAACGAATGTACATTCTAGCGGGAACCCGGTTCGGTTGTGCATGAAGCAGTGGTATCATCGAACGACATAACATTCTCATGTTTTCAAAGAATGAGACTCGAATAGTTCATGTCTATAGCATCAACGCATTTTCACCCACGATCCATGTCATTCTTAGCTTGAAGCAATGAATCCGACCCCCAACATATCGCTCAGAGTCAAGACTATGGTCAACTCGGTGCATGACACATGGACCTTTCTATTCCATGTCGATATGTTCTGAGCATGCGTGCAGACAGCAAGCATCTAAAGATGCAGGTCTGCGATATGAGCCAACAGAAAACCAAGGGAGATTTTTGTGCGGCCATATGAGCGTAGAGGGAGAACTTCCACCGAGGATCAAGTTGTGCTAATTGCTTGACATGGTCTGTAGGAACAAGCAAGGAGGTCAGGGTTAACCAAAGGCCCAGCCCCTTGCGGCCCAAGCACAAACTTAAGCTCAGGCAAATCTCAAAGTCTCATCTGTCCTGTGTCTTTCATAGCAGCGAGATTGGAAAAATAACACTAAACTCGGCTAATTGAGACTGCAATGATAATAAATCTTAAAAGAATCTTACTTGCATGATGACCACAAAAATAAGGAAAAGAAAGAAGCCTATGTCTTTCCTCCTGCAGAGAAGTTTGACTCGTGATACGTCGAACCATAGTTGATTAAATAATTGTTAAACACAAACAGGAAATCTAACATGGATTCATACATGCTCGCTCTTAAGGAGCAATCGACCTGTTTGGTTATTGAACAAATTATCGTCATTGACTGAGGGTAATGTGGGGAGAGGGCAATCTTGAGCTTCTCTTTCTGTCGCAATATGTGGGAAACTATTGAAGTTACAAGAAGACTAGCATAACCCTGCGAAATTACCCTCCTCATACAGATCTAGTGAAGAACAGACTATGATGGATTTGCAAATTGAAAAATGTGAATATCAATGAGTAATTACATTCCTAAGAACTATCAGTTAAGTAATTCCAACATAGACCTAACTAAAAAATAAAGGGAGAATAAGAAAACTATGAAAGTCCTACATCTGAATTCTCGTGTGAGAAGGGCGCATGAAGAATAAAAAATACAAGTGGTGTATTGCTACAGAATGACAAAAAAGACCTTAGTTTGTTAAACCCATAGTTTCAGTAGTAGCACCAACTCAATGGCGAAGGAAATTCTTCATTCTTCAAAACTTTTCTTTATAACTGGCCTTCCAAGAAGAACAAATCGACAGAAAGAACTAATCTTCAGATGCCACAGTGGGGCTGTACGAGCAGATCTCCTTTTGATGAAGTTCGAGTAACCTCTTTTCTGGACTACATAACCCTGCATGTCAATTAATTTTGTGACCGTTTTAATTAGCAATTTTACATGGCAAATAGATTGACAACTCCTAGTGAAAGATGGTCAACATTTTTGTCAGGTTCAGTTAAGCTTTAGAATGTTGTTCTGGACCAACCAGGTAATTTGAGGAGCACCAAACAGAAAATCAAATACTTTTGACAAGTAACTGTCCCAAACCACCGGAAAAATCGATCACGTCATTATCAATTTTTTGTGTGTAATGATGATTGCATCTTGATAGAATCTTGTCTAGCAAAAACAGACCCTTCTTGAGTTCTGAGACCAACCTGAACACTTTGGTATATCCCACACAGCAATGGATGAGGGTGTACACTCTGGTTGACATAGCTCTTTGTTATTCTCATGGTGGACATTCATTGCAAGCATCCACGCACCAATTGTGACATCCTCATTGCTGAACATCCGGACACTGCCATTCAAACAGAATAAACATCAGATAAAATGATTAATAGAGAGAAGTATTAGCATATTTAATTGCATTATCCTTTCAGAACTCAGGTTAAAATCACATATAAAACAGTCTAGTTTAGCAAGATCTCATCATGCTACAAAGCGTAAAATCAGCAAAAGCTATTACAGGTTTAGCATTCAACAGTGAAGGTAAATTATTACATTTTTTGAGGACCTAAAACAAAGTTGAGAGAGAATTATTAGCATATTTAATTGCATTATCCTTTCAAAACTCGGGTTAAAAGTTAAAACCACAAATAGAACAGTCTAGCCTTGCAAGATCTCATCATGGTACAAAGTGTAAAATCAGCAAAAGCTATTGCAGGTCTAGCATTCAACAGCAAAGGTAAATTATTACACTTTTTGAGGACCTAAAACAAAGTTGAGAGAGAAGTGTTAGCACATTTAATTGCATTATCCTTTCAAGCTCGGGTTAAAAACACATATAGAACGGTCATAGTTCTGCAAGATCTCATCATGGTATGAAGCGTAAAATCAGCAAAAGCTATTATAGGTCTAGTATTCAACAGCGAAGGTGATTTTTTTTTTCTTTTTGAGAACCTAAAACAAAGTTGAGAGAGAAGTGTTAGCATATTTAATTGCATTATCCTTTCAGAACTCAGGTTAAAATCACAAACAAAATAGTCTAGTTTTGCAATATCTCATCATGATATGAAGCGTAAAATTAGCAAAAGCTACTATAGGTCCAGCATTCAATGGCGAAGGTATTTTTTTTTTTCTTGAGGACCTATAACAAAGTTGAGAGAGAAATGGTAGCATATTTAATTGCATTATCCTTTGAGAACTGGGGTTAAAATCCCATATAGAACAGTCTAGTTTTGCAAGATCATCATGGTATGAAGTGTAAAATCAGCAAAAGCTATTATAGGTCTAGCATTCAACAGCGAAGGTAAATTATTACACTTTTTGAGGACCTAAAACAAAGTTGCGCAAGAAGTCGACAATTGCAGTATGCTCAATCTGACTTCTTAGCAATGAATTAGATATGGAAGATTTGAAGCAATGTACACAACAACAAATTAAGCCTCATGCCACTAGGTGGGTCTGGCTATATTGTGCTAGATTCTGTGTCAAGTCTTCTATAAGATCTAAATGCTCCACAACTTACCTCAATCCGCAAGTAGTTATACAAAATACACAATTTTTTAAGCAAAGGTTACGGTCAAGGCCACCTAAGGAGCAAGATATCATTGCCTAAATCTACAAACGAGAACATGATGCTTCACCTCAAGTGTCTCCCTAGTGACTATTGTACAACAAAAATCAATGCAAGCACATGCCGCACTGCATGAGCACAGCAGCCATTACAGTTTATATTGCAGGAAGTCAATGCTGGTTATCAATGGGGAATTTATTCATGCAGAATGAAATTTTCTCTTCGCTAATCTGTCCTCTCTTCTTAGAGGAGGAACCATGTGATTAAGCAAGACAAGAACCACAGCATAATATGGTATAGCTAACAAAATTAGCTTCATCCAACGAAATCCAGATCCTTGTAATTATAATTCCAGTAGAAGTCTGACATGACAAATGATAAGCAGTCACAGCAGATGGAAAAAGTTGGAAAACTTCCTTAATGACACCCAGAAATGAAACAACCACATGATGATATTTCTATAAGCCTATTTAAGCTAGTCAGAAGACATTGATGAGAAAACATGCCTGTTGCTTCTGAGAGCCACCAAACTTGCAACTACTTCTGCTGAAAGGGCATATATTGGACCATAAGCATGAAAGAAATATTCTTTCCCTAGCAAATACGCTAATGGCTCATACCTGCACATGGAGAACGGTCCGACCACATTATAAACAAAAAGAAAGACAAAAATGTAAGAAGGGACACTGATTGCTAGTTATAAGCAAGTGCCCTGAAGCATCTCTACCGAAGCTTCTTGCCAACTGTCTAGAGTGATTTTCTGCCGAACTATATGACTACTTCATCGGTTTCACTCTAAAAAGAAAACACATTAAGGTTCAAGCTCAAAGATGAAGTTATCCACATAGCTCAAACTTCAAAGTAAGCTCAAAACATATGAACATAAAGAAAATGTGGAAAGTCATCGATATAATGGCTATATTCTAAAACTTCCAAGATGTTTAGCTCACTTTCACTGCATGTCATGATAGGAACGAAAAGCGAATGAATACTAATGAAGAGACCAAGGATTCCAAGACAACGTGAGAGTTCTCTGAAAGAAGAACAAGGAAAACATTCCTACAAGCCCAATACAATGGTCCTCTAGAAGAAATTAAAAATAAAAAATAAAAAATGGAACTAACCATTTAAGTTTCGGGTCGGTGAAAACTGGGCCCTTTTTCATGCATCCAATATAAGTTTGGGAATGACTCCGTTCCTTTGTCAAGAGCAGGGAAAGCCGATCTAACAGTTAATGACATGTGATTGCAAAATCATAAGATAACTGGTGCAAGTTTATACTGGGATCTGAATTCAATAGAAGACCAAAATTCCAGTTACCTGGCCTAAGATAGATGTCATCATCCGCTTTAACATAGAATTCAGCATCAAAAAGTGCATAGGCAGCTTTGAAGAAAGCTAACCTGCAGTTTAAAGCAGATTATAGAGAGAGAGAGAGAGAGAGAGAGAGAGAGAGAGAGAGAGAGAGAGAGAGAGAGAGTGGTGCTTACGTTTTGTAGGGGAGCTTGCTGTACTCCTCTTCTACATCCAGCAGTAAAAAGTCATCATACTGTGCCACTTCCTTTTTCAATTCCATCATTTTCGCCCCATCATTGGTCCTACCAATGACAAATCTAAAAACTAGTCCAGTGTCTTCTTCCAAACTGCAACATAGTCCATAAACTCACAATCAGTAGAGTTTCCCATAGCTACAAATGAAGAGCACGACATGGTCCTCAAATTTTAGCTAATTGAAGTGCTTGTAGATGATAGTTGGAACTTAGCAGGCCAAAATGCAAGAGGAAACAATGATATAACCATATGAACTAAGAAAAGACACTTAACAACTAAAGCCAATACTCACCAACCAAAAGAGCTAATCTCCTGATGATTGATGACTGCTGAAAGAGTCGTCTAAACAAACTAATCATAATCTCAATTATGTCCTCCCATGATGAAATTCATGTATAGCCATATAACTGTTCCCTATGTTCCTCGACTCCATCAGTGATTCGATAATTTGCTTCTTTACACTCCTACCAAAGATAAAGTTCTTTCAATAATATCCTAGATCACCACAATTTAAGCCACATTATAGTTTTAGACTCTGAAACCTGAAAGCCGGCTTCACTGGATGCATGGTCAATATGAAGTGATCTTTATCAGCCGAAGAATAAGAAGTAATCTCTCTAGCAATTACATGGTAGATACTACATAGTAGTTTCATTGGGTTTGAGCAAGCTTTCTAGGATAAACACAATTGATACTACCTGGCATTCGAAAATCGAGTGTCTTCTTCCAATGAGCAGCATAATGCTAGAATCAATAGTGGCAATGGACCAGAGCAACTACTCCTAATTTTCTGCAAATTCTCATACATAAGACAAACAGCTGGAATCACATTCTTACTCCCAAGTGATTTTCATTGGGTTCGAGCAAGCTTTCTAGGATAAACACAATTGATACTACTCCGCATTCGAAAAACGAGTGTGTTCTACCAATAAGCAGCACACTGCGAGAATCAATAGTGGCAATAGACCGGAGAAACTACTCCTAATTCTCGGCAAATTCCCATACATAAGACAAACAGCTGGAATCACATTATTATTCCCAAGTGATTAACAATCAGAGGTCAGCAGATTAAATGCAACAAATCAACATCAGCCGATCAATTCCACACCGTGAGATTAACAATTCGACGACAAGGAGCACTCAGTCAGATGCATCAAAAGAAAGAGCACAAACCGTTGCAATTTCTCCCGATCCGACGGCATCCATGTCCGCCGGAGAGATCTCCGGCGGCCGACAGAGCCGAACCCCGTCTGGATCCCCACAAATCCCTTCACCTTGCTTCTCCTCAAAACCTTCTCGCCATCTCTGACCAACAACCCGGCGCCACCTCCGCCGTCGCCGCCGTCCCCTCCCTCTCCACTCCACGAGACGCGGAGCAGCCGAGGCTCGACGCCGGAGCACCTGGAGCCGCGACCCGGCCCGAGGATGGCTACGAATCCGAGTACGAAGCCGGAGAAGCCGACGACGAGGCAGCAGGAGACGATGAGCATCGTCGAGCGGCGGGGAGAGGGCGGCGACGGGCGGCCGTGGTGGTGGGGCTTGGGAGACGACGGCATGGCGGCGGGCCCGGGGAGATCAAAGGCATGTGAAGAGAAGACAGCTCGTTGAGATCGGGGAAGAAGACGAACGAGAGAGAGAGAGAGTTTGGCGAGAATCGCTTGTTCGGAGAGTGACTTGTCAGCTGATTAAACGTCGGCCATTGGTGGAGCTGTCATTTTAACGTCGACGATAGCAATTCCGGAACCGGGGAGGACGATGACGATCGTTGCTTCGGTCGGTCCATCGAGGGAAAGTGCCCATGGCGAAATTTAGAAAGGTTTCGCCAGGGAAAATTGTTTGAAAAATATTATTTTTTTTAGAAATCAATAATTTATATCATTTAAAATAATTAATATTTTGTTATTAACATTTTCACTGAAGATTTGTGGTTTATATTGGTAAGCAATATATGCAGTAATTTTTAGGAAGATATCCAAAAGCCTAAACTTTTAAGTAAACAATGACGATTAGTAATATATAATGGATATTCATTTACATCTTTTGTGATAAATACTTATGTTTTCTCGAAATTCCTTCTATTGAGTATACTTAATAAATATTGTGAGAACGTCCATTGATTGGATTTGTAGGAAAGAAGAAAAAAACTATGATCTTCCTATGGTTGTTTGCTAACGAGGAGAGTTTTTTTTTTCTACATAATCAATGAAAATGCAAATGGTTTAGTAACTTAGCCAAAAGAACTAAAAAAAAAATCCTTGAATCGATCATATGCAATTGATATGTTCAAGTGTAGATGTAAATCAATCATATGCAATTGAATTTAGCTGTCGATCAATCATATGCAATCAATATGTTCAAGTGTACCTGTAAACTAGATCGAGGCTTTGCCACAACAATTCGTGAGCCTTTGCCACAGAAGTATTGAAGTCTTGTATGGTCATCTAATTTTTTTCAAGTATCTTTCATTGCTTACGTGCTATGAATTACTTGAAGCACATCCATTCAACCAAATGATGCCGTGGTTTAGAAAATGTCCCAACATTTGTAGCATGGTCTAATAGTACGGAAAGAGCGCATGAGGAACAATGCCACCTTAGGATTCACATTCATTAAGCAAAATTAGACCGCGTACATTCCATCTAATTTCACATTGATTAAGAATGTTTCCACGTATTTTCTTAGTAATTTAGGGAAGCTCCATTGAAAAGTCCTATAAATCGAATTTTGGAGCGAATATCTGGAATGGGGCATTGCTTATTTCCCCTACATTCAAAATCCAGATTGGGTATTGTATTTTGAGGATCGAGCAGTGTTTATTCACTTACAAATCCAAAACCCAAAAGAAAAAACTAGCCCCATATTTACATTTGCTTATAATTTTATCACTTCCCATACAATTCACAAGCTTTCCGGGCTTCTTCCCCACAGGAGAGCTGTGTCTGGTCAAACACCATTAGCGTCTCCACATTACAACCCCTTCCGATTTGCTTTTCCTTCTTCCCTGGGGACACGAGGGGATCATCGCAAGACGGACTTGAAAACTGGTCCTGCGAGCTAGTTTCTTGTCCTACAACTACTACCAAATCTTCGGTATCCATACGACTAACTAAGCTATTAGCACAACGGGTACTTTCTGATACCTGTACAAACTCGGGGGTTTCCATCTCACAAAATTTGGATGATTCTTCTATGCCCTCCGGCTCATCCTTGCCAAGGCTTTCCTCACAAGGATGCACACAGTTGATGGTGGGCTCTTCTTCAGAAGGGATTCCTGCTGTTGTAGGAAAGTGAGAAGTTTCATCTGCTAATGCAGAATTCTGCACAGTATCGCAAACTTCTTGTCCTATCTCATTATTTAGCTCAGTTGCTCCTGAAAGCTCTCCTTCCTTGGGGCTGACTTCCCTAGCATTAGCTTCTTCATTGTTTGCATAGCAGGTTTCGGCAGATTGTGCTGACTTGGTCGTGAGCTCGCATTCTGGAAAAAGACATTATACATTCATTCCTAAGTCTGATCAACTAGCAAAGTGCAATAAGATGAGATGACACTGTAATCTTTTGGCCTGTGATGTTAAAGCAACAAAAAAACCAAAAGAGCCGGCACATCAACTTGAAGAGGTGCAACAATCACCTGATAGTGCTTCAGCTTTCTGATTTGCATTCAGGCTCTTTTTCAGCAGTACTGTTCCGGGGAAAACCATCAAATTGATCTTGTTAAGTGCCTCCTTTTCGTCCTTCTCCACAATCTTGAAGCCAAAACCTTCAGTCCATGTCTGTACCAAATCTGGGATTGCAGCTATCACAAGTTTTTCCACTCCAAAAGACACCAGTAGCTGGACAAATCACATAGGAAGAGTGATTACATGGTTAACTATGCCAATGAAGAATTGTTACGAATCAATACAACACAAAAGCTCAAGATGCTGCTACATAGTAATGAGTTATAACCATGACAAAGCAAAAGTATCTTTAGTTTATGTTTTGACCATAGCCACCACCAGTATATTCATCTCATGGATGACACATGCGCGCGCGCGCGCAGAGGCATTCCTAAATAAGCAAATTTTTACATACAAGTAACCACTAGTACAATCAGGTCTTCAGTGAAAAATATAAAAATGAGATAATATTGGGAAGAGATGTTGTCTTAACAAAGGTGAAGAACAACGAGACTAGCTTATCCATAGAGGTTCAGACTGAAGATATATTAATGTGGTTTTAAGGGTAAAATAAAAAAGAAGCACATCCTCCATGCGTCATTCTTCAGAGCTCCAATTCTCAATCAGCAAAGGATGGAAAAGCCTTTGCTGATAAAAGATCTAACACTCGTATATATAGTAATTACTGCACTTATCTTTAGATGGTTGAGGATTGAGATTCTTATTCTCATTAGGGCAGTCCCCTGAGTACTCCTCCAACAGAAACAAGTTTGTTTCACTAGTTAGCTTGTTGTACTAAACAATTCCATCAGGGGGTCCCAGGTCTAGAAATTGCTTGGCACTAGCAATCACGTTGGCTGATTAGTCTGAAATCAAGTGTCTAGTCATAGAGCAATATTAGAGCTTACCTTCTCTATAGCAATCATAAGGCGTCGACACATTCCCTGCCGCCTGTATTTGCTACAAGTTGCAATTAGGGGCATCTCTGCAACTGCTATTCCATGAATCCTGCAAACCAAAGATATTATGAGAAAATGTACACCTAAAGTGAATGATCAGCCCAGAGATTATCTTATCCCATAATAGCTTCCAAAGTAACTCAGGATAAGATACAAATTTATGAATAAGGCCGTTGCTGGACTTCCACTATTTAAGTTAACATAGGTTCTTCAGGCAACCCTACCTTGTTTAAGACTAATATAAGAAAGATACAATTGTCAAGAGTACTTCTTAAAGTTTGATGGTGCACGTTTTACAGTTCTCAAGCACACAGAAATTAATGTGAGAACAAGGTTATAATCATCATTAGACAAAACACCCCACAACATTAAACTCAGCTGCTCAAATATATAGGAGCACAGTATTCAACAACTAAAATATATTGTTCCTACCAATATACTCTTCCATGATCATATCTGGCAGCATCACAAGACGTTGAAAAGGGTTCTTAATGCTCTAGGGTAAAGAATTCAGGACATTGCCAGGTAAATGAAGTACTCAAACCTGACACATGCAGCAGATATTAACACATCATCTTTCTCCAGGACCATGGTATAAAAGCCACGGAAGTTCAACCTTGCAAAATCTGACCTAAATATCACCAAGAAAAGGAATGAGACACAATTAGAAAAGTATGGATCAAATATGTAGGTACCTCAATGGGGTGGACAATGCCAAACTGAAGTTGCAAAGCAAATGGGGGTAGAAGAAAGACATGATGCATGACAAGAAGTCTCATAAAGTAAAGCCAAAAAGCTGCACGCATTTGAGGTTTGCAAATATAGGATAGGAATAGGACTAGGGAGAGAGACAAGAAAACTTACCCCCAATTATATAGAACATGAGGTATCATATCTATTCCTGTTCTTGGATCCAACATGGAGACAAAACATTCCTCCATTATAGTCAGAGCAACAGCCAGTTTCGAGTTGCATTCTGCCTTAAGAGCAAACCCCTGGGGAGAACGAACCTTCTGGTCATCGTGAATGCATCTAAGCAGAGTCCAAGTGAACCCATCTTCAATATTGTTAATCAGACCAATACGAGAATGAAGCCCGGAGTAAACCTACCCATGGAATGGACGTATGTATCAGTCAAAGCAGACAGAAATTAATAGACAGAGCATTTCTAAACCTTTTCACCAAAGGTAACCTCATAAAATCTAATAATGCAGCCAAATGGGTAAGGTAGTTTGTAAAACCTTGTCTCTTGTTTCAAGGATAAGCTATGTTCCAAAGAGAAACTCAGTTGAAAAGGAAAAGATGAGTCAAAAGAATATGCTGACGAAACATTACATTCAATAACCAATAGCATAGCACTTGGAAGGAATAGTCATGCTTAAGATGCAATTCTTCAAGGGTTTAGAGGGTTCATGAAGCATAGAGGCAGAAATCTGTAATAGTTTGATTTCACTGCTGAACTTGGTTTTGGAGGACGATAGCCGACGAGGAAACAAGTTCTACAAGTTCCCTCATTCATTATCTACATTTTACGAGTTCACTGGACAGCTGTCTTTTCTCCAATGCAAGGATTGGATATATCAGTACTTGCTTTTCTGGAAGCAATAACAGTCTGTCCATGATCTGGCTAGATCAAACATCAAGGAAGGCTTAAAAGCTGTGGTAAATTTTTCCCTAAATTTTCCATATGCTGATCCAACAACACAAAATGAGCGGTTGCATAGGGGCACATAAAGCAGGTAGAACACAGGGGGCTTGTTACCTCTTGACAGCCTTCACCACAGAACCACCCATCAGTTATCTCCGGGTCTACCTTCTTTTGCTTCATGCATGACTCATGATCTGTTCATAAATCATCTTATCAATCAAGTGCTTAAATTAGACTTAAAAGTTGCCAGGATAGGTGTCATGGATTGTATAAATATACAGTCCATGATAGAATTTCTTTTTGTGTAAAGTAAATTATACATTAATGATTATTGCTGCATGGATCAACAATCAAATGAAATATTCAAGCATATCTGAGTCTTCACAAAGACAAATGAAGGAAATACCCAAACCAAACAACACTTAGGTATATCTTTGCCACCAGGAGATTATGTTGTGTAAGCACCTGACTTATGCAAAAGACTGTATACAGTTCGTCTGAGAATCATAAAACCACCCCTGAAGATGATACTATTCTCTTTTCATATGTAAACAAGTCCTGCTAGACAAAGCCTACCTCTACAGACTAAGCTCATATGCCTATCTCACTATCGAACTGAATCTTTAAATTCTTCATCAATGTTCCAGTTGTTTTGAATAAACAAGACCAAGACATCTGATGACAATAGTTTGCAATGATTAACTTATCAACAAAAATCAGCAACAAAAGCCCAGATTAGAATTTACAAGGTACTAAAGCTCATACATCCAGTGTCAAACATTCAACAGCTATTTCAGCGATTCTCAAGGAATCGGGGCTTTGCCTCGACATTTGAATCCCAAATCAGTCTAGGATCTACCAATGTAGAATATTTCTCGATCCAGCCACATCACAAAAACTACAACTAAGAGAGAAGAAATGTGTAGTACATTTGTGTTCACACTGCAAACACTTCAGTGCATCATTAGAGCTTGCAGCCTTCTTGTCATCAACTAGGCATCCACATATTTGACATGTGCAGTTGGGACAATACCAGTTGCCCTCAGGCAGTTCCTGCAATGGTAAAAGAAAATGATGTGCCTCAGTTGACTTGGTACATCTCATCCCATAGACACAAGATACACGACCTAATGATTATGGAGAGAAATAAACTACGAGCCAGATATTTTGACACATGTTAAGAACTTAGATTTAAACTCCTCACCTCTGTAGCCGGATTTTGCATGTAAACCTAATTTAATATAAGTAATGTTCCTGATCCCAAGAGATGTTTGCTTGGCCAAAAAAAGAGGATTTGTTACGAGGTTGTACTCTTTTAAGTATTTCCATAGATTTACAGGGTGGTGCTTAAGGAAGCCAACCAAAGAAGCTAATGTGAAACAGACACATAACATACCTCTGTCAGCATGCAAGCTTGATGGAAAGTAGAGGGACAGTTGTCACAGCAAATCAATTCACCCCCATCACCACAGATTCCGCAAGAATCATCATTTGGATCATTGTTGTCAACTTGCACATTTGGCCGTCCACTTTTCCTCAACTTATATTCAGATGACCAGGCCTCAAGTACACACAAGGCAAATGGCTCACCTGATTCCATGAAAAGGTTCAAGCATGGACGATTCTTCTTGAACCCTGCATGAACCTTGAATTGAGAAATTGATAGCGACCTAGTACAGCACCTGCAAAGGATGCCATTCCAAGTGACCTCACCATCCTTCTTCACAGTATTGTCTTTAAGATCACGGTATTGGATAACATCATTAAGACAAATTACTCCAGAATTTATCAACCATGACAACACAGTTCTAGCACCTAGCAAGGAACTCCCATCCATCAAGGGCTTTCCCCCCTTCCCAAAATTCCTTGGACGCAGCCTGCATGCACCCTTCTGCCTCTTCAGCATCCTTTTAGCCCTTATTCTGCGACATTTGGTTTTTGGCATAGACTTGGAAGCCCTTTTACCAACTTCTTGGTTTTTCATTATCGCTGAGACAAGCAGCTCATCATCTTCAATATCACACTTTCTTTTCTTTGATCTATTTTTTGAAGTATCACAATCTTGGCTAATCTTCTTATATTTCAGCTTTTCTGTACCAATACCTGGAGACTCGGCTTTGTTCAGCAAAGTCGTGCCCATTATATCATCCACATCCAATGTTGTTGACTTTATTTCAGATATCTTCTTTGACTTCCTTCTTATTTTCTTTCTCAAACTAACATCTGCGGGAACATCACTACAGTCAACTTCTTTGCCATGCCCAGACTGCTCGATAGCTCCTGAATTCAATAAGATGGCTACACCTGGTTCATCTCTGTGAAGTGAATAAGGTGGATGACATTTAGATTTATCTTCCAAATAAACCAAATTGTTTATATCAGACAAAGATTTGCATGCTTTGCAATAATCTAGGAAACAAGAAGCAAAATACCTGGGATAGTGGCAAGGTAAAGCTGCTGGATTTATTCCCATCTTAATAGCATTTTGGTACTCAAATGACTCTCCTTTATTTACAAAGGTCACCATTGATGCATCTTCCAAAACGTGCTTATCTCTGTCCATGTCATGCTTAGAAATCCCTTCATTGCAGCTCAAGCAATTCGACTCGCCATCCACACCCAGATGGGACACTGTTCTAAATCCTTCTAGCGGAACACTTGCATTATCTGAATAAGCAGGACAATAATACAGGGTATGGCCAGATGAAGTGCCACCACCAGAACAAGGAGCTGGTAATGGTAGGGGATCTAGGTTGCAGATATTGTTCCCCAGCAAGTAATCTGCAGTTGCATCACCAGTTTGAATAGAAGGAGTGATGCCGCTATTAGCCATACAAAAAGACATCCCAGTCAAAAAATTTAAAGCCCCACAACTCCCATCAGTTCTTTGTATGCCATATCCTGAGGGACAGCCAGTGCTAGCTTCCCTTGCAGAAGCAAAGCAGTTGCCATCAACATCAGTCACATCACTTCCACAAGCCTGAGATGAATCACCAAGGAAACCTGAAATTTGACTCACAGTGAACAGGTCTCCACAGATATCATTTTTCTTCACAGCCATAGCAGCATTTCTTTTCCTGTTTGTCTCAGTGAGCAAACTTGGTCTTACTTTTACTACTTCACCTTTTCTTAGTATGCCGATTTTCTTATCAATGAACATTACTGCCACAAAGGGATCTAAGAGGTTCCAGCGATGAGCCAATGAGTTAGATAATTCTGGGTGATTTTGTTTTTTCTCAATACTCAACAACAACTTTGTCAAATCTGACACGAACAAACTGAAATCATTCCATTCTTTACTCTCATCTTCCTGCACCAAAGCACATTGATTGGCCAGTAACATGTGTCCACATGATATCCATGCTTTAGAGAATTCACGGAATGACTTCCCTGCAGGTGATCGGAATTTGTACTCCGTATAACGCCTACTAGGTCTTTGATGCATGGTGATATGCCATCCTGCTGCCATAAGTAAGTGAAAAGCATGGTTATGGAGAAGACGGCGAGGCTCCTTTGCTATGGAAGAACAGTCAGATACACTAAGTGGAGGAAATTCGTTAGCAATTGGCCTTTCGTCAGCATGCAGGGGGCTAGACTTGTCAGCAGCCTTGGCAGATGGGCTTGCTACAACTATTCTATTTGCAATGCTCTCCTGTGAAGCAGGTGAAGCAATAGCTTTCTTTACAGCAAATTCCATACTACCATTACAATCCAAACCTGTAAATCTACAGTTTGAAGTACTAGTTTTTCCCACACAAGCTCCATTGTCCACTTGCATGAGCTCCTTTAGCACATAGGAGTTGTATGCAACTCCCTTACTGGAAGACTCTGCCACGATGAATTTCTCTTGACCAGACATGCCAGAAATATTCTTGCATGATGAATTGAAACCTCTCTTTGAATCAGGCACAGGACTGGCAAGCTGATCTGCTGGAAATTCAATCCACTTTACACAAGATACTTGGTCATTCTTACCTGTGAAACTGGAAATCTTTCCAGGGTTTTCATCTAGAACAAAAGATTTTTCGCACGAAGTATTTTTAGAAGCACAAAGACTGGTCAGAGCATAACTTTCACCATTGGAACAGACTGAGAGATCCATGTTTCTACCAGATTCAGACTCGAATTTAATAAATCCAAGAGATGGTGACATTTTCTTCCTGTCACCAGTGTAATTTCCAAAAAGCACCTCTCTGAAAATACTAAGCTCATCATTTAGTGCCTCGACACCATCATCACAGAGCTCCTTCATATTGTTAGTCAGCAGAACGCCTGCAATATAGAAAAATTACAATTTGTCCCCAGCCTCTTCAGTCCCTTGCTCCATAATGATCATCATCATTATGACGGGCAGAATGCACCCTTGAAGTTAAAATTTCACCTGGAACACCTCTCTTGGAACTTTCATTAAGCAATATTGCTTGGTAGAAATTGCCTTCCATAAAGTACAACCATAAGTCTGGATCAGCAGAAATCGCTAAAGAATCTACAATATAAAACAAAAAAAATCTAAAAGCTCAGATGCGGAGATAATTCAACAACGCGGAAGTAAATGCACGAGTTACTCAGCAACAAATTGTTTCTGTTGTCTTTGATAATTAGTCCAACTTAAGCACTCGCAAATTTTAAGAGCATTGTACTAATTAATCACAAATAGGCCGCATACAATAGAAGCATACGACACAAATCAGGAATGCTGAGCAATTCCAATTCTGATGTTACTTTGCATCTGAAATTACAGTCCTGAATTCAGTATTTAACATGGTCCCATAAGCATGCATCTAGCACAGTTTAGATATGTGGTTCTGAACTTAACCAGTCTTATCTTGTCCCGACTAACTTGGCAGAAGGATAATACCATCAGAATATGTTTCCACTTACCTAGTTGATGTAAGTCCCAGGTAAAATTGGTTAAGAAAGGGAATGAAAAGGTAAGTAATGAGATTTTAGAACAAGAAAGAACTTAGGAGTTGGTCTCCAGATGCAGGAAGCACCTATAGAATTGAGCTAATATCTACCAAAATGTTCACAGAAGGCTCCCTAAATTACAGGATGCTGTTCTTCCGAGAAGTTGTTTATCTCAATAACAACAATGTCATCAACTCTTTGTAATGATTTCTCAATCAAATGAGAAACTGGAGTCTGAGCTAGAAAGAATATCTGCAGCAAACAGAAAATAAAGCACAGACCTGTTGCTTTGAAATGTTCCTTCTACTGTAAATGAAGATGCTGCTGGAGTAATTCAAAAATGGGTAAATTGCTCCATACAGTTATATCAGTTTGCAAATCGAGGAAGAAGCAGCATCATTGGGGACCTCATACAGCTATCTGCAGAAGCTATGCTTTCCATTTGAACCATTCCCATTCATAAAGAGATATTGATTCTACCACTTAGAGTAATCTAGCTTCCCATTATTCCCTTGGAAACCTAAAGTAGCATCATGGTTATAGAGTCCCACTAGACCAATCACTTACAGTGTAGTGTAAATTCCTTTTAAGGATTTCTATCTACAGTGAAAATTCATCTTTGCGTGAAAATTTGTCGCCAGGAGAACATTCCCTTGAAATGTTCCTCATCCATCATCACTTCAAGTCAGTTTAGCTAAGAAACCACTCGGAAAACAGGTTCTGTCCAGTGGTGACTGACAGAAACCGCATAGAACTATAATAAATGAACCACCGCAGCCAAAATAAATAGGGTTGACACGTGTAAATGTTGGCAATTTTAACATATTTACCTCAACTCCTCTATCTTTCAAGCATGCTAAAAATATGCAATCATATAGATGACCTCAACACGTTGGAATAATGGGTTCAAATCTATTTTAATGATAGAACTCCTTTGGTTATTAGAGGAAGTGAAACCCGCTCAAATTACTTCATAGTGATGATTGTGTCTTTCTATGTTGGGTGATCCAGAGGAAAAGGCTGGAAAAGAGAAGGATCACGGTTTTAAAGAGTGAATTGTATGGCCACAAGAATTGTCTGCGGTAGTGAGATTTGGGTAAATAACAGGTTTCTGTCAGACGACCATGCCTTGTCATCAAAGAATGCAGAGAACAACAGTTCTCCTCCAATCAACTGCTTACTTTGATTCAAAATCCCCAGCTTATTATTAAGCAATTTAATGAACCGATAAAGAAAAGTCCACCATAATCTCACTGAGTTTGTTTACGTCCAAACAAGCAAAGTGCAAATTACATATAGAAAAATGGCACTTGCAATTCCATGTACATGGAACATAGGATATATGTTCATCGGATCACAGAAGCTAAAAGATGAATCCTGAAGAAAATGGAGAAAGCTGTGAAGTGGATAGGTAGGGTCAGGAATGCAAATGTTTCTCTGCATCTCCATGACCATTCACAGCTCAAAACCTAATAGTGAGCGCATTATATGGGATTATGTGCAGGAAATAGTGGTGAGTGCTCCTTAGTTGGCATAACTAATGAACAAAGAGGAGTTGGATTATCCTTCCTAAACTGACCGAAACCTGCAGCAACTGGAGGCAAATAGAGAGGGAAATGGGCTGGACCAGGCACTCTACAGTCTGCTAAAAAGTCCAAGATTTAGGATCGTTCAATTAAATTGAGATCTCCTGACCTCGTTCAGGCACATGCCCCAACATGCAATAATGCTCACAGATAACAGCTGAGGCTAGACATTCGCGCGATGATTCACCTAGAGCTCCAATCTTTGCAAAACATAACGTCATATATTGCTCTACAGATGAATTTTCCCAGGGCTGCACGATGTCTAATAGTCATATATATGTATATATATGTGTGTGAGAGAGAGAGAGAGAGAGAGAGAGAGAGAGAGAGCTGTGTGTCTCAGCCTGTCGTTGAAAACTGGATAAGCCACCGTTATCGTCGATCTCAGCATTACGTCTTGTTGATTGCTGAGGTTGCAAAAGCTCGGCAACGAATTATTACCCCGGGGGGGGGGGGGGGGGGGGGAGGGGGGCGGCGAGAGAGAGAGAGAGAGAGAGAGAGAGAGAGAGAGAGAGAGAGAGAGTGATAACTACGATCGTTATCGCAAAGAAAAGATCAAGAGCATCAAAGTCGTGAAAGCAAGAAGCCAAATGAGCAATATGTGAACACGGATTTATCACCGAATCAAGCCCATTCTGAGAAGAAATTCAAGTCATCTCAAAAACGATAACAGTCCAACAGCCAATTCTCCTTCGAACCCGCCCCCAAAAAACACACCAATTCAGCGGCGCAGCCATGGAAATGACAGGCATCCGAGCTCAAAACGGCCAGCCAAAACCACATTACCACCCTCAAGAAGACCGACAACCCAGATTAGAGGGAGCAGATACGAGCTCACCTTGGCAATGCAGCTCCTGATCCGCATGCAAGGCCGAGGGAGGGCGAATCTCGAGCTAGGGTTTCCGAACGAAGGAGACGAAGAGAGGCGAATTTCCTCGGAGACTTTCGAGAGAAGCCCACCGAGCGAGAGCAGGGGGAGGAGAGGAGGAGGGAGGTTTTTGTTGTGCTCTGGCCTCATTACTCCCTCGTCATCGCAACGTACCCGAACCCCACTCTCGCAAAGATTGCTTTGGGAAGCCCGAATCCTGCTCTCATGTGCAACAGATGGCATTTACCTTAAATCTCTCTCTCAACACTCTCCTTCAACGCTCGTTTCATGCGGATGCCGATTGTACCATCCCCCCCTTCTATCTCTCTCTCTCTCTCTCTGCCTCTCTGCTTGTCTCTTTGCGTTTCCCTTTCCTTTTCCCGTTTTTGATAAGATAATATCGCCACCCAGTACACCATGCTCGAAATCGTGAGCCCGAGTGGTAATGGGTGCCTCTCCATATTAAAAAAAGATTTGTCCTTTTTCAGGCACTCCCGGATGGGAAAGTCGAGAAGGTGTGACGCCGGGCTTTGCGGTTTTCATGGAGGTCGGTTTCGCTCGTATCTTCAAGGGAAGACATGGGTTTGTCGTGGCGGTCGCAAAGCTCGAGATGTGAACCAACGGAGATTGAGTTGAATTTCCGCTTTTGTTTTTTGCTTCCCGAGCACTGCTCCTCTTGCGAATTCGTTCGGTGGCAACCTCGGATTGAAGATGGGTTTCGACAGCCAGCCAGCCATGATGTGCAAATCTCTGCGCTCCAAGGTGTCGGACTCTTGGCCAACTTGTTGCTGTCATTGCATGCATCTTCGCCAACCTCGGATCTTTGGGTTTGGGTCGCTTTTGCATTAGATTTACGTTAGTTATGCATGCGTGGTCTTCACTTGGCGTCGATACATACGGTAGGCATTTGTTCGAAAAAGGAAAGCTTTTCATCGCCGTCGGTCGCATCAAACTTAATTAACCATTTTCTTACTTGATATGGAAAACGTTGTCGTCGTGCGAAGATCTACGTAACCGATGCCCTTCTCTCTTGAAGATATGGCGGCGTTCATCGATGAGAATGTCCTAAAAAATGCGTTTTTAGCAACCGATTGATGACGTCTGAAAAAAAGGTAACTTTTATCGTTACGCATCACTGCTGTAAATTCAATCGTTGACCTATTAAAGGATTTAATCGCGGCCGTTAAGCGCACGTGTACAGTCGCTTTTGTGATGATAAACATTGATGTGCATGAAATAAATAGCGAAATGATAAAATATATGTAGTAATTGATAATCAATAAATTAAAAATAATTTTCCTATATCGAGAATTTTATTGAGCTATATAGATTAAACTTTACATTTTCTTACTTTTTAACTCAAGTTTACTGCCGTTTGTAAATCAAATCTTTAAAGTCTCCGCTCCCTTATTCAACTTTCGTCATGGGCCTCTCTTATTGATTTTGTTCAAGTCTTATTTTTTCTTCTCTCTTAATTTCAGTATGGGATTTTCTCTTTCCGGTCTAGCTGTAGAACTAGTTATATACCTGAAAGCTATTTTTCTCTTGATTTAAATTTGGGAGTTTAATAAAATATGCTTTCCGATATTCAATACCTTATGCTCTATCTGTACACAAGTCCTTTGCCTCTAGTTTAAATGGTAATTATAAGAAATCTAACGTTTTGCTTGACTATGACAATTTGCTCTTTCATATATCATCGTCTTCATATGGCAATGGGAATGAGCCACCAAGATCGATAACCCCCGAGTGACCATATACAAATTCCACATATGTAATAAAATATTCAATTTAAATTATAACTATTGCTTATTTAAGTGAATCCGTTACTATCGCCCCATTACAACATTAACGGGTTAGAATCGGTATATACTTATACTTTGACGCGGTCCAACCCATGCTGCAAATGAACTAAGGCCCCTTGAGGCTGATGAGAAACTCGGGATTTCGAACTTATGGTCATATTGCTCCGGAGCAAATGCTAATCGACATAAGATTGCGACAAGCAAAAAGTGCAATTGATACCGTACTTAGACTACTCATCCGGGTTTGGACCTGCGTATTACCCACGAGAGATGGGATGTCTCTTGGGCTTAAAGCACGTAGGCAAGCCGACATGCTAAATGATGGGCCGAAACTAAAAGAGGACGCGCAGTTTTTGGATAGGACAAATTACCCAGCCCATCTTCCAGCTGGCCCAGCCCAGCCCATAAAACCACGCACTGACCGCCGGACAAATGTCCACTCCAGAGAAAAACTCTAGCGTCCGCCATTATCTCTCTACACTCTCACTCCAGCTGACGACGCCTCTAGAGAAAGCGGCGTATAAAAGGCGCACTCCGAGACCCGACCCGATGGCCCTGCGTCACATTGTCGCTCCACGCCACTCTCTCTTCGCTTGGAGACCCCGACTCTTCCCCGCCGGATTCACTCCTCCTCTGAAGAAGAAGACCACTCGCCTCCCCTTCTCTGCATCCGCTCCGCCAATGGCTTCTTCTCCTAAGAAGGCAATGCGTCGGCTTCTTCTTAGATCGGTTCATTGATTCGACTTCTGTTTGATCGTTGTGATACGAGCTGGACGCGCGGGTTTATCATATGCCTTTTTCCTTTGTTCACCGTTTCTTGTAGGTTTTGGTCCCCGTGGCCAACGGAACCGAGCCGCTCGAGGCAGTGGTGACGATTGACGTGCTGCGGAGAGCCGGGGCCGAGGTCACCGTGGCTTCGGTGGAGACGCAGCTCCGCGTGGACGCGTGCCACGGCGTGAAGATCGTCGCCGACGCTCTGATCTCTGACTGCGCCGGCACGGCCTTCGATCTCATCTCGCTACCTGTATGTATTCAGTATGCTTCTCCTTCTTCTTAGCGTTCTTTGCGAGCGTAAATGGCAATCGCTGCTTGTGGGACCGTTGGCCTACCAGTATTAGCGGATTAGTGACTCTGTTTAGTCTTTGACTGAGTGTGAAGCCACTGCGAACTTCTGTTGTTTTAGTTACTTTCAGCAAAATTTGCAGGCTGTACGTCTTTACCAGAGTAGAAATTCATTCGATAGATGATGATAGCTAGTTGAAGCTTGCATAGGACTATCAATTTAAAGTCTATGTGAGATTCATTAATCTTACTGTACAGCTGCTTGCTCATTGATTGAGCACTTACGCATGCACGCTTGTCTGCTGTTGATATCGTAGCAAGTACCAAAGTAATGATCTCGGTTGGATCGGTTCTCATTATATTCTTTAGGGAGGAATGCCTGGTGCTTCTAGCCTCAGAGACTGTAAGATATTGGAAAACCTGTTGAAGAAACAAGCTGCAGATGGCCGGCTATATGCTGCTATCTGCGCATCGCCTGCAGTGGTGCTAGGATCATGGGATTTGCT
Organism: Melaleuca quinquenervia; assembly: GCA_030064385.1. Classification (NCBI taxonomy): domain Eukaryota; kingdom Viridiplantae; phylum Streptophyta; class Magnoliopsida; order Myrtales; family Myrtaceae; genus Melaleuca; species Melaleuca quinquenervia. Next base: position 27,010,322 of record CM057723.1, on the reverse strand, counting down.
GAAGGGATTGAAAGTATGCCCTGACTTTTCATATGTCATTAGTCTCAATAATTATGACAATGACAAACACATTTAGAATGTGAGGATACTGATTTTGACAGGCGACCTGTTATCCATCCTTCATGGAGCAATTATCATCTTTTGCTACAGCTGTTGAATCCAGGGTGCAGGTAGATGGCAAAACGATTACCAGTCGTGGACCTGGTACGACTATGGAATATGCTGTTATCTTAGTTGAGCACTTGTTTGGAAAAGAGAAGGCGGAAGAAGTTGCCGGGCCACTGGTATATATCTCCTCTGTGAACTTTATTTTTGCTAGCGTAGTCTTCTCTGAGCCTTTAGTTTACCATGCTCTCTTATAGAAGGTAAACATGCCTTGCATGAGCAATGGCAGCATTTCGAATTTAATACTTAATCAATATTTGCTTCTGTACGTAATTCAGTCCATTTTTGTTCTTTCGTAAGAGTGAAATCATCCCCATGGCCCATGATTTGTGGTTTAAATTATCCGTTCCTTTTTCCTCTTCCTTTCTCTTGCAAATATTTATCTTTCTAAGTACTCGGTGACAAAGTATATTAAGGGACATATATGAGTATCCTTTATAGGTAAAGTAGATGTCTGGTATAGATTGCAGAGAAAATAATCAGGTTACAGCAATTGGTCCATGCAAACAGTGACGAGAAGGTGTTAAGATGGCTGTGGCTGGCCCAATGATGCATAATGAATCATTTGAGGTAAAGTATGTTTAGAGATAAAAAGTCCTAAGCACGAAAGTGGTGGTGGAAACCATCTGAAGCTCATTCTCTAGCTTGCCACAGCTGTGCTCTGGCCTAAAGGGTCTAAATGAGGGAACTAGCTGAAGAGATATTTTCCTTATCTGAGTAATGGCGAGAAGGTGTTAAGGTGGCTCTTGGTGACGCAAAAATACATTGCGAATGTTCAGTATCTTTTTGAGCGGATAGTTTTCGGTAATTGCAAATTTTTGGGGAATGGTTATGTGGTGAAAATTAATAGAGTAATAATTTTTCCCATCTTAAATTCATGGAAGCAAATTTTTGCTACAAGTACCATGTTTGCACCTATTCTGCCATGGTGTGTTACATGAAAACATCAGTAATCGATAATATTATTTTGGATTTGTCTAAGATATTTACTCTGTTCTTTTTTTTATCCGTACAGGTCATGCGCTCCAATCATGGTGATGAATATCATATAAGGGAACTTAATCCGATGGACTGGACTTTTGATCAAGGCCCCCAGCCTCAGGTACATTTCTTAGTTAACTCCATGATATACAAAGGAGTAAGTAAGCTATATTTTCTTTGCTTTCTTCTCTCTTTTAATTTATTCAAGAGAAGCTCAAATCACCTATATTTTTAGATATGCTGCAGTGATGCAGCAAGTCATTTGCTGATGAGTTGGTTTTATTTTACTAATTCTGACATGGTCATGTCGGAGCTCCCGTGTTTAAGGAACTTGATATTGTTTATAAAACTGAGCTGAGGTTTAGAATTTGTCGAGTAGCTCATCGACCTGGCAAGATTAAAGATGAAGCTCCATCTAAATAAAATCAAATAGCGGGTAACGAAATTCAAAGCTTCAATTTCTCAGAGTTAGCTTATTTAGTCCAAGTTAGCTTGAAAATGAGCTTATTGTTGTTGTCTTTGACTGCAGATTTCAATTGTCTAGTGTGCTTTAAGGTTGATTCTCATCCAGCTTTAGCTGGTTAGATCAGTCTTCTCAGTTTATGAACTTGTAAAAGAGCAAACCTCTAAACTGAAGATCCTGGCAAGTACCGGTTCTCTAGTGTGCTGCAGACCGTCCAGGTCCATTTCATTGACGCAAATAGTCATCTTAGCTTGTGAGGTTGTAAGAAGAAAATAGATATGGTGACACTTTCACGTTTGAGATTTGACCACTATGAGATTCGTAAAACCACAAGAATTTGAGCCAGTAGAAAGAGGAAATATCATGTCATCTGGAATTGGCGAAACCATGAACATAGCATAAGGTACATACCCGGCTGGAATTCTTTAATATTTGTATCCCTTTTAAATTAAATTAATAGGCCGGATGGGAAGGCAGCAGCTTCTTCTAACTCTTTCAGACAGGTAAGAACATAGCATTCTCTCTCCACAAGGAAGAGTAGTTTGTTTACTGAATGCCATGCTGCTGGTACTGGTATTCTACTAGAGCTGGTATTCGTACTTGACTGACTGACTAAAGGCACTGAATGATGCTGAATGAATTCACACTCTAGATTATGCTTCTACTTATTGTATTTTTGCCTTCACTCAGTAGTTCCGTAGCGGGTTTTCTTGGGCATTTCTAGGATGAGAAGGAAGCACTATAATGACCACAATGCGCATTTTAATGAAAGGCTTCCCTTCTTAATTAACCTTGGCAATACAACATTCAGCATAAATTAGAACAGCTTAGGGCCCTGTGGCTGTAAGCTTTAGTGCATCCTTCTCTGCCCTCATCCCTTTGTCGGTGTTCGTGTCCTATCCTAAACTTAGTAGGAGAAAGGATCTTTGGCACAGAATTCCTTTTCCATCTAGAAACCACTTCCTGTAATTTCATTAGTAAGATAATCTTGTTTAGAAGTTATATGGACTTTACAAAAAGAGAAATGCCACGCTCCGCATTTACTCCTGATCCATATAATAGAATAGAGTACTATATATTTACTGGGAACCCATGCAAAATCTTAGTTCTTTGACTCATAGGTGCTTCACATTGTTTGTCTGATAATGACATCTGTCCGAGTGCGTGCAAACAAAATTTACAAGGTACATGGTTGGCTTATGTGGATTTGCATGAGTCTTCTCTCATTGTATAAGCACCTCAATATAGTAAAGAGTTCTCCAGATTGTTGATCATTTTGTTGCTTGTAAACATGATTTGTGATCAAGTTCTTTTGGTGTTTTGTCCTTTTCAGATTCTGGTACCTATTGCCAATGGCTCAGAGGAAATGGAAGCTGTTATCATTATTGATATTCTGCGGCGATCAAAAGCAAATGTTATAGTGGCCTCTGTTGAGGATAAAGTTGAGATTGAGGCATCTCGCAAAGTGAAACTAGTTGCTGACATGCTCCTTGATGAGGCGTCTAAACTCTCATATGATCTAATTGTGTTGCCTGTAAGTGTGGCTACCCATAGCTGTTCGGTGATAATTATTTGGCGATTGCTTATGGTATGTTCATATCACAGGGAGGGTTAGGTGGAGCTCAGGCATTTGCTAAGTGTGCAAAATTAGTCCATTTACTGAAAAAGCAGAAAGAATCAAATAGACCTTATGGAGCGATATGTGCGTCCCCAGCTTTAGTCCTGGAGCCTCATGGTTTGCTGAAGGTTGGTTCCTTGCTGCATTGCCCGCCTTTAATGTTGGGTTTGTCCAAATATGAAGCCAAAGTGACTACTGAACTTGCTCCTTTCATTATGACGTCCTTTTATATTTTATTAGTTGTTCAGATTGAACTTTGGACTAAAGAGCCTGTTCACAAGAAAGAGAAATATCCCTCTATTTGGACCTGGAAATATTACTTTGCCTTAAAAAGTTGAGAGATTTAGGCCTTTCCATGTTTGATGATTGCGGGAAAGTTGAGATTTTGACATATATGGGCATGAGTTGGCAGCAAACCAAATAAAATGTCGCTTTTGTTTCAAGGTGGCTTCCAAGCGAAATCCATTTTGGTGGGTAAATCTGCTACGTGACCTTGCATTTAGTCGTGAATTGATTTTGTACTTACTCTAATACTCACGAACCATTTGGTTTGGGGAATTGAAACGGCCGAATATAAATACGTAAGTGATGTCTTTCATTTGGGGGAAGTGATTATTCATTGATTTCTTGCTTGGCATCTTTCCAGGGAAAGAAGGCTACAGCTTTCCCTGCAATGTGCAATAAGTTGTCAGATGTGAGCGAAGTTGAAAACAGAGTGGTGGTGGATGGCAACCTCATAACAAGCAGAGGGCCTGGAACGTCCGTGGAATTCGCATTGGCTATAGTGGAAAAGTTCTTTGGCCGCAAGAAGGCATTAGAGCTGGCAAAGGCCTTGGTCTTTACTCATCCCTAGAGCCCTTTTTGACTGCTTTCATGCCAACCTGTAGATCTGTGACATGCCCTGAACTCATGTTCAGGTACGAGTTTAGTTTCGCCAGCCACGTGTGTATGTATGAATAAGGCGTGAAGTGAGTCTTAGTTACTTGCAGTGTGTAACCCCTTTGTATTAATGTAATCCTCTGCGGATGTTGCTCGTGGATCTTGGTGTTGTGGAGAGTATTAACTTCGGGTGCTCCTGGTTTTGCATAAATTGGACCTTCCCTAACCGCTTCAGCTGTGATGCGTACGCCCTGACGACTCGGTCGCAGTATTTCAAGGCACTCTAAGCAGCTCGACTGATGTCATCGCATCAACACGCTGTAGGGAAGCGATTCGCGTCCACACCACGCTTCTTGGGCCGGCATTTAAGATAATGTCCACTGACGGGTGGAGGATATCGTGGCCATTCAATGTTCAAAATCAAGAGCAATCAATGGTCAGCGGAATCGCCGGGGTCCAGCGGGTTTGAAATGTCAAGGGGATGATGGTTTTGGAACAGGTCATTCTTACGGGAGTAGGAGGATGATGCAGGGGTGGGACGCGAGCGGTCGTGCTCTGAAAAGGACGATTATTCTGCCTTTGCGTGCGGGAAGTGGCTACCCTGCGGCCGGTTCCCTCCTCTAAACCTCTTTTACCTCGACAAATTGAAATCAACGACTCTTCAGCATGACCGGGTAGAGCAGTACAAAAGCCCGACTCGTTCCACTTCTTCGATCAATTCGATTGGCCCACCGTCCAATAGAAAAGGGTTTCCGAGTCTGGCGGCTTCGCATACGGTAAACAATAGTTCTGTGGAGAATAAGGAGGTGACGATTGATGACGCGGTAATTATCGATGGAAAAAAAAATGCCTCTTTGTCTGACTTTTGTGTTTTTCTTCTTGAAATTCCGTCCATTGAGATATCATCGGCAAAAGCTACAGGCGATATCGTGATTAGTTACTTTATGACAACAGTGAAAAAGGAAATTCCGGAACTCCACGTTGAAAAAGAAAAAAAATTACACAAAGAAACTAATAAGCCCGGAATTCCTTCGCAAAGGACACACGAATTCACGGCAGGATGGTCGAAGATAAAATTTGACGATTATGTCCAAGAGGCGAGTGTAGAAAAATTACCCAACAAATTAAAGATGAACGTTAATCAATGAAATGATGAAAATGTGCTTAATTTTAGTCTACGTGTCAATTGTTTGGACGACTGCGTGTCTGAAACCAATTCCGATTGTATAATCCGTAAAAGTGGGGATGCGAGTGGGAAAGCAGATTTCAAAGTCCAACTCGAGATGGATTAGATGGTGCAATGCTACTTGAGGGAAAATTTATTTAAAAAGTCTTAAATATATTTTATTTACAAAAAAGTCATAAACATTTGTCACTTGTGCTAAAAAAGTCCTCAACCTTTTTTGTGTGTGTCAAATCAGTCTTAAGTCTTTACAAGTTGTGCCATATAAGTCCTTCCGTCAGTTGGTAATCTCTTTTCCCTCGTCCCTTTGTCAAAAATTATTTTCTAACTTTCCGATGTTTGGATGGTGAAAACTATCTTTCATAAATTAAAAATAACAATATCAAATTGGGAAAAAAATGACTTCCCTTTTTTTTGGAAGGAATGCAATTATTTTTCCTAAATCAGCACATAGATGAAAATAATAATTTCTATTTAAAATGATTTTCACGTAAAAAATATATTTCTTCGTCGTGGAATCTTTAAAGGTGGCTTTAGATTTGACTGGAATCGGCATAAAGATTAGTTAGTTACGGATGGAACGAAGTGGAAAGTGGATCGTCGGAACCAGAGCTGAAGAGGAAAGACCAAGACCGGGTCAAATTCAAAATGCGTGCGCCGGGCCTCTAGCCGCGGTAGTGTCAGAGACGTTGACTTTTCAAATCGGGGAAGTCCTGCTGCTCCGAAGGGGGGCGACTTTGAATAGTTGCAGCAAGTGTAGCCGTACCAATCTTCTTCTTCTTCTTCGTCGTCGTCGTTCTCATCCTCCTCCTCCTCCTTCTCCTAGAAAGCCGTACCGGGTCTGACGCCAACGCGCCCATCCAAAGCACGGGAAGAGTCTTCAGCTTGGAAAACAAGATCTGGTCCTATCCGTCCCCATCCCGATCTCTGTCTCTCTGAAACGAGCTCGGTTCTTGCTTCCTGCGCAGAGCCAGGTGAGCTTCTTCGCTGCTCATCGTTTCTGTGTCTGGTTCTACGTAATTCGCCAGCGTGAAGAGGGAAATCGGTGTCTGCTCGATGGGGTTGGCTGGTTTACTCTAAAGTCCGTTTTGAGAAAGCGGGTCGACGGTCCGCCCATTCGGCGGCGTTGTTGTTTTGTTTGGAAAAGCAGTTCGATTTGGGGTTCTCTCACGCGTTCGGGGGCGAGGTCGGTTGTGTTTGAGTTGTGGCCGTGTCAAATGATTCATCAGGAGTGGAGACAAGTGATGATTAGAAAATAGAAAACTAGGATGGGATTCTCAGCTGCCCGCTTTGGGATGGTTCGCTCGCGCAGTTTTCAGACGGTGGCTAGGAAATTAGGGAGCTGAGAACATGTCCTGTATCCAGTTTGAAGCATTTTAATGATAAGGACTTAAATTTATGGAGTAATTGAAACAAGAACGAGATTAGAGTCATTCGTCCGGGTGACCTTGAGCTGCGCAAGGTTGTGCTGTGTTACATACAAGGAACTTTTTCCTTTTTGTTTGCTTCTTTTTGGGGCCAATATACATGGATCATTCTTTGCCGTCTGGTCTTTTCCATTCTTTGTTTGTACTTAGAGCGGTAATGTCTAAGTTCCGCAGAACCCGCTGGAAGGACCTGAATATTCAATCACTGAGAAAGCAATTCATTGTTGAAGTGCCAGTTTGCTGCTGAGATGCCATTGTCTTCCCTTTTTTAGAAAGAGGACACTGATAAAGGTGCAAAGCATCTGGTATTTTCAGTTAGAAACGGTGGTTGAATATTTAAAGCCTTCACCTAAGGTACAATTTGCTATTTAATACCCATAAATGTCCATGATTCCACAAAGAATTAATGGGGCACCAATTTTTCCTAGAAAAAACAGTGGGTTGAAATTATTCCCACAAAATTAGCTCTCTCGACTTTAGTTCTCTACCTCTTCTTTTTGGGCAAGTGGAGGAAGGAAACAAACCATGCAACTAAAACCTGTACGTAGATAAAGTTCAGTGGTGATCATTATTATAATGCCAGGCTTTTCTTCATTATTCTTCTGGCATATAAACATGCTTATTTCTCTCTGGGAATTGATTTTTCTTCTCATCTCTATTGCAGTGGCTAATTGCCTCTTTCTGTTGAGGAGAAACCTGGGGCTAAGTTTTGTGCGACTAAAGAAATCTGGTTATGAAGTGCTTTTCTTCATTTTTTAAAAAGAGGAGCGCTTCCCCGGCTCGAAGACCCACTCAAAGTACTGTAGAACTTGACGAAGGTAATGACTCTATGCGTTGCTCTCTGTTGCAGCATTGAATTTGACAATCGGTACATCAGTACCTCGAAGCTCTTCTCTTTTGATTGAGTAGGTGTAGAAGCCTTTAATATTTTAGACGATGCAAGTGAAAAATAATGCGATGTCATCAATGGTGCTCTGTCCCTCAGATACTGAAATTTATTTCTCCTAGTGGACATCTATTCAACAATTTTTTTTGATGTGGTATTTGCAACTCTGCTTGTTCTGAATTGCTAGAAGTCGACATATGTAGAACAAGGGACTCAGCATTTCAGCTTATTTGGTTCCCATGTATTCTTTGCACGTCTGACCTCTCCGATTCAAACTAATTTGAATGTCCAGATGTTTCATCCATCCAAAACATTAGAATTTACACATACAGAGAGTTGCGTCTGGCAACTGAAGGCTTTAGTCCAGAGAATAAAGTTGGAGAGGGGGGTTTTGGATCCGTTTACAAGGTGATTGCTCATTTGGATTCGAACTTTTGGTGGAGTATTTGTCTGTCAGTCATTCCCGACATTGAGAGCTGAGATGCTGATTCCTTGCTGTAATGTTGTTTAATCACGCAGGGAACTCTTAAAGACGGTACCGTGGTTGCTATAAAGGTGTTGTCCTCCGAGTCACGACAAGGAGTGCGGGAGTTCTTGAATGAGATAAAAGTAATCGCAGACATAGAGCACGAAAATTTGGTCAAGTTATATGGCTGTTGTGCGGAAGGCAAGCACAGAATTTTGGTATACGGGTATCTCGAGAATAACAGCCTTGCGCAAACTCTTTTAGGTGAGTTGACTTCATTTGCTAAAAATGTTACCCGGCATCTATCAGTAAATAATCAGTTGTTCTACACATTTAGGCGGGGGCCATAGTAGCATCCAATTCAATTGGCATGCAAGACGTGAAATTTGCATTGGCATTGCGAGAGGGCTTGCATACCTTCACGAGGGGATTCAACCGCATATTGTCCACAGAGATATTAAAGCAAGTAACGTCCTTCTTGATAGATACCTCAAGCCCAAGATTTCGGATTTTGGTCTTGCCAAGCTTTTCCCTCCAAACATGACTCATGTTAGTACACGTGTCGCAGGGACAGTGTAAGTCCATGATCTTCCCCTCTTCTTGTTAGTCACATGCATCTTATCCTGCAGACTGTTGATGAACTCTACTAGCTTGCTGGCAATGAACGCATGTTGCATGTGATGATGGAAAACCATACCATTTGCTTCTGTTTTCCTATAGGAAGAGGAGTAAAACTTGCTTGCAGCTTGTTCTTAATTTTTTTACTGCTCGATGTACCAATTACGTCCCAGCTCCTGGTTAAAACCAGATGCCTACAAAAGTTATGACTCGGGCTTGTTTCGCATAAGCCACTGGAATTCTTTTCTGGGCAAAACCAATGCATAATTCGCGTGCGACAGTTGATAGACTTTTATCTCCGTACTGCTCCTGCTTGGTCAGCAATAATCTTTTAAGTGTGAGATGATTTTTCCGATTAAAAGTAGGGAGCTAGTTCTCTGCCTTTGAAAATCCTACCTTTCCTTTTATCCTGCAAGGTTGGGAGGCCGATCTTCACCATGTTTTTCTCCTCCTTTAATTGAGATCCTCTGTGGCTACAACCTTCGTCTTGGGCTTGCCCAGTTATCGCATCCTTTCCTTTGTGCAGAAGCACTGTTCCTCTTTTGCTACGATGACTTGATATAATAGTATTATGTCATTGCTGTTCATGTCCTCACGAGTTAGGCATGACATTATATTAGGCATCTAACTGAGCTGTAAGACTTGTGGAAACAGCTGGTAATTGACATTAATCCAGGCAGACCAATGTTTTCTAAAACTGAACTGGTTACAGCACCGCATATGCATCCAATCTGACCAGTTTTTGGCCCAGTCGAGTATTTTCCTGTCCAACTGGACCAGACAAGCAAAGCTGACCTGGTTGAACAATTGGTCTAGACCAGTTTCTGACACATTTCTATGCTTGGTTAATTTTGACGATATTCATGTTTTCTGATACTGTATTTGCCTTTGTCCTTTTCTGTAAATATCTACAATGGGAAGCTTATAGTGTCCTTGTGTGGTTTATGCAGAGGTTATCTGGCACCCGAGTATGCCTTACGAGGTCACTTGAACAGGAAAGCAGATGTCTATAGCTTTGGTGTTGTAGTCATGGAAATAATTAGTGGGAGATGCAACACAAACAGAAAGTTACCAGCTGAAGAGCGTTATCTTCTTGAAAAAGTATGTGGTTTTTTTACCCTTCCTTTCAGTATTACGATTCAAACTTCACTTGCCACAGGAGAGCATATGCTTATTAATCTTGTGTTGAACTGCAAAGTCACTGCATCCTTTCCAAAATCGGATTTCTCCCAAGGGAACGTTAGATTTAAAGTTGCGGATCTGGTGAAGTTAGCATAGCAGCACATATTCTCTGTTAACCTCTCTTTTGGCAATGTGTTTGTGGGTGTGTTCGGGTATGGATGCATCTACATCATGCTGTCCAGAAGAGGGAGAATGATCAGGTCATCTGGTTCGAGTTCAACTCTCTTATAAGTCCCCTTTCTAGATTGCCAAGTCCTATGATTGCTCATCTACCATTGTTAGGCTAGAAATATTAGGTCATCTAAACCACTAGCACATTTGTGCCTCTACAGAAACTGCGGGTGCGAACTGTGTAGCTTCAAAATTGGAAGTAGAAAATACAATTGGAGTTTGCTGCACAATTAATTTGTGAGTGTTGCTTCGTACATGATCTTCAAAAATGAGGTGCTACAAATTTTTGGTGGTATTCAACCTTTCCTGATTGCTTCATCTTATCCAAATTCAGTTATTATTCCTCGACCGTTAATGAAATTAGATGCCAGGCCTAGGGAGTGGATCCAATAGTTCCCTTCTCGCTAAACCATTGCCTGGCGAATATCACGTACATTTTAAGCAACTATTGTAGTATAAAGTATCCTATCTTTTTGCCCCTTAATGCAATAATACCTGGAGGATAATTTGCAGACAAGATGATCTGATCATTACATCTTTTCTGCTACTGTTTTAGGCGTGGAGGCTGCATGAGAGGGGAGAGTTAGGACAGTTGGTGGACGCATCACTGAACGGTGACTGTGATGTTGAGGAGGCCTGCAGATACATGAAGGTGGGTCTTCTCTGCACCCAGGACATGCCAAAGCTGCGGCCGACCATGTCGACTGTGGTCGAAATGCTAACTGGGGAGATAGATGTCGATACGGAGAAGATTTCAAGACCAGGGTTGCTTTCCGAGTTCATGGGCATTAAAGTAGACCTCGGCCATACAACCACCGCTGACAAGCCAAACATAGGCGACACATTGGACTCAGCAGGCACTGCGAAGCCGTATAACTCGTCTTCCTCCTCAGAAGACATAACCACTTCATATGCTACAATGACCTTCAATTCGATATATGACCGGAGTAATTGAGAACGGCCAACATCCTGATTGTTCGACTCCCTGTAGATCTTTTAGCGATGCCATTTTGGTTTTGCTGATATGAGAAACTCCCAACTCTGTAAATCCTTTACTTGAGTCAAATTTCTTTAATTTTTTGTTAGTCTCTCCAATTACAGATATCTCAGTCGAGTTGGATGATGATTACCATAAAAAAAAAATTTCCACTGTTCTTTCTGTAAGTACAAACGTGCTTGTGAGTGATGAATCAAAGTCTACCTTAATAAACCCCTTTAGCCTATAGTTTCGTTTATATGTTCTCTCAACATTTAAGCTTATAGGTTGCCAGGATTCCAAGTAGGAAACATTGATCCTTTTTCCATCAAGCACATATTTGGAGGCTGTCAATGGAAGCTTTAAGCTAATCTTGTTCCTGTTCCATTGAATTTAGGTTTTTCTTCATAAATTCTAGTCTTGACAAGAACTGTCGCTCCTTCAATCTCAACTCGTCGTATCCGTACTTGTAAAATACTCGGTGTCCATGTCAGCATGGTATTTTGATTAATGAAAAAAGGGCTGCAAGGGATGATCCTTTGCTACATAATGTTTGTGTCTATTAATTTGTTTCAGGATGAAAAAGAGATTATGTTACACATCATGCGTAGAATATTGGGCCAAATTTGCTGGCCCAATTATTTATTTTGGGCTTTTGGGCCGGTAGTTCCCCACAGCCGTAGGGGTATTTATGTAAATAGGGTATGACATTTGCAATTTCCCTGATAACCCGGGGGCATTTTCGGAATCATGGCCATAAAAACCATCCCTTGAGAAGGTCCTGCGGTCATCATTTTTCTCGCTCCGTCAGTTCATCGAGACCATCTCTGGGTTTTAGAGTGCATCCCAAAACCCTAACCATGGCGACTCAGCTCTTCACCCGCTCCCTCCTCCTCTCCAAGCCTCAGCACGCCCTCGCCTCCCTCCTCTCTCGCTCCCTCTCCTTCGCCTCCGCCCCCGCCTCCGCCCCTCGCTCCCCTCTCCTCCTCTCCTCTCTCCTCCGCCATCGCCTCCGCCCCCTCTCCGCCGCCTCCGTCGAGTTCCGCCGCTGCGTCGCCGCGGCTTCGCCCGCCCGCTCCTTCTCCACGAGGTCGACCTCCTCGTCGCTGAACGATCCGAACCCCAACTGGTCGAACCGGCCCCCGAAGGAGACGATATTGCTCGATGGTTGCGACTTCGAGCACTGGCTCGTCGTAATGGAGAAGCCGGAGGGCGATCCTACAAGGGATGAGATTATCGATAGTTATATTAAGACGCTTGCGCAGGTTGTTGGAAGGTCAGTGGTCTGAGCTTGTGGGTCTTATCTGTTTGCCCGGGTTATTGTTCTCTGTGGCAATTTTCTTGTTTGTCTGTCGTTATTGTGGTTGTCGATGAAATGATGAATTGAACAGGGTCGGTCGGGACTATCAACTTCATATTATCTAGAACATCTTCTCCACTTGTACTCTGTTTCACCATTGTTTATCGGTCATTTTTCTGCCTCTTCATGATATGATAGAATTACCTATGGCTGGAGGGTGAAATAAGTGAATTCTTTATGCCGTTGGTTGCTTCCGTCTTTCACAAACGAGGATAAAAATACGAAGACATGAATCTTTCCATGAATTAACTTTTTTCATGTTCTGGCCAAGAATAATGAATAATTTTTTGGTCTCTACCTCTGGTTTAAGTAAACTTTCGATCAGATTTTAGTATTTGTTTTGCAGTGATTATTATGCTGCCTCTATCAGGTGTTTGAGCTCAAAGATGATACTTTATTGCTTCTTTATGCGGCAAGATTGATGCCTTGTTTTGATTTAGAATTGGTTAGGGTTGTTGCTTTTTACTTTCAATGCCAGATGTGGCATATTTCTCTTTCATATGAAGTTAACACTTCTTGAAATTGGTCTCCATTTTATGATAGTCACTATGAGGATGCTTATGAATGGTATTTGGCTAGTATAGAGGCAAAAATTTCTCTTGCGTGTTATTCTTTGTGCGCATGGTTCTTGAAGTGATGGTCCTTGCCTGTAGTCATTGATGGTCTTGGTGTATTGTGGTCCCTTCTATTTTGTCCAACCGTGATTTGTTACTTGCTATCATAGTGAAGAAGAAGCGAGAATGAAGATCTACTCAGTTTCAACAAGGCATTATTTTGCATTTGGAGCCCTTGTATCTGAAGAGCTTTCTTACAAACTCAAGGGTAAAGCTTCTTGATTGATTTTCTTTTGCATCTCTTTTTGGAAAGAGGTGCTAATGAATTCTGTCTTGTTACACAGAGCTGCCTAGAGTTCGATGGGTTCTTCCTGATTCATACCTGGATGTCAAGAATAAGGATTATGGGGGTATGGAAGCTTGATATTCTAATTCTGCGATGATTTGCACCCTGTAGATTACATTCTCTCATTTATGAGACCTGCTGCTAAAGTTTTGATTTCACTGCTTTGTTGACCTCACATGAGGCAATTTGCTGCTTCGGTTTTTGTTCTTGGCCGACTGTACTTACTTGACTTTATTTGGGTAGATATTGCACCTCATCCGTTATGTTAATTAGTATTTAAGGATAGCGATTAAGACATGAATTTTTAATTATCAACTGTTTAGCAGATAAGTTGGCTTAATGAAAACATGTTTAGACAGAGAAAAGTTCATTCCAAATGCACATCTAGCCAAATTTGGCTTAGGAATGGACAAAAATGTCATGTTTTGCCTTCATTGTTACTCTATGAACAAGTGATGAGTTTGTGTAGCAGCATGAGGCTTAATTAGTCTTGTGACAGGTATTCCTTCCATGCAAGTCCTTTGGTTACTATAGGTTTTTTTTATCTGCCCATGCACTGCAGCAGCTTAATCATGACCTAGCTTTATTCTATTTTACTTTTTGAACTTATTGTTCATTAGAAGGCATATATCAGAGTAACAAATCAATCAAGCGAATTTGGTGTATACCATCATGAAATTCTTGCCTCTCTCTTACATTTGATCTCTTGTCCATGTCATAATGTATTTTTTCTCCACTTTTCAGGCGAACCTTTTATTAATGGGCAAGCAGTTCCTTATGACCCCAAGTACCATGAAGAATGGGTGAGAAATAATGCTCGAGCAAACGAGAGAAACAGGCGTAATGATCGACCCCGTAATTTTGACAGATCAAGGAACTTTGAAAGGAGGAGGGAAAATATGCAGAATAGAGATTTCCAAGCCAGGGACACGCCGCCTATGCATAACCAAGGGATGCAGAACCCTCCACCTCAAGGTAACATGCCGCCACCAAATATGGGTGGTGGAATGCCCCCACCAAATATGGGCGGTGGAATGCCCCCACCGAGCAACTTTGGCGGAATGCCCCCGCACAACCAAGGTGGAATGCCCCCAAGCAACTATGGTGGGATGCCTCCACGTAACCAGGGTGGAATGCCACCAAACAATTTTGGCGGGATGCCTCCGCAAAACAACATGGGCGGGATGCCTCCGCAAAACAACATGGGGGGGATGCCTCCCCAAAACAACATGGGCGGGATGCCTCACCAAAACATGGGCGGAATGCGACCCCAGAACAACATGGGAGGAATGCCCCCACAAAACAACATGGGTGGAATGTCGCCCCAAAACCACATGGGTGGGCCGCCGTCAAATAACATAGGTGAGATGCCGCCTCAGAGCACTATGGGAGGGACGCCTTACAACAATATGGGTGGAATGCCACCACGAGACATTGGGGCTGGTCAGAATGGGGGAGGTTTTTCACAGAATCAAGGATGGTCCAATACCATGGCTCAAAGAGATGCTGGGAATGTGCCAAACTATCAGAGCCAGAACTACAATCCTAGCAGGGACCCGTCAACTGGACCGGGTGGAAACACTTATTAGGTATAGAATTTTGGCCTAGGGAAAAATTTGGATCACCGGTCATGGGATTTTGATGTATAGCTAAAACGGTTGGACCTGCCTGATGTATGCTTTATTTGCTGCTCGTAAGCTTTTAATTACATTTAGTGAGTCTGGATTGGTGCATGAGTCTAATATCGGCGTGTGCTCAATGCAAGGGTTGTGTAATCAACCAGGTAGCATCAAGAGACAAGGAGATGGCTGTGATCAGGAGGTGTCTCCATTGCACCTTTGCAGTTGAAGAGTATGTCTGGACTTTTTCGTCTCACGAAATCCTGTATCTGTGACTTCTTTTCTTGAATTCTCGGTGGCTTATTACTTCGATGGCTGCATTCATTTTGTGGGAAAGGCTGCCCTGAAAACTGTTGTATTCTTGTTGAGCTATCGAACTCCTCTGGTTCTGAAATAGTTTTTGAGTCATGACCCTTGCTCTCGCATGCCAAGGTAGTATGTGTTTTCTTCGGGTGGAGGAATGTAACAAGGCCTTAGAGCAGAGCGGAGAGGAGGATGTGTGCATATAGATTATTGTGATCCGACATGATGACATATATATTAACATAGAACGAGGGCAGCGGGTGCAGTGCCTAGAGGAGAGAGAGCCCCGGAGCATGTCCTTAATTGCATGGCCAAAATTTTAGTTAGTTGCCTCGTTCTTCCTCCTGGACTTCACCAACCATATGAGAGGGTGAACTTTGAGATGACCCCATAGGGAGCGGAACCTCTCCTCCCGCCGGTCAACGAGCACGTGATGGAGGTGGAGCAGGAAGAAGGTCGTACAGAGGTTTGGAGGGACACAGCCAGCGGAAGAGGAAGGGAGAGAGACCATTTCTGAACAATGGAGAGAGAGGAGCAGGAAATCTCAATACAGTACGCCGACGGAGAAGAGACGAGTGACGTGGTGTTGGGTATACAAATTCTTCTGACAGGATGCCATGTGGCAAGCGATGAATGGATTAATTCACTGTCCACGTGGCGAGTCAGTCCTACCTAATATTTTTACAATCACAAGACATAGGCTCGTCAACATATCACCTGCACCTAATCCTCCGACCTAGCTAGCAGGAGGCCAAAACCAGCATGAAACACGTCTAGCATCAGCTACAGAGGGAAAATGATTGAGCAGGGGGGGCCAAGGGGATTGCCAATCATCATTCCACGACAAGGTAGATCTTCCGTCTCCGGTGACATGGCATCGTCTTTAAGCCTCGACATCTTCCTCCAAAATGAATGAGGAGTCAGCTGAGACGGGCATTGTCCACAAGCACTCGCCTTTCAGCCTATAAGCGACCGGAAATGGATCCCGCCTGCGCAAAAATCAACCATAGACAGCTCACGACACAAGCAATCAGTATCCAGACTTGCTTTGGCCCCTTTAGCAGAAGAGCCATCACCTTTCCACGTAAAAGCCAAGATTTTAAGCTCGATCAACTTCGTGACCTTTCAGGGGATTACACATAAATGCAACTGACCGGCTAGCGTCGAGAGACCTCCGAATGCTATTTCTAAAAGTTTCCTCATCTCATGAAACCCTTTAGCCATGACTGCTTCTCTTTGCTTGGATTCTCTATAACCTCAGTACTTTCGATGGCTGCATTCGTTATCGAGGCAAGAATCTTGTGAACGTATACTAGCGTAGGGTATGTTGTCCATCAGTAGAAGGAAGGTTGGGCCTTAGAACAGAAGACGGAGGATGATGGGTATCTTCACTTGGAAGGAGGGTGGTGTATGCGGAGCTTTTGGTTGAAATAGACGGGTAGTAAGCCCGGTAGATGAGAGCAAAAGTTTGGTCAATACAGAAGTCATAATGAACGAAACAATTGGCAACGATAGTGCAGGCTGTCGATATAACAAGATGGTGAGATTAGTGTAGAGGTTATGGATGGCATTCTTCATCAGCCAACAATTTTGAAGGAAATCGACCAATAAAATCATCAACGCTTCGTAATTACAGATTTTGCTTAGTGTTGAAGAAGTGTCATTTACGAACAAAAAATAGGCTTGCCAACACATCATTTGGAGACTATTGCCAGGTGGTTATGTCTATAATGTCAGAATATAATAGCTTCTTGTTGATAATCACTGGCAGCAGATAGACAATGGTATTTAGAATTTTGAAAAATGTAATCGCTTATCAGTAATTGTACATAGCCCTAATAAGTTTTTAAAAAATGTAATTTCTTAGCTACTAAGGTATTGACCTCGCCAAACCAACGAGAAGTTTTTGAGGGATTGGTAAGTTTCCCTTGGTCAACTCTTCCTTCTCACCTGCTCCGCGTAGCTCATAAATAAGCATTGCTCTCATCACCAGGGTTTGCACGCACCAGAGAGCACATAGCCAATGGGGATCGGCGAAAAGGGCCACCAGCTCGCCGATGCAAAAGATGCCGAGAAGTTGATCAAAAAGAGGATGAGGAGGAAGCGCCGGAGCTGCCTCTGGCTCTGCTTCTCCAACGTGGAGCTGGGTTCGGCGGTCCAAGAGGACGGGTGGGAAGAGAAGGCGGACGCCGACAGTTTGCCGGTGGTGAGTGATTTCTCTCACGTTGATGAGAAGGAGAAGGGTGGTTTGGTGTTGGGTGACAAGTCTTGCTTGTTCGTGTGCTTTTCCAACTTGGAAGTCAACACAAGGCGCAAACCAGTGGATAATGTGTAAAATGCTCGTGCTGTTTTCTGTCTTCAGATTCAGACCATAAGGTGAAAGCTTGCATATACGCAACGCCTTTGTTGTTATAAGGTGGTTTATGTGTGCCGTATGTTGGATAATATGTCTGCAGTGTCTTCCTAGTCTGTAATATGCTATCTTATATGCAAACACTTGCCTAAACCCGATCCATAATATAATTTGTCAATTACAATTTTTGATCCTTCGCCTCATCATGCGAATCCCATGTGATCCAACAGTAAAAAGGTTGTGTATATAATCCGTGATTACCGTTTGGGCAGATGAATCTCATGTAGTTTCAAAGGGTCGTCAGCCTTGTATTGTTAGTCTTGACAAGTTGCTTAGGGTTTTCTTTTTTCTGGGAGATTGTGATAATTCATGAAAGACCCGAATTTGTTCAACTTTATACGATGACAACGACGGGGACAACACCAGATGTTTCCATCCCTCTCTCCCTCTCTCTCAAAGTGGGGAGGCCAATGGAGACAACCACCTATCGCATGAGCAATGGCATGCTCTCATGCCTGCGTCTTTTCAGTCGTGCCCAAGTCCAAACATCAAAACAACCGATGAAGAGTGAACCTTGAAAGTGGTCGTCTTTCGCTAGTAAGAAACCATAGATTCTGCTAATAGCTTCCACAATAGGCCTGTCTCTTCTGAATCGCGTGGAACGTCGAAAACACGGCTCTATCTTCATCTCATGAAATAAACCGCCGCATTTGGGTTTGTTGACTTAGTCATACGAATTGGCCAATAAAAAAGACAAAGAAAAAAATGAGCACTTTATTTAAAAGCAAAGACATATAAACGAGAGACCAAAAGCGGTGGAAGTAAAAGAGAGCGTGATCATAAACAGAGAGGAAAAGGAGAGGAGAAGAGAAAAGAAAGATGTAGGGGATTTACTTTGTTTCCCAATGTCTAATAAGGATCCAAGCCCTTCATCTGTCTAATTGGAGTAGTTTTCGGAATTAGAGATACTGTGAAATTTATATTATGGGATTGGATTTTGGAGTTGTTAAGTTGTGGAATTTCATGTATTACGATGTTCTGGAGTGATGGGGTTTAAGGGGAGCTGATTTGACGTAACAGTTTGGTTGAATTGAAACTTTAGAATTTTGCATTACGGATAGTTTCGAATAATAGTGTTGAGCGAACAATTTGTTGATGCGTGAGAGTTATTTTGTTGGTGGTTAAACTTAGTTTAGCCAACACGTAGTTGAAGTAGTGTTTCATTTGGATTTGACCTTAATTCTCGTTTAATTGATAAAATTATGAGATCGTCCGCTCATATAACTATCTTGTTAGTTTTTGGGAGAAAGAGTTTGTAAATTCGTATTTCTAAAGCAATATAGGTTATCTATAGTCTGAGTTATGAGACGTCATTTTTGTTGCATAAAAGTCTTTATTAAACATTGCATAATTTTTAGTAATTTTAAATGGTTTTTGGAAATACATAATGAAAGGATACATACATATTGCTATGCAAATCTAATTTGTGAAATGAATTCTGAAATGATTTGGGATATACTTTATGAAAGGTATTTTCGGCGGATGAATTGAGTTGTAAAAGATTATATGTCTTGGTTTCTAAAACTAGTTTATGCTTTAGATTTCGAATTGCTTTGTGAATTTTGGAGGATGTTGTTGTAGGTTTGTGATGATGCTCATTGTCTCTGTGAGCTGGTTCATGCATATGCTTTCTAACTTAAGGATATATATGTGGGATGGTCACGGGCAATATAGGTGGATACTTAGTTAAGGGAAATAGCGGTCACCTTTGTCACAAGGCATTAAGCATGGATATTTGAGTACGTGATTGATTAATGGAATAAACCATTGAAGTATGATTTGATGAGATTAATGGATGGACTAGAATATTAATACTTGTTTTGATCTTATTGATGAAATGGGTATTTCTACTATGGATATAGTTAAAGCGAAATAATATATAACTCAATTTGATATTGTAAGTTTGTTATATTTTAGATTTGGTATAAGTGCATTATGTTTTTGTGTCTTACATGTACATAGTGGAAGTTCGATTTATTTTGAAGAGATGTACTGGTCATTAGATCGTGGTTGCTCATTTCATTAGTCTTAAATGTTCTTCAAGTTCCTTGGTTAGCGCCAAGAGCGTTTGTGTTATTGCCAAGGCATTTTGATAGGGGATATTTGGATACGAGCTTAGTTAGTTGTATATTTTTGAGCTATGTATGACTAGGATTAGCTTGATGGATTTAGTTGTCAATTAGAGATATACATATTCTTTCTAATGGATTATGGAACTCTAGTATTATAGCCAACTCGTTTGTTTATCCAAACACACACACACAATATATATATATATATATATATATATATATATATATATGCAGATATATATTTTGATAATAGATTGTTGATTGTTATTTGAGATTGCTATTTTGACAATTAGGTATATTCATCTTAGTTTTTGAACCGTATGAAATTGATCAATTTGATATCGAATAATATCATAATTAAGTTAAATATAATAAATTTTTTTAGAGATTATATTGAATAAATAAAAAAATTAGGAATCTTATTACACATTGGCTCAAAGTTTATGGGGCACAATTAAGAAATTAAAAGTTTAGAAACCAAACTTTATATCCAATTTAATTTAGGGACTAATTATCTCATTCATGCCATTTTCTAAGTTGCTCTTAATAATTGAATGAACCTGACGCGATCAGATTCAATTCCAATTATATCTCGTCCAATCAATCAATCCAAATGTCAAGGACTCCAGAGATCCATCTTCTTGTTAACGACAGTTCTAGCACACGTCGGATGCTGTCGGCGGTCCACTCGCACGTGCTGACGTGGACATGACGTTTTCACGAGAGGGAACGTCTTCCCCAAGACCAGACCAGGACTCTCGGTGGCTCGAGTGCATCTCAATCGTAGATTTGTGGATCCTACGTGGGCTTTACATGTGCGGCTCAGGAAAACCCATGGTTGTTTGCACTCTGGTCCATTGGATCCAGTTGAGGCAACAATACAAGACGAGCCCAGCCCAATTTGTAGAGCCCGAACCGGGCCCAACTCGAAGAGCGTCCCTACATAAAGACGACGGCGTCCAGGGGCCTCCGCCCAAACGCCCGTCCTCGAATCTGAGCTCTTTAGCCTTCGCCTTCGCCTTCGCGTTAGGGTTTAACAGCAAAAATCTCTGATCTTCCGACTGCCATTACTTCATCCGACGCAAAATCCATGGAGGCTTTCGCGGATCCTTTCGCGGATCCTTTCGCGGTGGAACTGTCTAAGAAGCGCAAGATCGAGGACAACGGGTTCGCGCCGCCGACGGAGCAATCGGACCCTATCCCTGCGCTGGCTCCCCTCGAGGCTCGCAAGATGATCGAGCCCTTCACACGAGAACAGCTCCTCGACCTCCTCCAGGAAGCCCTCATCAACCATCCTGATGTACTCTACGCGGCCCGCGCCGTGGCGGACGGCGATGCCACGCAGCGTAAGCTATTCGTCCGCGGCCTCGGATGGGAGACTACCACCGAGGGTCTCCGCTCGCTCTTCTCTGTGTACGGAGAGATCGAGGAGGCCGTCGTGGTTCTCGACAAGGCCACGGGTAAGAGCAAGGGTTATGGGTTCGTCACGTTTAAGCACGTGGACGGTGCGCTCCGGGCTCTGAGGGAGCCGAGCAAGAAGATTGATGGCCGAGTTGCAGTTACCCAGCTCGCCGCAGCTGGTAATGCTGGGTCGAATGCGAATCCCGTGGACGTTTCCAATAGGAAGATTTATGTAGGTAATGTACCGATTGATATGCCCTCGGATAAGCTTTTGTCTCATTTTTCTGTGTATGGTGAGATTGAGGAGGGCCCTCTGGGGTTTGATAAGCTGACTGGGAAATCGAGGGGTTTTGCCTTGTTTGTCTATAAGACGATGGAGGGAGCGCAGGCTGCGTTGGTGGAACCAGTGAAGACGATTGATGGGAGGCAGTTAAACTGTAAATTGGCGATCGATGGTAAGAAAAAACCTGGTGTGGGACCAATGGGAGGTCCTGGGGCAAGTGGCGGGCATGGGGATCGCCCAGTTGATGGCATGGGAATGGGCGGTGTACCTTCATATCCGGGGCATGTTCCGGGGCAGTATGGTCCGAGTTCAGTTGGAGGTTACGGTGGGTTTTCGGGTCAGCCATCGGTGGGTCTGATGAATTCAGCTTCGATGGGTGGGCCGAGTGCGACTTCTATGACCAATCAGGCTCCTTCATCCTTGGGCGGTGTTGGCGGTTTTGGTGCTGGATTAGGTGGTCCATATAGTGGTTATGGTGGGCATGGGTCTGCGGGCTATGGAGGGATGGGTGGTTCTCTTGGCGGACTTGGTTCTGCCGGGGGTTATGGTGGTGTTGGCGGGGGTTTGGGCGGTGCCGCTGGTGGGCTAGGTGGTGTGGCTTCAGGTTTTGGAGGTGCTGCTACCGGATCATCTCTGTATCGGCCTTCAGGTGGATATCCAGAAGGGGGGAACTATGGGTTGTCATCATCATCTGCTTATCCAAGCCAGACTCAGCAGCCAACTGGGACCTCTCCTGTGCCAAGGGTTCCACAAGGAGGAATATATCCCAGTGTGCCTCCTTATTATTGAGGTAATGTCATATTTACTTTCAATTCATCCGATTCTTTATTTGCACTTTGTTATGTGGTCATGAACTTTGATTGCTAGCTGTTTCCTTGCTAGTTACTTTTTGTCTTTCCATGGAGGAAAGTTTTGTTTAGTGGTTTGCTGTTGAATGCCTTTATGCTGTTGTTTCTGTGGTATAATCTATTCAAAGTCTTGGCTTCTGTACTTTTCTTTGATCATGGCATGACACAGCTATGAATCTAGTGGTCGATCTGGAGTGCTATTTTTGAATCTTGTCTAAGTTTTGGTTTTATATGATATCTGTTGTCACTTTTCAGAGTCACTTGTTGTTTTTCCAATGTAGGGCTCCTTTTATATCTGACTCTTGCGCTTGTGCAGTTGGCTATCTGGGTTCGATGCATTTGCATGTTCTTTCATGCATGTTGGAGGGTACCACTCTTATGGGCTCTTAAGTATCATCCTTTTCGTGTGATATTTTGCGCATCCTGCAGATTTCTTTCTGCATGAATAGACTAAATAGAATTCTTTTTATTAGTACCAAGCATCTGATTGCTCTATGGATTTTCCTCTTCAAGAACTATGCAGGATAAATATGCACCCCTAAGGTAATAAAACAAAATGGATAAAGTAATTAGTATGGATTAGGGATTAGATTTTTGTTTGCATAAGCATCTCTGAAGGCCTGGTTCATTGAAGTCTTTAAGCAAACATATGTTGTCTTTCAGTAATTTTGTATGGTATTGCCATGAGTTGTCATATTAAAGTATTGAAGTATCACTTGACGTAACTGTTGAATGGACAAGACTGGTAAATAAAAGCATCCTTATTTATGCTTCAGGAGTTATTGAACTTGTTTTTGATCGCATTGTCTCTATGTATTTTAGCTTGAAGTTTATGCTTCATGGTTGTGAAATGATGTATTGAGTTGTGACCGATATTTTATTCAGGTGTTTGACAGCTTGTTGGGGCAGATGCTATTATCATTCTGGTGATTGACTGAATGCAAACAATGTTTCTCTGGTTTGATGAATGCATTAGCTGTGCTTTTGCAGCCTCTTCTTGACTCATCTTCTCCTTAATGATGTGGATCTGACTGCTGTTAGCTAAAGCATCTTCAGATTAGATTTGATATTTTGAAGGCTTCTGTAATATCTGAGCACTTTTCCTTAATGTAGATGTTTACTAGCAGAAGTGTTGATGTTTAGTGAAAGGTTTCTTGTACTCATTTTTATGGTTGTTTTCTTTACCATTATCTACCCCGTATGGATTTTGGAGTTGTTTTTTTATTGGTGATGGTTGCATGGATGTTATTTGGGTTGCTTACTTTGGTGATGTCTTTTCACATAACGATTCAAGTTTGAAGGGGTAAGAAAGAATCCCAAAAGTTTTTCTTCCCCTCTTTGGCTTAGCCATAATAGAGAATCCTGGTTTTTTCAGTGGGTAGGGATGGCTGGCTTTTTCTCCTTTGGTTTCTGGCCTTGTCACTTCCTTGCATTTACATATATACAATTTGGTTTTTGGAGTTCTTTTGTTGGGAAGGGTTCAGATAGTGGCTTCTTGAACACAATATTTGGAATATAAACTGTTATTTTTTTTTTCTGTACTCAACTCCAAGGACACAATTTTCTTCATCCCTGAAGTCCCTGCTCAACCTTTTCACTTCCATCCCGCTGATTTTGTTGACCCTTGGATAATGGCAGCTATACAAATTACAACGGGTTGTGGCAGACATTTGCTTCTGCAAGTCTCTTTCTAGCATCTTGATGATTATTGCCTTTCTTTTGGTCGGGGACTGTGATACATATATTGTCCAACACCTTTTTTTTTATAAAATGTTGTTGCTTTTGGAGGTCATTCTGCAAGTCTGTCATGTCGTGCTGCTAGTCTGCTATGCATGGTTGTGTTTCAAGGAAACTTTTTCTGTGTTTGAGTTTCTTTGTTTGAGTGTTGTTGCCTGTGGATATGAGTGAAGGCTATATCTTCGAGTCTCTGATTTGTGTGTGGGCAATCCTGTTCTTTATTCTCTCCTGCTTGTTCCAACATCAGTTGTCGTTAGTGTTTTGGCATGTCAAACTTGTATCCTGGTGACGGTGGGGTTCTGAGTTATAATATTGCCTACGAGACAATATCCGTCTGTCAGCTGTTTCATGAAGTTATTTTGTGTTGTGTATGATGCTTCAGGTGGCTAGTTTAGCCTGTTGTATCGGTTTTGTCTTGTTCAGTGTTGCTGCAAGTGCACAAGCTTGTTGTCCTCATTATTGAGTGTTTTTTTTTTATGGTGCGATTTTTTATACACCCAAGGACTATGCTGAAGTTGTGCTCTTTATCTCTTTTATCTTTAATTTGAGCGTAACTTCCTGGCATCTCCTTCTTCACATGGTATTTCAAAGGTGCTAAAAAAAGTGATATTTACGAAGCTGGGGAGATTCAAATAGGCTTTTGGATGCTCACTCTAATGCCGTTGTCCGACTTGAGTATTTGTTATGCAATGATCATCTCCTAATTGAAGGAGAGAATGATAGAGGTGATCAAAAGTGCTTGGACAATTTATGCATTGTGGTCTTTAAGGTGCTTTTGTGCCTTTGATGTCACTTTGGATGAACTTATTTTGTTCGATAACAAGAGGTAAAATATCCCACTCAGATGTTCGATAACAAGAGGTAAAATATCCCACTCAAATGTCAGAGAATACTTATCACTGGTGGGAGCTTATCGAATTTGTTATGTTCATCATTTCAGAAGACGAGGGAGTATTCATTGTTTGAATTGTTTCGTTGATTGTCGACTTTGTAAGTTTGTGTGGTTGGTAGGATAGGTGGTATTTGGCTGATATTTAGCCAGATATAGAGATTGATTTTTTAAAATTGGATGAGTATCCCCTTAGGTGATTTTGGATTTTCTTTTATGCATGGTTGTTGACTTGGGTGGAGGGAATGGTTTGCTCCCTGAGTGTGCAGAAAGTTTTCTCATAATTTGGCCACATTGCTTTAAAATTTGAATCACCGTAGGCATTGAAATTGCAGAGATGACATACGATAATTGAGGCCTACAATACTAATGAGATGAACCTAATACTCTTTGAAACTCATAGTCAAGTCGTTCCTTTCGAGAAATTTTCAGCCAGGAGGCATTCCAAATCAGCATACTTGACGGTGTATTTCAGAACAATTGACCGTGTGACATGGTGATGATTTATTATGCTGGTTGTTTAAAAGTTGGTAATTCGGGTCCTTTCCATGTTGCTATGTGACCATCGCATGAAGCTTTGATGATCTAGATGGTAGTGACTGTCGTATGAAGCTTTAATATAATCGTTCAGTAAATATGGTGTTATTAACTTATTTGGTTAAGTTTAAAATGGAATTGGATAAATTGGAAGTGGCTTAGTAAGTCATCTTAATCATTTAATGCTTTTGCCTCTCCTTGTTCTGTTCCATTTTCCCTCGTCCTTGTTCATGGGGCATGAGACGTGACCCCTTGCGAGTAAGGCCGAGGCCAGGGAAGTTCTGAGAGAAGAGTTTCCGCCACCAGCTGCGACGTTGCATTGTGTCAGAGTTGGATGAATTTCAGGCGATGTGCTTGGTGGTTGTTGGAAAGTGTCAATTCTTTTATACGCAGCGAGAGGGATGATTCCTGAAAATTACGACATAAGCTTGCTAAGTTTGGAATTTTTTGTACTTGTAGCACTCGTCAGGACACTCGGGATGTATCTCATGCAATGCTAAACAAATAATCGATTCTTGTTTGCTCAAAGGGAATTTTGGAAAGTGAGTTTCAGGCTCGAGACTGGTGGTTTTTTCACGGGAAAGACTAGGAAATATTGGTTTCAGAATGGGTAGGTTTCGCACTCGAAATTTGGAACCTATCTTATCAAGGTCGGTTATCAATTTTTGGACCTTCACTCGACCGACTACCAGGTTTACTTGGGAACCTTTTTCTTAAACGACAAAATAGCACAAGGCTATGAGCAAAAACCATTCAAAGTAAAAGACGAATCACGGAAATCCTTTGTAATTTGCCGTATACTGGTGGCTATAAAGTCTATTTTGTTGAATCGAAGGTCAGCTTAGCTAAATGCGATGGTAATTTAATCATTGACTTCTATTTTGTTGGATCAGAGATGGGATTAGTTAATTGCGATGGTAGTTTAATTAGACTCATAACGTATTTGTATTGTTTGAAGCATGTAAAGTGTATTAAAATTACAATGTGAGAGAGAGAGAGAGAGAGAGAGAGAGAGAGGAACCTTGTGAACTGTGATCTCTGATCGTATTTGGGTTCGCCAAGGACTCCTTGAGACTCCCTATCACTTTCTTCATTATCAGTGTTTATTGTTAATTGATTAAAACATCGATTTGTGCTTGAAAATCATATAATGTTTGATTAATCATAATGTTCTATCTCTCGTCCTTTGTTTCCCGTTGGAGATGCTTTTTTTTTTCCTTTCTTCATTTTAAATTATGACCGGTTCAAATTTGTAATATCTATAAATTTATGACTCTAGTGCATAAAATTTAACTTGGCTTTCAATTAGCTCATCTTGCTCCACCTGCTCCTTTACCGAATTGCATGAATGCCATTTTTTATGGAGAAAGTCTGCCCCGCTCAGGTACGCCATGTGTTGTCTTATTGCTATTAAGACGAATGAAAAGGTTACGTTAAAGAATCAACGGTTAAAGCGGAATATGTTTCTTCCCACCAAAGTTACAAGCCTAAAAATATAGTAAAGTTTGATCGATCATAATTTAGAAATAAGTATGCATAATTAATGATCAATCGATTCATTAAGGAGATGGCTCAACCGCGAATTGGGAAGCATAGCAGGCACGAGCAAAGACGACTTCGGAAAAATGGAGGATGGGTTCGCAAAGAAAATTGCGCGCGGCCACGGCGGAGCAATTCGAGACCCTACCTCCTGGCGGCCGAGGCCCGAGCGGAGCTTCACTTTAGAATCTGATGGTCCAGCTTTAATAAGTGCGTGGACGGGTCAACGGATCGTGATCAGTCGTCGTGGGAAGTCGAACGACTTATCAAGGGCCGCGAACTTCAGCCGGCCCAATTTAAGCCCATCGTAATGATGCGGAGTCTTTTAATAGGACAAAAATAACGACCTTTTTCTTATGAATTAGACTACAAAAGTCATCGATTTCAGGGGGATGTCTGCTATAGCATCTTCGACAGGCGGCGGCGACTCTCTCTCTCTCTCTCTCTCTCTCTCTCTCTCTCTCTTTCCCCCCTTAGGCCAGCGAACTTCATGCTCTCGCTCTCGCTCTCGCTCTCTCTCTCTCTGTCTCGTGCGCGCTCATCAGCTCGACCTCAGCGTATGACGACGAGCCCACGCGCTTCTCTGTGGCGAGCCTCTCTCCCCGGCGCCTCCAGGTAAACCGACCGTCTGGCTTTCCCGCGCAATCGGAGTGCTTCGCCGCTTGTGGGTCTCCGATCATCGCGCCGCCCGCTGCTTCGACTTTGCTTCGGCGTTTACTGAGCCGGAACGGAGTGATCGAGCCCTCAGGTTGAGTGGGGCTTGCTGTTTCCGTGCTGCGGAGTCGCTTGTTGAGAGATTCTTTTTGGTCTTTCTAGTGTGGTGTTGCAGTATTTTTCTGGGGTCTGGATTGTCGATCGCGTCGAGAGGGTTTTGTGTGTTCGCGGAATTTGTTTTGGTCCTCGGTCTTATGCTGTTCCTGCAGCATATGGTAATCTTGTGTTGTTTTGCTTTTCTTGGCTGCTTCCGGAAGTTCGAAATTGACGTTGCTGGTTAAAAGAAGTTGTGGTTAGAATTATGAATCCTTGGTACGTGTAGAATTTCTGGATAGACGTACTTCATGTCGATATCTTGCTGACTAGAATTGATCATGGTGCCACCGTGCCAGAACACATGGAGAGTCGATGTTCTTCTAAGCAGAGTCTGACATGGGTCCGTTTCTCTTTGAAGTTTGATTGGCTTGGCTTATTTGAATGAGCCTATATAATAAGTTTTCCTGGTGTGAACTCCTCTAGTGTCTCCGCTTTGCAATGCTTTGTTCTCCACTGTAATTTCATGGCTTATTTCCATCTCACCATAATGTTTTTGGGGCCAACTTTCTGATTTTCATAACTCTTAGTCTGGTTTCCGTACTTACTACTTAATATCTAAGTTCGAGCAGCAGTCGCAGTTGAGTTGTATTGTGTCTTTCTTCTAGTTTAGCTATCGTTTTAGGTCTATTTCTCATAGCTGTTCTCTGCCTACTGTAATAACCTTCTTTCATCATGCTCGCTCTTTTGCAGAGATAGTACTAAAAGCTGTTTCTGTTTCAGGTGAACTTCATTATAATCACCTTAACTGTTTTTTTTTTTTTTTCCATTTTCAAATATATTGATAGGGATAGGGCGACTTAATTTTTCCACTTCGCATGCTTTAATGTTCTGTTTGACATGTTCTCCTCCTGGTTGAGAGGTTTACAACTCCTAGAACAGGATAGATTATCTATACAAAATTAGGCCCTTCAGTCACCCCTTGCCATTGTCAGTCTATTAATGTGATTGCCTCTCTTGCAGGGTATGAAAAACACAAGATTTCACTGTTTTTTTACCTCTTCTTTTTCTTTTGTAGAATTGGGTAAAAGAAGATTTACTAATGGCATGATTATTGTGAGCGATTCGATGTGTTATAATGAATGTTAGGTGTCCAGCATTTAGCTAGCGGCAGTGACTGGTTTCATAAACTCCCTCATCAACATATGGAATGTTAACACTGGTTTCGGGCATTTATTTTTCTTTGTATGTGTCTTTTTAGGCTCCTCATTCTCGAGTATGAATAGTGACTCTTGTTCTTCAAGACAAGGAGGCTATTCCAAGTATTGATTCTTGGAAAAAATAAATCAACATCCTAATGGATTTGTCTGTTAAACGTCAGAGCTGGTTAGGCCAATTCTACCAAACACTATGTGAGGAAGGGGATGGGACAATGAAGCAGGTAAAATTCGTTTTTTGCAATACTTTCTTCTCTTTTTCTATCTTTATTTTTAGCTTTTCCCTCATTTTTCAAGGTGAGATAGTCTTAGCATCTTGTTAATTATAAGTAGAGAGAATTTTGCATGGAATCTACTATCCAATTCACTGTTCAGGGATAGAACCTTGTGAAGTGTGCATGTGTTATTTGTGTGGTCTAGATACGTGTCTGTTATATTTCATCTAGACTCTAATATGTTGTTTGGTCCTTGATGCTGAACTCCTTCCATACAGGATTTTGATGTTATCGAAAAACAAGTAGAAGCTGTTGGCGAGAAAATGAAGAGGTTTTACTCTAAATTTTTCCGTGATGTGCAACCTCCTGAAAGAGATGTCATGAGATTTGACCCTCAATTGGATTCAGAAGGAGATACTTCCGCCAGTGGCAGGGCTAATTTAATGAGAAGTGTTGAAAATGAGCCTGGGAAGAGTATCCCGAGTCAATTGCAGGTGGCCTGCCCCTCAGAGAATTATGTGGGTCATGAATTGAGCAAACCTGATCCTTTTATATTTGAGCCCCAGTTGGATCCTCGGAGAAGTTTGCTGGTTGTAGAAAGTAATGATGAACATGTCCGGATGAATACAGAACAGTTGCAGATGACCTGCCATTTGGACTCTTTTCAGGAACCAATTGAACCTCATACTTCTAATTGCTCTTCCCAGAAGTTGATTGAGGTGCCAGCATCATCCTCAGATGTTGGGATATCGGATGAACCCACTTCTTTTGTTAATACAAAGAACCACGGACATACACTGGACAATCCTAGTCAGGAAGCCGAACAAAATGAACCTCAAACTTCCGATCCCCCCTCTCAGAATTTGTTTGAGGTGCCAGAGTCTTCCTCAGATTTGGGACTACTTGACAACCTAACTGCATTTGATAGTGTGAAGAACCAACCGGGACATCCATTCAACGACCCTAGTAAGCCGCCAACTGGATGTCAAACTTCTGATCCCTCCTCTCCAGATTTTTCTGAAGTGCCAGAGTCTTCTTCAGAATTAAAATTGCTGGACATAACCTGTGCTTTTGATAGTGTGAAGAACCCACCAAGACATCTATTTGATGACTCTAGTCAGAAAAAAAGTGAGTCTCAAACTTGTAATCTGCCTGTTAAGAATTTATTTGAGGTGCCAGATTCCTTGGATATGCTACTACTGGACGAACCAACTTCTTTTGGTAGTGTGAAGAACCAAGAAAGACATATATTTGACTCCCCAAGGGCTCCAGTTTCTGTGCATTTACTCGAGGATGGACAGTCCAAATCATCTTTGGAGTGTACAGATGGTGCCTTGACTGAGGAAAAGGCTGCCAAGTTTTGGAAGGAAAATGCTGTGCAGGGGGAGTCATCTGCACCTGAGATGCACTCAATCTCTTCTGTTGAAAAGGATTTATGTGAAGGTGATATTCTGTCCATTCATCTCCCTAGCGATGACAATGCGAAAACTGCAAGTTTAGCCGGGAATAAGCTTTTACCCGCAAATTCAGTTCATGCTGAGGAGGACCTTGTCTCTTCTGACAACTTCAAAGTTGAAACAGCGTGCAGCATTGGTGCTTCAAATGAGATTGCTTCATCTGATATGTCTTCACCAGTTGCATCTCATGAGGAAGAGGCAAAGACAATGGATCTTGAAAGCTTAAGCAATCCAGTGGAAGATGAACATTATGAGTCAGAGATCTTGCCTAAAGTTTCCTTCCAAAAAGGGAGCTTCACCCCATTTGCCTTAACAGGTGGAAGCGGTTAGTATTTTCAGATTTCTTTGGTTGCAAAATCTCTATGTCCTTTCCATTCCTAGATGATTTTAAGTTTTGACGAGCTCCATATCTTTCTACAGTGGAAAGTGCCTCTGGGTTTAGCGACTCTACTTCTTTAACCGAAGCCTACAGAAAAGAGCACATTCAGTTCAATGAGTCTGCTGAATTTCATGATCTCTCGTTCTCTTCAGGTAAGTTTCCATCTTTGCACTCAAGAATTTTCCTTTTCTAAACCATAACGTGCATCTTTGCCTGCATATGTTGTTTTCAATACGCAATGCACTTAATTGCTTTTGATGCACCCTTACTAGAATCTGGCAAATTTCCAGTAAAATGTTGATGTGGTGGACATGTGGTGCTGACATGGTGTCCAATTGAGCTTCATGTCAACATAACTCAATCGCATGATCCTTGCAATCCGTGGCAGAGGGGCTGTGCAACCTGTGCAAGCCACAGTAGAGGGTCACAGGACCTTCTGCCACTGCTGTTGCTTGCAAAGGGCTGACAACCCTCAACTGCACGTGGTGGTCGTATTTCTTTTCAATTTTTTTTTTCAAGTTTGTATTTGTTTTCTCAAGTTCTCTAAAATTTCCTAAGTTAAACGCTGAGTAGGGCCCATTGTTATTGTCATGTAGTTGCCAAGAGGTCATGTCAGCAAATTTTAAAACCATGGATGAGATTTCAGTCAAAGTACCTAAATCGCAAAAATGAAAGTTTAGACTATATGACGTCCCTTTGCTGACTTTATCCATGTCTACCTATCTCTGTTTGGCCGTGCTATCTCTTGATTGTCTTTCTGATTTTGCATTAATTGTCTTGTGAATTTGTTTATGCTTCTGTAACTATCCTCAACATTGATATCATAGATAAGGATGAGGAGGTGAAGCTTGAGGAGAGCTGTGTTGCTTTAGATTCTCGTGAACTATATGCTCTGTCTCTCAAGATCCAACGGGGCAGATCATTCAAGGTGCTCTCTCTCAGTTCCCTCCGCACAAGTACATGCATTTTGTTTGTAGCATTTGGATAAGCTTCCATTATAAATTGGAGTATTCCCTGATATTGTTCAACCTTATATTTCAACATGTTTTCATTCTAGACATCGATCTCACTTTGATTCATTTCAATATATGCTATGATATACTTGTCTCTCATCCCAGCTAAATGATGCTCCTTTTCCTGTTTCATTCAGAAGAAGATCATGGATACCTTTGCTCCGAGACGAAGGACAGTAAAGGAATATGAGCAGCTTGGAATATGGTATGAAGACAGTCAAAGTGAGAGTGAGTTTAATCGGAAAATAGAACATACTACTTCAGCATCTGCAATCGCAGCCTTTTCGGACTGTCAGAGTTTGCAAGATCATCAAATTGACTCTGATTGGGAACTGTTATAGGTTATACCTATACTCTAGGTAAACCCGGCTTTTTTACCCTAGGGATGAGTTAGTTGAGGATGATCCCCTTTGACAATGATAAGAACGATCGTCAGGAGTTTTTGTCAAGATGTGGAGATAAAAAATAAAATGTAGTCTTAAAGAAGACACAGCTTCCTATCAAAATGATATACTTGTAAGCCAGTATCTTTTGTTCTCCCTATGGCTACATATAATGTTTTTGCACCTGGGTTGTGCTTGTTTTCATCGGGAATTTCAGACCTGGACTTTGCTGTGCTTGGAGCTACAGGATGGTTTGATAATCTTTTAATAAGTACGCATACAAAATTTCATTCCATGCATCAGGGACTCCTGGCAAACACCAGTGGATGCAATCACCAAACGTTTTGGGGTCAGATCTCTGCTCCTTCGTTAAGAGCTTGCCCTTCCGCTCTGTGAAAACCGATGTGTGAGCATCTTTTCTGAACTCCGACATCTGAGTTATGTTCAACAATGTTACATGGATCTTTAGCTGTTGTAGGGCATGTTTGACTATTTTCATGATCTCAAGGTTCGATCCACTGCCCCAATATGGACTCTGGATAGGGTAAGATTCACTGTAGCAGTTTCCATCACTTCCAGGTCTCCATTCCCAGCTCCTGCAAACCATAGGAATATCAGACTAATGACTAGTGCAGTGATAATGTTGATGCTTGAATAGATTGTATCTGCACAACATTTGTTGACTTCTGTACCAGAGTGAGAGGAAACTGTGAAAACTCGGACCGAACAGCAAGCAGAACGACAATTTGACTAATATGAATACTGGTTAGACATACGACGAGCATGAAAAGCATAAAAACGATATTTTCGAACGGTCTCTAATCATGAACCTATGATGCTCGTTCAGACATATCCTAAGCATGAACAGTTTAGAAAAGAAATTCTCTTGAAACAATTGAAGAGGAAATGATCCCTAATTTTTCTTCTTATGGGCATAAGTTTAGTCCTGTGCACCATAAACGCAGGGATGTCAAAAGGGTTACTCACCACAAATGTGTTGGGGACATACTCATGAAGAAAACCTTTTGCTTTTGAGGGTCGATGCTTGATTCTAGCCAATTTGCCCAAGTTTCTAAAGCGAATCTGTATGCATCGGTAACATTGTATTCTCGGACAATGTCTCTCGAGCCGTATCTGGTAGAAGAAGGTGAACCACACCGAGTCACTACCATGGGGTTCCAAATATGTTCGACTTGAATCAAGTAGACTTGGATTGTCTGCCCTGGGTACGGTCCAGGGCAAACCTGATCTAAGGCTTGAGCCGTCCGATGGGGCCCCATTTTTTATTTTTTTATTTTATAAAAAAAAGCATAGCCGTCCGATCAACGATCGGACAGCTGTGGACCTTAGATCAGGTCTGCCCTAGGCCACAACCAGGGCAAACGATCCAAATCCCTCAATAAGCTTTGAGTAATAGCAAGAAAGATCACGCTGTTATGGTGAGGAGCTCACGTGGCATTGATTAGAGGCTTGTGCATCCACCACACATAGCTCTCAAATACGAGCACGTCGACTCCGTCCCAGTGCTTACTGTGATTGGCGACCGAGTCAAGCTTGACGAGTCTCTTGTGGACGGTATGATTCGTGGCGTGATCTGAAATCGATTCGACAATAAATGGAGCCCAGTAATACTCAATCGAAGCGTTGTAATCCTGCCACATGACAAGAAAAATGCCAGATCAATCCTTAGGCTTTCCTTTCCAAAGTGTCGAGAGAATGTCTAGGCGTACCATAATGGTGAAAATCTTCCTGGGCGGGACTCTCCGGAGTGACCTCTTCCCTTCAGGGATTACAGACTGCACCAGGCAAACCATTGAGTCAAACTGGGCTCTTTGTATCGAGTCACCAACAAACATCAGTCTCTTGTTCCTTATCATCTCCAGCATCATCAAAGGGTCAAACCTGAGATATAGCCGAAGAAACGGTTGGGACTCGAGTTATAACTTCTATGGGAACTGACAAATACGATTGATATACAGGAAAAAGGAAATGGTCATGAGAAAAATGAAGTCACCTTGGTAGGTTGCATCCATTTGGTTGCCACCTCCAATTCTGGTACATCGAATCAGGTCTGCCATTTCTGAGGCAAGTCACCTGTTTCACCAAGTAAGGGCACTGGTCTTCTCTATAAAGAGGGTACGACACATTGTCCCACACCCACCGTCCCTCGAAAACGTCGCACTCGTCTTTGATCCGGTCTTCAGGTAGTACCAGCATCGGCACTCTATGCTCGCGGCCTCTGGGGCCGCCATGAAGCCGGAAGGCATAGCTCTTGCAGCTCCTCAGGTTGTCCAGGACTAATCTCGCCGTTCCTATGATGAGAACCGAGGCCAGTGCCAGAGGGAAGAGGGATAGGATATGGCGGTCAAGGGTGGATCTTGTCTTCATCTTCTGATCTGGAAGATGAAGAAAGAGAATGGTGGAAGCTATTCTCAGGATGTGCATTCTCCTGAGGGTGCTTGGAATTAGTATCTTTAGTCTTAAGCGTGCGTGGACTGTAATTCATGCAACCACCGGTTGGTAATCTTGAGCTTTAGATGTCTGTTCGGTGGTGACAGCTATAGTTGTCTTCGGGACAAGTCAGTCATGACGTCGCTGCTGTTCTTGTTTCTCCCTGCATTTTTCTATCCCAACTCGTGTTTCCAGCGACATCGAAGACGTATAATTTTCATCATCCTTTTCAAAAAATTTCAAGATCTTGAAACCCGACAGACATATGCTCTTCAACCGTAAGATCATCCTAAGATCTCTGCTTTAATATAAGGGTGTCCGAGAGATAAGGTCAACAAAAGTGGAACAGACGGGAGCTAGCACAGAGTATGCCTTTTCCATTGGGCATTAATCAATGTTCCTGGCCTTAAAAGCTCAATACAGTGCCTTTTCGCATTCCTATAAAAATTTTTATAGCATTATTTGAATTTTTTGAGAACCATATAAATTATATTCCAATACGCGGTAGGGATTCATATTATTGTGAAAGTTTTGAGAATCTTCAAATTTAAAAGAAGCCATATTCCCACAAGGTGTAGGATTGTGATTTTATGAAAAGTAAAAAGGTTAATGGAGAAAAAATAAAACTGAACGATAAATTTAGATAATTGATTTATAAATAACTTGATAGATTTTTTATTACGTATTATACACAATACACGCGTTCAAATGCTCACTCGAATTCATTGTCTTATTTTAAAAATCACTTGCAAAAATTAATGAAAGAAAAATATCTCCATTATTCGTGAAGATATGAATTATTATTGGTAATGGAAATATTTTTCATCGATTTATTATTTCAAGCAATCATCTTTAAGAAAATATTATCTCAATCATATATTTTTCGTGAAACAGATGAAGCCTAAATTTTGTATAATTTGCTTAGTTACTTGAGAAAATACCTAAAATTTGTTTGACTTTCTGATGATTTCATATAAAAACAGTCATTTATAAAAAAAAGAAAAAGAAAAAAAGTTATTGCATTTTTTGTTTTTTTTTTTGCCAGCAAATTATTATCTCCACCACTGTGAGGATATATATTAAAGGCCTCGTCTCTTTCCTCCCTCACCATTTTCCTCTGTTTACCACTTCCGAGTGTGACGATAACCACACTCGGAAGAAGCAGAAACTCCAACCATGTTCGGCGGCGGAACGTGTGGCCTCCGGACCTGCTGCCTCCGCCCTCTGCGTTCGCCAATCGAGCCTCTTCGTCGGAGTGTTCGGTCACGCCGGCGGTTCTCCGCCACGGCCTGCTTCGTCTCCAGCTCGGAGGCTAAACAGAAGGTCATCGTGATCTCCGGACCCACCGGAGCCGGCAAGAGCAGGCTGGCGCTGGAGCTCGCCAAGCGGCTCAACGGCGAAATCATCAGCGCCGATTCCGTGCAGGTTTGGCCGTTGCTCTCTTTGTGGTTTCAAGTTTATTGCGGCGAGGGTAGGAATGCGGAATTGTTAGTTTTGGATGATAAGCGGTGTTTTTAGTGGGTTGGTTAGAAAATGTAGAGATAAGTGGGAGAAAAACTGTTGCTTCTTGGGTGTGCTGCGGTGTTATTGCGTGCATGAGGAAAAGTGAGAGTTGAATTAGGCAGTACGCAGATAGAAACGGTAACTTTTCTTCTGTTTTTCTTCCTGCTCTGTGGTGACAACTGACAGGTGCTCGGCTGTTTACCTTACTAACCAACACCGGGATCGGTTAATCATTCTATTTTTCTCTTGCCGAAGAATGAGAGGATAAAAGTCCATAGAATGGCTTATTTGCATTGGTTGTCTGTGTCTGTAACGGGATGGGAAAGGGACTTATTGCGCTTCAGTAACTTTGGTTGGGAATGATAAATTATCTTCATCTTGTGGAGACAGAAAATCCATCTTCAGTGAGGAAGAGTGCATGCTTTGGTATGTAGTTGCAGATCTTTAATCTCTTGTCAAGAAAATTTCTTCCATTTGTGTTACAGGTCTATCGTGGCCTTGATGTTGGATCCGCAAAACCTTCCCTGAGGGACAGAAAGGTTAATAGACTATATGCTGATTTGTTACTTCTCAAATCAACGTTTGTGTTCTTACAATGTCGATTGCACTTTACTCAGGAGGTGCAACACCATCTAGTTGATATGTTGCATCCATCTGAAGGTATACATGGCTGTATTTTCATTTAATGTTGACAACAAGACTTGTTTCACTTTCCTGTTGAGGGAAGTTATTCCTACGAGCTTGCTATCTTAACATTGTGGCAGATTATTCCGTTGGCCATTTTTTTGAGGATGCAAGGCAAGCTACTAAAGATATACTTGACTGTGGTCGTGTTCCTATAGTTAGTGGAGGGACTGGTCTGTATTTGCGCTGGTATGTCTCTTTATGCAGTTGGCTTCAAAAGTTTTGCATGGCTTCTGTTTCTTATCCTGCTTTTTCTATGGAAAAACTAATCCAAGAATTTGGTATCCCAAAGTTCTCCTACTGAAGTCTACTCTTCTATGAAGTTGGCTTTGGCATATAGAAGCTAGTTTGAAATACATTGGTGGATGATCAGTTATTCAGAGTATAATATTCCCGGGATCTGATGGTCTGCTGCTGACTCATTTGTCTAAATGCACTCGCTTGTTTGCACACCATACAATGATGGGAGCCTGGGATAGCATTCTGTTGCTCAATTAAAAAGATTTTTTGGGCTCCAAACCTAGTGCTTTCATAAAGTATGGATTGCATGGGTGTTCAGTCATAATAAGATTACTGTCTGTGTATTATTGTTTTAAACTCTTGAATGGACCTCTTATATCAGTTCTATTTATTGAAATTTGTAAGAAGATAGTGCCAACTTTAGTGTCACATCTACATTTTGGAATCTATTAGGTATATGTACGGGAAGCCAGATGTTCCGAAAGCCTCTCCAGAAATATCATCTGAAGTTTACTCAGAGCTTGCAGACTTGCAGAAAAATGGTGATTGGAATGCAGCTGTGCAGTTGGTGGTCAAAGCTGGCGACCCAAAAGCCCAGCACTTGGCTGCAAATGATTGGTACCGCCTGAGGCGTAGTCTTGAGATAATTAAGGTTAGTCCATGACAGTAGCTTATGTAAATTGATTATCTTCTGAGTAAATGACAATTTCCATTTGCATTTACTTATAGTCTTTTACCTGATTGGGGAACTCATATTATGCTTTTATATCTGTATGGTGGCTTATAGTAAGGCTTTTGCCATAATTGTTCTATGTAATTATTTCATATGTTGAGAGTGCATTTGGTGTTCTCTCTTCATCAGTCCAGCGGAGCACCTCCATCTGCTTTTCAGATACCTTATGACTCATACAAGGAGAAGTTCCAATCCAACATGAATGATGAAAGTCAAGAAGTCACGTCTTCTGTTGCACTTGAGGAGATTAGATCGAAGGATTTAGATTATGATTTTATTTGCTTTTTCCTCTCAAGTCCAAGAGTTGATCTGTATAGATCAATCGATCTCCGATGTGAAGATATGCTTTTAGGTATGCGATGTTATTTAATGGAATCAATTGTTCATCGTAGAGATATTGAGCTTTGCCTTTTAGAGAGAGTTCTTCTCTTTTCCTCGTTAGTACATCTTTGCACCTCCCTGACAGCCATAATGAATCCCAACTTCTGGAGAAGTTTATCATGTCATGAATATGAAGCACAGTTTGTGTAAGAAATTTTAGATGCTGTGTTTAGCAGGTGATGATGGAATTTTGGCGGAAGCTCGATGGCTTCTTGACGAAGGTCTTCTCCCAAATTCCAACTCTGCCACTCGAGCTATTGGTTACAGACAAGTAAGGAATTTGATTTGTGATGCATGGCCAGCTTGTGATTTTCTATTCATTAATGCACTTCAGTAACATCTTTGCTGTTTTTGTCCATCAGTTCATTCCAACTCTGGCTTTCTTCTTTTCTTTTATGTTAGAGCTGTTGATTTGAATTCCAGGCAATGGAGTACCTGATGTGGTGTAGGCAACATGAAGGAAGGACCTCTGCACGGGATTTCTTAGCTTTCTTGTCTGAGTTTCAGAAAGCATCCAGGTAATGCATATACATTGCAATCTAGACATGAGTATCGTGTGCTAGTTAAAGTTGACCATTAAAGTGGTTGAGGTTATTGCTTCTTTATTTTGCTTTGAAGAACTTCGAGACTGGTGTGTTTTAGCTTTAGGGACAAGTATGGGCATCGAGCCTATGTGTGGGTAGGAGTAGCTAAGAACGGCAGGGGCCGGGGAGCCTCATGCCTTGTTTCTCTTCTTTGACGCTTACAATGATCGAG
Source organism: Melaleuca quinquenervia (assembly GCA_030064385.1). NCBI lineage: Eukaryota > Viridiplantae > Streptophyta > Magnoliopsida > Myrtales > Myrtaceae > Melaleuca > Melaleuca quinquenervia. The sequence continues at coordinate 26,971,247 of CM057723.1, read as the reverse complement.
TGGGAAATCTCTCTCTCTCTCTCTCTCTCTCTCTCTGAGAAAGGATATAGGGAGTCAAGAACTTAAATGGAAATGGGAACAATCTCCTCATGGATTATGTTGTACTTGACATTTTTAGATATATCTGCACAATTTTCCAGGCACTGAGATTTGTAAAACACTAAATTTAATTTGCGCAATATTATATGGAACGCTCTTCTTTAATTTTCCTATTGTACTTTTTTCTATTGAAAATTCTTATTTGAAGTCATTCTAATGAGAAGAGCAGGCGACACTTGCAATTGGTATCATGTCTACCACGTGATTAATTGATGATTATAGTAGCACCTATTCTTTAACAACTTCTTAATGTTTGTTGATATAAAATTCTTCACCTCATGCAGAAATTTTGCAAAAAGGCAGATGACATGGTTCCGGAATGAGCATATTTATCACTGGGTTGATGCCTCTAAGCCACTGGTATTTTTTACTGCCATACATTGAAATAATCTTTGAAGATATTCTGTGTAACATATGCAACCACGCTTGGTTACTTTGCCTTATTGAGTTTGTCTAGAGTTGCTAATTTAGCATTAAGATCACACTGCTGAAAATTCTATATCTACATCTTTCAAGTAGCCAAAATGGGGGAAAAAAGGCGAGGTCCTTATGACTTTATCTCTGCAAGGAATAGGGTAATCAGTCATCATCGAATCCATATCATTCTTCACTTGTCATTCTGAGTGTGCGTCATGAATGGCATTACATAAATCTGTAGGTAATTTGGCTTTGTGAGATGTGTGCCATTCAGGTACACCTCATCCATTTTCTCTTAAAAACGTAATTTAATTTAGTAGGACACCACTAACCTAAATGTCTAGTTTTTTCTTTGTCTTATAATAGTGCTTGCTGGTCGTAGCTAGTCAAAGTAGGAAGCGATGAGAATTATAGGATGAGCAGCATGCTTAGTGATGCATTGTAAACTTAACATGTTGGCGGGGTTGAGTGTGTCCTAGAAAAATAAGCAGTCCTCTGATGCATATTCTCCATACATGTTAGCTTTGCTTTTACTGCTAATGATTTCTTTAAGGAATACATTTTGCAGGAAAAGGTTCTCAACTTCATTTGTCATGCGTACCATGACCAAACTGGAGAGCTTAATGTACCCGAGTCACTTAGAATGAAGAAAGAAATCACAGGCCACCGGGAAGTTGCCGAACTTAAGGCATACCGTACTAAAAACAGGTATTAGTCAGAAACAATGTTGGTGCAAACTTTCGGTGCACTATTTGAATGTGATCTCTTTGCATGTGAAGGCATTTTGTTTCTCGCGAGGATTGTTCAGATATTCTAGATTGGATCAGGAGAACCCAAGGATCAACAGAAAAAGTCTCTTCATTCTCCTGAGTGAACCTCTTCTGCTTGTCATGACCTCAGAGAACTCGGATACAGGACGATCATTTCTTCACTGAACTTCAAGAGGTGCATCATCTGGGCTGTTGCTTTTTGCCAATATCTTTGTTTCCTCCTGATATTGGATTTACCACAATATGCTTGCTGATTCCTGCTGCAGCAAAGGATTCAAATCTGTTTTTTAAGTTATCACTTGAAGAAGAGAGCCAAAGTAAATGTAGATCTTTCTCCAAGAGACTTGATGTTCCAGAAATAAGACCATTTATGGGATCATTCGACCAGCTTGCTGATGTATTGAAAGGTCTTTCCTATCCTGCTGCCATTTCCTTGATCATCTGGTTAGGTAAGTGAAGTGAGTGAGGTGTATTGGCTCGGCCTCTCTCCTTGGTTTGGACGCCAGTGGGGAAATGAGCAATGACCATCATCATCTACCGCACATGCTAGAGAATATAATCGCCTTGTGGCATTTGAGGTTTGCCGTGTTCAGAAAACACCCATAAACCAAAGGTGGATGCCCGGATCCTCAATTAAGTGTTTGGTTATGAGCTCTGCGCAGATCCATCAACGTTCATTGGACATATTGGCCTACCATTGCATTTGATTGGACTTTCCTATTGTCACCTTATGTTGGAGTCACTCGTTTGGCTTCTCTTCCCGATCTTGTAATGTTAATTGCTTTTGGAAAGAAATCTTGTACTTCTTAATTGAGAGCCGGCCAATAATCTGGACAAAGTTTCTTTATATTATTTTCCATTTTTAGAGTGAGTAGTTATAGAAACCCTCGAAATTGTTAGCAGCGGGTTGTGCGAAGACTCGATTTGGGAATCGGACCGACTAGTCCATTTGTTCACTGTCTTCCTATCAAGATTTCGATGGGGCATCTGAATTTGCATTCAAGCTATCATCCTACAAATACACAAAACATTTGTAGGTACGGCGCAATAAGCGTAGTAATTGCTCCTATAACGAAACTAATCATGTTGTTTTGGACTTGGCTTCGGAAGCTCTTCATTCTGCCTAAACATCAACGTGTGAAGCCCCTTTAGGTCAGTTCAGGAATGGCCTCTTTTCTCGGTTTGATTGCTTGGTACCAGCAAGAGCTGTACGAAAGAAGCAGGTGAGGATTTTCCAACCCGAGTGGTCCTTTCCAGTTCTGAGTTTATAGCTATTGCCGGGGGACCAATCATGTCCTCTAGCAACAAAGCATAAATTCCTCCACCTCAAAGCTAGAATCCTTTTTAAGTGGACATGCACGAACATTCTCCCATTGTCGAAAATCCTTGCACGTTCGAAAGAGCCCAGCCATTTTTCTCAAGTTGCTTTGTCGCACAATGTCGATGTGGTCTCCTGAATGCTCGTAGCGTACATGCATTTCTCTGCGATTGGCACTCGGCATTCCAAGACATCAGTCACTGGAAAAACAACTGAAAATGAACACACAGAGAGAGAGAGAGAGAGAGAGAGAGAGAGAGAGAGAGAAGCTCGGGACGGGGAGAAAGGAAGTGGTCGGAAGGGGATGACCGTCCATCGGTGACTCTTTAGAGATCGGCCGATGACCGATGTGCTTTCAAGGTGGACGAGATTCTTCCGAAATCAACCATCCTTAGTGCTACTTTCATGTTTTGTCCACGTCACGACGAATTACACGTTATGTTGCGCAAAATGCATGTGCGCCTCATTGTTTCGAAACTACATTGATCATGTAATTATGGTTGTGAATTTTCATGGGAAGAATAGTATATTGTAAATATTTGCATCAGTCGAATTTTTAGTGGAGTTTATTAAGTCTCCTCAATTAAACGGGAGAACTATATTGAAGATGTAATTGAGCATTGAAATTGATAAAAGTGGGATTAGATTTTTAAAACATGTTGTGAAAATGCAATTGAATCTTAAATTTTTTTTAAAAGTGTAATTAAATTTTAAAATTTATTAAATTAATCCAATTAAGTTCTTTCGTTAATTGCACTTTTGAAATTTATAAGGTTGGGTTCTAATTTTACGATAGATTTATTCCTATATAGACTATAGAAGGCAGCCATTTTAATTTTCTTTATTTAATTCCGAGACAATAATCATTTCGTTGTAGAAGGCGAAATCAAAGTGAGAACTTATCAAGGATCGCCTATCTTAAGGATAAGTGATTTAATGGTACTTTGGTTGGGATTTAGGCCGTCCGATCTGAATTGGACGATCACATTACAAAAAAATAAAATAAATTTTTTTTATATTAAATGAGAGCCATCCGATTCATCGGATGGTCCAAAATTAAGATCCCCTAATTAAAGGTAGAGGATCCAAACGAGGGAGAAAGAAAAAGAAAGGAAATTTTGGCACATCCTTTCTTCTACCTCCAGACCGACCACAAATATTGACGGACAGAAACCAAGTAGAGTCGGACCCCTCAAGACTCGCACCTCTCATCTCCTTTCTCTCTCCAGAAGAAGAAGCAGCAATGAGGACCACCATGTTGAGATCTCTCCGATCAGCGGTGGCGCGATCAGCTCCCGCGAATTCGCACCTTCTCCGCCGCGGATTCAGCTCGGAATCCGCGCCGGAGCGCAAGGTCGCCGTGCTCGGAGCAGCCGGCGGGATCGGCCAGCCGCTCGCGCTCCTCATGAAGACAAACCCTCTTGTCTCTAAGCTCGCGCTCTACGATATCGCCGGCACTCCCGGCGTCGCCGCCGACGTCAGCCACATCAACACTAGATCTGAGGTACTTATTTTGTTGGCTCCTCGCTCGCTTCAGACCATTCTCACCCTCCTGAATTTCGTGTTTACTCCCTCAGAAACCTCCGTCTCGACTTGTGTTTTTTGATATTTGAAATGTCGAGTAGTTTTACGAGTACGAGTGCCGTTAGGACTTCGGATTTCTTGTCGATCCGGGGTCAGTCAATAAGAAAATGTGGAATTCACCTGAGGCGGCACTGGCATTAGTAGTTGGCTACTCAAATTTTTCTTCTTTGTGGATCGCTCCGAATGGAAGTCTTCAATGCAACCGTTTGTAGGAGTCTTTGATTGCTCGATACCCTGTCATCAGACTCGATGGATAAGCTTATCGACTCGGACTTCTTTGTGTCAAAGTGACCATATACCAGTTTCAAGTTCCCGGTGTCATTTCCTCAACTGTTGCTGTAATTTTTATCAATGATGTTGCCTCCTTGTAGGTTACTGGTTATGTGGGTGAAGATCAACTAGGACAAGCTCTGGAGGGAGCAGATCTGGTGATCATTCCAGCTGGTGTGCCAAGAAAGCCTGGAATGACCCGTGATGATCTCTTTAACATTAATGCTGGCATCGTCAAGTCTCTTTGCACTGCTATCGCTAGATACTGCCCCAACGTGAGTATAATCAAATTCCTGCTGGAATGAAAAGATGAAAAGAAATCTCCTACCTCTGTCCTACTCTCAGTTCAGTTCGCCTCTGTGGGAATCACATAAAGTAGATAACAGTGTGTAGATTATAGCTTGTCGTTGTGCATCTTGTGGGTACTTGTTTCTGAAATCAGGTCCCTGTTTAACCATGAGCACAGCTGAGTCTCCCTCATGATACTGCTGACTTCCTTATTTCTTGAATCTGAAATTCAGAATGCTCATTACTAAAAATAGGCCAGAGATATTTTCTTTGACATGCATGGTTACCATCTATTTACGTATCTGATTCAAGGAGATATTTAGTGCCTGGTTATCTGACTAGAAGAAAATTACTCATTCGATCAGGCAATTGTGAATATGATTAGCAATCCAGTGAATTCAACAGTTCCAATTGCTGCTGAGGTATTCAAAAAGGCTGGAACATATGATGAGAGAAAATTATGTGGGGTAACAACCCTTGATGTTGTTAGGGCCAAGACTTTCTATGCTGGAAAAGCTAATCTACCAGTCGCAGGTGCTTTTCTGCATCTATAGAACTTGATGCCTTTTTTTTATTACATATCATCATATTTGACTTTAGTTCCTTACTATTAGAGAGAGTACTTGTCTATGTTTTTCTCCTTTATATATCCTTGTCTGCTGCCTTTTTCACAGAGGTGAATGTACCTGTTGTTGGAGGTCATGCTGGCATAACTATCCTCCCACTATTTTCACAGGTTTGTCAGTCTCATCTTCAAAGTCAAATAAATCGTCACAGTTACCATATTCACATTACCTTGCAAAGTCTTTCTCTGTAAATTTTCTTTGGTATGGTGTTCAATTAACTTATATGTAACAGGCTTCTCCACAAGCTAATTTACCGGAGGATGTCATCAAGGCACTTACCAAAAGGACCCAGGACGGTGGAACTGAAGTAGTGGAAGCAAAGGCTGGAAAGGGTTCTGCCACCCTGTCTATGGCGTAAGTCTTCCCTTTTAAATCACTTCTTGACAACACTGGTTTCATGTCAAAACCAACAAAACATGCTGGTATAAATTCTTCATGTTTCGCTGACATGTCTCTTTATGATTGTAGCTATGCTGGAGCAGTATTTGCTGATGCTTGCTTAGAGGGGCTCAATGGAGTTCCTGAAGTTGTACAGTGTTCATTTGTGCAATCTAGCGTTACGGAACTGCCTTTCTTTGCTTCTAAGGTTGACTCATCTTAACTTTGTTAATACTCTAGATAGGTCTAATCTATACTAATGTAAATGATGGATCTGCTGTCTGTTGTTGGTTTAGTCCCTGTCCCTTTTCTATTGTTTGGCGTTTTTATGTTTATAGCTTGTTATTTTGGTTGGCTAGCCTTATTTTGTTGATAGGATGATATGTGTTATGCATTCATGGCTGGCATATTTACATATATTCACCTGCGTACACCTTGTAAATAAGTTAGTATTAGCTTTCTTGTCATGCCTTCCGTGCTAGTTTGACTTATATGTCATTAGAAAATGGGGTGTTGAGAGAGATGCTGCACGACTGGGATCTCTGGATGGATGTGAGGAGACATTTTTGGTAGCGGTAGTCCTTGATTATGTTGGAATATCTCATTCTGTGAACACCAATTATGCATCTTTCTTGGTTTAGTAAGCGGACACTTTTTCAATATGTTTTGCATCATTCCTGATTGCTTCAGGATGGGAATTTGTGGACCAACACTTAATATTACTTTTCAGATAATGTGTGCTGCATAAATTTTCAGCCCAGAGATGTCATTGTACATGTGCAAGCGTGCTTATTCAGTCCTTTTTTTCCTTTTTAGTTGACTTGCATTAACTGATGCCTTTTTTCTGTCATCTATTTACTTTTCGTGGAATGATCACTGGAAGCGACGATTATGACAAATATTGCGTGTGCAGGTGATCCTTGGAAAGAATGGAGTGGAAAAAGTTTTGGATTTGGGTCCTCTCTCTGACTACGAGCAGGAGGGCTTGGAAAAGCTGAAGCCCGAGCTCAAAGCATCAATTGAGAAGGGAATCAAGTTCGCCAACGATAACTAAATTAACTGAATCATTAGCTGATCAAGTTGTCCAACCAATGTTTCTCGAAAACTGTCGGAATTTTGCTCCATTTCACATTGTTGCGTATGTTGCAGTTTAACCCCGGCTTGCGCCATTTCTGATCGAGTAGGAGTTACGTAGGCAGTTTATGTTGAATAAATTTTATAGGGGCAGCCTAGATATGGACCTCGAATCATTTCGAGGGGAGGATTTTCGACTGTACAATAAGCATTATGCTATGAGGTTTGAAGAGCGAGGAATGACATCGCATGTTATTACTTCTCCGTGATGTCGACTATCTTACCGCCGAGACTTTTCGCATTTGGATAACGACTTTGTATAAGAATTGAAATTGCCCTCATGGAATCTCTGTTCCTATTGAAAAATGACACTCAGTAAGGTTCCATTTATTTTGCGTTCCCTTAATGATATTCACTTCTATCATTAGAAATGGGTAGTCAATGATAAATGTTTTCATTATTAATTGTAATTCATATCTATATATTTCCATGAATGGTGCAAATAATTTTTGTTCGTTTATTACTGTAAATGATATAATCTATTATTGTTAGGAATTTCTATTTCTAATTATTCATTTTTCGTAAAAAAAAAATCTAAAGAGCTGTTGACCTTAATGACTTGCGTGTTCGACCATCAAATAGACAAAATGCTTGGTTGCTCGCTTTATGTATATTTGTTGGTGATCCTTGCGTATGATTATTTTTTTGTGCCGCAACTCTCAAGTACAGTTACACTAATTTATTTATTTTTTGCTACTTTTTTCAATAACCAGATGTCAATTTCTAGATTCTTTAGGATGCACATGATCATCATTCTATTTCTAACGATATTACTTTTTTTTTCGCAAGAGTAGGCTTACAGTAAAAAATCCGTTTAACAATGCATTTTCATTTTTTTTATTTTCAAATCAAATCGTTGGTACATAAGTAGGTTTTGAACGAAAATGAAAAAGAAAAATATTAAAATTTTCTATTTTTGCTGCCACTATCTAATGATCGCTAGATGTCATTGCCCACCATCGCTGATCGTTAGTCGATGAGCTATTAATCGGTCGTAGGATTAAAAAATAATTAGGCCTATCAAACTAATTTTTGTTCCCCAAAGAAAATTTTTTTTTATTGCTTTTAAATGCGCGTTCTCTACCTCGTTCAAAATTATGTCAAAAAATAAAATAGCTGTCATTCGCATTTTTAAAGACCATCAAACTAGTGCCTAGAGCTCACGTAAATGGGCCGAAACCGAACGGGGCTCAGTAAGAAATCAGCCCACGCGGAAGCCCAAGCCCAAGAAGTTGAAGTGCTAATCTTGCCACTAACCCCGTTCCCTATTGTCTCTCCGGACACCGAGAGAACTCCTGCTTAATCGGTGTTGTTGATGTTTATGTCTGCTTGCACATTTTATGATTTTGGTCTGCTCATCAGATTCTAGGGTTTGGCATAGGTCAGAGAAAAGCCCTAATTCGAAATCCTTTCTTGCCCTCTTGATCTCTCCTTTTCTTTCTCCTCTCATCAATCGCAGTCCTCCGTACTTTACAGTTCACACCTTGACAGACCAAGTTCCGCGCGAAGCCAAATTCCAGTAAACCCTGAAAAGCTTAGGGTTTATAGCCAATCTTGCTTTGTCCCATTGGATTCTTGTTTTTCCAAATAGATTGGGAATCCGTGGAAAAGACGCGTTTTTTAGGGAGCACTTTTCATTGGGTTTTTATGAGTACAGACTGTGTCGATGGCTTCGGAGCTGATAGGAGATGAGGACTCGAGAGAGAAGCAGCCAAGGTGGGCAGACGGCAGCAAAGTCTACTCGCGCAAGAGACCCGGCACTCAGTCCTCGCAGACCCCGGCCGTCCTGACGGAGAACGACAACTCGTTGATTCCGCTAGCAGGCTCTCAGTCTGAGGATGCGGTGGCGTCCGATGATTCATCGGGCCATCGTTTGGAGCGAGCGGATTTGCTGAAGGTGCGTGAATTCGCAAATGGTAGCTCGACGCGTGGTTATGCTTTGTTTGGTCGCAGTGTTCGGATCAGTGTTGATTCTAGATCGAAACTTGAGATTAGAGAGATTAAGAGAAAGCTAATGAGAGAGCTTGATCAAGTTAAGAACTTGCTGAAGAGACTTGAAGCTAAGGAGATCCAAGTTAACGGTTATTCGGCAGGTGATGGTGTTGGTAAGGCCGGGACGTTAATGCGTGTAAACTCTGAAGTGGGTTCTGTGGGTGTGCCAGTTTCGCGGCCTTTTCAAGGTCATGGTGTTTCCATGGCTGATAGCAACAATGGTGTTGGTAGTGAGAAGTTAGGCAAAGACAGAAGGAACCCTAAGGTGAATCAGCTCCGTCCGCATTCAGAATTGGTCGTTTGTAAGGACAAGTCCCGACCACAGGAGAGTAACAAGAAGATGAAAAAATCAAACGGAATGATTGATGATAGGGGCTCGAGTTTTGGGCTTGATGAGCATTCGAGTCAATTGTTTAAGAGTTGTGACAGTTTGTTGTCTAGATTAATGAAGCACAAATATGGTTGGGTTTTTAATGCGCCAGTGGATCCTAAAAAGCTTGGGTTGCATGACTATTTCTCCATCATCAAGCATCCGATGGATTTGGGTACTGTGAAGTCTAGGTTGAATAAGAACTGGTACAAGTCACCTAGAGAGTTTGCAGAGGATGTGAGATTAACATTTCATAATGCGATGTTGTACAATCCTAAAGGCCAGGATGTTCACGTCATGGCTGAGACATTGCTGAAGATATTCGAAGACAGGTGGAAAGTCATACAGAAGGAGAACAATCTTGATCATAGATACGATATGAGTTTGCCAACACATATTTCCAAAAGGGCTCCTGCTCCTGCTCCTATAGCTCCGGCAGCATCGTCAGTATGTCCTGATGCGAACTCTTTGGATAAATCAGAGTCTAGGGCATTGCCAGTGGATTCTAGGACTAAGCCTGCCTTTTCTGGACATCCAGCTAAGAAGCCAGTTTCCAAGAATCCTGAAGCCCAGGATTCTCATGAGAGGGATATGACATATGAGGAGAAGCAAAGGCTTAGTGAAGACCTCCAAAGTTTACCATCAGAAAAGTTGGAGGATGTTGTTCAGATAATAAAGAAGAGGAATCCTCATCTATTTCAACAGGAGGATGAGATTGAAGTCGATATTGACAGTGTTGATTCTGACACTCTTTGGGAGCTTGAGAACTTTGTGAATAATCACAAAAAAAGCCTCACCGAGAACAACTGGAAGGCCGAGGTTCCTCAAGCTGGCAATGTTGTGGCAGAGATGGTAGTACTGCAACTTTTTCGATTTCTATTTCCTTCCTCTCAAAGTTTTGTTAGTGCTGATTAGGCATTGATGTCGTCTTATGCAGAATGAGGTCCTAGTCATTGAGAAGGCACCAACGGAGAACATGGCAGGTGACATCTATGGTATGTTGAAAAAGGAATATTTATGATTTACATTGTAGATGTTGCCTTTGATATTCACCTGCACTATTTCATTCCGATGACTGATGGATGTAGGCGTAGCTGAAAAAAACGCAGTCGCATCTTCCCCACCTCTTTTAGAAAAGCAAGGTGCTAACGTGAGTGAATCAAGTAGTTCAAGCGGTTCAAGTAGTGACTCTGGATCTTCTTCAAGTGGTAATAATCTAGCCTCCCCGCATATTCGTGGTCCTCTTGTCGGTGATTGTGAGGTTCTGTAGGTCCAGTCCTTTATGAAGGGCTTGAATGTTGATTGATTTTCTGATGTTACTTGTGCAGATTCTGACAGTGATAGGTCTTCTTTGTGATATCAGCTACTTGCGATTCTTGTATTCGACTTAGTTTAATTAAGGTAGGCACAGTCTCTGGCTCAGTCTGGTTATTAAATTGCAGCATCTCGTGCCTTCTTTTGTTAATGACAATTCAGAATGTGTTACTCTTAAGTGTCAATTGTTGCTGTAAATACTTTTGGCTTTCTGTGTTATGATCATGCAACCATTGCTTATATCCATGCTTTTGGCAGTTATCTTGTGCATAGTTGATATAACCACAGAATGATTCTTGTTGGCCTCGGGAAATGTGGCTGCGGCTTTTGCTCTGTCATCTCTGAGAGCTGAGCTCACTTCAGGCTGGAAGTAGGAAGCAATCTACATTTGACAAATTTTTAACAGAGATTGTAGTTGTATTAGAGGTGCAAAGTGTGGTTTATTGGTTTAAATGGGTACTGAATAAGTGAAACATATTCAAGAACCCAGTAAGATTTTGTTATGACAATTTTTTTAGTAGTCTTTTACCCCCATCGTTATTCCTCAGTAGAAGGGATCAAATTGGATGATCATTTCTTTTCTCATTTTCTCAATGATGATGATTGCACGCAGAGTGCCTCCCTAGCTGTGCTAATATCTTGAAGTTTACATGCTTTGTAAGTTCAGATACTGTTTCTTTTTGCCCTTTAAACATGACTTGTACTACTATCCTTGCATTTACATTCAGAATGGTGTCTGGTTTTCTCCTGAGCTTCGTGATTTATCAGTAGCATCACTTTGTCCTCAAGCTTCTATTTTGTTATCAGTTTTTTTCCCCCCTTACATTCTCGCTCATTGAACTTTTTGTACTTTTGGCACCCAAAAAAAAAATTGCCTTTACCTTAATCTCCAATCAACTAACAGTAAATTCAATTTGGTGTGGAATGTGGCAGGTTCAAAAGAAACCTCAGGTGAAGTTCTCCGGGTTTGTACCTCCCGATTTGCTACTTTTGGGTGTCATTTCCTTGCCATGAGAGGCATTTTTTTTGTCCCTGTGGTTTCCTGTCTTGAAAGATGTAAATTCTTTGCTAGTCCTTGGGAGGTGGCCGTGTTGGAAACATCATTACATCATAATGCCAAGAAAACATTCTTTCTGACTCGTCTTACAAAGTTATCTGTGCTGGATGTTTCCTTCAAATCTGGAAAGACAAGTACGCAAGCTTAAATCTTTTCATGTTTGTAAAAGATGAAAAAATTAGCCCCAAAAAAAAAAAAATGTAATTCCGTTGGGTTGTCGGAGGTGCCCAAAGAGGAGTCTTTTGGTCTGTGTCTGTCTTTAAATATTTTCTACTGAATCTTTTTCGCCTTTTTTCCAGAGATTTTATTGTCTTTTTCTTTTTCATATATTTTGCCTCTCCATAGAAATAGAGCCTCTTTTTATACCAGTTTCTTTTTTCCCCCTTTTCTCCTCATTTTATTATTCTTTCATTCTAATCAAGGATATTCTTGTTTTTCATGTAATTTCCTTATATAATTCATAATCAAACCACGTAGTGAACTTTATATTTTTTCTTTTCACTTTGATTTGTATTATTAATTGGCATTAAAGTAAGAGTGCTTTGGAATTATCTTCACATGCAATTCTATTTTTAGTTTTTAGTTAACTAATCCTTACCTCATTAACATGTTGTTAACCTCAGGTGGTTATTTTTTATGAGCAATATAGCAAACATAATATTTTAAGAGGGTAAACATATAGAGTAGAAATTCGACAGAACATGTTGTTAACCTCAGGTGGTTATTTTTTATGAGCAATATACCAAACATAATATTTTAAGAGGGTAAACATATAGAGTAGAAATTCGACAGAGCAATACTTTGATTGACAAAAGGTGATAGTGTTAATATGAATGAATTTTCAGTTGCTAAGTGTGCTACGAAATGGAATGGAATTTTTTTTTACCATGGCATTGAACGGTCTTTTGGAGTAAATCTTAAATGTGGAGTATTTTGTGATTTTGTTGAAATTATTTGAGTAACATTTCAATCTTGGCTGGAAATAAATCAAATGAAACGCAGGCTTAATAAGTACGGAAAACTGATGTTACATCTTCGAATAGGCTAGAAGTCTCAGGTTTGGTCGGTTCGGTGTCTGATGTGAAGTGTTTCTGAGTCATTTACGATTGAGGAATGTTGGATAGGTACATCAGTATATGCACTTTTCAGGATAGCTCTTCTCACACTCCTTGAACTAAACTGCTTAGCTCATGACTGAATTAAAATCAGAGAACTTTCGACTGAAAAACTATGGAGTTGATACAGCAGACGATCATATCGAAGCAAGAAGGATTCTAGAAGGTGAAACGACGGACGCATCTCCACCCTAGACAAGCAGTCTATCCTCCAAGGAAAGGGATAGATTCTCATGAAAACATAATCTCAATCTCGTGTGAAATGACTGGAGACAGAGAAGATGAATCTATCAACTGGCCTCACAAGAAAAAAACAAAAAGAAGTAACTTGTGAACCTCCTATGCTCTTTCATCGCCATTGCCAGTTATTTGCTAATGATGTTGAGGATCCGGCCCTCCGGGCGCGGTTCTGTCGATATCTGCTCCCACCATCATTCTCCTCGGAACATGAACCGACTTAGGAATGCCATAACCTAAGTTCTGGATGATGATTTTGCTGTAGGTCCTCTTTGGCACAACCGGGAATCCATTCGAAATTGTTCTCGCGTCCGAACCCGCCGTGAGCAACAGAATGAGGGACAATATCAGTACATGAGCCATGGCAGTTCTGAAGAGCTGAGGATAGTGATAAGCCTAAGATGAAGGAAGAGGATTATATATACACACAGCACAAGGGGGCAAATTGCCACTCAAGAGGCAACAGGGCAAGATTAGCGCAGTGCAAAATGCGAGGACAGATAATATTGGAACATCGCATAAGCAGATAACTTTGACCAAAGAGTACATTTGTTCCTCTATCCAAGAACGGATTTTTCTTTCTTTATCTTTTCCTGTTTTCTTGAGTCATCCATTAAGTTAATGCTCCCAAACTGCACTCTGCATTGCTCAAATCCTTATTGGATAGCTCTTCTCGATCCCCCAACACAGTGCCGTCCGCCGAAATTCTCATCAAAGCAGCAAAACTTTGGAGCTTTCCTCTCGCGAAACATCAAAATCACAATGGCGTGATCCGCCGATTTGGATTCTTGACAAATGGGATCGGGTCAATCACGGCTGCGGTTATGATCGCACCTGGTTTGCGGATGATGATTCAAGCAAATGTTTCTCCTATCTATGGCTCATGAAACTTTATTGAACAGGGAAAATATCCAAAATGTCCAAATGGGTTGTCTCTGTGATTTCACCAACCTCATCCTTTTTCCATGAATGTGACTTGGTGGACAGCCTAGTCATTTCTTGCTATTAACTCCTCAAAATCTGCCAATTTCACTAGAGTCTAGATTCAAAGATTTTGCATGAGAGGAGAAAAGAAAGATCATCACTTTGGGTGGCCAACACGTAGTGAAAGATTGACTTCTTTGGAAAAGAAAAAATTGGATTTGGCAAAGTAAAGGATACCATCATTCTCAGCACTCAAGAAGGACAACGAAGAAATCGAGGATTAGGTGGCGCGATAATTACCAAAAAAAGTCATACCGCTTTGCTTGATCCAGGAGAGCAGGGCCGAGCATCTACCAACAACTCTCTCTGCCAGCCCCAAGTCAAGAGAAAAAGAACAAGGAGAAAAAATTTCAAAAAATTGTTAAAAGATAACCGAATTCGTCCCGCTCATGTCGCATATAAGCCACCTGACATTTAGGTCAAAGATTTTCAATCAAAATTAATCAAATAGACTCAATTGGTAAAATTTAAAAAGATTCATGGCGCAATTAATACAATTAAAATGTTTATAATTGAATCGGCATAATTATAATAAAATTAAGATGTCTTGATAATCTTCTCTGGAGGCTTATACCGTCCAAATGATTAATCATTCTCGCGTTTTCGGATCTTATCCACAAGTTCATCCAGAAAAAAGAAAAAGGATAACTACGCAGTCGGATGACATGAATCCATGTCAACCTATGCCGAGTGACTTCAACCCATTTCCTAAACACTCCTCATTTATTCAAAGTAGGATAAGAAACGTGTGGAACCTTCCTTTTTCTGTGTACATCAGTTTTCACTTCACTCAGAGGCAGAGGGAATTTCCGGAGGAGCAGTGAAGTGCACAGACATTGGAAAGAACACCAATGGCGAAAACACTCTCCACTAACATGAGGGGCAAAAGTTCAGGAGCGAATATGATTAGATAGATCGGGGATGAGGCTGCCTTAAACTAAATAATTATTGTGATGGAACCTTTTCTTCTATGGAAGATTGGCCATATCGATGTCCACACACACAATCCAAACCCTTACCCTCGATCTGCTATTATCGTTATTTTGATTACCACATAATATGACCGTAAATAAAGAGTTAAGGTTGGCTTCAAACAAGTGTTAAGATAGGATCATTCTCCGCTTGACTCAATGTAGTAGACCAATGCTGAGGACAAAGACAACGCAACGATTCTTGAATCTGTCGCAACTTCTCTGCGTTTAATTTGATCTCGCTTGACAGGAGGGTGATGTCGGCATTCCCTGGTCCAGTTGTGTGGAGCGAAAACCCAAGAAACCCAAAAACTTGCATGCCTCTTCAGCATAATTAAAGGTCAAAATCTGGTTGGCTCTGGTTAGGTTTGTTTAATGGAGTCATCCTTGTGCACTAGTAGCCGCACGAACTCGAAGTCCTTGATTTGGACACATCATATCATTTCACAGGCCACTCAGGACGAATGATGGGTTACTGTCCTTTCTTGCCATGAAATATGGCCTAAATCTCTTAAAAACGTCATCAACTTGTAATCTATTATTAACTTTATCTCGAATTCCTTTTCTTATCTAAAAAGGAATGCCCTTAAGTTTCTTTTTTATGAATCACATATCTATTATCCTCCTTAACCGTCGATTCAGAGTGATGTTTCCAAGTCAGCAGTAAAAACGTCATTTGCTAACGTGGGTTTACGACACTGTTCATCATCTCTCTCTTCGGAGCTTCAGTAAAGGGGGCGTGGGCATGATCCAAATGAAGGATCTGGCCGTGAGCTTCCATGGCGTCTCTCCGGTGCCACTGCGACATCACCTGCCGGACTTCGCTTTCTCTCCCTTCCTGTGCTCCATCCAATTCCACTGCGGTCGGTGGCAGCACTATCCGGGGGACTTCATTGAGATTGAACCAGATGCGACCCAAGAACTCATTTTTATTACTCTCTCTCACGAACACCTCCACAACCGAGGGCCGTGTTGGTCTTGGTCTATTCGACACCATTAGAACTCGAACCCAAATCGACCCTCTTCGTGATTCCCCGGTAACCGAGCTTGACCTCGGACATCAACTCGCCGCTACGCCGTAACGGCGTCGAGACCACCTTAGCCTTCGCGACCTTCACAAGAAGATACTGCATTTGCTCGACGAGGTCATAAGTCGAGATTGTCTTGTCCTTGCCTCAAACCACCGCCCAGAGTTCGCCGCCACTCGTGATGGTGGTGCTTTTGTGTGGAGTCAAGAAAGGGCAGGGGCGAAACGAGCTCTGTGTGGAGTCGGAATCTGAAGCTGGCGACCACCGAGGTTTGGGAGGACAGGGATGATGAACAGTGTTTCAAGTCCAAGTCAGCAAATGATGTGGATTTATTTCTGACGTGGAAAATGCCACGTTGGATAGTGAACGAAAAAAATTTAGGTAGGCCCGGTCCGCCTCGTCAATGAACGTCATTTCTCCCCTTCGTGAGCTTATCGCTGCGCGTCCAGTGCAAAGGCCTACTTATTATGGGCCAATTCCCTAAAAATCCTAACTTTTAAATCTAACTGTAAATCTATTCCGACCTTTTTTTTATTTCGAAAAAAATTCAAACTTTAGATTTAATCCCAAATTTATCTCAAACGTTTTTTTTTGTCTAACTTTAGATTTAATCCCAAATTTATTCCAAATTTTAAGATTTTGTACTATAGTCCCAAATTTACGTAAATTAGGCATTCATCTAAAAATCATCATTAGTTGTCCCAAATTTCTATTATTTAGAAAAGTCTCATTTCAATAATGTTTCATGTCATGTTATTGATATGGATTTGTTATCGATATGGAAATGTCACATTAAATTCAAATTGTACTACATGAGCAGTAGTGGTTCTTTTAGACAAAACAAAATTTGGGACAAATTTGGTACTTGATCTAAAGCTTTGGATTTTTTCTGAGAAAAAGAAAAAGTTCAGCGTAAGTTTTGAACTGAATTTAAAGTTTGAGAATTTTATAAAAAAAAAAAAAAGAGTTTAAGATAGAACTTAGACAAGACTTAAAGTTGGTCTAGGAAAATAAAAATCCCCAAAAAAGGTTTAAGATAGAACTTGGACAAGACTTAAAGTTGGTCTAGGAAAATAAAAGTCCTGTCTTTTCTCTCTCTCCTCTCTCCATTTTTGTCAATGGTCTTGCTTCTCAGCTCAAATCATTTAGCAAAAATCACCCTTCCATTGAAATAAAAAAAAAAAAAGTTAAAACGCCAAATAGGTGCTCACTTCAGTTAGAGAACTTAATGAGCCAATGGATCATGGCATCTATGTTGACAGAACCCTTGCATGAGATCATATGGCAGCACACCTCTCCGTCTTTGATTGATTCAAGCCCTTTGCGAGTAAGGAGTCATGAATTTGATTTAAGAAATAAACCACCCTCCGATTGTTCAAGGCAATGGAGTACAACTTTTCTTTTTCGTTGGTTGCAGAAGAACGCATTGCAAACCACCCTCGGCGAAGCGGCGATGAAAGTGGGAGGAAGATGATCGATCAGCAGCGTGTTTCGAGCTAGCTAGAGAGCCACACGTGGCCGCCGCCGCGGACGAAGTAGAGGCAGATGAAGAGCAGGCTGCTGCACGCACTGGGGGAGAGCATGGCACACTTAGTGCAAGGTGGAGGTGCTTTAGGATTTTTCCCTAGGAGGCGTCCATGGTTCCAAGTTCTCTCCCTCTCTGTCTCTCTCTCTCTCTCTCTCACATCTCTTGGAGAGAAAAAGTTGCAGAGGAAAGGAAGGGGAGAGAAAGAGAGAGAGAGGTTCGTTCTTTGCAGTGCCGGTGAGACTTCCTCATGGCGCGCTGAACGAATAGAGAGAATGAGGCAGACGATTAGTGAGGAGATCATGGAGGTAATGGAGAATGGTGGAAGATGTGAGAGAGAATAAGGGAGACTAGGAACGGAGATAGAGGAGAGAGAAAAAAGAGGAGACTCTAAATCTCTTGGTAAGTGGGGCTGCTGGAGACACGCGACGATCAGTGAGTGGATGAGATGCTTACCGCCGCCTAGCCTATCCAGCGTTTAAGGTGGTGATATGTTGATGTCGATGTATGGTATGGAGATCGCCCGATTTGCAGAGTCAGAAGAAGAAGAAGGACAAAAAGAAGAAGAAGAAAGATCCGGATGAGAGTTGGGAGGACAGGGACGATGAACAATGTTTCAAATCCAAGTCAGCAAAGAATGTGGGTTTACTTTTGACGCGGAAAATCGAACAACTAAAGGTGACTTTAAATGGAAGTTTGATGAAATAAATTTTGGATTAAAGTAAAAGTTGTGGCTTCTTTTTTTTTTATAATAAAAGATTGGGATATGATGAAAGATTAAGTCCAAGAACAACACCAGAGAATAACACCACATTATGGACAAATTCAACTGAGAGCAAGCTCTGCGAATACCTAGACCTTACAGTCATCTTTTCAAAATGCCCCAGCTTTTGTCAAGAGTTGAATATGAAACCTGAAGGACAAACGTGCAACTCCATTATCTATGCTTTCTCTGCTCTAGGAGGAATCTTTGTACAAATTCACAAAAATAAGTTCCAGGTCATTTCTAGGAATCCACGTCAGAAAGTGCTTTCCTTGTTCAATGGGAAATAAAAATGAGCATACGCGTCTCTTTTTCAACGTTGTCCGGAAGCATTTCATGGTTTACTGATTGGGCTAACTATCTGTATACAACATCCAATAATGATGACTTGGCTGAAGAAGGATGGGCAAAGCAGGAACGTCCTGCTTTGCCCACTCTGAATCGTCCCAGTGGAGCACTTGATGTATAAACTATGTCGATTCCAAAGTCCTACGCGACAGATAATAACAGAAAATGAAATGGAAAAGAAACTAGTCCACCATCCTGCAAACTTTTTACTTTGGCATCCGAATACATTCAAGAGCAGGAATCAAACGTCGCTCTAGAGTCGAAGGTCATGACTTGCATGAATTCAAACAAAACCAGCTTCTTTCGCTCCATTTCGCCACTGACAATGTTCTCAGCCGGAGCTTCATATCAAATGACTAGTGGTGATGCGGATTAGGTCCTCCTGGAATAAGCCGCTTGGACTCGAAACGCCTCTCCATCGCTTCTTGTCTCCGTAAGTTAGCGCTCAACACCTCTCTTGCGGTCTCCATCAGTTTCCCCTTTCTGTTCCTAGAGAGAAACGTGAGACCACGAGGTTCAGAACCCGAAAAGGAAAGCAGAAGCACGATGAAGCAGATACAGAACCGTGACGGAGCCATCGCATTGTCGAGTCTATGAGCCTACTTGATGAAGAAGAGCGATCTGACATGTAAGATCAGATAGCTGATTCCTCGAAAGTATTGGGTCGCGGTGCTTAAATAGAGGAAAGCTCGGTAGCTACTTATGTAGACCTCGGCTGCAGTCCTTTTTCTCGTTATTAAATTTCTGAGGAGCCAAGTTGGAATAGAAATAAAAGCATGCAACTTTAGTTAATGCATATTGATTTCAAGCAAGGAAACCCAATAAAGCGCTGCACAAGAATCAAGTACTTGTGGCTTCATTCTGTTTGCTCATGCTCACATCTGTGACTACGGCTTTCTGACCGCAAGATCATTAGAGATCGATGCAGATGGCATCTGCTTAGTAATACTAACACGTAAAGACATTGGCAGATTTCAGCCGCTTATCCAAAAGCTGTCTTGCTAAAGAGCGCCCCAATGCTCTTGGTAAACATACTAGATGAGAGTGAAAAGAAAAAGGAAAAAACATCTCAATGAGAAATATTCATTTCGATTCCTAAAACATTGCTGACAAGTAACACAAACCTTTCCGAACACGCTTAATTTGTCCTATTTTCAAATGGATAGGAAACGGAGGTGATTGGTTTTTTACAGCACGCATTTGATTTAATCAATTTGGGTTGGAAGAAGAACTACTCATAGGCGATGACTACTTCTTTGGTTTATTGCTTTCGCTCATATCTGCTCTCTGCTGCGGCTGGCAAGAAACAACTAGCTGTACAAGCACCCAGCATGGGTAATAGTCATGACTAAACACTTGAAGAATTAGCCCGTTTGCCAATGCTGAGGTTCCTTGAAGGGGGACAAAATCACTTTCACAGGCGACTTCAAAAATCTTCTTCCTAATCTGAAATGGTTTTCTAAGGGTGAATGCCTGTTGGATTTTTCAGCGATGAACCTCCACCCGGTGAATTTGATCGTTAACTAACTCCTCGGCAACCACTAGTTGACATAATCCAATCCTATTGTCTCTCCCTGTTCTGTCACAACCATATGTCAGAAGAATGCTAACTTACTCAGAGATATCCAAAGTGTCTTTTGTATGTCTTGAAAATTGCCTATACAACAGTGAATGGTCATCAGATCTCAGCCTCGGCATCTATCGACACTGGAGATTTTATTCAGTCTGCTAATGGAAAAACCTAAACTTTTTCGAAAATTTTCTGGTATGGTTTTCACACTTGAGTGCAGCGTATTCAAATCCATTCCATTTCACTTCCCTCTGCGATGAAGTTCCCAGACGTGCCGTCATCTTGTAATTCTCTTGAAGCTATCATCTGCAGCTTAACTTGAATACGACCTTACCATGTGGTATTGCCCGGGCTAGTTGACTTCGAGGAAACAAAAATTCGTACTGACCAACACTACAGGGCCATCCTCTTTAGTACTGCATACGACCCAAAACCTAAATATCAACTTTCAGCAAGTTCAGCTGACATTAATTCAATCTTCATCCGATGAAGCATGAGAACACTGCCACATCCAAGAGGAAGAGAGCAAATCTTAATGACGCACGTGACAATAATCCAAATCACTCAATTTCAACGTACTTGTGCATTCCGAAGTAATCGTTGCCAGAGCCAACATCAACATGCAAATCTCATCAAACTACCGACTCATTCAGACGTGACTGCCAGCAGTTTCCAGTTTTATCCTTCCCATTTTGCCTCCATAGGGAGAACACAACAGAGGAACTCACCAAATCTGCAGTTGATTGCAATTTCAAGACTAGAGGTCAATTCCACCATGTGATTCTCAAATCTTTGCGGGACTTAACACCTTATGGCACCAGCTGACGACAGCCATGCACCACTTGTGTGGGCTGAAACAGCTCATTACCAATTTAAACATCAAATTAAGCCATGAGCTCCACTATAAGCTCAGTTGCTGCAAGTTTTAATTCAATGAAATTGCAAGAAACATCGCGAAAGTGTCTCTCCCTCTCTCTCTCTCTCCACACCACACAGCGAATGTGAATACCTGATAGAGAAGCCATTTCGAGTTCACGTCTCAAGCACATTTTAAAGTATTCTTTCGTTGGGTTCTGTGGGAACATGTGGAGCTATGTCCACATGCCAAATAATACTCGCATTCTTGACAAAGATTGAACAGACTACTTATAAAGCGTCGCAATGTCCCTCTGTTTGGAGATCTTTTTTCGAGGAAAGGGTGAAGGACCATGTGAACAAAAAATATGCATTCTTATTGCATACTTTTAGCTCTGCTTGTATAATAGAGCTAGCAGAGGGCAAACTTCATGGTGCTCATGCTTCAAAAGACGGGATATTCAGATCTCATTCACTAATGTACAATGTAATATAGGAAAGAGATGCTTTTCTGCATGCTATTTTTTCCAATTTATGTCAGAAGAATTGAAAAAGTGGTCATCCAGGTGTACAAGGTATAAGGAACTTACAGTAAATGCTGATTTTTTTTACTATGAACAAAATTATGAAACATACAGCTCGGCTTTTCCATCAATGAAGAGGCTCATGAACTCTTCCCCGTCAACAGTTTCTTTCTCCATAAGGAGTTGAGCAAGCTTGTGTAGAATGTCAACGTGGGTGGTAATGATCTGTTTTGCTCTTGTATATGCCCTGTCTACCAATTCCCTCACCTCTGCATCTACCACATCTGCAGTTGCCATTGAATAGTCTTTCTGGGTAGACATCTGCATATGAAATATTATAGGTCTCAGGTGCAATTCAGGTGGGTTAAAGTCTAATTGTCCATACTAGATATATAACTACGTAGCACTGAAAATGAAATTGCTTCAATGAGCATGCACACCTGCTGACCCAAGAAGGGATTGCCACCAGGTCCACCAATGGCTACTTGCCCAATCTTTTTGCTAAAGCCAAACCTCTCAACCATCTGCCTCGCCACCCGAGAGACTTGCATAAAGTCATTGGAAGCTCCTGTTGTAACATTCTCGGTTCCGAATATCACCTCCTCAGCGACCCTGCATAATAAAAATGCGAACCATTAATCAAAATTGGCGACTTCAGCAAAGAAAGACCAGATTGCTCATTCTCCATCTATTTCCTCACATCACCAAAGCATACCACAGATCTTCACTATGGCAACATGATATCTTTTTAAGCAGTAAGAGTCTTAATCAGGCTCATTCATCTGGTGGTCAATCATGAGGTCAAGTACTTTGAGCTAACCTTCCACCAAGTGCAACAGCCATCTGATTCTCGAGGTAGCTTCTGCTGTATAGCCCAGACTCAAGTCTCTCTTCACTTGGAGCAAAAAAGGTAAGACCTCCGGCTTGGCCACGTGGTATGATGGATATCTTGGCCACGGGATCATATTCAGGCATCAGTGCACCAACTAAAGCATGCCCAGCCTCTGCAAAATTGTCATCATACCATCAACAGCCATAACTACAATATAGTAGATGGATAAAACAGGTAAAAGGAAAGGTTGTTGCCATGCATACCATGATAAGCAACCAACTTCTTCTTTTCATCCGAGACGACAGCATTCTTCTTTTCTGGTCCAGCTATAATTCTCTCCAAAGCATCAGATATCTCATCTTTGCTGATTTCTTTGAGGTCACGCCTAGCTGCAAGAATGGCTGCTTCATTCATTAGATTCTGCAAATCAGCCCCAGTGAAGCCCGGAGTTCTCCTTGCAATCTTTTCAAAATCAACATCCTTTGCAAGTGCCTTTCCTCGAGAATGCACCTGCCATGAAAGGGAGTTCAATCAGGAAACTGGTTGATAGTAAACTGATTTCAGTACCACACTACGGTTCAAAAGGTGTTCAGTAAAGACTATAGCCGATTCACAAAAATTATTCAACTACACTACTAAAGCAAAATGAACAGTGAACACCATTCATGTTACTTGAAGCCATTAAGCCTCGTTTGCTTCAAAATTCATAGCACCGCCTTCAAGTCCTGAAAATACTCAAGTTCTAGCTACAAAACATTTGATATGGTGTCTCACATAGACATGCCAACTAAATGAAGCAACAATATAGCTAACCTGAAGGATCTTCACTCTTCCAGCGACATCAGGCCTGTCCACAGTAACCTGCCTATCAAACCTTCCAGGTCTCAACAAAGCTGAATCAAGAACATCTGGCCTGTTCGTAGCTGCCAATACTATGACACCTGAATTTCCCGAAAAACCATCCATCTCAGTCAATAGCTGATTGATGGTTTGCTCTCTCTCATCATTCCCTCCTCCAAGACCAGCTCCTCTCTGCCTCCCCACCGCATCAATCTCATCAATAAATACAATGCAAGGAGCTTTCGACTTCGCTTTCTCAAACAAGTCCCTAACTCTCGAAGCACCGACGCCCACAAACAACTCCACAAACTCGGAAGCGGCACATGAGAAGAACGGCACACCAGCCTCACCAGCCACCGCCCTTGCCAAGAGGGTCTTCCCGGTACCAGGAGGGCCGACAAGAAGACAGCCTTTGGGAATTTTAGCCCCCAAAGCGGTGTACTTATCAGGGTTCTTCAAGAAATCAACCACCTCTTGCAATTCCAATTTGGCTTGATCAGCCCCAGCTACATCAGCGAACGTAACGCCAGTCTCCGGCACTTCCTGGAACTTGGACTTGGACCTCCCGAAATCCATCGGGCCACCGAGCCCGCCAGGCCCGCCTGGACCGCCCTGAGCTCGGCGGAACAGGAAGAACAGCCCGGCGAAAGCAAGGAAAGGAAAGAGCAAATTCCCAATGAAGGCAAACAACCCATTACCTGAATCTCCCTCGGAGACCGAAATGTCGACCCCATTCATGGCCAAGATGTCAATGAGGTCCGGGTCGTTGGGGACAATCACAGAGGCCCGTCGGCCGTCGACGGCGGTGAGCTGGAGTGCAGAGCCGTCCTTGCTGAACCTCACCCTCTCCACTTTCCCCTTCCTCACCGCGTTCAAGAACTCGCTGTACCGCCATTGACTTCCCTCCGGAAGGTCCGACGAAGCAGAGGCCTGAGGCTTCGGGGCCGTCAGAAGCAGGTTCTGCGCGAACGGCGACGAATCAGAGGGGCTCGGCTTCGTGGGCTGCGCTTGGATCACCGGCGGAGGAGTTGGGGGGTTCGGAGCATCGGCAGCTCCGGCCTGTGGGACTATCGAAGAAGCTAAGACAAGTGCGGCCAGAGTCGCCTTGGATTGCGCGGACCTCAACCGCTCGGAATTGGGCACGTCGTTATGCCGGACGGATTGAGCCGCGCGGAACTTTCTCCCGAAAGTTTGCGAGCGAAGGGACGGTTTCGTGGTCTTAGGAGTTGGAGGACAGAGCAAGACCCTGTCGCCATAGAAATTCGAAGAAAGCAACAAATTCGTGGTCGCGGACATGGTTGTGACACTTGGGTTTTGCTCAGGAGTGACCCGGCTCGTCCAGCGAGTGCTCGCTTGCTTATCCACTCGAGACACAGAGAGAGAGAGAGAGAGAGAGAGAGAGAGAAGGAGGGGGCAGGGGGGATGGTGATGAAGCTGTTTTAGACTGTTTTTGAAGTTTGATTTTCTTTTTGGTGGTGGGGAGAAGGTTTTTCACTTGGACTTCGATTTGGGGAAGATGATGATTCGAGGCGTCCCAGGATGATTCGTATCAACGCAAGCCATGATTTTTGGTCCTTGGCTGGTCTGCGTCTACGTGTTCCATGTTCTGCCCTGTTTTCTATTTTCCTGTTCTTTTCTTCTTCTTCTTTTTTCCGATGGGAAAATTGCTTGGAAAAATTCCGTTCAGAAAAAATATCGAACTTGTCGTGGGTAGGAGTGGCTAGTTCTTAAGGCGATCTGGCTCCCTCTTGAAACTAGGAATAGGAATTGGACAGATGAGACCATTGGATCGGTCCGATCCGATTCTTGGGCGGTCCTTTTGGATCAGGGAGAAAAGGAAAGAGAAAGAGCGAGACGAAAGGTGTACCGGGATAACCTTATTTAGATTGGCAAAGTCTTGACTCTCGACCAACTAAGAAGTAATGCCCGAGAGAGGAAATAAAAGAGATATTGAGATTAAGAGAATTCAAAGAAAGAGAAATTGAGCTAGTTCTATTTTCGGTGCATGTTGTTCGATCTGATTCGCCCTCTCCTCAAAACCAATTTCATTTTTAAGAATCGTGGACCGGATTAAAATTCCGAAAAAGCACACTAGAATTCCTAAGAACCGGACCAATTTGGCTGGTTTGGTTCGAGTGGGGCAATTCTTAGGTTAGCGGTCCATTGTGCCCAGTCCCATTCATGGATATTACTTTCCATTCAAAATTCACGATCTCTGTCGGACCATAAAATCTCTCTACTTATGTGCATGATGTGCTAAGCTTGACTTTTATTTTATTTTATTTGGGGGCTGACCTTTTTTGGACAGTATACTGAAGGCATTGAAAGTAAGGTAATTGTTCTGTCCGCCGTCGGTATAAAAAATTGAATGATCGACCTATGTGTTTAGAATATATTTTTTGATGGAATTCTTTCACGTGTCAACAACAATGCAATGGATAATCAACCAATTATTGTCCTTCCATTAATTTAAGTTTAGAAACAATAGTGGACATTTTCATATAGTTCATGAACTAATTTGTATATTGATTAAGATAAAATAAACAAATTGAAAATTCATAAATTATTTGTGTTGACAACATTGAACGTATTCATATAATTTATGAATTAAGTTGAACATATATCAAAATAATATGTCATATTGAACAAAATGAAACTTCAAGTATCACATTTAAGGATCATATTGAACAAATTAAAAATTTATAAATCTGGTTGCACATCAAATCAACATTTAAAAATCATTTGGGTTATTGTGCCCGTTTTATTTTGATGCGTATTAATGAGAAGACGAATTTGACTGTCGTTCGGCTGACCCAATCGACCCCCGAAGAAGTTCAAATGCTAATGGGCCAGGATCGTAAATGACATGGACTGGGCATGGACGAGTCAATCACCGAATTCTCGTAGAGCCCAAAACACGGCATCAACCGGCCCATCAACTGGCCCAATTCGATCTTGGATCCTATCAAAATCAAGCCTTTTGGCATGTTTTCTAAGTATCGCGTCATATCAAAGAAAGAAGCTTAGCATGCTTCACATACCCCATCACCAGCTCAAATTGATATGACAGACCAGTAGAACTTTCTGCCGTCCAAATAAAACTAGTTTGGGGCTCAGGGTTTAGACTTCCCGTTCCGCTTTGCTTATAGGCTCCTCTATGCTCCGCAAGTAGCATTGATTATCACCGATTTCGTGCGTTAGGTCAGATGATAATGTTACCACACGATGCCGTAAGAGAGATGGGCATGTCCCAATCGATGCGTCGCCAACTAAACATAGTTAAAGCCCATATTTAATGGTTCGGAGGAGTGTCGACAACAATCAATTACTGCCAAAAGAAAAATTAACGATGTCTTTGTTTTACCGAAAATATTGTGATAAATGAAAATATTCTTTTAGATTTTATATGAAAAAATGGTTATCTTCATTCGTTTGATAATTTTAACAAATTATTTCCTTTTTTCATTATTTCTATCTTAATCCAAGCTTTTTATTTTCAGTTCATAAAAGACATTTTCATTGAATCGGTAAATTTTATGTTATCCAAATATCGAAAAATATCTTTTTTTCGTCGAATGAATGGAACCTTAAACTTTTTGTTGGGGTTGGGTGTTATCGGGAAGCTGATTATGCATAAGACCACTGCTTATTCATTGGCACCTTGTACATATAAAGCATTCAATGGGATGTTACCTGTCGGGTGCTCCGCGAATCATGCATTCCTAATCAATCTTGTCCTAAAAGGCCGTAATTCAATGATTGGTCCGCTTTAGCATTGTTGTGTTTTGTGTGGGGATGTCGGGCCAAGTCTGCAGAACTGCGATTATATCAAAGAGATCAGCATCGCCCTGAAAAAGACCCTTTTCCTACTGTTGTACATCTTCAAAAGCAAAGCTCGAATTGTTCGAGTCCTAGGTTGTTTTTTTTCTTCCCTTCTTTTGTACGTTATTATAGAGACAATATCGCTACAATAGAGAAAAGTATTGCGCGGGCAATATGATCATCCGATTCCTCAAAAGTTATTCTGTCTGCAATAAATCCGGATGCGATACCGGGATCCATACACAAAAATATCGCCCTTTCGAGAGAGAATCTTTTCAAAGCGTACTACAAGAAACCCTAAGAGATGCCTCTAGACCAGCAAAGTCAATGTCTGCGTGATCAAAGGGTCACCTATCTTCAGCACATGAACGGCTTGACAGTTGAGTAGTTACTACATAATCGATCACATATTTAAATCGATTTTTGTTCAGAGGTTATGTTTACCTATGTTGATGTATAATGGGGAAATGGGAATTCGTGCTTTTTATGTTTTTCTCTTTCATTTGACAAAGAGAAAGAACAGAAAAAAAAAATCCTAGAGACTCACTGTCTAAGAAGATGCCATCCATCCCCACTCGACACTCATTGCTTTCTCAAACAAAGCAAGAGGAGGACCCCATCGATTCAATCAATACCACGATCATCATGGACATTCACATAGCATATGCTCGTCTCTCCTCTCTTCCTTTCCTTTTTTTGTTGAGGGTTTTCTTTGTTATTTTACTTGGTTCTTATTGAAAATATATGCACCTCTCTCTCTCTCTCTCTCTCTCTCTCTCTCTCTCTCTCTCTCTCTCTCGAGCATGAAAATTGACAGCACCCAGAAAAAAAATGCCCATATATGACAACAAAACCAAGACAAAAGGCATTGACACGAAGATTGCGGAGCATATTGCAAGCTAACGCCCAAGGCCAAATTTCCAGCTATTCAAATTGACAAAGACGGCATTGATTGCACCATCGCCATCATCCTCCCCGCGTGAAACCCCTTGGGGGAGGGTCAAGATCATGCATGGACATGCATGCAAGATATAAAGCATAAATGCCCATGTTCACAGCTGGGTATATGTGTGTGTATATCTGTATGCACACAAGGACATAGAGATGTAGTGACCATCCATGCCACAACCAAACAAAAAAGGGCAAAGAATATAATCTTCCTAATTGCCAAAAACGTTATCGGACAGAATCTTTCACTCGGGAAAAAAAAATGTAACGGGAAATCTTAGTCTAACAAAACCGAGATTTTTCGTTTTATTAATAATATCATGGTTTTGGTTTAGCGATTTCCCAATTTGACAAATTTGACTTGTTTCCGAAGTTATATGTTAATTTCTTTATATAACATATATGTCATGTCCGTGCACATAAAAAAGACCTATCTTGGTCAAGTTTAAGATGACTTACTTCGGTTAACATTTATTATTATACATGTAGATCTTCTGAATTGTTTTGTCACGTTGTTCTCCTGAATTGCACTCTGAATCTACTCTACCGTCCGGAATTCCTCCCCGTTCATGACCACTAGGCTCGCAACATGTTCACTTCATTGGATACACAAGGGCACTTCGCATACGACAATTTAGACAGCTGAAGTTGAAACTAAACCAAACTTAAAAACCAAATAAAGTCCGACCGCGGATTGGTTTTCATCGGTTCGGTTTGAGATTTTCTCAAAATCGACAACGATGGTAAGATTTCGTATGAAAACCTCTACAAGGTGAAGCCATGGAACGTAATTGAAGACAATACCGTGTTGGTGGGGTAGATTCTGATGTGCTAGGAGAAAATGAAGGGCCAAGAAAAGTCGGGTTTCAATGCTTTTGAAAAGCTAGCCAAGAAGAAGAGAAGCGAGGGCCTCTCATCTCGTCCTCTTGCTCTTGGCTCTTTCACGACTGTTCTCTCTTCGCTTTGCCTTTGCTTTTTTGCCGGTACCCACAAATGACATTGGATCACGAGCCCCTGCAGTTGCAGGTTTGTGTTTAGATGAGCAAAGAAAAGGACATGAACAAATATCTCTCTCTGCAATTCTCTTGTCAACGTTCATCATTCCACACAGTATGAATCACCTTCTCGTCGTTCCACACGGCAAGAATCACCTTCTTCTTCGCGGTTATATCGTCCTCACCACTAGCTGAAGACTGATTAACGATCATGCAGAACCTTACTACGATTTTGCTGATCATTTGGGATAGCTAGCTTAACTTATCTCATGCACCTGCATAAACCCTAAAAACTTCAGAACAAAGGCTTAGCGATACCTTTGCCAGCATCCCAGTGGAACTTTCTTGAGAACTAATTCTCAAGTTCTATTTCGACGCTAACAGGTGAAAAAACGAAAGAGGCTCCCGTCTTTCTAATTGCAGATGTCTGCTTGTCCCACTTCGGACACGACCATAGGAATACCTAGTACTCCAACAATGAACAGTATATAGATCGATAGAAGGAGAACATAAGAAATCAAACTGGAGGAGACCAAAAGACAAGATCACTTTCTTGGTCTGGAATCTAACAAGGATCGATCACTTGCCGCACTTCGATCAGCCAATTGATTGATCGCCACCCACCGCGGCGGGAATCAAGGGCATTCGATATTGAAGGATATCTACTGAAAAAAAAGTCCTCGAATTCATGCTATTGATAATTGAATTGCATTCATTTCCAGTTGTTTCGTCTCTGGTACACCCATTTATGTTACCCTGGGGTCTACAGGACCCATCGGCGATGCTAGCTGCAACGCCGCAGGTACTGTACCGTGGCCATAAAGACTCCAACGATTGCCTTAATTCAGAGACGAGAGGATTAGCTAAACAACATGCCGCTAATTCTGGACATAAGGAGAAGGGGGAAAGGCCACGTGGCAGATGGCTTTGGTAATTTGCGTTTGGGACAAGTACTGAAAAAAGAAAAGAAAAGAAAGATCGGATGGTCTATCGCAATGGACGGCGGATCATTCTCCGCCATTGATTATGTCGACCCCACGACGGGATACGCATGAATAACGATTGAGATGATATTGATCAATGTAGTATACGGATTATTTGAATGACCGAAACGAGCATCTTACGAAAGTGTATGGACCCAAGTATAGTAGTGCTCGCCTACGTCTACGCGGTGTCACTGTCACCAAAGTGACCGCTCCAGCCCCCTATCCCACACAACGCAGCCACTCCCCTCTCTATTTTGGTCTCTAGATCCTAGCCGCTACTTCTTCTCTCTCTCTCTCTTTCTAAAGATAAATGTATTGAAAGCCTAAAAACTTGTCAAGAAAGAGCAATCGAGTCTTAGAAATTTCAAAAACATACAATTAAGTCATGTCAAATTGGTCTAATCAAATCCTCCATTGTTTGCACTTTTTTAGAATCTCCGGACTCAATTGTACTTTCATGACAAATTTTAGAATTTAATTGTACGTTTTTAAAATTTTGAAATTCGCTTATACTTTTATGATAAGTTTTAAAACTTGAATATACTTTTTAAAAGTTTAAGGATTCGATTACAATTTCGTGACAAATTTTAGGATTTTCAGTGCACTTATCCATTCCTTTTTATTATTATTGAGATTTACTTATTCTAAATGTTTCTTAGTATTAATATTGTCTTACATATCTTGTTGAAGTGTATGAAAAAATTCACATAGGATGACACATAGACATTTGGATATCTACGAGGAGAATCAACTCAAACAAAAATGTATATAGATTATGAACCCAACCGTACAATTGAAAAATTGAGAGATTCGACCGTATAGTTTGCAATAGTACGTAGATCTGCAATGCCCTTTTATCTTTTTATACATTAATCATTGAAAATTCATTAAGACATGAATTATATTAGGCGTGATGCAATATTTACTTATTGTAGCGAGTTCCTTATAACTTCTTATATTTTTCAAAAGTATCCTCTCACTGGAAGCCTTCGAACCGGGGAGGCCAAGGGCAATGAAACTCGTCTTTTCCCTGTACCTTCTTCAATTACACATGCAGACAGAAAGGACACCGTGAGGGTTACCATCACAAGTACACAATCATTTCTCTGTGGGCCTTCTTTCCCACCGGTCCGTGAATGCTGTTCCCATTTCAAGTCTTCTCTCCTGAAGACACCGTCATGGTTCTTCATCTTGATTTCAGAAGGAGCAAAGGTCAATTGATCGAATTAGAGACGAAGATGGTAGCCAATCTGAGATGGGACGTGATAAGCCGTCGTTATTTCCGATTTGTCGAGCTTAACCACGTCGAGAGTTCGTCGTAAGGGCGGAAAATCTCTTAAAATAGAAATCACGTGAAGAATGACTTAGTTGGATATTTGTCATATTAACAAAGAAAAAAGATTAAAATGAAGAAAACTAAGAATCGTGTGCTATGGCTTTTAATGGAAAGTGTAGATTTGTGCATAGTCTAGAGCCCGCTAGATTAATAGAAACACATCTCACATATCACTGTTTATGCTAGACCTTCTCCTCGTTTATTTTTTTGGTCTATTTCTTGTGTGCTATACTTGATAGCTAAAATGAAATTTATCTTGATAGGTAACTCGAATGAAAATGAATAACCTAAAACGAGTTAATAACTTAATTGAGAAAAGATAGTAGGTCACTCTAATTAGGGCCATAAATCTTCTAAGAAATCAATAAATTCATGATATTGCTAAGAGATTCATACATAGGTTCGGAGACATTAAGGAGGTAGTAAATGTGAAGGACTATTGATTAAGACCAATAGAAATCGATGGTTGACATAGAAAATTTGATGAAACATAATAAAATTAATTAAAAATCGATAAGTAACTCAAAGAAGAGCTTGTAATCAGAAAATAGTTAGTAACTTAAACCGACAAAAGTCGGTGAATCACTTCAATCTGGATTGATAACTTCGTATAGGAGCTAATAAATTCGAAATGTCGGCAAACAATTCCTTTAAATTTAAAAAAAGTGAAAAAAAATAAATGCCAAGAGCTTTTATTTTTGTTTTTTTGGAAGAGTGCTCCTACTCATCTTTAATGGCAGGTCATTGTTTTGTGGAAAGAAACACATTTTTTTTCTAATTTAAGGATTTGTATATTGGATGTGAATAAAGGGGAGTGGAGATGAACCCCTCAGCCACAAGAATTTAGCAGTCGGCAGCTAACATTGCTGCGGCAGCTACACCCCTGATGACGATGGGTGGGCGGCCAGCCAAGGAAAGGGACTTGACAATGCACATTTTCTCACTAAACCCTAAAACATGACTTAATTTACCAAAGAGAATATAAAGATAGAAAGCACTCCCTTTTGCCCCTTCTCACCGTTTCTTGGTGACTCCACCCCTCGCACAAAATCTTCAAGATGGCCTCTTCTGCATAGTTCCCTCCTTAAAGCTCGCCTCGACCTTTCTTGCTGTGCATAGACGCTCATCTGTAATGTTTGATGAGAGGTCACTCGATTCCTTTGATTCGTTGGTCAGGCGGGCGACGAGAAGTTCAATAGTATAAAAAGAGTTCAATCTAAAAAGTCTTCGTTTGCAGTATCGAAGCCTAGCTAGTTCTGCTCTAGTTTATTTCGCAACCTGTTTGTTGAACTCTGCGGGTCACCTGCAATCCGTTTTGCATGTGAGATGAGATGTCCAATTACCAACTATACTCAATTTCACTCGAGGTCGCTGCTGAGTGGCGACCCTGGTTGAAGGTTGCTGATGACCGGGATCTAAGGTTGGGCCTCGACATCGACTGGAAGCACCGAGGAGAGATGACATGGGCAGCCATTGGGCAGCATCGTGGGATAGTCGTGACCATGGATGCCGGTGGATGTTGAAGGTGTTGAGTGAATGGAGCTAGGGTTTGAGAGGAACTCGAGGCTTCACTTTTCTTCGGGAAAATTTGGGGTCCTTTCGCATTAGGGTGTCGTTCTCTGTAGTTGTATGAGAAATATAGAAATACGTTTCCAAAAATAGAGTTTTAGCAAAATAAACGTATTTCTATCGTGCAATACAAAGCTAATTACCGGATTAGACAATCAAGGAGTGAAGTATTAGGGAACATTCCCATATGATATCGATGCGCACATGGCCCAACACCTCTCGATCATGGCGTGTGTGGAAGAAAAAAGATAGAAAGGGGAGGCCCATGTCTGTCCTTGTGTGAACAATTTCTAAATTGGCGAGTAACGAAGAAAAGGGACGCCATGCACCGTACGGTCCGCAATGGGAAACGTAAAGTGTGCATGTGAAAATTCGGTTTGCCGATCCAATTTCTTCACCTATTCCCATCATTAAATATAACACTCCCCAACAAAAAGAAAAGAGAAAGAGAAAAAAACTATCTCGGGAGGGTCAAATCAATTTTCTTTATACGAGTTAATCACCTTTTATAATAAGACATGTGGATGTGAGTAACGTTCAACTATCTGCAAATGTTAGAACAAATACATTGCCATATGAATAATTTATCGTGTCATGGTACATTGTTACTACAACCACATAAGATCATCGTGCAGTTTTCGTTTAGTTATGATGATAAAAAAATTATATTTGATTCCCAATATTATACTTTGGATATGAGCTTTAAGTATAATATTATAGTATTCTTCCTTTCTTGAATGGGTTGTATGTTCCTTTAATCTTGATAAGCATATTACAAAGATGAACACTACCCACCACAAACTTAACTGCAGATAAATGTGAGATATACTCATAGCCATACTCTACTAGTTCGGACAATGATTGTGCAGGTTTCCTTCACTTCCTTAAAAGAGTTCAGCAAAGAATGAAGAGAAAGATGGATGTAAGTGCAACAAAAATTAGAGAAATTCGTTAACCCGAGGCATCACTGTTCTTAACTTATCCCTCCAATTCCCACTTGAGAGTTTGCCAAAAGATGTCCTCGGCAGCCTCAAACTATATGTTAGTGGAACTGATCTCTGCTTTTGAAACTTTCGAGAGTGATAAAACCCATGGACACATGAATTCGGTCTCACCTGAATGATCTCTCCTCACTCAAATGAAGAGAGCCTCGAGACCAGTAACGCATTCAGACATTCGAGGAAGGAGAGTGATGTAGGTAATAATGGGGAACATCATAAGCTTCCTTCACTCGTGTATGCTTTGGCACTGACAATTGAGCTCAACTTCAGGATCTTTGTTGGTTTTGCAAACATCTTTGTTTGACCCCACTCAAATGTGGTGGATCCGATAATTATGTAACCCTAACCACATGGGGCATTGCGACATAATAATCTTTAGGGTTTTCCCTCCTCTTCTTTTGATGGAAGATGAATGATGCTACGAAATTTTTGACTTGTCTTGTCATTCGTTCCCACTAATTGGTATATCTTTCAAGGTCCTAAGGGCTCCGTTGGCCTTACAGATTATTGATGATTTAAAAAATACTTTCTTAAAAACAATCGCTTATATCATTCATAAAACTAAATGAACTTAAAATATTTTCATTCTCAACAAAAATATTTCAAGTGATTAACGATCATTTTTACTAAAATGTTTCGCAAATCATTCGCTTCCCACTAAATAAATGAAGTCAAGATATTAATATTGACGATTGACGATCAACTTCAAAATTATCGTATCATGAAATTTGATAAAATAGTTTCTTAGAAACTTTGGTGCAATGACACAAAATTCATGCCATAGTTGCGGAAGTGTCCATGATAAAATAGAATTATGTCTTTTCAAGATATTAGAGAAAAAAAAAACTTAGCAACCACCCTCTTTGATTCGGATTGTTCAAAACGAAGATCTCAACATGCTTCATATGTCGTTTTCCTAGGAATAGCTTAGCATTGTTGGTCGGGGTAGAAAATTCTCATATGATGTAGGTTCCGTTTGTTTCCGTACGTTTCAAGGATAAAACACGGTTGGAGCAAAAATAAGAATCGCTAAACCTATTCACCTTCTGAATTATTAATGTACATAATTTGTCACTGGCTAACAATGGTATATTCTGTGCTTATTTTATTCGATTTTTGATGGTTTTCTATCGTTTTCTCTTCCATTTTTATTTTCGTGGAATATGTATCATGGACAGAAACAAGATGAAAAGTCAAATGGTGGTGGGGATTCATGGCTGGGTCCCTGATGTGAGACAAAAATCACATAACAATCGCGCAATTTGAAGGTCTATGTGCTGATCTTTGGCTGGCTATGTGAAGACAAAGGTCTTGTGTTATGAAATACAGAAAATACTAAATAATTAGGATCCCGTATATTTGGATACTACTAAAATATTATATGACAAACATATTATAAAACATATTTTTGTGTGCACTCCCTGTGGAAATTATTAGATTAATAAATCGACACATGTTCTGGGGTTCTGCCACTTCCCCAACAAGTGCGATTAGTTTAATTAACAACTATAAACAATAACACGTCTTGTCCAGGAGCAGATCTTCTCCTCTTTCCATTGTTATTCCATGTCTTGTTATGTTTACCCACCACAAGATTTTGTTCAAATAATGCCAATACCATCTCCTCCTCGATTCACCTAACGTGCCATACCATTGCATCTCCTGATTCTTCACAATATTGTACCAACCCCCTTCATCAATATGTGAAGATTTGTCAAGCCCTAAAAGAAATGTACATAAGTGAATTTCCACAAACTCTTCCCCGAGGGTTTTCTAAGAACCTGACGCTTAGGACTCTAGATAACCAGAGGTGTCTTCTCCTCATTGCAAAGACTGTTTTCTCATGGCATTCATCACAAAGCGGTCTGCCGCCTAGACGCCGCCTAAACGAGGGGAGAAGTCTTCCATCAAGTGTATATTTTCAACCAAAGGGGAATCCATTACGTGTATTCTACCATCTCTTAATTGTGGCTCTACATAATGAGTTAAGTTGTAATGATTATGGACTTTCTAAATAATGTTAAATTGCAGTCTACGAAAGTAAATACGGTCAGCATAGTATGTTATTGGGTTTGATTTTATTGTTTTGAGTCCTATTTTGATTGACTACGGAATCATCAACTCATTTTCTGTATTTTCATTGATTCGATAAATTAATATGTACTCCAAAAATCCACACCAACTTTGTTTCTAGTATTCAGTACACAATTGTATTCAATGACTACCCTAAAACATTCAATTTAGATTCAGAAATTCTTATGCAACGTCAAAGTATACTATTCTCAAATATCATTAAAATGTCTTATTTTTATAACTATAATGCGCGCATTTATTTTTAGTTTTTATTTCAAGCTAAGCAATATCCTTGTCGTTGTACTATGCAACCAGATCGTAAGATCCTTTAAATGACATGGGATATATAAATCTTTTAAAGTGCTCGTCTAATTCTATTGAAATTGGACAATTCTATTCGCTCCAATTGGATAATTATCAAGACGGCTTAAGAAAGATGCATTGTTGGGGCTCCAATTCATGCCCTTGCTTCTTAAGGAGGTGGTTAATTACCAAGCATGAACCAAATCTATTAACTATTTGGGTCTCAAGATCCCAAGTTCTTAATGAGTTTTTCTCATTGCCTAACAAGCTATAGACACCAATTTTAAGGCCTCGGCATCAATTGTTTGACGATTGCACTCGTACAAATTCATGAATATATGGATTAGGAGGCGTGGTGGTGGTGGTTGTTGTCATTCCATCTGGCTCTTCGAAATTCCAAGACTAGGTTTCTAAAAGAGGCGGGCCCCACAAAAAAAATAAAATGCAGACATCCTTCCATTGTCATTTATCTTATACATGATGCCACGAAATAGAATGGAATTAAAGGGTATAATGAAATGAAATGAGAATGGAATGGAACGTTGGCTCTAAAATTTTTATCTGACTAATTGCATAATGATATTTAACGAAATGGAAATTCTTGTGTCTAGTTGCAGAAAAAAACGTTGTGGGACCGGAATGGCATAAGATATCTCTAATGAATTTAAATTGTGTACACTTTCATTACCGGTATCGTATTTGATACCTTTGAAATATAACTCGGAATTATTATTAATTATTAAATTTTAATCATAATATTCTTTACACGTAGGTTGCTAACTATAGTTTACCTTAATAATTACTAGAATAGTATGACTATTGATAGTTCTGAATATCAACCATAGTGTTCATTAATTATAAGCACGGTCTAAAATAATTTATTATCATTTGCTAATAATTTACATTAATAATTTGCATAAATAATACAAAAAAAATCCCAAAACATGCCTACTGTAAAACAAATATCCTAAACTTTTTTTTTGGGTAATGAATATCCTAAACTTGTTTTGTATCACCAAAAATCTAAATTTGTCTACTATGACAAAAATACCCAAAACCTTTTTTTTATATTGCAAAATAAGAATTTCAAACATATGCACATGTGATATATGCACCATTTAATTTCAATTCCATATAGGGTATATTTATCACACTATTTAAAATTTGGTTTTTAATGAAACCAAAAAATTTAGGATTTTTGTGTCACAATTGGTAAGTTTAGGATTTTTAGTGACGCGAAAAAATTTACAATATTTGTCTCACAGTGGGCATAGTTTAGAGTTTTTTTTATGGTATTAACCCTAATAATAATATTCATTAATTAAAATTGTTTATCTATAATTAATGGATTTTGAAAAACATTATATCTAATTGAATTTTGCAATATAATTTCAGATTCGTCATATTTATACTTAATCTTACAATGTAATAATCAATGATATCTGATTGCATAAAATTAGTTTTTCGGTTGAGGAAAAAGGAAAGTAGGGGAATGAGCATTTCACCTCCATTCAACGTTGCCACCCAAACAAATGACTACAAAAGAAAATGGTTAATTTTTCATTTACCTTCTTAATAGAAAGGAAAATCGTTTTCCCCCAATCTAAATCAGTTGTATCAACTTCATGACAATGTTTTTCATCATCTAAATATCAAAAAGTTGGAAAACAAATTTCCTTTAAACCAAAGGACCATGAGCTAGGATAGCAACTTCACCATCCCGAACCATTGTTGATGGTTAATGGCCCTTGCTAGAGGTTAAGCAAGAATGCTTGTCCCCATGCACCTTCAACATTAGTTTACCCTTACTCATGCTCGGGCAATGGCTGATAGGCTCACACATAGTTTTGGCACGGCCTTACCTCCGCCAAATCATCGGTGGCGATGTTGACATGTGGCCAATAACGTGTAAAGGATTGGTCACGAGTGCCAACAAGCTCTAATATAGATTCCATAAGATTCTGATGTCTCCCAACTCTAATCTATGAGGTCGATATCGTCTATCATAATGTAAGGCATACGTATCTTACAAGAGGTTTCTCCACCATCAAAAGAAAAAGTTTCCACTAGCCTTATCATAAACAAATACCATGTATTCTTGCATCAACAAGCTATCAATGGAGCTAAAAAAAGGGTAAATAAATTGACTTTCAAATCGAATGTAATTAGAGAACATGTAAGGTTTCATAGGAAATATCATTAATAAAAAAGTGAAAAATAAGCGGATGGAATGAAAAAAAAAATATTAAAAAGGAAAATTTTTTGATACTTCTTTTTTCCCGCAACAGCTTTATGATACACTACTTGCCAGGGATGAACCCGGAATCCCTTACTTTTACTTATTTTTATAACTTGTTATTCTTTTGGTATCAGCAATTGTCAAAATATCATCAAGAATAAGTTCTCCACAAAAATTTAGAAAGAAACATCCACTTATAAAACGAGACAAAACAGTTAATACTAAGAAGAAATGAGTTTCCATACATTACACGTAAACATTTTCTTGCTATGTCTAGCAACAACTTTGAGACATTTAATTAACAATTAAAGATATCAAAATTTTATGCCGAGGGTAATGGACATGACTTGTGTGGAAACATAATTTGTACAAGCTGTATAACCTTAATTATTTCATTAGAACAAAAAAAATGTATTGGTCACCATCTTAACTTGTTTATTCAATTCCTTTTGTCATTCGTGCAGCACATTCAAAGCTAATCAGTTCTTTTTTTTTTCAATGTTTCATGTAATAAAGAAAGGATTTCGACGAAAGGATAAGAGAAGGCCTATCAACGTCGCGAAACGGTGCTGTATAAGTTGATTGGATCCAAATAAATAATGGGAAATTGTTAAAAGCATGACATTAGCAAATAATAGCAACCTACCAAAGATAAAGGGGCAGAGAAGTAACTCGGATTCTAAAGCACAAGCACAACCATACAAAGACGCGGACAGCGATGGAATGTTTGCTCCAGAGAGAGAATAGGAAATGAGAATAGATCAAAATAAAAATGGAAGATGAATAAGAAAAGGGGGGAAAAAAAAAAAGACAGGCCCTTGAAGATGCCATGTACAGTAACAAAACAGGCCACAAAAAGTTTGGATTGGAGAGGGCAATTGGGGGAAGGAAGATGATGTTTCTTTTAAGTGAAGCAATAAAGATGGAGAGAGAGAGAGAGAGAGAGGGGAAAAGCTGAATGGGTCACTTTCAAAAGGTGTCGTGGTGGCATACAAAGGGATCTATCTACCCATTAAGCATCCAAACAGTCCATTGATTCAGAACCAACGGTTCCTTGCTTTTAACTGGATTGTAAAAATATCAAGAAAGTGCTGCTATCTTTTGATTAGCAGCGAGAGAAATGGTATGTGTTTGTAAAGAGAGATGAGGGTTGAAAATGAAAATTGTCAGAGCTGACTCAGATCAGATGATTGAATGGGAGGTAAACTAGAGGTCGAGTCCTTTTTGGTTCGGGTCTGCTTCTTTTGGGTGTAGGCTGTCAAAAGAACCCAAGAACAGTCTCAGAGATATTAATCTTCCCTCTGATGGAATCTGCCACCTTCATCAGTGGCACCGTCAAGGGCTATCCGTGAGAGAGAGAGAGAGAGAGAGAGAGAGAGAGAGAGCAATAATCTGATCCTGCACCTTGACTCCGCAATTACTGAAGGCTCTCTCGCTCTCTTGTCTCTCCAAGGGACTTCCTTTTGAATATTGGTGTTGTTCACAGTTGTGGTTTGGTCAAGTGGGTATTGACCCAAAGTACCTGTCTTGGTTAGTGCAAATTGCGCATAGAAGCGGCCAAGTCATCAAAAGCTGTGTACTAACAAAACCGAGCAACAGAAGAAAGAGAAACCGAGCTTGAGAGAGATGGGTTAGAGGGTGATGTTGAGAAAGAAGTGAGAGAGGCTCATCTTTTTCTAAAGTCTCCGGTTCTGGTTCCGTTTTGAGGAGTTGGGGGCAGGGAGGGTGAGAGATGGAAGTGGAAGACCTGGATGACTGCAGGCACTTTTGCGAGAGAGAGCACCAAAAGCAGCTTCCAGATTTCACAGGGCTCTCTGCAGATCAATAAAGACAAGTTTCAAGTACCCTCTCCCGCTCTTCGAAAGCTGGAAGAAGAAGAGGAAAAGCATAAGGGCCTGAGTCTGGATCCTCAAAGGAATCAACACTACCATCGCTTTTATCATCATCTCCAACAAAATACTCTTCAGAACTCAAGGCATGTAGGGCACAAAGCACATGAACAAGAACAAGAAGCAGAGGAAGAAGAACAAGAACAGAATCAACAATCAGCAAAGCAACAACACCACCACCAGCTAGACGCTCACCAATTGTATCTTCTCAGCACACAAGCCCAACAAGACCACCCACAGAGCTTCTGCTATGGAAGAATAGAGGAAGAGACCACTCAATCTTCACAGCCACAAGTGCAACCACCCAAAAAGAGGTCTTATATTCCCTCCTCAGCCTCACTAGCTTTCGCTGACCAGACCGCCGAATATGCAAGAAAAATGGGAGACAACCATCACCCCCACCAGGCGGCGGCCACTTCTTCAAGATTGGGAATGAGGAGAGGCGGCGGTGGCGGAGGAGAGATCGTGGAGGTCCAAGGAGGCCACATTGTTCGGTCCACCGGGAGGAAGGACCGGCACAGCAAGGTGTGCACTGCCAAGGGGCCGAGGGACCGCCGCGTGCGGCTGTCGGCCCACACCGCCATCCAGTTCTATGACGTCCAGGACCGGCTCGGTTACGACCGCCCGAGCAAGGCCGTCGACTGGCTCATCAAGAAAGCCAAAACCGCCATTGACGAGCTCGCGGAGCTCCCTGCCTGGAAGCCTACTGCCACCGTTGCCACCGCTGCCGCGACCCATCACCCACAGGCAACGGATAAGCGGGAGAGCCCGGTGGATATCCACCCGGCAGCTGTCGACGCCGCGGCGGCGGACGATATCCGAAATTTGCAACAGCAGCAGCAGCAAATCAACAGTCACCACCACAGCAACCCCAACACCACCAGCTTTCTACCTCCATCTCTGGACTCTGACTCCATCGCTGACACAATCAAGTCGTTCTTCCCGATGGGTGTCGTCTCCGCCGACGCTCCACCACCAACATCGTCCGTGCAGTTCCAGAGCTACCACCTCCATCCACCGGATTTGTTGTCAAGAACGAGTAGCCAGAGCCAAGATCTTCGCCTCTCCCTGCAGTCATTCCAAGACCCTGTATTGCTGCGACCACAGTCACATGACCATCACGTGGTCTTCGCTGGAACTCCGCAGCTAGGGTTTGATTCGTCGCCCGCCGCTTCTCTGTGGCCTTCTGAGCACACCCACCACAGCACCAACCCAACTTCAGATATTGGAAGGTTCCAGAGGATTGCGCCGTGGAGCGTCGGCGGAAGCAATGGTGGCGGATTTATGTTCTCCCCGCCACAGCCTGAGGCTGCCGCAGCGGCGGCGCAGCCGTTGTTTGGCCAAGGCCAGTTTTTCACACAGAGGGGACCCCTTCAGTCCAGTAACACGCCCGTGATTCGTGCTTGGATAGACCCGACACTAACATCATCCGATCATCATCACCAAATCCAGCATTCCATCCATCCAATTTCACCCGCCGTGGGATTCGCGTCCAGCGGGTTCTCCGGGTATCACATTCCGGCACGGATTCAAGGGCAAGACGGAGAGCACGACGGCATTCTCGACAAGCCGTCCTCTGCTTCCTCCGATTCCCATCATTGAACAAGAGCATTGAAAAAAAAAATCTCCACTTTCTCTCCCTGATTGCAGGTGTGCTAGATTGGACAAAGAAAGACGTCTTGCATTCGTAAAAGTCTCAACCTTTTTTCATCAGTTCTAATGGATTCACCGGCAGAACGTTGTCAGCAATAATTGTGCTTTTCTTGATCAAGGCGAACAAGAACGGGCAACTTTAGCAGATTGGTAGCTGGGAGAGAATTTGGGTACATTTGGAGTTTAATGGTGAAACCAAACGACATGGGAGGGAAATTCTGAAGAGATTTCATCATCTCAGGCGTTTTCAATCCCTGGTTTGTTTTTAGTATCTGTTTATTGGTACTGTTTCTAGCACTTTTTTCCGCTTTCATGTTTGAGTTGGCTCCATTGACATTTGAGCTCAACTTTTGTTTGCTGTTTTGACTCTATTTTAAACTTGAAACGGTATGTGTTTCTGTTCCCGGAGTTGATGTATGTCATCCCTGTTTGCTTCCTAGTGAAGAGGTTGTGCTGAAACAGGACATCCCCTGTTTTCCACCGGGAAACAAGAGACCAGGGTCCTTAATCCGACAGTGTTTTTTTAATCATAGGTCTTCACTAGGCAGCCTCATCTCCCAAAACACACCATGATACTGAATTTGACATTCTTGCGAAGATTCTTTGACTAGAAAATGACGGCAAATTTAGTAATTGTTTTGGGTTGAGTGGTTAGATATTCATTTTTTTACTCTGGTTGCTTTCTCATTCACGAGTGATGCGAGGGGTTGTCTTTTAGGTGTTTAAAAATGGTCAATTTGAGCTGTAGATTGAAAGAGAGTCTTTGCTCTCTTTTAGATGTTTGGAAATGGTCAATTTGAGCTGTAGATTGAAAGAGAGTTTTTGCTCTCTATGGGCATCTCTTGCTTCTTTTTGGTGGAACAATTAGCCCACTTAGCAACCCCTTGGTGAGAGCCATATAAGAACCAGAAGAGTAATGGTTCTATTCTGTCATCACTCACTCACATCTGGGGACCTTATGTCATTTTCTTTGCACACTGAGACTGTAGCAACTGTTGAGATGGGTTGGAAATGGACATTTAAAGTCTTCTTCAATGGTAATGGAAAAAAAATAAAAAATTCCCCATTGCTGAAGATAGTGTCACTTAGTTTATTTCCACACAACTGGTCCAAAAGAACATGGGTAGGATTTCAGTCAGGTTTCAGAAATAGAAGCCAACGGGGGGGTTTCTGATGTCAAACCGACTAATGCAAATGCAACCTTGTCGCAACAGGACCATCATCCATTCACAACCTGGGTCATCTAAATTTGAGCATCACCTGTTCTCTGGCCTCATTCTTGGGTCCTACGAGAGGAATGGTTAGTTCCCACCAAGCACGAGAGGCCTGTGGATAAGTACATAAGTTGAGCTAACGCAGCTATGGATGAACAAGAATTGACATATGGATATTACCAAAAATGAGGTACTTCCCCATCAGGCAATGGTCCCCCTATCCTCTAAAAACTTTAGTGCATACTGGAAAAAATCTCGAGTCTAGCTGGAAACAAATCCTTGCTTTGCATAGACATTAAAAGCACTTGGGCGTGTTTGTGTGGACGCTGAGAAATCGCAGTGGTTTTTCTCATGGTAGTTCTACCGAACTTGAAACGGAGCCTTGTCTTAGAGGGTATCTAATATTCATAACATTTGTATAAACTCAATGCTAAGCGGTGCTTATAGGCAGACTCATGAGCGAAAAATGAAGCTCTCCACCGCAGGAACTTGGTGCTCAAGGTGTCTGATGATTAGATAAACAATAGTTTAAAGATGAACAATCGTGAATTAGCTGATGTCCGTTGGCAGTGGCCACTTGAGCTTCATATGATAAATTATTGGGAGATAATCTATCTTGATGGATACATGAGTTGGACTCTACCGTGTTTGATATCCTTTTATTTAGTCTAAAGCAGATACAAACAATGAGGGCATACTGCTGTTTTTTTCTAGGCTGGAGTCTTACACGATGATACAGATACATATTATAACACACATGATTGAACAACCCAAATCACAGAGCTCGGCAGTTACATCTGCCAGATTTATTAAAGACAACCAGCGACAAATCATAATTTAGTTTGTAAATTATCAGTTGTCAAGTAAAGAAAGATTACGCCATTCCTGAATATGACTAATGTCCCATCCCTTAAAGACTGCAACTGCTGCTCGCACAAACCTCATCTCAATCTTGAAATAAAGTACTCAGAGAATCCCATAGGCTTATGTCACATTGCCAAGCTGGAATTGCATGAAAATGGTGATTACCTCTGAGTTCCTGGGTTTCAATAGGACAATTGAAGCTGTTTTGGTCTTTGGGAATTACATGGCTTCGCCGATTTGCCAAGCTGCTTCCCTGTCAATTCAGTTGAATTTGACTGAGGTCGGGTTTCCCAGGGCCGGGTAGCAATCCAATGTTCCAACCAGCTCCAACCCCAACATTCTTTGTCAAGACAATAAGAAGGTTGACTGAGATAGTGGC
The DNA here is from genome assembly GCA_030064385.1 of Melaleuca quinquenervia. NCBI lineage: Eukaryota > Viridiplantae > Streptophyta > Magnoliopsida > Myrtales > Myrtaceae > Melaleuca > Melaleuca quinquenervia. Next base: position 26,926,767 of record CM057723.1, on the reverse strand, counting down.
TGGAGTTAGCCCTCCACTGCAAACAGTTCTAAAATTATCGGATTGTGTCGTTAGAACGTGAGTCATAATCTCAGTAGCTGCAAACCTGATGAGAGAAGGCGTATGCCAGGGCTCTCTCTCGCTTGGCTGCCGCTGCTTCTCTTTGCTGTATCTTTGCAAGGATATCCTCCTTGGTTCCAGGGCCTCCACACCATTCGAGCTGTTGGGCGAGAGGAAAAACTAGCATTTATACAACAATAAGACAGTTTTCCGTGCTTATAGATATGTCGCCCATTAATGTGTCACTCAGGTGAGCCCAACAACGTTAGATAAACACTACTGAGATGATATAACGATGGCATGTACACTCTTTTTCCATATCAGGAGAGTTACTGATATGGTTTTTCGAACCTTAGACCCGTAGCTCTCGGCATCAACTCCAGAACACCTTGCTGTTTGCCTGGGGTTTAGATGAGTACGGATATGGGGACTCTGAGATCAACCTATGACGTGAAAACTATCATGTCGCAGGCTCCGGACCATAGAAACAAGCAGCTTTCACTAGGATTTCCCGTTCTTTTTTGGCCTTGGATGTACTATCAAGTGGAGGATGATTTCAAGAAAGGGGTGAGTAGCACTCGAATCAGGTCTGGATAGAGCATTCGGAAGGAACTGTTAGAGGTTTCTTATCTTTATATATGAAGGAAAGAATATCTAGTATCTGAATGACAACGAGTTTTATGCAACACGAGTATGTTGAGAAACTCAAAGACCCTGACGATGCATGCTACGCTCATTTAAACCGGATGGACTGTCTCGAGAATTTGGGTAAACTGAGACGAAAACTGACATGCTGGCTTTGGATTAGCCTGCGCTCAGTCCATGATCAAGCATAAAGTGCTGTATGTTCCATTTAGCCGCCTAAATATAGATGCTACCAAATTGATTGGTGACCATAATTTAAGCATTGATATAATTGGAGCTAAAGTAGAGATGCCGGCTCTAGATGCTAAGGGAAGAGACTGTACCTCTAGCTTCCGGAGCTTGGCTTCGAACTTCAACTGATTTTCTAGTCTCCTTTGCCTTATGCGTGCCTCGGCGACCATGTTAACTCGTCGGGCTCTAATATGGGTTTGGATCCTGCTCCACGAATGCAAATAGCTAAGTGCAGTCGACACTTGCTGTGTCACCGGAAGACCATCAGTCAAGCTTTGGAACCTCACTGCACATCTCAGACGATACAGTGTCCTTCTTGCCTAGGACAATTGGAAAAGGAAACAGACGTTAGGTGGCCTTATACATGGTCTAGTTATGGAAAATGAAAGAGCTTCGTCTTACCATACCATAAATGCACGAAATGCAGCTTGTATCCTAGTTGCCGCAGTATCTTCAATCCGCTTTCCAAGAATACCCGACTTTCTTTGTGAATCCCGCTTGGACCCATTTGACTTTGCAGCGCAAAATTCCACCTATTTCGAAGATGCATCCAAGCAGATTAGACAAAAGGCATGGCTCAGACGTTTTCTAGGATAGAAAGCAGGGAAATATTTCGCTTAGGGTTTTAGCAGTGGCAGTGGAATCAGGTGCAGACGCTTTCCAAGAGTCACTTATTTCAATCTCACAACTGATTCGACAATGGAATTGAAAACGTTTTTTTACCATAATTTAGTTAGTAGATGTCGACTAGAATGTGAGTTGTATCAAAATGAAAGCTTGTTCAAGGAAAATTGCAACACCCATAACTTAGCTTTGAATCTTTGAAAGTTCCATTTGCTGTCTTTCGAACCTTCACTTTGATCATATCAATAGGGTGATTTGCAAAAGAGAATATCCTCAAACTGATTTCCAATCCATCATTAGTCTGCTCACCGTGTGATTAGAGAGAGGTGAGTTCTAATCAAAACTCCATCAATTAAGGCCAAAGACAGTTTCATCTATTCATTGTTATAAGTCGTCTGATCAAATTGGAACTATAAAAGGCTGTATACTGTGACAAGATCTAAAAATCCGAAGAGAACCCCACGAAACAAAGTGCCCACGTTGGAATTCGTAAACATAGTCAGCATTGATCGTGTACCTTCGCTTGTCTGGAAGTTCCTTCCTTCGCTTTCTTGAGGCTAACTATTGTCCTAAAGCAGTCTCCAGGACCCATCACTGTAAAAGCAAAGAACGAGAAGAAATTGTTCAATCCCAACGAGGGGCTCCGATGAAGTAGAAAACTGGAAACAATATCGACGTTTTTGGCAAACAAGATTTCAATAGATGCACTACTTCATCCTTCAACAATCAACCCATTGTATTTTCACTCGTAGAGTACACCAAAACAACATTTAGACGATCTTCCATGTATACGCTAAAATCACAAAACAAAGCGATCCGATGCTAAGCTAAACTAAAAAATGCACGAATTAAGGAGCTACTATAGGTTGCGAATGGGGAAGCTCTGGTACCTTCTGCTTGCACCGGTAATATGAACATGAAAACAAGAGAACAAAGATGCCATTTTTATTGTAGATAATAAGGGGAGATGCAACGTGAGAGTCTCCACATGGAACTAGCTAAGCTTAGTTGACATCTCATCTATAGTGAAGACAGTGTTTGATCTCACCCAAGATGGACAATCAACATCGACAGGCAACAATAAATTGATAAATGTTTCACTCAAAAGAGATAAGCTTGTATGGCTTATCGGCCATAGCGGGGTCGACCATACTGTAGAGGAAATTTCAGACGTTTCATAAGCAAAATATAAACAACACAAACTACTGAGATTATAAACTTCAATGGATGGTCCCGGCGAGGCTCGAACTCGCGACCTTCGGCTCATAAGACCAACGCTCTAACCGACTGAGCTACGGGACCTTGCTTTCAGTAGCATTTCCTGCGTTTAATAGATTAATTAGACATTTAATCTTTGCATGCCCCTTCCATCTGTTTCTCTCAATAATCATCCGATAACTTCATGCAAAGTCTTGCTTGAGGCAATTATTGCATGTCTCGTGTTGTTATCTCTTCATTTCCAGATTATTTGTTGGGCCGGAATCTACAATTATCCTCAATCTCCCCAAAAAAGAAAGAAAGACGAGAACAAAAACAAAGTATCTGAAGTTGCTTTGACTCGCCAAATCATGCTGTGATGAGCTGGACAATGCTGGACCTAAACTTCCCATTTGGGCACTTAGTTTAATACATTATAAACCTTAATGTAGCTTATCACTGAAGAACCGTCCTATATACTTTTTTCCGAGCGGAGGCATCAAGTGGTGTAATAAGAAATGAGATAGAACAGAACCCATGATGGAAATCTGTTTCTCTGTGTGCACAGCAACAATCCCAATGAAACTGAGCCATGCGTTTCCTTCTGATCTTGTTCACGCCAAGATCAGACGTTCTTTAATTATATTTCCCTTGATTTTCCAGGAATTGATGATTGAGGAAAGAGGAGAGGACAAGATAATGATGGCAATAAAGCTCGGAGCATATTGGATCAGGGAGAATCTCACGTAGATGCTTGATGGGGTCACCGTATTCTTTTCCGAATCTTAGGAAATCTTTGTACTGAATAGGACATGAAACCCAACGAGATATGATATATATGCTTGGTTTTCTGTGACTTTGGACCAAAGAAAATCATAAATTTCCTTCTGAATAATGAATAGGAAAGATGATCAAGGCCCGTCTCTATGAAATTATGGTGAAGGTAGCTAATGAAATTGCTTGGCATAGGCCGATTCTTAGTGACCCTCCAAATCTCTAATCCTAGTCACTACTTAGAATTATTCTTGGGGAGTTTGAAACTATGATTCATTTTATGTCGAAAAAGAAAGTACAATCGTACTTTTATTTAGTGAGGTAAGATATTGTCAATGACAGTGCAATCTGTATTCTGATCATAAAAAAATTTATGATGATCTATCTCTCGATCCTTCTTTTAATTTTTCCATTCTGTAACGATCCTAAGGAGTTCACTCCATAAAGTACATGGATTGAGGGAATTTAAATATAATATTCGCTGGCATCTGTCTCGTTCGGTCTCTAAACCAGTTCGTGCCTTGCTACAAGATATGGGGTTATTGCATGGTTAAAGCCTGGCACTTTACAGCAGCACAAGTGGGATTTTTGGGGAAGAATCTCGCATGAAGATCTTCATTAACTCTTTCTTTAAGCTCCTATTAAAGTAGCCAAAACCGCGTTGACCTAGCCTCTTGAAAAAGCAAACTTTTTTCTCTGTTTCAGTTTCGAAGTTTCGCTTTGGGAAAGTCGCCTTTGTTTTGGAGATGATATGGATTTGCAGAGAAAATGTTAAATCTCTGCATACCCACATTTTAGAATGGATTACTCTACTTAAAAGAATGGGAAAAATAAAGAAGTGCTGGGATTGTTCTTTGATCTGTATTGGCCATACACGAATCTGAAACGTGTGCCTTTTTGGTGGTGAATTTCGCGCAGAGCTGCAAAAGGAAAACAGCCATAAAGAAAACCCAGAAATGAAGGGATAAAACCGGCAAGTTAGCTTCATTAAGAGCCCACCCATTCAGTGCGATGCAAATTCATTATTGTAGAGAGAGAAAAAATCTGAGGTGGTTGAATTGAATAAGAGAGAGAGAGAGAGAGAGAGAGAGAGAGAGAGAGAGAGAGAGAGATTCATGAGAGTCGGTCTAGGAACAAAATGAGGAGTGGAGCGAGGATTTGGGCGAAAATGGAGAGAGGGAAATGTTTTCACTAGGTTCTCTTTAGATTTGCAAAGCTTCTTTTTAAATTTCTGAAGAGTGTCTAGGAACAAAATGAGGAGTGGAGCGAGGATTTGGGCGAAAATGGAGCGAGGGAAATGTTTTCACTAGGTTCTCTTTAGATTTGCAAAGCTTCCTTTTGAATTTCTGAAGAGAGTGACAAAATCTCTCTCTCTCTCTCTCTCTCACAGCTTTGTGGATACAAAATTTGTCCGATCTGTCTTTCGGACAAGCAAAGCTAGGTAAGAGCAAATTCCCTAACATCTGCTCTCTCTCTCCGGTCTCCCCCACTTTCTCTCTCTTCGATTTTACTGGATTTTCTACACTTTCGTGCCCTTGTTTTACTTCTTCATTGCATTCATGTCTTGCAAGAAGCAGATCATTTTCGCTAGACATCGTGTAATTGCCTCTGAATTTCCCATTGAAACCTTTAACGTAATTCTCTTCGAGGTTTTAGTTCCTGGGAACACTACATATTTGGGTTCTGCTAGATCTCTCTGTTCTTTGTCCTTACGAATTAATGATTGGTTCATTGGGCAGCTATAATTGTGGGATATATTTCTCGAATTCTGCTATATCTACGCACTGGTGAAGTGGGATTGTGGTGTTTTCTGATGGTGATGAGATTGTGATCACGAAGAGATCAGATTGTCATCCAGAAAAAATCTCCTTGATAACAGAAGATTTTTGTCGCAAAGTATCTCCAAAGTTTGGCCCTTGGAATTACATGGAAGATTAATCCAATGGCACAAGAAGACCAAACCCAAAAGTGTAGTAACAGTAGTAGTGGGGGTAATATCACCATTGGCAGCAACAACAGCATTAGGTCCTCCAAGAAGCAGAAGCAAAAGAAAGCCCCACAAAGAGGCCTTGGTGTGGCACAGTTGGAAAAAATCAGGATTGAGGAGCAGCAGAAGAGAGACGCCACTGCGATTTTCCCCTCCCCAGCGATGATTTCTCAGAGTGGTTCATGTTACTTGCCAGCTCCCCTCATGAATTATCACGTCCAAGGTGATTTCACCCCGCTGAACTCTATATTCAGACCAGTTTCCCCGCACCTAGTTCAGAATTTCGAGGTCCCGAGTGCCGGTGCCTTTCCTTTGGTGAGCCAGGCAAGGGGTAGTGGCCTTGAGATTGATAAGCAGTCCCGTGCAATGATAGTGCCTGAGCACTTCCCTTATATGTGGAATTTCCCTGAGTACGGAGGTGAAAGGACCTCTTTGGTGGATCCCAGATCGCAAGTGTGCTCAAGACCGAGTTTACCTATTGATTCCGGTTGGCCTTCCTTTGGACTGGTGCGCAAAGTGCAATATGATCACTCTCCTTTGCTGGTGAGATAGTGTCACATGAGGCATGCGTGCTTCGCTGATTGTTATGTGTAGAAGTCACTGATAATGTCCATGATGTTTCTGCAGGTGAATGCATCACCAGTTACTTCTTCAGCTTCTTCCCTCAATTATCAGATGGAGCCCCCTTCAAACCAAAGTCATCATGGCAATTATTTCCCAGCTTGGCCTCTGGAAGAGAAGGTATACTTTGTGCTATTTTGCTCATCTGGTTCGATAGATTTTCATTTTCCAATTTCAGTGCTCTTTTTGGCCGGCTCTGCAGCAAGTTTTGCCATTGGCCCATGTGAACAGCTTTAAAAGTTTGTTGTTCAATGTAATTTCCGTTAATCTTCTGGCATAAAGTGGTGTTATACTTTGTCGTTAGTGTTTTACTGGGCTTAATTGGTGGAATGTTGACTTCATTTTGTGGATCCATTTCGTCGAGAGGTAATATAGATGATCGGGATGAAGAGGTCATGCCCCTTCTCTCTAGAAAGTCTGCCAGCCCCCTACTACCCATTCAAACTCCCTTTACTTGGCCATGCGAATAGCACACCTGATGAACCACACTCACGTGGCAATGACACTTTCAGGTAAGCTTAGAATTCAGGAGGAAACGTCCTCGTTTGACTCTAAAGGCAATTGCTATGTTGTGATCTTGCTGACTGTTTTCCTTTTCATCAGTTTCAGAGAAGGTCCTTCACGCCCTCCTCTGGTACTGGAGCCGGATCTGTCGAAAAGTATAGAAAGCAGTGGAACTTTGGGTGGAGAGTTCCTCACTCTTGGCCCTCCAGCAACATCGACTCCTCCAAACTTGAAGCAGACTCCTCCAAACTTGAAGCAGCCTCTGGCTTTGCTAACTTTGAATGATCAAAATGTTCCTGATTCTGAATTACAAGCCCATAAAGTAAGTTTAGAACGGGTGTCTTTGTTTCCTTTTCAGCAGTTCTCTTATCAAATACAGGAATCTTTTGGCAATCCAGCTCTCAACATTGGGTCTTTTTTTAATGTAGGGTTTAGGTTTCCGTCAGGCATCGAACTGGAGGTATCAGGAAAACCCTTGCTACAACTTTCTCCCTCCAGCAATGGTCCCGAATAACCAAGCAAATATGCACATGAACAATCGCAACAGTGATGCTGGGGCAAGCATCGACCTCAATTTGAAATTATAGATGAGGGCATGCTTACCTGGCAACCCTTTTCTAAACTCTGACATGCCGACGGCTTTTAATCTTGATTCTTTTGTAGCTTTAAAAGATGATTACATTGATTGTTGTGGTTATAGCGTGGGATGACTTCATACATCTTTGTTTCCTTCGCAAAAACCCCAATCCTGCTCATGTGAAATAGCCCGAGTTGTGGATTGGTTGTCATTCAGGTTGACCTCTAGCTGTGTGCCTGCCATTCTCTTTTGATAAGCTCTGAAGATTGTCTTTCTTCATCATTGTGGAAGCAGAAGTTCTTGCTAATTACGCCCCTCAGGAGTTGGGGCGAGCCGGGTGATTGTTGGAAATCAAATTTGTTTGTGCAGTATATTGAGTCTAGAATTGATCAACCGCGTACTCTCCTCGGATGGCCGGAGAAATTCAGTGGATTTGCTCCTAGAACTACCACATGAAGAAATTCCTGTGTCAGGGCGGGAGTGTTATAGCTCGGAAAAGTCCATTGGTATCTAATGTGATGTGTTGCTGTACAGGGGCTTCGACTTCGATAGCCCAAGCTTTGCTTCTTGGTGTGGAAAAGGTAATTTAAACTGAAAAGGTTAATTTGAAGCAGAAGCGGATATTGGGGGATGACTCTTAATGCCTCACCTAAACCAACTGGTCACACAAACTCTTTTGGCCTTGGGTAAGCAACTCCATCGGAAGTTAGGCTTTGCAGGTTCCTGAGTTGAGCGAGCGGAGCGACAAAATGGTGAAGCTGGCTGGAAATTACCGGTCTCGGCTGATGTTTCTAAACCAAATCAATTACATAGGAAATTGTTAAAGTATTGTCTAACGTTATTTGGCAAATGAGTGTTAAATGATGTCTTCATATTCAGGTGATCTTCTTCTACCTATTAATTTAAGCTTTTGGATTGAAATTTCTAAGTAAAATGACGGCACGATAAGAAATATACATGATGACAGAGGATTCATCTTAAGTACCCGCCGTGAATCCTCGAATCATGCGGCAACATCGACTTTAGCTAATATCCACCAAAAGAAGAAAATTGTAGCTGAAGGAGCCGTTACAAAAAGAAATGCAAAGGACAACTGTTGCCCAAGAGAAAGTTCCAAGTCTATGACCAGCCGAAAGTATAGTCCAATACGTAAACCAGTGCCAAGGAGAAAGGATAAAGAAGAAAGGCCAGTGAGGATGTCCACAAGGGGAAGGTGGTGCGGAAGCTGGCGAAGGTTCCCATAACGAAGCAAACGATGAGAATAACTAGCACTTCGGACGAGAAATCCCATGTCAATCCTCTGATGTAAACAACAGCCAAGAAAACCGATAGGCAAAGGAGATTGTTCATGGTTACTGCCCCATATAACTGCACGAGAAAACAGAGATCAGGCAACCTTCAATACACAAATGTGAAGGCACACTAAAACAGCAAATAATGACTGCGGTGGCACGTAAAGTACCTCCACAGCTTGATAGCTCATTTCGGAGTTTGAAAGAACATCTACCGGCCAATTCATCATGGTCAATGTGACCAATCCATTGTAGATTAAGAAAAGCAAACTTGAAATGTGAAGCTATTTACATGCTCATGGAAAGATGCAATTTCTGTTACACAATACTACACTAGGTCCAAATCAAACTAGGACTTTAATTTCTCAATCTAGTTTCCTATTTTTGACAAAACAATCACTGTCAAAAGAAGATAATACCCAGTAGAAGGGGACAACCCACCTCAGAGAAAGTAAGCGAAGCTGTTCTTTGCTTTTTCCTGCTTGCAAATATAATTGCTGAAACGGCTTCACTGGAGTTGGTAGCCAAGGGAAGAGCAATAAAGGAGATGAAAAATGTCGGAATACCAGTGGCGTCTGAGAAATTGTCAACTGCATCTACAAGAGGGTCAGCGAACACCCCTGCAATGATTGTTCCAAGGACCAGCAGAAATACCGCTTTTAAGGTGGTCAATTTTGGAGTCTTAACATCTTCATTGACCTCATCAGTCTCGCCCCCAGATTTCAGTAGAGCATGCTCTCGTCTAGTTTGCTGCAGAAAAAAATTGCAGAAGGGCATAAGACTCATTAACATGCACTAAACCATTATCCGTGAAACTGCCAGAGAAACATTATAGAACAACTTACATGGTGCAAGTCATCCAGAAACTTTGTCGTACCAAAGTTTTTCATTCCAGAAGCAGCACCAGTACTCCTAGCATGGTTAAGCCATCTAGAAATACCATTCACAAACTCGGGCAATTCCAGAAGAAAATCATTTGAGTCGTCAAAGTCTTTCATGATTTTCTCTACAGTATCCTCCTCATTCAAATCTATTTCTTCAAATTGGATTCCAACTATCAGTGCTTTAAGTTCTGCAGCACTTAGATGTCCATCGCCATTTTCGTCCAATGTCCTGAAAAGCCTGTGACCAAAAAATTCAGTCAGACTGCTGTCCTAGCTGAATCTGAGATTTTTTAAAAAGAAAATCTGTGTCCATCCAGTGGAAACTAACTTCTCCACGGCATCCTTATCGAGTTCGCCATCATCTGTAAGAAGCCTCCCCAGGGCATGCGTCCGTATGTGTCTTAAGAAACCAAAAATGATATGCTTATGCTCCACGTAAGCAAGTCGCCGCTTCTGTATCCAAGGCTGGACAACCTGCATCAAACTTTAAACTCTAAGCAGACCAAAGGAGAAGAGAGAAAAGAATTTCGAATCTTGATATAATTGGCTTTAGCTCAGCTCACTGGAGTAGCACAACAAACGATACAGCCAGAGTTTTCTTTGGCGCACAGGCACACGATGTGTCCCTCACACTTTCCTGCATATTTATGGCATAATGTAGAAGCAATTGGTGGCTACCTGATAAGTACAATATGCAATCAATAGTATCAGACAGACAATCAGCGAAATTAAGACGGCCAAGTGTCTCCCAGAAGTCGACTTGAGAACTTGAGGCAATTGAACAATAATGAAGGGTATCACTGAAAAGACCATAATCCTTGCCGCATAACTTGTCCACAGATCTGTACTGACACCAGAACCTGCAAGTGCAAAAACAGACAGTGTACATGAAGTCATTCATCCAGGTGAGCCAACTGCTTGACACTGCAAAGTATACCTAAATAGGCATTATATCGACCATAAAAAATTTTGATCATAAAGAATAAAAATTAAAAATCACAAGAGAGAAAACTCGTTTTTCAGATCAACTATTCTAGAAATGATTTTAATCTTCTTATAAGAGATGGATAAGAGAAAAACAAAGACAATTATTCTGGTCTGCATGTCTTAACATCTATCATTCCCACGATCTTGCTTCTCTTCTGAAGAACTAGCTGTAAAGAATTTTCTGTTGTCCACGGTGGCTCAATTAAGAAAAAATAATCTCCGGAGGATCTTTAATTGCCAAATCAACCCAGATTTTGCGGATGATTCTATATCATGAATAATCATCAAGTAATAACCAAAATTGAATGATCAAAACGAGACAGCAGGTGCAACAAAGACATACCTTTCAAGCTAAATCCTTTTGTATCTTGTTTGTCCAGTGCAACTGAGTTATTAAGATCACACTTCCCAACAATGATGCAAGATCCCCATATAACTGTAAGAAGCATGACAGTTGATCCAGCTAGCAATCCCATTCCAACAGAAACTTGACTTTGAGCAGTCTCCGAGCTTCCAGAAAGTCCAGACACTGTAGAACAAAGTGGAGGAACTATTCATCAAAAGGCTTCATTCGCAGTGAATTATCACAACAAATTAAGCATCAAAGGTGGAAGGGGGTCCTATCAAAATGTGAAAAATAAATCGCACTCTTGAGAAGAAACAATTGCAAACTCAAGCAAAATATTTTGTATGTTACATGTTACAGGATGATCAAATCCGCTAAGAAACTGCTGAAGCACAAATGGATAGAAATACATGGCCGACAAACTGAAATGAATTCAAACAATGTGAAATGACCAAAAATTTGTTTTCATGCAGAAGGACCTCGGTAAATTTCTTCATTCAGACCAAAAAACAGCCAAGACAGTTGCAAAGTCCAGAATATTGTCCAAACTTGATGAAGTCAAGTGGAACTGTGATCTTTATACTTCCCAATGTCCTAGAATGCATACACTTTCCTCTTGTATTCATTTTATTCTGGAGTGGGGTCTTAATTTGTTCAGTGTCACTCCAATTTTGCAATAAACCAATGCCCTCATATACCGATATCATTTTTCTGAACCATTTCTTTTCTACAGTTAAAATCTCCAGCCGATCAATTAAGCAACCAACAGTCGCTTCCGAAGATGGCAAAGGGCTGATCCAGCTGATAAAGTAAGCAACCAGCGGTCACCTCCGGAGATGGCAAATGGGTGGTCTATTTACGCCATTGACGATGACCACATATCTCCATTAGAAAACAAATAAAGAGACCAAAAGTACAGGAGATGTGAACAGGAGCAATGCGGGTACATTATCAAATCTGCAAGAAAAGGAGGACCCGTCTAGTGGACCACGACCTCTGATGTAGATTCAGCAAAAGTCAAAAGAGATTAATGGGGACAACAACTGGTGATGGGATCTGGAAGTAAGGGTTCCGCAGGCACGATCCGAAAACACGAAAAAAGGCGAAATGAGACACTTTATGCCCAATGAAGGTAAACGTCACCCAAAAGCGGAAACAAGAGAATTATTAGTGTTAGGGAAGAATAACTTTCTTTAACATCATACAATAAAATATCCTAAACAGCAATTGGGCAGCAACACAAGAAAAAGAGAGTTTTGCTTATAACATGCTTGTCAATCGAAGAAGAAACATCGTATATTTAAGAAATCATCTAGGGTTCAAAATTATTTTGCGGAACCGAATGAGGCAAGCGAAACGGAACATATTCTAGTTCGCGAAGGGCGACTCGTTTCATTCAAACCGACGGAGAAAAAGGAAACGCCTTGCCACATCCTCGCACTTTCTCGGATCCAAACAGAGAAAGGAAACTGAAATTCACTCAAAACCAAAACCGCGACTGTTGGATTCAAAGCAAAGGACGCCAGCTGCGCTCGTTCGATGACGCCGCAAACAGTAATTATGCGGCAAAGGCACACGAAAATCGCACAGTGTTTACTTTCGCCGGAGCTATAACTAGCTGAGCTCAACCGATATCCTCTCCGTCAAGCGTCGTCGAAAAGGAATTACAGCTAATACGCAAGATTCTCCGTCGTTGTGGCATTCTTTTATCATCCCTGAAATTAGGCTAACGAAGGAGAAATGAGGTACACAGTTTCAAATTCCAATCAGGAGAGAAAAAATACGGACCGAGAATGAGCATGGCGTCGGGCAACGCGCCGAGCATGGGGAGGAAGAGGCCGCCGACGATGCCTGGCCCCAGGATCTCCAGCAGCAGCTCGCTGCCGTTCGACAGGTGCGTAGCCGCCACGAACATGAGGTACCCGTACACGACTATCAGGAACAGGTTGCCGACCCACGTGGTGGTGCAGGGCATGAACCCGTACGTCTGGTCGCACGATGAGTCGGCGGAGAATCTCCGTAGGAGCAGGTAGCGAGGGCCGCCGCGCCGTCCGTCGAAGGGGGCGCCTCCGTCGGAGACGGGATCGGGCGGCTGGTGCCCGGAGAGGAGGGAGCGAGAATGGGCGGAGCCGAACGATAGGAGGAAGAGGAGGAGGAGGAGGAGAGAGGCATGGTTGTTGGCCATGGCAATGGCGAGGCGGGGGGTTCGGATTAGAGTTGCCGGGAGGATAGAAACATGGAGAGGGAGAGGATGTCGCAGAGGAGAGGTAGCCGCGGAGATGACGATGGGCTTTTATAGGATACCCCGCAGAAAGAAAGAGAGAGAGAAGAGGACAGATAGGACATTGGAGTACGGATGGTTGCAGAGAGAGAAAGGAAACCAGGGCTCATCCGAAATTGGGCACCCCGCGGAGAGAAAGTGTGCGCGGACATCGGTCGGGTCGGAGCGCGTAAACCGCGTGTTGATTGTGACCCGAGAAACTGCCCCTTGAAATGCCCATTGTTAAAGCTCAAAAGCCGAAAAAGATAACAACGTCCCAAAAAAAAAAATTCCCTCGATTTATATTTTGATATAAATATCTCAAATTTTTAATAAAAATCTTAAACTTATCGACATAAATAATCCAAACCTTTAATTCATAACTTTTAACAATACGAGAAAAGTTAGAAATATTCGTATCATATCAGACAAGTTTAGAATTTTGGCAATATGAAAAGAACTAGCGGGTCTCGATCTTTTATATTACTGAATCCAATCATTGTTTACCTATAAAATAGAAAATTACTATCGATCATTCGGTTGCAATTTAAAAACGGTGACTAAAGATTTATTTACTTTCCTTTTTTGTTTAGCTTTTCTCTTTCGTTGATGGTTAGACTTTACTTCCACAATAATTAAATTTGTCGAAAAGATAGAGGGCCCGCTATTTTCACCTTCAACATGGCTAAATCCACCCAACCTTTACTTAAAACTGTGTTTAGTTATCCGAATTCCTAAACGGGATATAATTTGATAGGATATGATAAGATTTTTCCATAACTCATCAATTATTTAGTGAACTAGAGATTTAAAATCGAATACCCTTATATCATATCCAATATATATGAACTACAAATTTAAAATTAGATATTATCATATCTTATCCAATATGCCTTTCGGTGAATTACCCTCAATCATTCAATTACAATTTAAAGTAGTGATTCCGACTTTATATTTACTTTCCTTTTTTCAGTTTTTTTTGGGTTCTATGTAGGATTTAGTTGCCAAAAAGACAAAATTCCATGTATATTAAAAGGGACCGTATAATTTTTAGATTTTACTTCCATAAAAATTAATTGTCGAAAAGAGAAATGACGGCGTTATTTTCACTGTTTGTATTACTAAATCCATCCAACTTTATTGCCCTCAATCAGTCATTTTGTTGCCCCAAATTTATTCACTTTCCTTTTTTTTTTTTCAGTTTTTCTGTTTCTGTATAGGATTAGGTTATCAAAAAGACAAAATTTCCATGTATATTAGAAGGCACTATTTTTTTTTAGTTGTTAGATTTTACTTCCATGTGGCGCTGTTTTCTCCCTTTAATTACTAAATCCACCCAATTTTTTACTAAAAAGGACAAAATTTACCCCCATCATTCAATTGCAATCTAAAATGATAACCCTAAAAATTTGTTTACTTTCCTTTTTTAGTTTTTTTCTGTTAATGTGTAGGATTTACTTACCAAAAATACAAATTCCCACGTATATTAAAAGGCACTGCGTTTTTTTAATTGTTAGATCCTACTTCCATAAAAATTAGTTTTGTCAAAAAGAGAAATTTCCAAGAAACTCAGTTATTTTCTACATTATCGATCAAATTTATGGATAAAATTGTCGAGTAGAATCTCGAAACAATTCAACACAAACAATTTTTGGGCACAATCATTTTTTTATATAAATTTTCGCTTTTGTCGTGCATATCACCATCAAGTCTCATCTTTCGGTTTTCTTATCATCAAATGAAGCAAAAAGGATTGTTCGAAGATTTTCCATAATAAAGTACAATTAAATTCTTCAATGTGAAACTTTAAAAATGAAATTTAAAAAAAAAACATTACAAAAAAAATTTAAATGCCAGTGAAATTTCATTGTTTTGGACTAACAAAATTATCATCATTTGTAAGGTGTTTATAAAATTATATCTAGATGTCTTATCGTGAATAATACTTTTAGTGTAGTCCTAGATATTTCTTAAAGCCTGACATATTTTGCACAAAAATATCTCGGTGATAGTAAGGAAAAAAGATAAATTCTTTAATATATTTAGTAAAGACTTCCAGATTAATGAAATTAAAAATAAAAAAATTTATGAAGAAAGTGAGCTTTTGAGATAAGACAAACAAAGAATAAAGTCGTCGTAAAAGCACTGACGAGAAAAGGACAATTGAGTTTTAATTGTAAGAAAATCTAGCAATACATTTAAAAATTTCTTTGATACACTTAAAAAGCAAAACATGTGAAATGCTTAATAATGGCGACTAAATCCTAAATAGAAATAGAATTTTTTTTTTTACTAGAATGATTTACAAAAATGACTATATCAAGTGTCTTACTCGAGGTTCAACAAGAAATTGTTACTATACTTGTTGCATCGATGTTATAAATTAATCTTCATGTACCTTAGAGCATCATGGTTAAGTAAAAAAAAAAATTCCAGGAAGGGCAACTATATTAATCCGAAACTCTTTTTGATCATTTATTATTTCTGTAAGTACGGAATTATGACGAGAGCACTATGGCAGTTTGTAAGTGATGCCAACATGAGCTTTGTCGGTATTTTTCTCATACCATTTGTCCATCTTCTATTACCATTCTATCGACCATAGAATTTTAATTTTTTTGTGCACACAAGGCACGAGAATGATTTGAGAAATCGTTCTCCTTCATCCCGGTTCTTGAAGCGAAGGGAATCGAAATAGAAGACTTTACTTAAGGGTGAATCCAACAAATAAGGTGAAACTTGAAAGGCATAGGGTAAATGATGAGTTTGGTGGGGTGTTGCTTTGCAGTGAAAACCACGGCGTAAATAAACTCCAATAACGTATACTGAAGTAGATACGACTTGACTTTTCTCCTTACTCAAGGAAGTCGCAAAAGCATGTCGGCATCTCATAACTATGAATACAAATATGTAGATAGAGGGAAAAGTGCCAAAAAAATCCTAAACATTTGCCACTAGTGCCAAATAAGTCCTAAATCTTTTTTTTTTGTGTCAAATAAGTCCTAAACCAGTGCAAGTTGTGCCAAATAAGTCCTTCCTATCGGAAAAAGCACGCGTGGCTCGCCGGAGCGCCGACGTGGCTCGCCGGAGCTCGTCGGCACCGACGTGGCGTCGACTTTTTTTTTTTTTTCTTCTTCTTCTTCTTCTTTGCCGGCGAGGGCCGGGCGTGGCCGGCCACACTCGGCCCTCGCTGGCGACGGGAGAGGTCGGTGGCGGCCTCCCCAGCCCCAGCCCCAGCCCCAGCCCCAGCCCCCGCTGCCCTCGCCCATCGCCAGCGAGGGCTTCGCCGGTGAAGAAGAAGAAGAAGAAGAAGGAAAAAAAAAAAGTCGACACCACGTCGGCGCCGACGAGCTCCGGCGAGCCACGTCGACGCTCCGGCAAGCCACATGTGCTTTTTCCGGTGAGAATGACTTATTTGGCACAACTTGCAAAGGTTTAAGACTTATTTGGCACTAGTGGCAAAGGTTTATGACTTTTTTGGCATTTTCCCTATAGATAGATTACATCCCGAAGCCCGTGTAGTTGATTAAGAACTCGGACGAATTTCAACCCGAAAACCAGAAATTGGGTATTCCGATCCCACAAATCACATGAAAATTACTTTGAGTCATGCCACTTTTAGAGGGTAAAGACTCGAAAATATCGCGCTCCGCGAGTTTCCAAATGGTCGGGTATCTACGTCCATCTTCCCGGGTTAATCTGAGGGCTCTAATCGACATAAAAATTATCAGGGGTTCCAATAGTAGAGCCTTGCCATAATTTGCCCTAGGCATTCCTGTAGAGCAGGCTTGTGCGAGGGCAGGGTAGGGCAAGGGAGACCTTCGTTAGAGTCCGATGATAACAGCGAGAGCCGGCGCAAAGACAAAGAAGCCGTCCTACCACCAAGACGACGTGCCTCGTTTAACCAGCTGATAAAAAATACAACTAGACTTTCATGATAGAGCTTCTGCATGTCAGCCAAAAAGGACCCATTCCTGCACCATGGCCGCACGTCTGGTCTCCTTACATGCTCCACATGTTTGTACGCGTGGAATTTTGTTTTCAGAAGTTGTTTTTGTTTGGTAAGAAAAACTTTACTTCTTCATGCTCAAGTAAGTCCACCAAGCTCATTCAGAATATCTTTGTAATATGAAAATTACTTGGAATGTGGCCCGGATCGTAGGAGAGTCTATCGAACTTGCCTTCTGCACCTGCATAATTTTGCATATCCGAGTCGTTCAATCTTGGGGGTCTCGCTTTCGCGAAACATAAATGGTTTCAATGGTCCGAAAGGCGCCTGATAAGGTCTCCGACGCGGCGCCACTCCTGGTGCAGCTTTGTGATATGGTGCTCATTGCTTGACTCAATAAGAATAAGTTACTGACTTACTGTGTTAAAGGGAAATGATCATGCTCTGAGAAGAATACCATCACAGCGTGCTCCATGGGGGTGATAGAAACACCTATGACAATGTAGGTCCTCCCGTCTCAAAAGGGTAAAACAATGCTCCACTTTGCTTCTTGAAATCACATTGAGAAAATCATATTGATATCACACAATATGTCAATTAATGCGCCGAGAATGGTATTGATAACGTAGCAAAATGCGCGAAATATTTCAAATCTTTGATGTATACAAAATAATATGATGAAATTGATTTTTGAAATGACTTGAACTATATGGGATCTCGTTAGCTAGTAGACCACCGAAAACGTGACCCCATCGCAGCATCGGCAAGTTGCGATCGACGATTTAACTATAATTTCTGGTATCACATCAATCGCATTATCAAAGATCGAGTAGGTATCTAATGACTTGTGGACCCGTAGCCGGCGACAAAGAATACTTTCGCAAGCGGCTGTCATTGCTACTCTGATTCGGCGAGGAGATACCTCGGCTTTGGTGACTAATAAAGTTTTGTCGGACATCACTTTTTCTTGTTTGGGCAGCAGAGGAAGGAAACTTGTAAGATCTAAGAAAGGATTAAAATATAAAGAATCTCAAATTATGTCCGTCATGACGTATTTACCTTAAATGCTTTTTGTGGCATCAAAAATTTCGAAATTATGCTAACGCAACACATTTACTCTTTTGGATACAAGGTTCTTAGAATACCAGCATGCTTGTATAGACACCGTGCAAATCACGCTAAATGCTGGCACAGTCTTTGTAACCCTTTATCCAAATTTCAATATTGCTCTTTCAGACCTCCAGTTGCTAAATATTTATCGAAAAAAAAACACATATACTCCAAACTCATATGATATGATAACTTCTTTTACATATGACATATTTATTTTGAAAGTCTGGTCTCAAGAAAAATTTGACGTAAATATATCATATAAACACGAATTTGTGATTTTTTTTATATCGCAAAAAAAGTTTAGAGTAAATATTTCAAACAAAAGAAAATTTAGGATTTTTTTGTATCATCGAAATTATTTTAAATAAAGCGTCGGATAAAGTATAAGAATTATTTCTTTCTTCGTTTTTGGTTTTTCATGTTTAAGAAATAATAAATCCCTTTGGTAGTTGACGCGTGGATTCAGGATGTCCGGCTATCTTATATTCTTGAAATTATCGGTAAAGTGATGATATAAAGTATTCGTGATTGCTGGGTCGGCGGACCCCAGAACATGGTCATAGAACCATTCATCGTCCACGCGCTTGTCGGTTGAACCACATCTTACCGGTCACCTGTCCAAATGATAATTCAAAGAAGAAGAAGAAAAATCGGCATTGCGCTCAAGAATCGATTAAAGACCCGATAGAGTTTAGATGGACCAGATGCAATCCCCTCACGTGATGAGCGTTGACTCGGATCCATGCCGACTCGAGTCAAGATGCGAATTGGAATTCGTACTAGCCATAACACCGCCGGAAGCAGGATCGATGATTCGGCCGGCGAGCCAACACTGGTCAAGACATATCCCGGCGCCACCTCTTCCCCGGTGCAAATGTCTCGACTCGTGATTTGTCACACGGGAATCTCGACATCCCTAATTTTGTTTTGAGACTAAGAGCCTGTTTGGTAAAAGGTGTTTCTATTCCCTGGAACAAAAATTTATGTTCTTTTATTTGTTCCGAGGAACCAAAAAAAGGAACAGAACCGTGTTTATTTACACTTTTGTTCCCGGTTATAAAAAACTTAATTATTGCTCTCGAGAACACTTTTTAAGAAATAAAAAAATAAAACTCAAAATTTATTTCTTTTGAACACTTGGGTTATCTATTACCAAATAACACAACTCAATATTTTTTAAGAAACAAATAAAATAACACGTTAGCTATTACCAAACATGTTAGCTATTATTATATTCAAAAATTGTTTCAGGTAATAGAAATAGAAAAAATTATTTCTATTCAAAAGCCTTGAAGGAGCTTCTTTTTTCAGCTTCCTCCTTTTCTTGCGCCACTGATTTTACGTAATTGTGATGAATAAAAGTTCAAATCTAGATAACGTGAATCTGATTCCTGAAATAGCTGTTGCTGTACAGCCTCACTGAAAATTGACAGGAGATCACAAGCTTCCCATGGCATGGTAGGCAAATTGCCCCAGCGACACTGGAAACTGGATAAGCCAAGAGAAGCATCAATACTACCAAGAGTCAAAGAGTCGCGCAAGGTGGCCCAGCCATGGCAACTAGAAAGGATAAGTCACCTGCGGCGGCGCAGGGCCAGCTCCGACGTCTAACGGAGAGCACGTCGACCCGAAGCTGGTTTTTGATGATCCAGAAACTTGTTTTGACGAGGAACTTTGCGAATGAGCACCCATTTTTCATTTGTAATTCCATTCGCACCATAGTTGTATCTCGTTCCTTCAAGGTTCTGACTCGGAAGCGCAACATTTTCGGCACGTCTTCAATTTACAGTGTATTTCAAGAATCATTAGTTCCCCGAGTCCACCCTGGTGCTTGTTACTAAAGCAATTGCTTAAGCTTGAACTTGACCATCTAAGAAGAAAAAGACGATGATGGATGGAATGGAAGAAAAAGTATGCAGAAGAAGATTCATAACTAGAAGTATCAAGGCCTCTGGTAGAGCACCGACGACATGGAATGCACTGGCACCAAATATTCCAGGACCGAGCATCTTCAGCTCGCTCCCGGAAGTAACAGAACGGCATATACTCCTAAACCAGAATCAAGAACAGGCGACCTGCTAAGCTGTACTTGCATGGCAAAAACCCATGAATCTGCTCGCAAACTACAACTTCCTCGTCCAGAATACCCACTGTTCCTCTGAGAAGAAGCAAATTTAGGAGGTCCGTTATGCTGATCGCGACGACGACCAGCGCTGTCTTAAATCAGCCGCGAAGAATTATTGTCAAGATTACTATAAGAATTCCGACGAGAGTGGAAATGCTTCAGAAGATGTGATAAGAGCTATGGACCAGCGTTATAAGGACTAATTCACATGTTGGTGTGACATAGCTCTGTCGTGTTGTCTAATTTTCAAGAATATCATTCAATCCAGTATATCGGATCCAGATCCCCTGTCCGGATCTTATTCTGGGCAGGGAATTTTAAGGAAAAAGGAGGTGGGCCTCACTTTTAATAGGGATAAAACTTTAAAAAAAAAAAAAAAAAGTAGCCGTCCAATCTAACGGCTACATGAGCATATCACCTTGCCCGGGAAAGTACCCCGGGCAGGGGATCCAAATCCCAGCATATCCAGCATATCTTTTGAACCTTGTTTTACTTGACGATTCTTTACTTACAGGATCTCTTCATTTTATGATTTTTTCTTACCCATTTTGGTAAAGTCAGAATATAAAAATTTGGTGATTGAAAGACCCAGGTGTAAGATAAGCTCCTAGAAAAAGCAAAGGGGCCAAAATTGCCCTGCCTTTGGACGTCAAAACATTGTCATAGAATCATTCATTGCCAGGACATTGCCGATTAGTTAACTTACATCATGAAAGAAACAAGTATGGACTCTAGCACGTAAATGACAATGAAGAAATCGAAATTAGCATATGCTCGAGAATGGATAAAAGACTTGATAGAGTCTCAATAGATTAGGTGCAATCACAGCCATTGAGTTACATGGGGGTTGCATGGTACTTACATAATCAACATTTGCAATTGACCTGGCCGATCTTGACTGAAGTCTAGATATATATTTGCCCTTCGATTGTAGGAAGTCGTTTAAATGGATCCTAGCTTTTGATGATGATCATCAAATGTAAGGTTAAGCATAATAAACCGCCCAACCTGAGAACCGGCTGAACCGGATCGAACTGGCCAAATAGGTCCAATTCTTCGGAGTTGTAGTTCGGTCCACAGTTCCTAAAAATGAAACATGTTCATGAGTGAGAATGGTGAGACGAATTGGACTACATGGACTAAATAAATAATTAGAATCGAGCAACCTCAGTGACATTGAGCTTTCTTGTAGGGTTTCTCGAGCTCTACCCTTCACCAGCTCTTCCTCTCAGTTCACATTTGCCATCGACGCTTCTGTACACGTCTTCTCGCAGTTTGCTCCATAAACTAGTGGCTGCGTTTTCGTGCTGCTTCCAGAGCTTTTTGATCGAAGGGGACCAATGGAGGGTCGTTGTACGTGCTTCTATTTCAACTCTAGTTCGATAAATCGTTGGCTTCTCAAGTTCGGCACCCATTTGAAAGGGACAAAACTTAAGAGGAACGCAGCGGAGGGGACAAAGATTGCAATGAAGATGCGGGCGAGATGGTCCTATTGGACAACCTAAGAATTGAACCAGATCAGTTGGTCCGGTCCCAAGATCAATCGGTCCGGTTCCTAACTGGGAACCGGGCCCATTGGTCTAGTTCCCGGCTCCGAGGGGAAACCAAACCACCTGGAGAACCGATCACCCCTAATCAAATGGTCTTTTCATGATCCACCACGAAGCGTCCCTGATGATGGCCACATAAAGCTTGAAAATTGATATTGGGCTCATGTTATCCTGGCCCAAGAAAAAAGCCCAGGACCAATGAGCTACTCGAAGCCCGCAAACGTGAGGCCTAGTACTTGGGAAGAGCCCAAATTTGATCCATTAGCTAATGAAGGAAGGCACCCTGCAGCCCACGATGTATGGCGGCAGCCAAGAAGTGGACCCGCGACGACATGGGCAGCCGTCAAGAGTCGGCAAGCCAACCTCAGATAGGTCGAGAAGTTCCGATTCCGAAACCGCGTCCGATATTACGAGGTCGAGTGCTTATGAGATAGAGAGCAAGACCAACAACCCAGCAAGTAAGGATGCCTTAGAAAATCCTCTCGTGGTTGTCTCACTCTTAACTTAAAAGTACTTTCCGAGGGGCCATCCGGGCACAATTCCGGACCCCAAACATGTAATTACACCTTCAATGATCAATCTGGAATAAGCCTATTTAACCAAAATGGGCAAGCAGCAACTCATGAGTACAGTCCTAGGAGTAATTGAGGACATCATCAAGGACATAGACCAAGAGAAGAGACAGAGGGTACAGCAAGTAAGCCAAGATCGACGTCCAAACCGGGAAGGTCAGCCTGAAACTTGCAGTCAGACCTACCAAAGCGCACACGATTAGCACGACGAGAACTTCAGCGGAGAATTCCCACGTCAAGTTGCGGGCGTATATCAGCGACAAGAGGACGCAGAAGCCGAGTACATTGCTCATGAACACCTCCCCATAGATCTGCATTACCGCACAGGCAAAACAAGTAAACATGTTAGCTCACTTGTCCTATGTAAGAATCTGGTCTGAACCGGTATGACAATCCCTGGTCACTTATCTAGATGTGCATTCTGTTTAAACGATACAAAAAAGCATCAAGTAGTACTGTCCAATCTCCCACTATAATGAAAATTGAGAGGGCCGTATCAATAGGGGAGCAAAACTTCAGGACATAAAGAAGGTGCTAGCTCTTTACACCTATCAGCACAAAAAAACTCATTGAAACGACAGTATTAGTTGAACGGACCTCAGAAAACGTTAGAGAAGAGGTTCGCGCCTTCTTATTTCTGGCGGCTTTGATTGCGGCAATAGCTCCTCTTGCATTTGTGGCCAGAGGAACCAGTATGAATGAGATGAAGAAAGACGGTATGCCTGCTGATTTTGAAAAGCTCTGCACGCTAGAGATGAGAGGTTCTGCAAGGACCGACAATATGATCACTCCGAGCAACAACAATGATATAGACTTGACCCAAGTCCACCACAACTTCTCCGCATCTTGTTTGCCCTTATCTTCGTCCACCAATTTGTCAGTCTCTTCCCAAGTTCTCTTGCAAAATCACATCAAAATATCAGACATGTGAAACAACTATGGTAGTACATGTCATATATGACACTGCGTTAAAAAAAGCCGAGTTTGAAATGGCCTTACTTGGTAGAAATCATCTTGACTGGTGTTTAACTTGGGCGCTTGGCTCTTATTGCCTTCACCAGAAGTATTTAGCAAATTTGTCAACCCTGTAACGAATTCCTCCTCAGTTATCTGGTGGTTTCCGCTTCTGTCAAAGACCTCAATGACCTTTAAAACTACTTCGTCCTCGTCAAAAGGTATGTCACTAAACTTGATGCCCATCATTAACTCCTTCAGCTCAGCTTGTGATATGCTGTTGTCTCCGTCGAGATCAATCTGTTCGAATAATCTGAAACCAAAATGCAGATGGTCATAATTTCATAAGAGATAATTCGTGATTAGTTCTATCGATAGGGTACTGCCACTAGCACATCAGAAAGTTATTAGTCGAGCCTAACCCTCTAATAGCAGGCAGATCAGGTGAGCCATTTTCTGTAAATAGGGTTTCGATGGACTTGGTATGTACATGAGCAAGAACTTCTGCGACTATCTGCTTTTTCAGCTCGCGTTCTTCCTTCTTCTTCTGAATAAAAGGTTGAAAGAGCTGGAAAATACTTCTGAACAGTTAATTGCGCATTCATCATAGATGGTAATATAACTTGCGGGATTCATCCCCTCAACTGCAAAATTACCTGATACAAGTCCCTGAAAGACTTTCTCGAGTAAGGTCGCTTGTCTATCTCAATCTTTGCCTCCTCAAGCCATTTAGTGAATCCAACGACGAATTCGTCTTTGCTTATCCTTTGGTCACCGGCAATGTCAAATTCCTTTATAATTTGATCTACCACTTGATCTCTGTCCACGTGCCCATGTTTGAACTTGATTTCTAGCAACAGCTCTTTTAATTCCGATGGTGATATAGCATCATCTCCATCTTGATCGATATCTTCAAATAGCCTGCAGTTTGCAAACCCTTTAGTAACAATTAGAACAACGCCATCTTGCTCATATCAGGTGAAGCGACGCATCGTAGAATGAAGACTAGCCTCCTTATAGCATGTGTATTCGGTGCTCCATCCTCTGTGAGAAGTCTTTCTAGCGCGTGTCGATGCAGATGTTGTATGATTCGAAGTTTTAGCTGCTCAAGTTTCACATACTCAAGGCTTCTCTTTTGAATCCACGGCTCAGATATCTGCAACCAGTAGCCGAAGGAAAGGTGCACTTAGGTATTTACACTGCTCAAACACAGTAGTTATTGTTTTCCAAATGATTTCAGCCAATATGGCATATGAACACGAGGCTAAACTTTGCACCTTATCTCTATACACCTAGCTTTTTGAACACTGGGCTCAGTACCACTACTAAGTTATGGAAGCCTCAAAGTTTACGACATGTTACAGGCTTCATGCCAGCGCAGCGATGTCCACCGACATATGGTCATGCATGATTTACCTGGTAGATGAAGTATAAGAGCAGCATCGCAGCTGAAACAGCAAGAGCGCACAGGATCACAATTTGTTGAGCTGAATGTATCGAGAAAATTTCCGGAATTTGTATAATGATGAATGGTATTGCTGAGAATACCATTATCCTGGCAGTGTAGCTAGTCTCCAAATCAGTGACGATACCAGAGCCTGTGATCCCAAATAAGAAAGTTTAATCAGATCCCTCTCTAAGTTTTGAACGACATCGCCGATTTTCTCTCTCTTATGCTCTTCCAGCTATTCCTACGGCCATTAATGTATTAGCACAAAACAATATATAAGGGTCATCCATTCTGAGTATTAAGAATTTCAAAGAATTTGGAGGATATTTAGGACTGAAACATGACTTGAAAGCATAAGAATCAAGTTGAAGAATGTGCATAAACATGAGCAAATGTCTCCAACAAGATAGCATTGATCTCTGCAACAGCTGTTGTAGAAATAGAACATAGTGAGATTCGTGTCTTCAAAATTTTCCTCTCAAGATTTTAGTCTCCAATTCTTGAATTTTCTTGAACAATATACAGAGCCTTTTTATACACCTCTTTCAAATCTTGACATGATGAAGTCAATGCTCGATGAAAATATGGAATTACTACCTTTCAAGGAAGATAAGAACTTCTTCCATGAAAAGTTGCTTGAACTTGAAGTGCTGCGCTCCATTCCATCACAGAACTCTTTGCTACCAAGGAGGACACAAGTTCCCCACAACAATGTCAGAAGCAGGATCGAGGATCCGGCTAGCAAGCCAACACCAGTCACGACATATTCCTGCGCCACTTCTTCGCTGTTTAGAAGTCCAGATGCTGGAAAGAGGCAGGACAAATAGTGAAGTGTACATTCCCTCCTCAATTGGGTTGTTCTGGGAGATGTAATTTGATATTACAGCTTTTCTTTTCATGCACACATCTTTTCAATGAATGTGAATGATGAAACTTCAATTGTGGAAATGATTGGAGAGTGTACAGAGGTTATTAGGAAAGGAAGAGTTACTGCGATGAATAATGCACAAGTTGCAATTGTCAAACTCATGAATAAAGAAAGGTCCACGTCCCATGAAAATCCCAGCAGTCCTACTTCTCTTATAAATTCAACTCTTTCTTATCTTTTACTCGAGTTTCTTTTTCAGCTTCCTCCTTTCTTGAACTGCTGGTTTCACGTTACTCATGGTTTCAGAAAAATTCTTCATCAATAACGCTTTACACATGATAAAAGAAAAGTTCAAATCTAAATAAAGTGAATCTGATTTCAGGAAGAGCAATTGGGATACATTATCATTCAAAATTGATAGAAGATAATAATCTTCCTGTTGCATGGTACACGAGTTGCCAATTTACATTTGGAAATTGAAAGAGCCAAGAGAAACCTCCATATTACCAAGAGTCAAGAGTCACACATGATGGCCCTGCCATGGCAACTTGAAAGATTTGGTAATGTTCGGAGGCATAGGGCCAGCTCCAACATCTTGCAGAAATTATCTCGACTCGAAGTTAGCTTTTGATGATCGAGAAACTTGCATTTACAGAAAATTTGCCAACGAACAGTTATTTTTCATTTAATTCCATTTACATCATACTATTATCTTGTTCCTCTTGGATTCAAACTCAGAAGTTCAGTTTTACCGACATGTCTTAAATTTATAGTGAGTTTCAACAATCATTAGCTGTCAGAGTCCACTTTTTGCTTCTCACTAAAAGCAATTGCTTAATGCCTAAACTCGGCCACATAAGAAAGAAGACAAGGATGAACAAAGCAGAAGAAAGATTTTATAGAAGAGGATTACGTAGATGCGTACCTAGAAGTATTAAGGCCTCTGGTAGAGCACCGAGGACATGGAATGCAGAGGCACCAAATATTCCAGGACCGAGCATCTTAAATATCTGCTCGCTTCCGGAAGCAACGTAGGACTCCCCTTGGAACAGCAGATACTCATAAACCAATATCAAGAACAGGTAACCTGCCATGTTGTAGGAGCATGGCAAGAATCCATACATCTGCTCACAAACTTCATCCTCATTGCCCAAAACACCCACTGCTCCTTTGAGAAGAAGCAATTTAGATGGTTCTTTATGCTGATCATGGCCATGGTCAACCCCATCTGAAATTAGCTGTGAAGAATCACTCGGCATAGACCGGCCATCAATCGTCAAGATTACTGTAAGAATTGCAACAAGAGAAAAGATGCTCCGGATGCACAACATGTGCAGAGTCATGCATATGCTGCATAGGCTGTGTGCAGTTGGATTGAAAAGAAGAGTTCGACACTTGAGGAGGGGAATACCAGACCAGTCTGTTTCAATCCCAAAAGAAAATCTTCAAATTTAACATACTAGCCAGACTCATAGGTATATCATCACGAGGATAGTCCAGTCAAGATACTAATTTATTATTGGATTTGGTCCCACCATGTTGCAAGTTGACTAAAAGACATCTATTATCTTAAGGAAAGAGTTACTTGCAGGACAAGACTTACAAAGATTAGGCCGATTGGTCGTACGATTAGCTGTGTGACCGTACACGTTTAAGCTTGATCCATGTTCTCTTCATTTCTTTTCTCCTTTACAAAATCCGTCCTCTGCATCAATAGTTTGCTCACGGCACTTCACTGTCCCATAAACAGATCTTGATGGAACAGTCTCGATCTGTATGAAAGATTGACGACTGGATCATCAATCAACAATTTAGGTTAACCGTCTTTCTGGATGAACTGCTGGTTCAGAGTTCACGCTTGACATGGCCAATTATGGATTGGAACGACTTTCGTGTAAGCCGCGATAAGAGCTGTTGACCGGAGTTGCAAGGACTAACTGGTGGACCCTATCGCATGTTTGTGTGACGTACGTCACCCTGTTCATGGATCTACCGTTCAAGAATGCCATTCCAGGCTATCTAGACCACTCAATAATTAGAAAAAATCCAACCCAGCTCCTCAAGGAAAACGACTCAAGCTGAATCGTCGGGCCTTATTAGCTGGAAATTGATTTTTCCGAGTTGAGCTTCAGTAGAAAAATCATTAAAACTACTTGAAGATGAAGTCTTCTCGATTACCATTTATCAACTCGACCTGCTCTTGGAAATTAAACTTTGATCTAGGGTAGGGTTGCTTTTCAATGTCTATATAATCCAGCAAAATCATCAATTATCAAAGTAGGCATAAGCAACGTCCTTTCCTTTATATATAAACAAAGGATAAGCAACATTCACTCCATTTGCAAACCTTAGGTGCTCACGTTTACAATCACCATCAACTACGCTACCTGCAATGAGGCAGCAGATTAGATATCACGTCTTAATCATCCAATCACCTCAACAAGAGCGACAGGAGCACCCAGAACCTCAGCAACTTTTGCGTCACACATACGGGACGCTTACTATGTACGATCGTTCTACATCTGTTATTTACATAGATGTGTCCTGGACTTGCAATAATCAGGATCCACTGAGGGAGAATGAAGGGCCCAATGGAAAACTCGCGGGACTATGCATGACTCGAACATGAACGCCATGGCGTCGGTAATTCTATGGGGTCCAGCCCTCGTTTCCTCGAGCGATGGTTGTCTGTCAGCCAAAGGGATTGAGAATTGGAGATCTATGGAAGTTATCCAGTCCCTCTTCTGCCAGTCCCTCAGCGAATTGAAAACCAACACCCCCCCCCCCCCCCCCCCCCCAAACGCACACACCACCGTCACGTGGAAACCCTCCCGTCCCGCTACGTCAACGGCGTTAGGCCCGCTGACGTTCGCCGCCTAGTGGTCCTGGTCCGCCCCCTCCGGCAAAAACGCCTTCCAGCACGAGTCCGTCCTGGGCACCGACACCAGCGGCGCTTCCGCGAGCCGCAACTCCGATTCGGTCCTCTCCGCGCCCCCGAAGAACGGCTGGATCGCCGCCAGCCCCACCACGCAGACTCTCTCAATATTCCTCTCGGACCAGCAGGCCCTCACCGCCACGTTGTGCGCGATGTTCGCTCCGGCGCTGTCCCCGGCGAGGAAGCACTTGGAAACGTCGGCGGTCGGAGGCAGGACGGAGCTCTCCTCGAGGAAGCAGAGGATGTCGAAGCCGTCGTTGTACGGGGAGGGGTAGCGGTGCTCGGGGACGAGGCGGTAGTTGACGGAGACGACGATGGTGGGGACATTGCGGGCAAAGCGGCGGCAGATGGCGTCATACGTATAGGAGGCGGCGCTGAGGAAGGAGAAGCCCCGCCGTGCAAGAAGACGAGGACGGGGAGGGAGCCGGGGGAGGCGGAGGCGGAGGCGGAGGCGGAACAGCAGGTGGCGGGAGGGATCGACGGTGACGTCGGAGGAGGAGACGCCGTGGGAGGGGGTAGGGTTGGGAGAAGACTTGAGGTCGATAAAGCCGAGGAGGCGCCGGTTGACGGTGCCGTCGGGGTGGCGGCAGTAGTCGGTGACGTGGGAGATGAAGGCGACGGCTATGCGGGTTTTCCAGGGGATGTCCGGGAGGAAGAGGAGGATTTAGTTGAGGTCGCCATTGGCGAGAATCGGGAGGTGACGATGATTTTTGCAGAGAACGACCCGAGGATCTCGCTCGGGAGAAAATCTAGAGGGGAGAGAGAAAGAGACGAGCTGTTGGCTCTCTCTGCTCGAGCCGAGCTGGCGAGCCGACAGCCCCATCAACTTCATCTTACCTGGCAATTGACTGTCCCGTGGCGCCACATGGCGAGTTTTAAGTGGATTCTTGCATAATTTACGTGGCACAGTTAGTGTACCCAATATTTTCTCGATCAATAAATAGGGGTGTTTTGAGAGATGTAATTCAAAATTAGAGCTTTTCTTTTCAGCACACATCTCTTCAATGAATCTGAATGATATAACTTCATTTGTAGAAGTGATTGGAGAGAGTGGGCGGAGGTCATAAGGAAAGGAGTTACTACGATCTGAAAGTACAATTAAACATGTTCAGTGGTACAACAAGTATAAATCTACAAGCCCTGCCCGCCAATCCTCGAATCATGCAGCAACCTCGACTCCACCTAGTATCACCTCAATGAAGAGAATTGTAGCTGAAGGAGCTGTTACAAAACGAAATGCTAAGGAAAGCTGTTGCCCAAGAGAAAGTTCCAAGTCTATGACCAGCCGAAAATATAATACAAGACGTAAACCAGTGCCAAGGAGAAAGGATAAAGAATAAAGGCCAGTGAGAATGTCCACAAGGGGAAGGTGGTGCGGAAGCTGGCGAAGGTTCCCATAACGAAGCAAACGATGATTATAACTAGCACTTCAGAAGAGAAATCCCATGTCAATCCTCTGATGTAAACAATAACCAAGAAAACTGATAGGCGAAGGAGATTGTTCATGATTACTGCCCCATATAACTGCATGACAAAACGGAGATCAGGCAACCTTCAATACAGAAATGTAAAGGCATACTAAAACAGCAAATAATAACTGGGGTCGCACGTAAAGTACCTCCACAGCTTGATAGCTTATTTCAGAGTTTGAAAGAAAATTTACCGGCCAATTCATCATGCTCAATGTGACCAATCCATTGTAGAGAAAAAAGGAGCAAACTTGAAATATGAAGCTATTTACATGCTCATGGAAAGACGCAATTTCTGTTACGCAATACTACACTCGGTCCGAATCAGACTAGGACTTTAATTTCTCAATCTAGTTTTCTATTTTTGACAGAACTATCACTGTTAAAAGAAGATAATACCCAGTAGAAGGGGACAACCCACCTCAGAGAAAGTAAGCGAAGCTGTTCTTTGCTTTTTACAGCTTACAGATATAATTGCTGAAACGACTTCACTGGAGTTGGTAGCCAAGGGAAGAGCAATAAAGGAGATGAAAAATGTCGGAATACCAGTGGCGTCTGAGAAATTGTCAACTGCATCTACAAGAGGGTCAGCGAACACCCCTGCAATGATTGTTCCAAGGACCAGCAGAAATACCGATTTTAAAGTGGTCAATTTTGGAGCATCAACATCTTCAGGGACCTCTTCAGTCTGATCCCCAGATTTCAGTAGAGCATGCTCTTGTCTAGTTTGCTGCAGAAAAAAATTGCAGAAGGGCATAAGACTCAATAACATGCACTAAACCATTATCCGTGAAACTGCCAGAGAAACATTACAGAACAACTTACATCGTGCAAGTCATCCAGAAACTTTGTCGTGCCAAAGTTTTTCATTCCAGAAGCAGCACCTGTACTCCTAGCATGGTTAAGCCATCTAGAAATACCATTCACAAACTCGGGCAATTCCAGAAGAAAATCATTTGAGTCGTCAAAGTCTTTCATGATTTTCTCTACAGTATCCTCCTCATTCAAACCTATTTCTTCAAATTGGATTCCAACTATCAGTGCTTTAAGTTCTGCAGCACTTAGATGTCCATCGCCATTTTCGTCCAATGTCCTGAAAAGCCTGTGACCAAAAAATTCAGTCAGACTGTTGTCCTAGCTGAATCTGAGATTTTTTAAAAAGAAAATCCGTGTCCATCCAGTGGAAACTAACTTCTCCACGGCATCCTTATCGAGTTCGCCATCATCTGTAAGAAGCCTCCCCAGGGCATGCGTCCGTATGTGTCTTAAGAAACCAAAAATGATATGCTTATGCTCCACATAAGCAAGTCGCCGCTTCTGTATCCAAGGCTGGACAACCTGCATCAAACTTTAAACTCTAAGCGGACCAAAGGAGAAGAGAGAAAAGAATTTCGAATCTTGATATAATTGGCTTTAGCTCATCTCACTGGAGTAGCACAACAAACAATACAGCCAGAGTTTTTTTTTTTTTTTTGGCGTACACGCACACGATGTGTCCCTCACACTTTCCAGCATATGTATGGCATTATTTAGAAGCAATTGGTGGCTACCTGATAAGCACAATATGCAATCAATAGCATCAGACAGACAATCAACGAAATTAAGACGGCCAAGTGTCTCCCAGAAGTCGACTTGAGAACTTGAGGCAATTGAACAATAATGAAGGGTATCACCGAAATGACCATATTCCTTGCTACATAACTTGTCCACAAATCTGTACTGACACCAGAACCTGCAAATACAAGAATAGACAATGTACATGAAGTCATTTATCGAGTTGAGCTGACAGCTTGGCACTGCTGAGCATGCCTAAATAGGCAGAAAATATTGGGTGTAATTAGCGTGCCGACTCATATATGCAATAATCCATTCGGTGAACGACAAGTGGCACAGTGAGGCCCACTGTCAGAAAATTGGAAGGCCTCTTCCTCTCTCTCCTCTCTCTGCCGGTTCGGTTCTTTCTTTCTCTGCAACTCCATTGAACCGCCGATCTCTCGATCTCCACCGCTGCTCGCTCATACGCCGACCACCACCGAATCCCCGCCGGGATGGCCAGAAGCAAAACCGTAGATTGGGACTTCCTGCTCCACCTCGAGGCGTACCTCGCCAAGTAGACGACGTCGGCAAAGCCCTCGAGATGGACGGAGATGGACGCTGGAAGGAATCTGAAAATTAGGGAGGGGGTTGAGGAAGAATGAGGAGTGCGGAGCATCGAGGAGGAAGAGTTGTTGAGGATGATTTTTTTGGACGGAAAGTTGAGGAAGAGGGGAGAGAAGAAGTTGATGAAGAAATTATCAGGGGTTCAGGACTCGGCTGAACTTGCTGAGCCGGAACAGGCCATTGCTAAACTCGAAGCTCCTCAAGCAGCGGTGTTGATTTTGCTGGTGGACTTGGCTAAACGCGTTCTGGTGTTTCCATGGAGTCGGAGAGATAGAGTTGCAGAGAAAGGAGGAAAGAGATGGGCTCGAACCAGCAGAGAGAGGAGAGAGCAGAGAGGCGTTCCCCCAATTTTGGGACAGTGGGGTCCCACCGTGCCACTTGTCCTTCAACCGAGTGGATTATTGCATAAATGAGTCCGCACCCTAATTGTACCCGATATTTTCTCGAATAGGCACTATATCAACCATAACTAAACTCAATCCTAAAAATATAAAAATAAAGAATCACAACAGAGAAAACTCGTTTTCAGATCAATAACTATTCTAGAAATGATGTTAATCTTCTTAAAAGAGACGGATAAGAGAAAACCAAAGATAATTATTCCGGTCAGCATGTCCTAACATCTATCATTCCCATAATCTCACTTCTCTCCTAAAGAACTAGCTGCAAAGACTTTTCCCTTGTCCACGGTGGCTCAATTAAGAAAAAATAATCTCCGGAGGATCTTTAATTGGCAAATCAACACAGATTTTGCGGATAATCCTATATCATGAATAATCAACAAGAAATAACCAAAATTGAATTATCGAAACGGGTGCAACAAAGACATACCTTTCAAGCTAAATCCTTTTGTATCTTGTTTGTCCAATGCAACTGAGTTATGAAGATCACACTTCCCAACAATAATGCAAGATCCCCATATAACTGTAAGAAGCATGACGGTTGATCCAGCTAGTAATCCCATTCCAACAGAAACTTTACTTTGAGCAGTCTCCGAGCTTCCAGAAAGTCCAGACACTGTAGAACAAAGTGGAGGAACCATTCAGCAAAGGCTTCATTCGCTGTGAATTATCACAACAAATTAAGCATCAAAGGTGAGAGGGAATCCTATCAAAATATGAACAATAAATCGCACTCTTAAGAAGAAGCAATTGCAAACGCAAGCAGCACATGCTGTATGTCATATGTTACAGCCCTTGGGATGATCAAACCCGCTTAGAAACTGTTAAGCATAAATGGATAGAAATACATGGCTGACAAACAGAAATAACTTCAAACAATGTGAAATGACCAAAATTTTGTTTTCATGCGGAAGGACCTCAATAAATTTCTTCATGCAGACCAAAAATGGCCAAGACAGTTGCAAATACTGAATGAAGTGAAGGGGACTGAGATCTTTATATTTTTCGATGTCCTAAAATACATACATTTTCCTCTTGTATTCATATTCTAAAGTTAGGCCTTAATTTGTTCAGTGTTAGTCCAACTTACAAAAAACCAACGCCCTCATATACTGATATCATTTTTCTGAACCATTTATTCTCTACACTTGAAATCTCCAGCCGATCAATTAAGGATGACAAATTGCTGATCCAGCTGATAAATTAAGCAACCAGCAGTTAGTTCCGGAGATGGCAAGTGGGTGGTCCATTTACGCAATTGAGGATGACCGCATATGTCCATTAGGAAACAAAGAAAGAGACCAAAATAATAGGATAAGTGAATAGGAGCAATGCGAGTCCTCATCAAATCTGCAAGAAAAGGAGGGTCCATCTCGTTGACCTATGAGTTCTGTTGAAGATTGAGGAAAAAGCCATAAAGAGATCAATGGGGACAACAACGATAGGATCTGGGAGTCCAACAGGGAGCGCCAAACAAAATACTTTATGCCCAATGAAAGATTAAACCTCACCCAAACGCCGAAACATGAGATTTATTAGTGTCACAGAAGAATAACAATTTCTTTAACTTCATACTAGTAACCCTCGCATCTAAGTGATGAACTCTTTGGGCCCTAGTTATGAGAATGGGGTGGCGGGACTCGCTCGAAAGTTTAGCAATAGGGCAGCAACACAAGAAAAAAAGAGCTTTGCTTATAACATGCTTGTCAATCAACGCAGAAACATCGTGTTCAAGAAATCATTTAGGGTTCAAAATTATTTTGCGGAACTGAATGGGGGAAGCAAAACGGAACATATTCTATTTGGCGAAGGGCGATATTTTTCATGCAACCGAACGGAGAAAAAGGAAACGCCTCGCCACATCCTCACACTTTCTCGGATCCAAACATAGACAGTAAACTGAACTGCACTCAAAACCACAACCGCGACTGTTGGATTCAAAGCAGATGACGCGAGCTGCGCTCGTTCAATGACGCCGCAAACAGTAATTATCCGGAAAAGGCATGCGAAACACACACAGTTTACTTTCCACGGAGCTATAACTAGCTGAGCTCAACCGATATCCTCTCCGTCAAGAGTCGTCGAAAAGGAATTAAAGCTAATACGCAAGATTCTCCGTCGTTGTGGCAATCTTCTATCATCCGTGGAATTAGGCTAACGAAGGAGAAATGAGGTGCACAGTTTCAAATGTCAATCGGGAGAGAGAAATATAGACCGAGAATGAGCATGGCGTGGGGCAGCGCGCCGAGCATGGGGAGGAAGAGGCCGCCGACGATGCCGGGCCCCAGGATCTCCAACAGCAGCTCGCTGCCGTTCGACAAGTACCTAGCCGCCACGAACATGAGGGACCCGTACACGACGATCAGGAACAGGTTGCCGACCCACGACGTGGTGCAGGGCATGAACCCGTAC
Organism: Melaleuca quinquenervia; assembly: GCA_030064385.1. NCBI lineage: Eukaryota > Viridiplantae > Streptophyta > Magnoliopsida > Myrtales > Myrtaceae > Melaleuca > Melaleuca quinquenervia. The sequence continues at coordinate 26,891,841 of CM057723.1, read as the reverse complement.
GTCTGGTCGCACGACGAGTCGGCGGAGAACCGCCGGAGGAGCAGGTAGGGAGGGCCGCCGCCGCCGCCCCCGCCGAGCCAGGCGGCGGCCGGGGCGCCTCCGTCGGAGACAGGATCGGGCCACTGGCGCCTGGGGAGGACGGAGCGAGAATGGACAGAGCCGAACGATAGAAGGAAGAGGAGGAGGAGAGAGGCATGGCTGTTGGCCATGGAAATGGCGAGGGGGGGGGGGGGGGTTCGGATTAGAGTTGCAGGGAGGAGATAGACATGGAGAAGGAGGAGACAGAAACGGGCTTTTATATGTCACTCCCCGCAAAGAAAGAGAGAGGGTGGGAGAGAGCAGCAAAGTGGGGACAACCCACGGGTACGACTGCGCAGCGAGATGGAATCTCCGACCGGGATCTAGGAGAAATTTAGAAAAGATCAGCGCGCACGTTATTTACTCACACACTGACACCTGTCCGATGAGCCCTTTGAACCCACTAGGGCATAGTATTTTGGAGTTTTAATTAACCCTCACCTAATAAAGCACGCCCACCGCCCTTTTTTCAAACCCAAAGCTGCCAATTCATCTTCTCTCTTTCGACCATACGAAGATGATGATGCCTGGTTGGCATTAAGAGCTCGTCCAAAATACCCACCGTTCCTCTGAGGAGATAAGCACAGTAGGATGTCCGCTATGCTGATCGTGACCACGACCAACGCCGTCTTAGATCAGCCGCGAAGAATCACCCGGCAGAATCACTTGTCGAGATTACTACAAGAACTGCGACGATCGTGGAAATGCTCCGGAAGATGCGATAAGAGCTATCGACCGGCATTATTAGGATTAATTCACATGTTGGTGTGACGTACCGCATTCATGTTGTCTAATATTGAAACATATCATTCGATCCAGCATATTCAGCAAATCTTTGAACCCTGTTTTAATTTACAATTCTTTCTTTTTAGGATCCCCTCCTACTTTATTTTATGAATTCTTCTCACCCATTTTGGTAAGGTTAGAATATAAAAGAACTGGTGATTTGAAGACCCAGGTTTTGGATAAGCTCCTAGAATATGCAAAGAGGCCAAAATTGCTCGGCCTTTGGACGTCAAAACATTGTCATAAAATCATTCATTGTCAGCACATTGCCGATTAGTTTACTTGTATCTTATGAAAGAAACAAATATGAACTCTAGCACGTAAATAACGATGAAGAAACCGAAATTAGCATATGCTCGAGAATTGACAAAAGACTTGATAGAGTTTCGATTGGTCGAGCGCAATCACGGTCATTGAGTTACACAGGGCTCATATGGTACTTACAAAATCAATGTTTGCAATTGACCTAGTCCATCTCGACTCAAGTCTATATATATATATATATATATATATATATATATATACTTGCCCTCCGATTGTAGGAAGTCCTTTTTAAATGGAGCATAGCATTTGATGATGACCATCAAATGGCCTTTTCGTGATCCACCGCAACGCGTCCCTGATGGTAGCCACGTGAAGGTTCGATAGTGATATTGGGCTTATATTAGCCTGGCCCAAGAAAAAAGCCCAGGACTAATAAGCTATCCGAAGCCCGCAAACGTGAGGCCTAGTGCTTGGGAAGAGCCCAAATTTGATCCATTAGCGAATGAATGAAGGCAACCTGCGGCCCACGATGTGTGGCGGCGGCCGAGAAGTGGGCCCGCGACCAACGACACCGGCAGCCGTCGAGAGTCAGCAAGCCGAGCTCGGATAGGTCGAGAAGTTCCGATCCCAGTACCACGTCCGATATCATGAGGTCGAGTGCTTATAATAAGGTAGAGACAAGACCAACTACCCTGCAAGGCTGCAAGTAAGGATGCCTCGAGAAAATCCTCTCATTATTTTGGCTCTCCATAGTTGTCTCGCTCTAACTTTAAAGTATCCGAGGGACCATCCGGGCACAATTCCGGACTCCAAACATGTAATTACACCTTCAATGATCAATCTGGAATAAGCCAATTTAACCAAAATGGGCAGGCAGCAACTCATGAGTACAGTCCTAGGAGTAATTGAGGACATCATCAAGGACATAGACCAAGAGAAGAGACAGAGGGTACAGCAAGTAAGCCAAGATCGACGTCCAAACCGGGTAGGTTACCCTGAAACTTGCAGTCAGACCCACCAAAGCGCACACGATTAGCACGACGAGAACTTCAGCGGAGAATTCCCACGTCAAGTTGCGGGCGTATATCAGCGACAAGAGGACGCAGAAGCCGAGCACGTTGCTCATGAACACCTCCCCATAGATCTGCGTTACCGCACAGGTAAAACCGGTAAACATGTTAGCTCACTTGTCCTATGTAAGAACCTGATCTGAACCGATGTGATAATCCCTGGTCACTAATCTAGATATACATTCTGTTTCGACAGTGCGAAAAAGCATCAAGTAGTGCTGTCCAATCTCGCATTATAATGAAAATTGAGAGGGTCGTATCAACAGGGGAGCAAAACTTCACGACATAAAGGAAGGTGCTAGCTCTTTACACCTCCAGCACAAAAACTTTCATTGAAATAACAGTATTAGTTGAACAGACCTCGGAAAACGTTAGAGAAGTGGTTCGCGCCTTCTTATTTCTGGCGGCTTTGATTGCCGCAATAGCTCCTCTTGCATTTGTGGCCAGAGGAACCAGTATGAAAGAGACGAAGAAAGACGGTAAGCCTGCTGATTTTGAAAAGCTCTGCACGCTAGAGATGAGAGGGTCTGCAAGGACCGATAACATGATTACTCCGAGCAACAACAATGATATAGACTTGACCCAAGCCCACAACGACTTCTCGACATTTCGTTTTCCCCTATCTTCGTCCACCAATTTGTCGGTTTCTTCCCAAGTTCTCTAGCATAATCATGTCAAAATATCAGACGTGTGAAAGAACTATATATGGTAGTATATGACACTGCGTTTGAAAAAGCCAGAGTCTGAAATGGCCTTACTTGGTAGATATCATCCTCACTGGTTTTCAACTTGGGCGCTTGGCTCTTATTGCCTTCACCACAAGTATTGAGCAAATTCCTCAATCCGGTAATGAATTCCTCCTCTTCTATCTGGCGGTTTCCGTTTCTGTCAAAGACCTCAATGACCTTTAAAACTGCTTCGTCCTCGTCAAAAGGTATGTCACTAAACTTGATGCCCATCATTAGTTCCTTCAGCTCAAAGTGTGATATGCTGTTGTCTCCATCACGATCAATCTGTTCGAATAATCTGAAACCAAAATGCAGATGGTCATTATATCATAAGAGGATAGTTAATAATTACTTCTATCGATAAGATACTACTATTAGCACATCGGAAAGTAATTAATTGAACCTAACCTTCTAATAGCAGGCAGATTGGGTGTGCCATTTTCCGTAAATAGGGTTTCGATGGACTTGATATGTTCATGAGCAAGAACTTCTGCGACTATTTGCTTTTTCAGTTTACATTCTTCCTTCTTCTTCTGAATAAAAGGTTGAAAGAGCTGGAAAATACTTCTGAACAGTTAATTGCGCATTCACCGTAGATGGCAATTTAACTTGCGAGATTCATCCCCTAAACTGCAAAATTACCTGATACAAGTCCCTGAAAGAGTTTCTTGGGTAAGGTCGCTTGTCTATCTCAATCTTTGCCTCCTCGAGCCATTTAGTGAATCCAACAACAAATTCGTCTTTGCTTATCCTCTGGTCACCATCAATGTCAAATTCCTTAATAATTTGATCTACCACTTGATCTCTATCCACACGGCCCTGCTCGAACTTGATTTCTAGCAACAGCTCTTTTAATTCGGATGGCGACACGGCATCATCTCCATCTTGATCGATTTCTTCAAATAGCCTGCATTTTGCAAACCCTTTAGTGACAATTAGAACGACACCATCTTGCTCATATCAGGTGAAGTGACGCATCGTAGAATGAGGACTAGCCTCCTTATAGCATGTGTATTGGGCGCTCCATCCTCTGTGAGAAGTCTTTCTAGTGCGTGTTGATGCAAATGTTGTATGATTCGAAGTTTTAGCTGCTCAAGTTTCACATACTCGAGCCTTCTCTTTTGAATCCACGGCTCAAATATCTGCAACAAGTAGCCGAAGGAAATGTGTGAAACTGCTAGTACAAACACCTGGAGGGGTAAATAGGTGTAAAAAATTTTCGCGGAACGTAGTAAAATGTTTTGCTTTTGAAACTAAGTCTTAAGAGCAACAGACTTTGACGAGTTCAGATTTTAGCAGTAAAATATAGTACTACGAGCAAAATAAAGGAGTATAGGGAAGATAATAAAAACACAAAATTTATAGTGATTCGGCTTAGACTAAACATACATCTCCTTTATGTAACAAAAGAGATTTACAATCTTACAATCAAAGCTTCATAGTAAAGAGACTTTACTACTTTCTCACAAAGTCACACTAAAAGTCCCTTGCTCTTTTGAGTTTAACTTTGCGCTTAGTTAATAGCAAGAGAATGGGAAGTTTTAGACTTTACAATTTTCCTTTCACGCACACATTCAAATAATTGGAAATGTCTCTTTAAATACCCATTCATGCCTTCTCGACCGTTTGCACTTTTCAAAAGAATTCTTCCAATTTACTCACTGGACAAAATCAATTAAAGAGATCTCCAGCCGATTGAAAATTATGATGAAAGCATGTTAATCCTATTTGCCCATACAATCAAATGTTGGTTTACATAAGTAGATACTTTCCAAGTTTACTTGCTTTCCAAAAGATTGGATGTATACAAATTGATTTCAATAAAGATAGCCTATCGTATAGGTAATATATCCAACCAAAAAGCTATCCATAATCCATACGAACCAAACCCTTGAAGAAATAAATAAATCTTCATTCTCTTTTCACGTTTAGTATAGGCAGATTTTGACACATAAGTCTGATAGTTTTCAGATTTTGACACAGTAGTCTGAAAAACTTCATAATAGACTTTAGATAAGTTTTGTCAACTTCAAAACATAAAACGAGTTTTCTCCAACAATGTGCACTTGGGCATTTACACTGCTCGAACCCATTAGTTATTGCTTTCTCAATTATCCCAACCAATATGGCATGTGAACTCGAAGCCAAACTTTGCACCTTATCTCTCTGTACACCTAGCTTTTTGAACACTGGACTCAGTATCACGATTGAAGTTATGGAAGCCTCAAAGTTTACGACATGTTACAGGCTTCATGCCAGCTCAGTGATGTCCGTCAACGTATGGGCGTGCATGATTTACCTGGTAGATGAAGTGTATGAGCAGGAACGCAACTGAAACAGCAAGAGCACACAGGATCACGATTCGTTGAGCCGAATATTTCGAGAAAATTTCCGGAATTTGTATAATGATGAATGGTATTGCTGAGAATACCATTATCCTGGCAGTGTAGCTAGTCTCCAAATCAGTGACGATACCAGAGCCTGTGATCCCAAATAAGAAAGTTTAATCAGATCCCTCTCTAAGTTTTAAACGACATCACCGATTTTCTCTCTCTTACGCTCTTCCAGCTATTCCTACGGCCATTAATGTATTAGCGCAAAACTATATAAGGGTCATCCATTCTGAGTACTAAGAATTTCAAAGAATTTAGAGGATAATTAGGACCGAAACATGACTTGAAAGCATAAGGATCAAGTTGAAGAACGTGCATAAACATGAGCAAATGTCTGCAACAAGATAGCATTGATCTTTGCGACAGCTGTACTAGAAACAGAACCGAGTGAGATTCGTGTCTTTAAAATTTTCCTCTCAATAGACTTTAGTCTCTGATTCTTGAATCTTCTAATATACAGAGCCTTTATATAAACCTCTTTCAAATCTTGACATGATGAAGTCAATGCTCGATGAAAATCTGGAAATACTACCTTTCAAGGAAGATACGAACTTCTTCCATGAAAAGTTGCTTGAACTTGAAGCGCTGCTCTCCATTCCATCGTCAAACTCTTTGCTACCGAGGAGGACACAAGTTCCCCACAACAATGTCAGAAGCAGGATTGAGGATCCGGCTAGCAAGCCAACACCGGTCATGACATATTCCTGCGCCACTTCTTCACTGTTTAGAAGTCCAGATGCTGGAAAGAGGCAGGAAAAATGATAAAGTGAAGATACATTCCCTCCTCCATTGGGGTGTTCTGGGAGATGTAATTTGATATTACAGCTTTTCTTTTCAGCACACATCTTTTCAATGAATCTGAATGATGAAACTTCAATTGTAGAAATGATTGGAGAGAGTGAACGGAGGTTATTAGGAAAGGAAGAGTTACCGCAATGAATAATGCACAAGTTGCAAATGTCAGACCCATGAATAAAGAAAGGTCCACGTCCCATGAAAATCCCAGTAGTCCTATTTCTCTTATAAATTCAACTCTTTCTTATCTTTTACTCGAGTGTATTTTTTCAGCTTCCTCCTTTCTTGAACTACTGATTTCACGTTACTCGTGGTTTCGGAAAAATACTTCATCAATAACGCGAATCTGATTTCCCAAAGGAGCGATTGGGATACATTATTATTCAAAATTGACAAGATAATAAGCTTCCTGTTGCATGGTACACGAGTTGCCAAGTTACATTTGGAAATTGAAAGGGCCAAGAGAAACCTCCATATTACCAAGAATCAGGAGTCATACATGATAGCCCCGCCATGGCAACTTGAAAGATTTGGTCATGTTTGGAGGCATAGGGCCAGCTCTAACATCTTGCGGAAAGCATCTCAACTCAAAGTTAGCTTTTGATGATCAAGAATCTTGCATGAACAGAAAATTTGCCAACGAACAGCCATTTTTCATTTAATTCCTTTTACATCATACTATTATCATGTTCCTCTCGGATTCGAACTCAGAAGTTCAGTTTTACCAACATGTCTTAAATTTACATGAATTTCGAGAATCAGTAGCTGTCAGAGTCCATCTTTTGCTTCTCACTAAAAGCAATTACTTAATGCTGAAACTTGACCACCTAAGAAAAAGAAGACGAGGATGAACAGAGCAAAAGAAAGATTTTATAGAAGAGGATTACGTAGATGCATACCTAGAAGTATTAAGGCCTCTGGTAGAGCACCAAGGATATGGAATGCAGAGGCACCAAATATTCCAGGACCTAGCATCTTAAATATCTGCTCGCTTGCGGAAGCAACGTAGGACTCCCCTTGGAACAGCAGATACTCATAAACCGATATCAAGAACAGGTAACCTGCCATGTTGTAGGAGCATGGCAAGAATCCATACATCTGCTCACAAACTTCATCCTCATTGCCCAAAACACCCGCTGCTCCTTTGAGAAGAAGCAATTTAGACGGTTCATTATGCTGATCAAGGCCACGGTCCACCCCATCTGAAATTAGCTGCGAAGAATCACTCGGCATAGACCGGCCATCAATTGTCGAGATTACTGTAAGAATTGCAACAAGAGAAAAGACGCTCCAGATGCACGTCATATGCAGAGTCATGCATATGCAGTGTGCAGATGGACTGAAAGAAGAGTTCGATACTTGAGGAGGCGAATACTGGAGCGGTCTGTTACAATCTTGAAATAGCTTGGCCAAAAGAAAATCTTCAAATTTAACATCCTAGCCAGACTCATAGGTATATCATCACGAGGATAGTCCAGTCAAGATACTAATTGAGTATTGGATTTGGAGCCACCATGTTGCACGTTGACTAAAAGGCATCTATTATCTTGAGAAAAGAGTTTCTTGCCGGGCAAGACTTATAAAGATTGGGCTGATTGGTCGTGCGATTGGCTGTGTGACTGTGCACGTTTAAGGTTGATACATAACTTCATTTCTTTTCTCCTTTACAAAATCCGTCGTCCTCTGCATCAATAGTTTGCTCACGGCACTTCACTGTCACATAAACAGAACTTGATGGAACACAGTCTCGATCTGTATGAAAGATTGATGACCGGGTCATCAATCAACAATTCGGGTTAACCTTCTTTCTGAATGAACTGCTGGTTTGGAGTTCACGATTTGACATGGCCTATTATGGATGGGGACGACTTTCTTGGAAGCCGCGATGAGAGCTGTTGACCGGAGTTATAAGGACTATTTGGTGGACACATATCACATGTCCGTGTGGCGTGCCCCGTTCATGGATCTACCGTTCAAGAATGTCATTCCAGGCCATCTTGACCACTCAATAATTAAAAAAAAAAATCCAAGCCGGCTCCTCAAGGAAAACGACTGGAGCCGAATCGTCCGGTCTCAGTTGCTGGAAATTAATTTTTCCGAGTCTAACTTCACTATAAAAATCATTGATAGTACCCCGAGATGAAGTCTTCTCGATTGCGGGTTTTGTGCATTTATCAATTCGACCTGTTCTTGGAGCGAGTCAATTCGACTAAAGGACAAATTAAACTCCGATCTAGGATTGCTTTTCAATGTCTATGTTAATCCAGCAAAATCATTAAGTATCAAGACAGGCATCAGCAACATCCTTTCTTTATATATAAACAAAGGGTAAGCAACATTCACTCCATTTGCAAACCTTAGGTGCTCACGTTTACAATCACCATCAACTACGCTACCCGCAATGAGGTAGCAGATTAGATATCACGTGATAACCATCCAATCACCTCAACATGAGCGACAGGAGCACCCAGAACCACAGCAACTTTTGCATCACACATACCGGACGCTTACTATGTACGATCATTCTATATCTGTTATTTACATAGAGGTAGGTTGATTCTGTGTCCCTTTACCGTCCCGTCCCAACTGTTCCCATACACCACAAAGAGAGCGGGAGCTAGACATCTGCCCGCCCGCTTTGTGTATCCTGGCCTTCAATCTTCATCCCCTCAAAGTGGGAACTGAGTCCAATCCAGCACTTGTAATAATCAGGATCCACCGACGGAGAATCAAGTGCCCAATGGCAAACTCGCGGGACTAAGCATGACTCGAACATGAACGCCATGGTGTCGGTAAGTCTATGGGGTCCTGCCTCATTTCCTCGAGCAATGGTTGCCTGTCAGCCAAAGGGATCGAGAATTAGAGATCTATGGAAGTTAGTCTACTTACAGATTGTTCGAGAGCCTACCACCAGCTACCCCATTCCCAAACTGTGGAAACAATCACTAAGGAAAACTACCGTTATAGTTATCCTAGTAACAGAAAAGAATATTAGCAAATAGATATATAGCTGCTAGCTGCCAGCTTGGGGAGAAATAAGCACTATATCATGTTTCCGAAAGCTTTCTCAGTGTTCCAGCCTCTGAGTCCACTACTCAATGCCAAACCACTCAAACAATGATAGGAAACTCTAATTTCAAAATGCATTTTCCAGTCATCCTCATTAACGTTTGAAGACGAAAAAATTCCATTACTTCCAGGAAAAAATCAGCCTAACTAAATGCAATAGCTAACCTCATAAGTCTTGGTATCAGGACCATGTGGAGTCATACAACTGTGAAGGCTAGCACCACCCGGGAGAAAACCATCAGCTTTTGCCTGAAGAGAATTAGTATTCAAGTCAAATACATTTCAACCAAAATGAAATAGCTTAACCAACCAGAAAATTAAATCAGTCAAGAAAAATGCCAAAATTTATGAAATTAATTTTAGCTTCAGATCTAGAATCTTGCCACAATGCATCCTCGCCTCCTTCCCCCTTCCCCCTTCCACAACTAAAAAAAAGGACAGACAACTGTTCAACTGAACGGCAAAGCTTTATTAAATATGCAAATCGTTCTCTTCATTACATTTAGACGTAGAGCTTTTGAAGTTTTATATACTATTTAAGTTAGCAATGCGACCGAAGAAGAAGTTACCTCATATCCGCCATGGATAAGGCCCATGAATTCACTCATGCAATTGCGATGGTAATATGGAGGTCGGAATGTATGTTCGGCAACCAACCACCGAGGAGGGAATATGACAAAATCCAATAATGCCACTCCAGGTTTATCAGTCGGTGCTGTCAATACTGCATTGTAATCACCAGGTATTGATCAACCAGTGGTTAACCCACAAATAGGTAAAGCAAATTACTGTAAGCATAAGAAGAAGCAGGACCAATTCTGCATACCAGTGTTTATTGATGGATCGCTATGATCAAATAAGACCGTATTGTAGGGACAAAACTTGCTCAGGTCATACTGCAAGGAAAGACAGGAATATACTCCAATTAGCTATTTGAAGATGCAGTTTGATTGATTGCTTATTTCAGGAATAATCCAAACATGGGCATAGAGAATCAACTAAAAGCAAGAGAAAAAAGGCCTGCAAATTTCTTTGTATAGAAATGCTACCTTAGTTCATTCAAATAGTCAAAAGCAGAAGCCATGAGAGTATTCACCTTATAAGGAACATAGTTTCCATGCCATGCGGCCACATTAAAAGGAGAGAAGTCCTGCTTAGCTGTAAATAGTTGGCCACCAAACTTTTGTATTATAGTGTACCCAGGACAAGACTTCTCTTCAAACCAAGCTTTGGGTACAAGAAAGTGTCTCGGATCAGCAAGACCATTGGCACCTAATAGAAACAAAACCCACATCCTCACTAATAGTGATTTCAACATCTAACTGGAGAAATTTTTGTCGTGTGAAGCTTTGACAGCTGATGATTCAACTTCAAACAATTAACATGGAAACTCAATTGACTATCTGATACCTATCGGCCCCAAATCAGGAAGTTGAAAATGAGTGCCGAATATCTCGGCAACATAGCCACGAGATGGACCATCAGGAAGGTCCACAGAAAAACGAAATCCTTGAGGTAAAACAGCAGCTTCACCAGGGGAAACCAACAATTTTCCACATTCTGTGGTGATCCACAACCCTACACAATAGTTCAAAGAGTGAGATATCCTTCCTCATTTGATCCCCACTTAATAAAATGTAGTGTAAAAGGAAAATGGATTTCACTAATGTGTTTCGAGATTTAGTTTAAGATCAATTCTAGTGTTGCAGAGCAACTCTACACATGCAGAGTACCATAATTCAAAAAGAGATTACAATTATCAAGTAAAACTTCTTTCATATTTTGGCAAGCAGTAAGCACACGTAGAAAGCACGAGGGCTCAGGAAGGGGGAAATGACATGCAAAATTCCTAACTGCACTTACTTCCTTTCTGTGGAACGATTAGAAAATCACCATCGGCATTGCAGAATGCACAGTTGTCCATTGATTTATTGGCAGTGTACCTTCAAAGGAAGACAAATTTCTTATCAGAAGTGAACATATACTTCATGCTGGATTTAGTGCGTTAATCTAGATCAGAATACACACGGACAACTTGTTAACCAATCTCCTATCATTAGGATTCTAATGTAAATGAAGTTTCAATGGGAGCCCATACAAGAGACGTGCATTACGTGTTACATGCTTTTTAACTACAGCCATGGATCAAAGATATCATCATTGGGAAAACACAAGTAATTGGACATGCAAAGCTCAAACTAGCACTGCAGCTGTTTTCCAAACTATAAGCACCATCTTATCCAGTTGAAGAGTATGAGGAAAAATAATCAGTGGTGAACTCCAGAAAATGTAAATTTTTATCAAATGAACATACGATGCAAAGTTGATGTCCTAATCTCTGCCGGACCAACACTGAAAAAGAGTATGTAACTAGCCTTCCTCATGATTTAAGCACACCCAAAGAGACAATCTAACCACGGAAAGCTCCCCTCTCCCACGGATTCTAGCAACAGGATTTCCATAATGGGTCCTTAGACTGTAAAAAACATAATCTTGAACCCTTAGTATCAAAGAAAGCACAATAACATAAACGAGATCACATGATTAAGCAATAAAAAATAGCAAGAGGAACTACTTGCAGTAATCAGTCATCTGAAAAGCAATCAAAATGAGCTCAAATAAAGAACTAGCAAAATGATGCCCCTTACATGTGAACAGCGAATCCGTGCCGAAGAAATGAGCTTCCAGCCCCACACATTGTCAACAATCCATCAACAAAATCGGTTGGTGCATCAGGAATTTCTAAAGGCTTCCAACGTAACTGAGTCGGAGTCGCGGAGCTATTGGACTGGTCGAACTCGCTAAGAAGCTTCCCATGTGCTGGAACACGAGGCTTAAAAGGTTCGTGCGTGACCGATGGTTTGATCCGATATAACCAACTGTTCAATGGCAAAGAAAATCAGTCGCTCGACGAGTAATTAACGGAACGAATCCCCCATGATGTACCAGCTTCAAAGGGTTTGTGATAAGCACTTTTTCTCAAATTGCGAAATGAGCGACTTGAGTACAGTGCAGATGAGCACACATTTAACAAGAAGAAGCAAGCACTGAAAGGCAAGTTGCTCGATGGTATGAATAGAGTCCAATTCACATGACCTACGCCTGAAGAACAAACAGCCGCAACACCCACAGAATAAATTTTCCAGGTAAGGAACAGGCCAACGATCGTCCCGACGCAGTCAATCAAGCAACGCGACAGCACTAATCAAACACTCGACGATTGCGCGTTCAATCTACCCGCGCGAAGAGGAAAAGAAGCACGTCGACACCAAAATGCAAAGCACGTTCCCGGCGATCACCTGCGCTGATTGAGCTTGCGCGGGGAGGTGAAGGAGGTGCCGGAGATCTGCTCGGCGTAGAGCCCGTAGGGGCAAACCAAGGGGCTGTTCTGGCCGGGAGGGAGGGCACCGGCGATCGCCTCCGACGAGAAGTGGTTGCCGAAGCCGGTGAGGTATTCGACGCCGGCGAGGCGATCGGACCCCGCCGCCGCCGCCGCCGCCCTTCCCTCCTCCTTCGCCACGCGCGCCATGCGAAACACAAGAGGGTCCCGAGCCGAGGAATCCGCAGAGGAACTGGAGAAGAGTCAGAGGAGAGCGGAGCAGCGAGTGAGCGATTGGCGGGTGACCCGGGAAAGCGCAAAGCGCGATAAATAGTGAAGAGTGGGGGGCGGGGGAGATGAGGCGAGTGACGTGACATGGTGATCGTTGGGAACACCAGGTGGCGGGATGGACGAGAGACGTGTTGGGATCGAGGATCGAGGATCGAGGAGCGACTGAAACCCGGGAGGGAGAGAGATGTCGAGATGATTGTCGCGACGCGACGGAGCCGCCGTCTCGCCAATTCGCCTACGGAGTTTTCCTCTTCTTTTACCTGCGATACGAATACGAGGAAGCGAGGGAGGGAGGGCGGGGGAAGAGAAGAGAGAGAGAGAGACTAGTGGATTGGCTTCATTGTACCATCTTTAACATGGCATCGATTAGAATTGCTCGTCTTGAACCCTGAATTTCCAACGGTGGGGATGAGGATATTCGAATTAAAGTAGGCAATGCGAAACCTCAGCTATATAACCGAAACGATCTGATGTTGCTTCAAAAATAAGGTTAGCGTGGGTTTGAATCTTCCTCGAGGCAATGACCAAGAGTGGGGGTGCGACCTCATGCTTCCATGAGGGGTTTATCACTGCAACCAGCACAAAATAAGGAGGCACTAACCCTCTTACGACTACAATGACACGTTATAATGTCATATGGTACGATCAAGCTTATCATAAAAGTGTTCTGGAACAATGGAGTTCCATCTCTATTGATGTGATACTAGTGGCTCGCCATTTGCTAGATGGGAAAATCTTAAAAGAGTCCATTGAAAACATGAAAAAAAAACTGCAATAAGAAAGTTTTCCAAAAAAAAGTGCGACAAGCACAAAAGAAGAAAATTTCATTGGGGATTTTTTCATCAGGATTACACGGCGGGTTTATGATTCTCAGAAGGAACGACGTCCCACAGGCTATTCACAATCAGATCCCAAAAAAGAAAAATCACAACTGTTCAGGCCAAAACCCATTAAAACCAACATCTACGATATTTCAAATTCAAATGATGAAAGATTGTAAGGGCCCGATACCTCATAGACTGTCGAATCACCTCGAAAATCATGCATCCAAACAAGGCAACCACTTTCATTTGGAAGCCTTCAAATTGCTTTCGTCTTTTATCCCTCAAGTTGAGCCAACTTTTCTTCCCTCTCCTTGCACCGTCGTTCCTTCGGTTCAAACATCTTTCTCAAAAAGAGGGACTTGTCAATGTCGTTCGTTCTCACTCGGACTCCCTTTCACTCCACGACAAAATAAGCCCGCTCGGCCGCTCAGGCCCCATCGGCCCAGTGAAAAATGGGCGGGCCTGAACGAACAAGATTCAGCGCGGCCCGCCTAGCCCATCAGTTTCATATAGTAAGTATAACGATCGATTATTACGGGCTGGTAAAGGCCCAAGAATCCAAAGAGATTGGGCCTGGTCTGAAATGAGCTGGCGATAACTTCATGCGCTCTCTCTCCCTCTTCGAGTCTCACGATTTGATTCGCCCGACAAAATTCTCTCGCTAAAACCCAAGGCCGTCTCCGTTTCCGAGCTTCGATCCGCAGGCAAGGGAAGCTCGGAGCAATGGCGGGCGGCTACAGAGCGGACGATGACTACGACTACTTGTTCAAGGTGGTGTTGATCGGCGACTCCGGCGTCGGCAAGTCAAACCTCCTGTCCAGATTCACGCGCAACGAGTTCAGCTTGGAGTCCAAGTCCACCATCGGAGTCGAGTTCGCCACCAGGAGTATCCGAGTCGATGACAAGGTCGTCAAGGCCCAGATTTGGGATACAGCCGGCCAAGAGAGGTTTGCATTTCCAATCCTCGTTCTGTTCATGTTGATGTCGCGCAATTTAGCAGCTCAGACTGAGATCTCGAATTATACAAACTATAGAAGTTTAGTGAATAGCATGTTGAATCGGTCGAAAATTGAGATCTGAGACGGTTTCGATCTTCTTCTGAGAATTAAATTGGATTCTATAGGCTTGGAAGATTTTGAGTATTCATCGGTTCTACACTGGGTTTGGAAAATGTGGATCTTGGAGCAAACGAGAGTAAGTTGTGAAATTGAGGTTTCAGGACTATCTCTGTGTTGGTGAATGAGTAAGGTTGGTGATTTCCGAGTTTGTACATATAAGATCCAACATCAGGGACGTTTAGTGTAGTGCGTTATGGTGTCCTGTGTGGAATCATACTCTGTATGACGGTAGATGGCATGTCTCTTACAGTGGATGTTTGATGTCATCAACCATTAAGGTCCTCTGTCAGCAAAAATTTTGGGACTACAGAGTGCTACTTATTCCAAGGCAATATCTCATGTGTCCTTCACTATAAATCGAGAACCTAAAACATGGGTAATGACACTTGATCTGCTGGTTATAGGGATGATATATTTGCTTCATACGATTGCCACGTTGTGCATCGAAACTTCTTTTAATAGAATCAAGAGTATATAGGTAGCTTTTTATGCTTTAGATGATGGGTTTAGACTAATAGAATATAGAATTTCTAGATTTCTTTTTGTTTTTTTACTACCATATGTAATGTCTAGCAGCATCAACCTGGGGCTTGGCTTGTTGTGGATGTGTTTCCTCCTGAAAGATTAGCAATACTAGGTAGAGAGAGCAATAGCAATTGGCAGTCTTTCGAAGTATAGGACTAGCTATTGTATATTTTCTCTTAAGCTTTCATTATTCAACATGATGTTTTCTATTGAGTCTTGAAATTCCCTCTTACTTCTTGATGAAGATATCGTGCAATCACAAGTGCCTACTACAGAGGAGCGGTTGGTGCGTTGCTTGTTTATGACGTTACAAGACACGTCACTTTTGAGAATGTCGAAAGATGGTTGAAGGAGCTGCGGGACCACACGGACTCTAATATCGTGATAATGCTGGTGGGAAACAAAGCAGATCTGAGGCACTTGCGTGCTGTTTCTACGGAGGATGCCAAGTCGTTTGCAGAAAGAGAGAGCACTTACTTCATGGAGACTTCTGCCCTAGAGTCTATGAATGTGGAGAATGCATTCACCGAAGTGCTCACACAAATATACCATGTGGTGAGTCGAAAAGCACTTGATGTTGGGGACGATCCAGCGGCACTTCCCAAGGGACAAACTATCAACGTCGGTTCAAAGGACGACGTTTCTGCAGTCAAGAAAGTCGGCTGTTGCTCCGCTTGAAGTTAGGAGAAACAGTTTCAAGATTTTGGGGATATGAATCCTGATCTGCTGCCTGGAGAATTGGAAGATTTTTACGCGGGAAGTGCAGACCTTCTTTCTGCCCCTGCACCGTCGTATCCATGCATGGCTATGCTTAAGCTTTTGCAGATCAGTTTTAAGTTTGAAGTCCAAGGAAACCGGATGTTAGGGCTTCTTATCTTTCATTTGTTTCAGTTCCGGATGCTTAATTTTCTATTCCCATCGTGTATTGATTTGTTTGTTGGGCTCTCTAGTTTTTGAAGCTGAATCAGTCATGTCACACGGGGAACTGTCTTCGGGCGAGTTTAATCATGTATCTGATTAGCGATTGCTGTCATGAATGTTGGATCCTGAGAAGGTACAAGGAAACTTTAATCTTGAATGACAGGAACTGTGCGTGACCAGTGTCGCTCCGTCGGAAGACATACCTCGGTACCCTCGAGATATTCATCTTATGCAATGTCACTCCAAAGGAAACAACCATTGCCGGCATGACGAAGGTGAGAATTGCTTTTGTGCAGCGTAAGTAGAGTGATTCCACATTCTTAGATAAAGAGGAGGTAAATTGTTTTTTGCCTATGCTGTCGATGTCGAATCTCAGGGTCATGGTTGGTATCATTTAGCAGAATAAATTGGATTAAACAATCTTGCAGAAATACATGACAAGGTTTCGAAAGGCCTTTAATCCTTCTAATCGCAGGCTACCTTGACTACTTGTTAGGTAACCCTAAAAACTCTACGTTCAAATTCCATCCCCACCGAATCAATCGGTCCTTCATAATAACGAAACTAATAACGATTAACAAGCATTGGTCGGCTTGCTGAATTGCTTGAGGAATAACAATAAGCACTAAAAAGGGGAAACGGGAGTTGCATTTTCAGATAAAATAACCTAATTAATTCCTCTAGGAAGCTGGTTATTTGTTCTTTTTATAAATTGTTTAACAAGCTAGTGTAGAGACCAAAAAAAAAAATCCCCCCAATGTGATGATATTAGCACACATTAGAAACCATTGTCACGCTTCCGATGATGAATCTACCAAATGGTAGGTAACTATGACTGCTTAAGCCTCTGCCTGGTTAGACCTCAAAATCATCTGTTTGCTACGACAAGTAGCTACCATATAGTGCAAACATTACCAACGAACAAAATTGCAAAAGGCACATGCACATTATCAAACTCTGTACAAGTCATTAACAGGGCGAAAGCATCCATTATGAGGACGCAAAAAATTAGTTTCGGGGGAGCCCGGAACACAACAAATATTGTTAGCGGAATATCTACAAGTACACAAATGAATTACACGACCGACGTCCGAATTATGAATCAGTACTTTCCCTCTCTTATGATGGAATAAAATGGCAAGTTTCATCGAATCCTATATGGCGATATTGATGTCCCGCATCCACCTACAATCACGTTTTTGCCATGGGCAACGCTTCAGATTTGCATACTGGGCAAACATTCTTCACAAGGAGCCACTTCTTCAAGCAATCAGCATGATATTCATGCCCACAATCAAGAGTGCCAATTTGATCTTGGTGCTCATACGCATCCTGCAACATTTCAGCAACGGAACAATCAGATCTATATAAACCATAATTCATTTGGGATTGGTACGTAGGATGCATGTGCGACGGGTTAAAATTCCACAAATCCAAATCCATGAACAGGAAAGTACCTGGCATATGATGCAAGAAGCTGCTTCCTTCTCCAAACTTGGAACCTCTTCTAGATTAATAGAGATCGAAGGCAACAGATATCTTCTTGTTTTTAGCTGACTGCTTATTATTTCTTCAGACAACCCGGTATTTACGCTGCCAATGCGCTCACCCAATGCAAGGAGCTCCTGCAGTAGAACAGGACAGTGGTTCGACGTAAATCAGCTATACTCATTTGAAGAATATAATTATGTCATCATACGCTCTACGTGATGTAGAAATATATCGCCACACTAATACTGCACCCACATTTTGTGCACTTACCTCATAAGTCATGTCCTCTATATCCATGCGCATGTCCCTATGATGGTCAATGTGATTCCCTACTCTGTAGTAATCAGGAAGATCCAGTATTGCAACTTCCTGCACATATCAAATAGTAAGTACATCACAACCCATTCACATAAAGAAAAAGAGAAACAAATGTCATCTAGATAGATGTTTACATCAGCGGGCAAAATTCTCAGTTGGGGAGCATTGCAATGCATCGGGTTTGTCTCAGGAGCTATTCCCTCAACGAGAGGTTGGTACCTCCTGAATCCGGGCGACGCAAAAGCTCCGACATGTCTAGGGCCCCTAACACCGTCTACAGGGATGTTCATGGCACCGTGTGGAACTGGAAATGAGGCTGCTGGAACTTGAGGGGAAAATGGGGCATTATGGTCTCTGAATCCATGCACATGAGGCACTTGGTGGTGAATAATATTATAGCCCACAGGGCCGAAGTGCGAAGAATGCGGGAAATTTGGCGCCCTTCTTTCTCTGTCTGTCTCATGGGATCCTCGAACACCCATGTTGCCAACTTCTAGAGGAATTCCATCCACAGGGCCCGCTGACGCAGGGGGAGGAGGGGGAGAGAAAGGTCTTCGTTAATCACAAAGATATAAACAAATATAAAAGCTCTTCATGATAGGATATATTTTGTTTTCAGGTTTTTATGCATGCAAGAATGGCATGAAAAATAGCAACAATACATTGCTTAAACTTGACGAAGTTAAAATGTTTCGAACACGAAAACTAATTTTCACTGAAGCACATCGCCACTATTCTTCTTATAAAGAATAACATGAATCGCCAATGAATCCTAATAGATGTCGCCACATCTCAGCAACAGTATGAATTTAAACATGCATAAAGAGGCACTAGGAACTTTTATGACATAGCTGAACAATTTAATGTGCAGCATCAACAAAATCAAGAACTCACCATGGATATAAGGAATTACAGGGGCCTGATTCCAAGCCACAACACCTCCAGCAAGAGCATTACTCCTCGATGGTTGGTCAAATGGAAAAGCACCTACTGGCTGAATAGACCGTGCAACAACACTTCCCGGCATCAGATTGCTACCATTATGTGGATAAATAGAATTTATCCCGAGAGCACCTGATCTAACTCTCACGCTCCTGTCCAATCCATCGTCCATGACTGAAGGACCATCATTTTCTCTATACCCAGGCAATGCGTGAGGTGGAGGATCCATGATGTTCCCACCATCAGTCCTCATATCTACAGAAGCAGCGAAAGTAGTGCTCGTGCTTTCGGCATTCTTTCTCTTGTATGAACCTCCAAAATGATCCTTATAGTGGCTCCTTCCGTACTCGTCAGATGAACCTCCAATGAACCCAGAATTGCCAAAGGATATGAGCTGTTCGGACGACCCATAATTCAAGGGAACGGCAGATACTCTGGGAACAGCTAAAGGGGCTACATATGGATAATAGACAATTGAAGACATTGACGCACCCATATCGAATCTTGCAGTATGATTTTGAACACCATCATATGGCACCATATGATATAACGCAGAACTGTCATGTACTTCCACTAAGTGGTTGAGATTAATGCTATTTCTGACCCCCAAAGCTGTGGCAGAGTGCATGGCAGATTGCCAGGCAACCCCCATGAGACTGCTGGGTTCTGGATGTGCATAGCTTGAGACTCGCTCCATTTGCAAGTCGACAATCTGACTTGTATGTGGCATTCTTTGGCTCATGTTTAATATTTTAGCACAAATATTTCCCTTCTACTGTAGCAAAGATAATTGAATACGGTCAGAATCACATGAAGCAGCAAAACAAAATTGGAAGAGCTACAGTATCAGAAGCAAAATCTTTAGGCCCCTAATGCTAAGATTACAGACTCTTTTTAAAGAGAAATCCCAAAAGAAACAAATCAAACGGCAAATTCCTTGCCGATCCACCACCTACACCTGCTTAATTGGGTACATAAACAAGCCATTGTAAATATCTAGCTGAAGAGAAGTGGCAGATATGAGATCAAGATGGTGTATCAAAGACGACAGGCACTTTTTTATAAACAACATTTCCATCTTGACACGCAATTTACTTATCCAATCACCTGATAACCTACATCACACCCTCCAGTCTGCATAATCTCAGGAAAAGAGGTACAGCGGCACTTTTCACCTAAGCAGCTCCATCCGCAGGCAATAAATCATGGCAACAATATCCACATCTTGAAATGAAGCATTCTGCATCAAATAATGACTAGTGATCCGATAAACTACATCGCTTAATCAGGCAATCTCTCGGCAGTCTGGACAAATCTTACTTCCCAATGGCAATCAAAATGCTATCGGTCCTCATCTCGACAAAGGATCGCTAATCCCTGCACATACTTGCATCCTTACTTCTGTTGGGTTATTAGCAAATATGAGGATGTCTAAATGCACAAGCCTTTTGGTATAAGGGTGGGCTAATACTTTTCACTTTTCCTCAGATTTAAGAGGTCTCCACGTATCCAAAGGAGCACCCACCGCACCGCTAGACCAACATAAAGCAACTCTCTTTTACATACTTCTTGAATTCAAGCAACCATCCCAACAGATGCCTCAAATAACCTCTATTCTTGAAGTTCCAGAAGAATATCTTAAAAACTCAATGGCAGAAACTAGGCACGCGTTCAAACTACTCGTGCATCGACTGCAAGAAAAACTGCCAGGTGAAAACGTGTCAGCTCAGAGTCTCCTTAGCTGAGCCTTTGTCTATCCTAAATGTTTGGGTCTCACCCCTTCTTCCTCTTTCCAATTTGGGATGACACCATCTTCTGACTTTAGACTTTCTGCTCAGTAGCTTTGCATTAAACTGCCAGGGCTGGTACAGAGGTCGTTTTAAACTAGCAGTTTGGATCATCAACTATGAAGACATGACGAACTTCTGAAACTGATAGAGAATTCATCCGCCTAACTAAAATCACACGAAACCGAACGATCTTATCAAGCTTTAAAATACGCCAAAGTGGCAGAATGCACTCACAGAACACAAGAATCAGACACCTTTGGAGAAAGAGGCAGGACAAGTTTGCTTACAGCTCCTTTTACCGAACAAACTCGTCAGCAATAACATCGAATTTATGATCCAAACTCACCTAATCAACCAGGTCCGACTATATGCTCGGATTAAAGATCAAAACTTTACCATGAGATCTACAGATGAAGTCTCCAGTTATAAGGGGAAAAATTACAGGCTCAAAACACTGAAAAAGATCTTTAGCCAGAGTTAAATTGGGAAACTGACGATATTTTACCCGCATCAAAACCAATTTCTCAAGCATCGAATGAAAAGTGAAGACTTGAAATCATCTCTCCACTTTTCCAACATAATATTCACATTATGCGACTTGCCCTGAGCCATTCCTACAGAGCATGCATGTTACGGGGACAAAAATTGGCGAAACAAAAAAAGGAGTGAACTCCAAGCGTCCAAGGGAATTTCTCATTCAAAAGGTTCGGGAAAAAAAGAAACAAAAAAAAACAAAAAACGACAAGCGAAACGGCGACAGCATCGATGATCGCGTAATGGGTATGCCAGAATCACAAGCAAACAGCAACGAAATCCTCGAAGGAACACCGCAACGCAAAATTCAACAGATTAGAGAGTCGGAAAAATCGAAGGGCAGCGCAAAACTGACCGGTTAAAGAGAGACGAAGAATCTGCCGATCGTTCTGGGTCCTGTAGAAATTCGCAGACTGGAGATAAGGAGAGAGCGAGAGCTCATAATGCACAGAGAAAAACCGCTTCTTTTCGCTTGCCAGAGATGCAGTTCTCTCTTCCTTTTAGGTTCTTGAAAACGAAGAGGTTTCTTTCTTTAACCGCTCATGGAGTTTTCCTCTTATTAATAGCAGGAAGTCCCCCCCCACCTCCCTCCTCGAGATAGGGGAAGTTACCAGTACGCAGAATATTAAAATTAAAAACAAATAAAATCAATTTACACACCTTCCTCTCTTGTTGTCTAATTTCGCCATTATTATTCAGGAGACTATAACATACTTTCCTTTTCCAGACCATAGGGAATACAAGAAGATATTGTTTATAATATTTCCTATCTAATCCATCAAATCCTATTTCCTATCCGGTGAAAGGACAATTACCCACAATTTCCTATCTCGAGTAGAGGTCCAATTCGTTGTCATCGTTTCAAAGAAATTTGATCGGCCGTCGGATGAACTTCCTGTTCAATTGCGAACTCGACACGCGATCACCGATACATATTGACGGAGATAACGAGTTAGATAAAAAAAAAAGCAACGATAAATCATTATGTGCACTTTTGAATACAGGGAAAAAATCAAAAGAAAAAAAAAAGAAGAAGAAAAGAGTCCTAAAAAATTTCCCACCTAAGGAGGCCATCACGCCGCTCGGGTTTGATAACCACCCGCTATCTCATTACACCTTAGAATTCGGAGGCAGGTGAATCTCGTTGACCCTTCCCCCCGGGGTGCAAAAAGATTGACCCTCTAAAATAAATCACTCTCCCTTTTTTTAATATTCGGGGAATTAAAATGGAATATGGAATCTAAGTCCAAAACGGATCCTATGAGCAAAGACGGACCCCCTCGGGGGGCGGGTCAGCATTCGCCGCAAAGAATACATCCAAATTCATCTATAAACCCACCAAATGATCAAGGAAAACTAGCATAAGATCCTAACATCGTGATCGATTTCGAACTCTCGATTTCAGTAACAAGAGAGAATCTATCAATTAACACGATTATTAACTATTAGGTTTTCGATTTTTCTTTTTGATTGCAAGAAAAAGAAAAAAAAAAAAAAAGAAAGGAGGGAGCTTGATGTATGGGACAAGCACGACGTCATGCGAGGACAGGACGGGGGGAGTCCATGAAAAAAAATGCCGAAAGCATATTCCTCCAAGAGACTCCTTTTCCTCAGGACGAGGGAGGAGAGGAGATCCTCGGCCTTCAGCCACAAATTAAGGTTCTTCCACCGCCACGTCCGTCCCGTGTTTGATCCGACCGCTTTCGATTCCTCAGAGATTGGTTGCTTTCCCCTCTTTTTTTTTTTTTTCTTTTTTTCGTGTGCGCGTTGGGGTTTTGACTTGTGAAGCGTGTGTTGACTTCGAACGAGCTCGGTAATTTTGTCGCTCGTGGAATTCACGTCGAATGCGACCATCGAAAATCTAATTGGAGGTGAAGAAATTACCGGAGAAATCGGCGGCGAGGAACGATGAGGAGGCCCGAAGACTCGCCCGACGCGATCGGCGAATTGGGACTCGCTTCTCAGGAAGATCCGGTCGTCGAGAAATCCTCTACGAATTCGGCGAACACAGGATCTGCTCCCAAAAGCTTCGCTCTGAAAACTCTTGCGGAAAAAATTGCCCTAATGCTATCTCGTTCGCTCTTGTACATGATAAATCGAGAAGAGCCCGATTGCTTTATATAGATAATATTTTGTATAAAAAGTGGGAGAGAGCCCATTTAGGACTTATGCTAAAACTCGAAACTCACTTAAATAGGAAAATCATCCGAAATAAAGAACCTACTCGGATTAAATTAGCTACTCGGATCGAGTTTCCGTCGTGAGCTCGGAATGTCGTTTTGCCATGCTTATTTGAGTCGGATTCAATGTCGGTCACGTGGGTTAAGAAATCGATTTTGTATATTGATTGGGAAGGGGGGAGAGTCCAAATGAACTCGGTCCCTTAACTCATCGCCGACTCAATCTACAAAGCCACATGATCAGCTACTTCAGAGTAAGGTCGGAACGGCGTTGATAAATGGGCAGTGGTTTTGGTTAATTTGACCGCGTTGGTGGCTAAGGTCAACGCGTTTTTCTAGCTGGGGAAGAACCGCGTCAAAGAAGCTCTACGTAACCGCTAACTACTAACTACATCCACTTTCCTGGGGATTTCCGAATTGAATCACGAGCTTAATACGAACTTATCGAGCTGTCGGCGTTGTTTCTTCTTGGATGCTCTAGACAGGCCCGTTCCTTCCACCCTTTGCAAATTGGAACGTGAAAAACGATCCCAACACGTTCAGCTCGTGCGTTCCTTTTTCGCTTCTTTTACTCCACTACAGGCGTTCCAAAGAGAAAATTACATAAATGGTCTTGGAAATTTGATCAGATGTGTAATTTGGTTCATAAACTTTCAATTTGTTCAATGTGATACATGAATTTTTGGTAAATGTTCAAACTATTTCTCGTATTATTTTTAAATATTCAATGCGATCTTTCTATGAAATTTAAGTTAATGGATCACGTTGAATGTTTTTAAATAATTCAAGAATTAATTTGAATATGTACTAAAAGTTCATAGATAATGAATAAATTAAAAGTTCATGGATCATATTGCACAATAGACTAAAGTTCATCGACTATTTTATGTCAAACCGAAAGTTTTTGAACCATATTGCACATTTAGCCAGATTCTAAAGACCATTCATGCCATTTTTTCTTAAATGAACTACAGTGACAGCATTAAGCTTTTTCCGCCGCCCTTCTAATTAGAGCTGAAAGTTCAAAGAATTACCTCATTGAGACTTGACTTGAAGAGATCACGCGCGAGAACAGTGAAATGTTCTCATATTTGTCAACAAAAAAAAATCAAATTGTTATCTCTTTCGACGACGATATCGTTTCAATCGGTCCATCCAAACTAATTAGACAATTTTATATTTAACTATTGCGGAGATGATTTCTTGGGTATTAGGCATCCGATACAGGTTATGTTATTCGCCCTACTAAAGCGCAATCAATCGAAAATCCACCATACATTCAAATTTGGTTTGCTTCCTTCTTAGCCCGGAAGCCGAGTGGAATATCTCATGAGTAAGTAATATACCTATTGGAAACATGTGCGAGTCGCTTCGTAACCGAAAAAAGGAATAATTGTACATGTGACGATCTCTAGTGTCGACGCTCTTGATCAATGCTTATATCTATTAAAACCAAGACAACAAATTTCAGTTCTTGACCGAATGATGAGAATTGGCCACCTAATCACCGATCAAAAGTATATTTCGTTTCCCTTGCTTACCTATTCTTCTTAATGCCTTTTCTTTTTCTTTATTTTTTTCCCTTCTTTTTTTTTTCTTTTTTTGAATTTCGGAGCTCGTGGGTTGGGTCTTAGCTTGAAGAGAAGGTGACGGGTGAAAGATCAGATTGTCATTCCCTTTTTACCCTTATCCTGCACCAAAAGACACATAAAGGTAGTTGGTTCTCTTCTTGTTTTAGGAGGCTAACCCTTACCTACGCCGCCGCCGCCAATGCCAACACCCGTTCTCAATCTTTCCGACCCGAAATTTGATGTTGGGCCTTGGCCTTTCTTCAATTGAGCCCGGCCCCATTTGCTCCCCTCTCTCTCGAAGCCCGCCCGCCCGTCGACAGGGATGGGCTCGACAAGCCAAGCACAACCCCCAACCCAACGACCACCAGCCCACCAAAAAGAAAAGAATTCGTCCTTTTGTTTTATCTTGGAAAAGATTTTCAAAGAGAATTTTAAGAAAATAAGTTCAACTGAACGCCATCGTCCAAATGCATTTCATTTTTCGGTTGGGAAACAAGTAGTTAGATTCCCGTTGAGGAACAGACCTGTTGGTGGAGGCGACGACAACGACGTGACGATGTAAAGTAACCGATGGCGGCATTCTACTCTTACTACTAATAAATAATTTTAGCTGTCCGTTACGTTTAGATAGTAGCAATTAAAAGACCCTAAATCGGTCATGATCGTACGCTATTTATTGACAACATTTAGAGAAAAGTAGATATAAAAGATTACGGTTTAATGGAAGGCCTAGCTTGAGTTGATGAACCATCTATTAGGTCACTATTTCGCGTTGGTCATCACTTATAACTTTATACCGGGCAACACATCGGTGTGTAGAGACCAGTAATCAAAATCTATGCTGCCGCGAACAGTTAGAGAAAAGCATGGGGACCAAATCATCATTACGAAAGTCATTTTGCGGAACATTATCACAAAAAAATCGAGAGCATTAGTGACATCTTACTCAATTGCATGAAGCCTCTCAACGGGGCTTGGGCCCAAAGCCTCTTAATGGGCCGAAGTTGGGAGACAAACATTGTCTTGAAACGGGCCGAATCTTCAAGGCCAATTTCCACTGCCTCCCATCTTTAGGATTTCTTGCTGTCCTGCTAAAAGGAAAAAGAGAGAAAAAAGGGAAAAAAGAAACATCGACTCTCCCGGCTTCACGTGAAGCAGAAGCACGTCGGATGAAATCGAGCGCACCGCCACCATCGTGAGGCCTCTTGGCTGCTCTCTCTTCTTCGGTTCTCTTCGCCATGGGTAGACCTCCCAGCAATGGGGGCCCTGCTTTTCGTTTCTCGCCTCCCGAGGTAACAGATTTCGCGAGCTTCGTTCGTCCTTTCCCTTCTTTGCCCGTTCCTTCTTCAAGCTCGTAATCTTCAATTTTTGTCCATCTGGGCGGGACAGGGTTGATCCTCCGTCTTTTAATTTACGCTGGTCGTGCTCTTGAGTCGAATTTATGTGGAGATTCCTGTGGATTTATCTACCCTATTATCGTTTCTCCTTTCACAGTGCAATTTCGACGAACGCGTCCCTTTTTTCCTTCTCGATCGACGATGACTGATGTGTCATATGCAATGCTGGATCATAACGGCTCACGATAATAGTTTTGATAAGGAATTTCTGCATCAATACCCTGAAACTGAATCTGGGATTGCTTTGTTTAGCATATGTTGCTGAAAGATTTGATCTTGATGGGGAGTTCAAGCTTACGATGGTCCGTGGCTTGTCTTCCTTGCGTTATAATTATTAGGGAAAATTCCAAATCCCATGAAGTGTTGCATGTTTATCAAAGTTGCTTCAGGACTTGATCGCTTTGACATAATAGCCCCTAGCGTGGCGCCCGTGTCTTGAAGTTTCCCTAGACTGTTCCAAAATTCTTGATCACTTTTGCCTAATAATGTCTGAGTTCATTGTCATGGAAATAACGGCTGTTTTACGGACAAGCGCTCATCATTTGCATATTTCGAGCCCTGGCATTACCCAAAAGCCTCAATTGATATACAAAAGAAAACCCTCAATTGACCTTGCCTGGTACTTCTCCCACACAAGAAAGAGCCTAGCTAGTTTCACTTCAGTCCACAACATTCTCATTATAACTATTCACCCAATTGCAGTGATCATCCACATCCAATTCAATCTGTGATGGTGCTAGCCATTTCATTCTGATTTGTAAAGTTTGGGCAAAATTGGGGCCTCTCTAACGATAATCATGTGAATGAGAGTGGCATGGGAGAAATATGCTTTTTCTGATTAACATGCCCCTTCAAAAGATGCAAATAATGCACATGATGAGCACGTGGTGATTGGCCAACTATTATTTTCGATGGCAATGAGCTCCGGGGGTTACTGGATTAATTGATTGAATTTAGGGGTATTTTGGGAAAAGTCAAGTCTGGGTTAACTTTAAGAAACAAGCACCACTTCAGGGGGATTTTTGGAATTTTTCCTTTTTATTGTTATTGTTGTTCTTTTTACTTTGGTTGGAATTATATGTTTGAAATCTGTGAAGGGAATTTGTATTACCTAGTGCAAAATAATTAAGTTTCAATGGATGAGGTCCTTTGATTGTTAGCATTCATAGACACGGTGTGATCCATTTTGCACTTTGGCTTCCATGCTGGGGAATTAAGTAAATTCAAGCTTTCTTTTGCTGTAATTGGGGCAGGAGTGCCCATTCAACTCCACCTGGAAATCTGTAACGGTATTGATTCATATAGTTAGATCAACCTTTATATTACTCTTCACTTATCAATTGGTGAATGCTAAATCTATACGAAGACCTTACAGTAACATAATATGGAAGTATGAAAGTAGGATATATTGCAGTGGCCCACAAAAAAAAGAAATGGAGATGTTGTTCCCCATGGCCTAGCTATAGGAAGGGATGGTAAGCTTCTTCTAGCCCTTGTTCATATCCATCTTTAAACTCTTCCACAAGTAATGATTTTGTCTAAACATGTAAGACATTAGGATGTTCAGAACAGGGCTGCTGTTTGATGAAATTAAGCATTATCAATTTGCAGTTGAAGAATCTTCACCCGATCATTGTGGAATCAATTGGTTTCCTTATAGCTTTCCTCCGTAGTTTGAAAATTCCACTGATGTGATAGCATTCTTTATCAAGGTTACTGAGATGGAAGCTATCCTACAACAACACAACAATACCATGCCAGCACGTGAAGTTCTTGTAGCTCTTGCAGAGAAGTTTAGGTATGTCCCATCTTAAGAACTGATTTTTGAATGATTAGTTCTTCTCTGTTAGCTGCAGTTGGAACTCAAAGCCCTTCTTATTTTATGCAGCAATGCGCCCGAACGGAAGGGGCTAGCCGTGCAGATGAAGCAAGTAAGATTTGCACTTTCAAGTCATGGCATTATAATGTGGTTTTACAACTGTTGTTTATTATGCTCTGTGTAGGTTTGGAATTGGTTCCAGAATAAACGGTATTCAATCAGGGCAAAAACAAGTAAGGTTCCTGGAAAATTAAATGTTTCTCCTTTCACACGGGATGACTCGATTCCAGTGAGGAATGTCATGCAACATATGGCTGCCCCAGTTTCTGCACCTATTCCTGCTCCAACTGGTACGACAATATGAATTGAGAAGTCAATTTCGCCATCTAAGGTTTTTGTAAATGCTGATGACGAGCATGATGCGGCCCTCTTTCTATTTCGAAGTCAGTTGCATTGATTGATATTTTGAAAGTGGGTCGTTTCTTTAACTGTTTTCATGAATTTTTTCTTAAGTCCTGGATCCATTCATCTAGATAATTCTACAAGCTGATAAATTGATCCTCTGATAGTGATAGTTGGGTTTTTCCAGCCATTTTGTATTGACTGTAAAGGCCAGGATAAGACGTAATCTGAAAAGTACAATTCTACTATGAAGATGGGTTCTCTGATATGCCGCTTCCCAGACGGCAAGTTTTACAAAGTTTCCCAAAAAGTCTATTTACACCCTTTTTCTCATTATTCTCTTCAAGCATGGCTAATTGAAATAACATATTTTTGATGGTTGCCACTCATCTGCATTTGTGCTATCATCTATTCTGAACACTCTGAAACCCATTAATGAAAAAATAGGTAGGCCCTGGCATGTGTCAGGATGGACCCGTACTTGTTGCCATATATCTTTGAGGTCTACTCTATAGTCAAACCTTGCATCTTGGGATGCTGCAAACTGTCCCTTAAGTACCACCCTTTTTTCTAACATTAGTTGCCTATTCAAATGGAATGCATTTAGTTGGTGCTTTCAATGAATATGCTTTGTCAAGGAGGCTGAAAGAGTTTTTTTTATCAATTTTATTGTAGTCTTCTCCCATGTGTTGTTTCATTGTCTGGAGAACTAACTATACTAGACATGATAAAAACGGATGATAGTTTCATCTTCTTAACCTTCTGTTCCATAATATAAAGGCAATTCGAAATCTAGTTGTCTCATTTTCTTAGTCAGTTCCAAGTGCAGGGAGGGCTGCTTCGGATAATGTTATGGAGTTTGAAGCTAAGTCAGCAAGGGATGGTGCATGGTTGGTATTTATAGTTATTGAGATCGAGAATTCTAAGTACTTCGTTTTTAGTGCTTTCTGGGTTGATTGTTCTTTTATCACATCCCCGTCTTTAGGGTCTTGTTTGTAATTGGTTTGTTCTCCCCAGGTATGACGTTTCGACCTTTTTGGCACACAGGAATTTGGAGACTGGTGACCCGGTAAATTTTGCTGCTCTGTTTCTTGTTTCTATGAAGATCTGCTCCAGTGTCTGGAAGCACATTAACTTGCTTTTCTGCCTTCTTTCTTTATATTCTGGTGTGGTAAATGTGGGAAGCTTTTTTCAGGAAGTATTGGTAAGGTTTTCTGGTTTCGGAGCTGAGGAGGATGAGTGGGTTAATATTCGTAAGCATGTCAGGATGCGGTCTCTCCCTTGTGAAGCATCGGAATGTGTTGCTGTACTTCCTGGAGATCTTATACTTTGTTTTCAGGTATCTCAATATATTCTCTGTTTGCAGTATTGCTTGTTTTTGAAGGACAAAAGAATTTGGTGATTAATAAATGTCCTGGAAACTTGTGAGTGATGTTTCAGGAAGGTAAAGATCAGGCACTGTACTTCGATGCCCATGTCCTTGATGCACAAAGACGAAGGCATGACGTAAGAGGTTGTCGGTGTCGATTTTTGGTGCGTTATGACCATGATGAATCTGAGGTACGAGTCTCTTTCATCCATTTGGCAAAAAAAGATTATGCATTAATGCTTTATTTTCCTCAATGAAGTTCTGCTTGGACAACCATGGATTTATAATTTGTCTCTAGTGGTTTCTAGAATAGATAATTAAGCGTCCTCATTGATTGTCATTGGAACCGTTTTCTTGTCAGTTTCTTATACCTCTCATTGTATATTTTTTTAATTTAATTAACAGTTTCCTCTATGGATAAATTTGTATCTTATAGGAACAAATTTTTTTTTTCGTTGCCAAAGAAAAAAATGTCATCTTTTTAGTAGTCAACCATGAAAATTGAACCATACCATCCTGTATGTACTTTAGGCCGCTCATCAAGACATTGTGATGGCTTGACACCCTATTTCCGCGAGAAACATAAAAGATTGTCATGTTTTTTGTTTCCCCTCTTTTAGAGTTAGTTAACTATGACAAGGCCTAGTTACACACGGATGTTTCTGAGGTAACTTTTCAATAGTAATGAATTGCTCGAGAGTAGGGACTTATGTTGTTAATCATTTTTTACTTGATGATTCAGTGGTCAGTAGTATAGTTGGGAGGGGCTGAGAAGATTATGTTTCTGACAACTTACTTTGTCCAATATATCAGGAAATTGTGCCCCTAAGGAAGGTGTGTCGGCGGCCTGAAACTGATTACAGGCTGCAGCAGCTGCATGCGACTGATTCGGCCACTGCAGACCAGTCAAAAGCTGGCGGAGACTCATCAACTGGCTTGATCCCTCGAACTGTGAGTTCTTCTAGTGAAACGCCCCAAAAGCAGCAGGTGACGGGCATATCTTCCTTGACCTCAGTTTCGCACGAAAGCGTGCCATCAGCTACTGGAGTAGGCAACATGGAAAGAAAAGCTACTACTGAAGCTGGCAGCGTAGTCCAGACCGGAAGTCTTAACATGCCTTCTATCACTGCTGCTACGGTGAGCAGCGCGGCTCCTGCCGGCTCTGCTGACCAAGCGCATGAAGCAAAATAGGTCTTTTGTCATACAAGTTTTCGCAGAAAAAAAATGAATTTTTTCCTTCTTTTTGCCCTTTCTTTTCTGTGGATAGCAGCAGTACTCTGAACTCTTTCAGTAGCCTTAGTGATCATTCTGCCGGCGGCCTTCAGCTTTTTGATCATTGTCGATATCTATGTTCACAAGAATTTGTACATCTGCCTTCAGCAGTCGAAGTTCCGAGTTCCATATGGTCCTTTTCTCGCCTTGGATTTACGGAGCTCTCTTTGGCTGAACATCGTTGTCTTGGCAAAAGACAAATGCTCAACGTCTTCATCTGTCATCTGTCATCTGTCTTGCTTTAACAGAATCCCATCGAACTGAAAGAAATTAGTATGAAATCCAGTTGACTGCGACCGGTTATGAGATGATAAAATCAACAAACGATCATAAATAACCTCTTGAGGATTCCTGCTGGAAAATATAGATGGCTCGATCTCTTATTGTTTTGTAATTTTTACCTTGAAAGTCAAGATTTTGTGAAGAAAAAGTTCCAAGAATATCGAAAGGAATTCAAAATTGTTCCAAAAATCAAATCTTTGCCCACCGCCAGCGAGCGCCAAAAAAGGAGGGGGGAAATAAGAACCTCGGCGGTCTGGTCGTGGGGCTTGTCTCTTGCACGAAGCATGACTCCCCCCTCCCCTCTTTGATCTCTGTGGACTCGACGGCAATAGAAAATGAAGCAGTAGTGCGTGGGTGACGATGCGGGTCCGCCTCTCCCCTGCAGTTGTCGTAAGGTGCACGACGGAGAGGCTCTACCTCTCCTCCTCCACTCCAAAACCCAAGTTCCTCTCTGCCTCCGCCTGTCGTCTCCACGACTGCGAACCCCCCGACGTTCCTCGATTCGACTCTCCCGCTTCCGTCGCCGCCCAAGTGAACCGGCTTAAGCACGACCCCGACCGCGCCTTCGCCCTCTTTCGTCACCTGGATTCCCATGGCTTCCCTCTCGACCCCCTCGCTTATGCCTCCTTCATCTCCATCCTCTCCCCCTCCGCCTCCCGCTCCCGCCTCGATTTCGTCTTCTCCCGCCTCATTGCCTCCTTCCATGCCGCACGGGGCTCCGCTATTCCTTCCTTGCTTCATTCTCTTGCTCTGCTGGGCGGTCCCCGTCTCCTCCTTCGGTCCATCGATTTCCTCGTCAAGGCCTATGCTAAGGCTGGCCTCTTCGACGATGCTATCAATACCTTGTTCGGCTTCAAGAGGGGCGGCCTCTTTCCTCACGTCTTCACCTGTAATTTCCTCCTCAACCGCTTGACCGTCAGCCCCAACCCCGCTGCTGCCATTGCTCTGTACGAACAGTTGAAGCGGGTCGATTTTATCCCCAATGACTACACCTATACCATCTTGATCAAGGCCTTTTGCAGGATTCGCGACTTGGACGGAGCGGGTCGCGTGTTCCGCCAGATGACCAAGGCTGGCGTCACCCCTAATAGCTTTGCTTACGCTACCTATATCGAAGGCCTCTGCACCCAACACGGCTCCCCTTTGGCTTACAGGGTTCTCCTTTCATGGCGGGATGTTGGGATCCCCCTGAGTGTCTACGCCTATACTGCAGTCCTCCGTGGTTTTTGCGCCGAAAAGAAGCTGGAAGAGGCAGAGCAAGTCCTGGTTGATATGGAAGAGCATGGCATTGTCCCCGATGTCTACTGCTATGCTGCCTTGATTCATGGCCACTGCAAGAGTTCCAATTTGCTGCGAGCCTTGGAAATCTACGATCATATGCTGTCAAAAGGTATCAAGTCCAACTGTGTCATCATCAGCATCCTTCTCCAGTGCCTTTGTGATATGGGCATGCCTGACGATACAGTGCATCAGTTCAATGAGTTCAAACAGACGGGCATATTTCTGGACAAGGTTACATACAACATCGCTATCAGTGCTCTTCGGAAGCTGGGCAGAATGGAAGCGGCCATAGAGTTAGTTGAAGAGATGAAGGGGAAGGGGGTGGATCTTGATATCAGGCACTACACAACTTTAATTGGTGGCTACTGTCTCCAGCGCGACTTTTACAATGTCTTGAATATGCTCAAGCAGATGAAGAAGGGAGGTTTCCAACCTGATATTGTCACTTACAATATACTTGCCCAAGGATATTCTCGGGCAGGACTTGTAAGTGAAGCGGATGAGCTTCTAAGACATATGGACGCTTGCGATATGAAACCCAACATTGTCACACATAACATGATAATTGAGGGCTTATGTATGTCAGGTAAAGTGGAGGAAGCTGAAGTGTTTTTCTCTGGCCTGCAAGAGAAGAGCATAGAAAATAAAGCTGCCATGTTCAAGGGGTATTGCCAAGCCAACCATTCGGGAAAGGCATTTAAACTTTTCATGGAGTTATGTGAAGCAGAGAAAAAGTCAATAAAGAAAAATTCCTGCTTCAAGTTGCTAGCTAAACTTTTTGGTGAGGGCGATCATGTTAGGGCTCGTCAATTACTCAATAAAATGTTGGATCTGGACATGGAACCGACTAGAATGATGTACAGAATTTTGATGGCTATTCTTCGGAAAGCTGGCGATATGAGAAATGCACAGTGGTTGTTTGTTAGATTGTTGGAGAAGGGATCAACCCCTGATGTAGCCACTTACACGTTAATGATGGGTGGATACTTTAATGCAAATTGCTTGCTGAAAGTGCATTATCTTTTCCACGAAATGAAGAATAGAGGAGTTGAGCCTGATGTAAAAGCTTATACAGTGTTACTTGATGGTTATTCAAAAGTAGATCTTCGAAGGAAACGCTCCCTTCATGGTAGAAACAAAACAGATAAACTTACCATGGATTCCAGAGCAAATAATGCCATCAAAATGCTTTGGCTGGAGATGAAAGACAAGAAAATAGCACATGATAAATTTTGTTATACGGTTTTGATTGACAGGCTTTGTAAGCTTGGCAACATTGAGGAAGCCGAGGGTTTATTGAGGAAAATGATTGAACGTGGGATTCAGCCAGATGTGGTAACTTACACATCTCTTATATCTGGCTGCATAAGTAGGGGAAACATGGAAATGGCTAAATATCTTTATAAAGAAATGTTGTTCAGGGGAATAAAAGCTGACATGCGGACCAACTCTGTTTTAGAGTCTGCTGAACTTGAAGCCTGAAAAGTGCAGATATTGAGGCGAGTAAGTGACGACATCAAAAAAATACTCAATGCTGATCTCATAGTGCTTAAGGTAAAATATGGTATATGTAGAGTATCTGTTCTTGTGTCTGTCACTAAGCATACAATTAACTCATTTAAAAGTGTATTATAATGCCACTGGCCATGAGCAATATCAGAGCATCTTTCCTTAAATGTGATATGACTACTGAATAGAGAGCAGAAGATTTTGGTATGTTTGTGGAAATGCTGGAATGCCTCGGCTTCTTTCATGGATTTAAATTAGGCACTGCATAATCTGTGTATTATTTCTTTGCCAACTCATTATCTTTTCTATGTAGATATAGAAGATAAAAAATACTTGTTTGGGAAGAAGAATATTGTATCTCATATTTGAAAAGTATTTCCAGTTTCAATAGTTTATGTTTTATTATTATGGTAAATTTACAGCCAACCCCTCTTTTTGGTTACATAAGTTGTCTCGTGCACGTAGACGATTTTGGGCTTGTTTTGGCCCCAAGTCGTTACTCCAGCATAGATCCAGAAGTTAACATTTTTAAAATTATATTGTGGATGTATATGTTCATATGAATCGGTTATACATTCAATGAACTTATTATGTGTTTTTAGATTGCAAGTACTTCTGTGGCATGTTTTTCAAGATTTGAGGTGTTCAATATGGAAATTTTCATGAATGCCCATTCTCTGAGTATAAAACCTATGTTTGCCCCTGTTTTAGATTGTTTATCATTCCAGCATATTTAATGCCAAGCTCTATAACCCATATTGAATCTGGCTTGATTTTGCTTCTACAAACACCAGATGGATTAATCTAATATTATTGACGAGATGTGTTGCTATTTATATAAGAAGGTGTGTGGGTTTATGATTCCTCTGAAAGACAGAGGACGTTGATGTGAATTAAGACCTTCTGACGTAGCCTCCAGTGCGGACATAATTGCTGCAATACTCTGTGTCAGTTTATATTTCTAAGCATCATCGTGGAGCTTAGGATTAGCTTTCCTGGAAAGGACAAATGGATAGTTTTGACAAGTTCATGTTGATTTCATCTTCCATGTTCTCTATATGCTTTGAAAGCTCTTGCTGTCCTGATGTCATGGGAGATCTCTGCAACTTGTTGACTGAAGGAAAATTTGGTAATTTTAAACCATTGGGCTTCTTGCAAAATAACTGGGTCATGAGTTGGAAAGTAGTGTGTTTTGGATGGTCAATGATTTTTTTTAAGCTGGCAAGTTAATAATCCTTGTACATTTAATTGACCTACATGTCTCATTTACACACTTGCTTCTCTGCCCATGCGCTTGAGATTTTTTCCTGGTAATGATGTAAAAGGTTCATTGAAATTATTGCTTAGGTGGACTTGGACCTCGGATATTACGAAAGATTTCTTGTCATCACTTTGAATTGGGATAATAACGTCACAACTGGAAATTCTACCAGGTATGCAACTCATTGCATTTTGTATATGGATGTCTTTAGGAATCAAGCAATGTGCCTTCTTAAATTTAACATATTTGTTGGTGTTTTAACACTCCGTTCTTGACAAGAAGAGAAGAGGTGATTATCTCGGAAAGACAGTCCAGGTCTGTTGGGCAATTTGATCCTGTAAAAGTAAGAGCTTTGCAACTATTACTACTCTTATTCGACTTAATTTAGCCTTGTCTGCGGACTACTTATACAATCACTTTTAAAGTTTTGTAATGCTGGATTTTAGTCTTCTAGTTGGTTCCATACATCATGGACGCCATTCAAGAGTGGATGAAATGTGCAGCCATGATACCAGTAAAGAAGTCACGGCAGATGTTGGCGCCATCAAATTAGGTGGAACTACAGGTAAATACCATCAGTAGTGGCTATCTTTTTCCTGCTTCTGGATGGACTAAATCATATTAATGTAGGGGATATCGGATCTATGCTATTTATTAAGGTGCTTGGTCAGTTCTCTTACTGAGGAGTTAAGGTTATACCATGTCGGTACAAGGAAATTTGCTTAAGAGTTTTCGGTGAAACATTGTTGTTTACCCACCTAAATATTTTTGCAGGAGCTGGTAATTTCCGCTTTATTTATATTATTCATGTTCCTGTACTCAATGTTTTTGGTTAACAGGTATCTTTGTTAGGATTAATCAACTAATTTCTTAGAATGCTATATATAGATTGAGTAACTAAAAAGTGTTCCTGAATTTTGTCCTTAGCGCGCTAATTATAGCCTCTATGATACTGTCCTGCAGTAAACAAAGCCTACCCAGCATAGCGTCCAAATATTCAAAGCCAGTAAACAAACCCAGTCTTAGAGGACTGGGTTTGACCCCAAATATTCAAAGCTTGTAGAAGTGCAAATGCTTGCCTCATCTGTCACTTCTGAACTTCTGTAAATTATTGTGCCGATAGTAGACTTAAGTTGTCTGGTCATCTATCACAGGCACTTGATGAGAACATTAAAGGACAGGTTTTTCAATTTGCCATGTGTCAGTATTGCTCTAAAATGGTTATAACTGTATTGGCCTTTTTGACCGATCATCAATCATTCTAAGCAACTTGATTCCAGGCAGAACACATCGTGACTCCCAAATATTTGGCCCATTCCTTTGCTGCTAAGAGTAAATTAAGAACTTTGAAATTCAAACCATATGCCTTCCATATTTTTTTTTATTGCAAAAGGCTCAATATAGCTTCTTCTACCTTCTTGAACCCCTCAAAATTGGACCAGTAGGCACATGAGGCAAATCTGGAAGGGCTGAAACTTATGGGTTATGTGGTGCGAATCAATTCTCCCTTGCCTTTTGCACCAATAGGCTGTCGATCTTGATTTTGGGTGCATTATAGCCATGATGAATCAGAAGTAGGAGTCCATTTCATCCAACTGGAAAAAAAGATCATCGATTAGTGCTTTATTTTCCTCAGTGAGATTCTGCTTAGCAACCATGGATTTATAATTTGTCTCTAGTTGTTTCTGGAATAGAAACTGAGCGTCCTCATTGATCGTCATCGGAACTGTCGTTTTGTGAGTTTCTTTTACCTTGTACTGTATATTTCTGGACTTAAATAAATAAGCGGTTTTTTCAATAATTAAATTTGTTTCTCATAGGAATAAAAGAAAGTCATCTTGTTAATGTTAAAACCACAAGAATTGAACTATGCCATCATCTATCTACTTCGGGCTGTTCATTTAGACATTGTGATGGCTTTACACCGTACGTCTGTGTGAAACATAAAATCATGTTTTTGTTGCCACTCTTGGGGAACTAGTTTATTATGACAAGGCCTATTTATTCACAGATGCTTCTGAGGTAACTTATTTAGCAGTAATGATATGCTGGAGAGCAAGGGACTTACGTCGTTTATAATGTGTCACTTGATGTTTCATGAGTCAGTAGTATAGGTTGAGAGGGACTGCAAAGACAATCTTTCTTGTTTCTGACAACTTGCTTTGTACTATATATCAGAAAATCGTGCCCTTGAGAAAGGTGTGGCAGCGGCCTGAAACTGATAACATGCGGCAGGAGCTGCATCCCACTAATTTGGCCTCTGCAGATCAGCCGAAAATTGTAGACTCATCAACTGGCTTTGACCCCTCGAACCGTCAGGTTTTATGCTGAAACACCGCAAAAGCAGCGAGTGACAGGGCATATCTCCCATGATCCCCATTTCACACGAAAGTGTGCCATCGGCTACCGGAGCCACCAATGTAGAAAGAAAAGCTCGCCGGAAGCTGGCTGCATAACCCAAACCCGAAGTCTTAACATGCCTTCCGGCACTGCTGTGGTCAGCATCGCCGCTTCTGCTGGCTCTGCTGACCAAGCGCAGGAAGTGAAATAGGTCCTTTGTCATACAAATTCTCACACAAGAAAGAAAGAATATTTCCTTTTCTTTTTGCACTTTCTTCTCTGTGAATAGCAAGCAAAACTCTTGAACTCTTTTGGTGGCCTAGTGTTCATTCCGCCGGTGGCTTTCAGCTTGTCGATCACTGGTCGATCTCCATGTTCACAAGCAGTTGTACATCTGAGTTTAGGAGTCAAAAAGTTCCAAGTCTCATAATGGTCCTTTCTCGCGTTAGATTTACGGAGCTCTCTTTTGATGAACATCATTGTGTCACAAATCGCTAATTGTAGTTACGTGCCGATGAGTTTCCGAGCACCGTCTTCATCTGTCTTGCTTTGATAGAATCCCACCACACTAAATAATATTCGTATGGAATCCAGCGACTGCGACCAGCCATGAGATGAGAAAATCAACAAACAATCGTGATTACTTTTGAGGAGTCTGTCGATAAATGGACAATTGTCGAAAAAATCTTAAATCCCATAGACTTGCTGGCTAGGCTGACACAGCTTGGTAGCGAGCCCTTATTTTTTTTCCTAGGGATAATTAAGTAAATAGTTCTTAAATTTTATTTTAATGTTTAATGTGAGCTTTAAAATTTGGTTTGATATGAAATCTGAATTCTATTCTAGAGATAATATAGAAGATGCACCAAAAATTAAAGGCGGCACATTAAATAAGTTAAAAGTTCATAAAGCATTAGAATTTTAGAAATATATTGAATAAATTAAAAATTAATAGGTTATTTATAGAAAACTTAATATTAATAGCCTGAATTGACTTGTCCAGTCGCCTCCATGCGGGCATGCGGGCGCAGAGCCATCCACGTACAGGAACAATTCCCCGCAAAAAAAAAACATGGAGGCCTAAATATAAATCGTTTCGGGTCCCGACCCGAATTGTATAAAACCGCCTTCGAATTTCGCAGCCACCGTCGCCTTCTCTGCACATGTTCTCGGGCGCCCTCAACCGACTGACGGAATGGGATTCTTGCAGCCTCGCGGGATCAAGGACACCGCCCGCAGGATCGCCGCCCTCGCCGACGGAATCCTCGATTGCAAATGCGCCGGCGAAGGATTGCTCCCTCGTCCGCCTTCTAGGTCCATCGCCACCAGCTGCAGAGCCGTGTTGTTGCCGCGGTTCGGCGGGCCGGAGGTGTTGGTGCTCCGCGACAATGTCGAGGTCCCTGATCTTAAGCAGAATGAGGTCCTCGTTCGGGCTCGCGCTGTCTCCATCAATCCGCTCGATACTCGAGTGAGTTGCTGAGTTGATTTTGATTAAATTTATTGAAGTTCGGTTTTGCTATCATTTGGATGCTTTTTTGGGTCGTCGTCCGGAGGCTCATGTCATCTTACAGACAATCGAAAGCAAATTCGTACTAGGACTGAGGCTGCCGAATCTTCTGGTTTCTTCGAAACATAGACACGAAGGTAGAAGTGAAATCAAAATGTGTAGTTTTCTCTGGTTCCAGCCAGTTATGTATTGGTTATTGCCGTTGGTGATTGCGGGAAGGATGGTCGAGGTTGTTGCTAATGCCTGTGGAATTTTCTGCGGCATGGATTGAGGTCATAGTGAGCTTTGGCTTGATCCTGTACTGATACTTAAGTAGCAAGGCGCATAATTCGACTAGTTTGATACGATTGTTTTGGTTCAATAGTATGCCTGAAAATGCACGGTTGCTTACCATGTTAGCTGTTAAATCGGTTGAACTACGTTTGGTTCAGTGACTTCAGTCTCAATTTGTTTTGAAATTGTTTTTGTAGTGCGCAGCTGTTGTGTTAAAGTCATTGCTCATTCTGTTTGCAGATGCGTTCTGGTTACGGTCGCTCAATATTCGAACCACTTCTACCCCTCATTTTGGGTCGCGATATCAGTGGGGAGGTTGTAGCAGTTGGAGCTTCAGTTCGGTCTTTAACTGTAGGCCAAGAAGTTTTTGGTGCATTGCATCCTACTGCTGTTAGGGGTACTTACACTGACTATGCAATATTGTTGGAAGATGAACTTACTCAAAAGCCAAAGTCAATTACGCACGAGGTGGGTTTTGAGTCCTTTCATGAATAATTATGCAAAAGTGCTTTTCATGATTGTATTGGTCTTGCAAT
The DNA here is from genome assembly GCA_030064385.1 of Melaleuca quinquenervia. Taxonomy (NCBI): domain Eukaryota; kingdom Viridiplantae; phylum Streptophyta; class Magnoliopsida; order Myrtales; family Myrtaceae; genus Melaleuca; species Melaleuca quinquenervia. Next base: position 26,851,586 of record CM057723.1, on the reverse strand, counting down.
TATGCATGTTTACTTCAGTGCTCTTTAGCATGGTGCTTATTAGCTAGCCTTAGAAACTGACAAGCTTCACATCTTATAGGAAGCGTCAGCCATCCCTTTTGCTGCACTTACTGCATGGAGAGCTTTAAAAAGTACTGCTAGGATAAGTGAAGGGTACGTTCTGAATTTCTACTGCATGCATCTTTAAATTTTCTCGATTTTGCATTGAACATAAAAGAAGGTTTGCTTCCAGTTTCCTAGATGCCATGTCTGACTTTTCTCTAGTTGCTGTTCTTTTTCTAGTTTGATCTTTATGTCCCATCTTCACATAGTTTTGGGAAACAGTCAGCTTATTAAAAGGAAGGTGCATGGGAGACAGCCGGACTCTTTGAAATATGGTCCAAATTACAGATTGTTTGATTTTCCTGGCATGTGATCGAAAGACTTGAGTTATTTGACCTATTCTTTCCCAGTGAAACCAATTCATTCCCCATTGGCAATTCCAACGAGCTTTCTATTTTGGGTTATGTGTATGTGGCTTGTACTCGAATTATTCACGCTAATAAATGATCTTCTAGTAATTCATCTATTCTGATTAACTTGGTGGAACAGAGTAAATAGGTTATGAATTCATAGCTTTTTATGCAACTCTCTCTGCCTGTTTTAAGAGTTGCCTTGTTTCCCTTTGGTAGGCAAAGGGTGCTAATCATTGGTGGTGGAGGAGCAGTAGGTTTTGCAGCAATTCAACTTGCAGTGGCTAATGGGTGTCAAGCTGTAACCACTTGTGGCAGTCAAAGCATTGATCGGGCTTTGGCAGCTGGCGCTGAGCAGGCTGTTGACTACACATCCGAGGTATCGCATTGGTTGTTATAGTACTTTCAGATTTTATAGTGGAGAAAATCATTTATTTGGTAAAACATCGAGACTGCTGGAATGTGGAAGCTAATTGTATGTAGGCACCTTTGTCTGTTGTTCTGTTTATTTATTCATTGTGTGTTTGCCTTCACCATTTCATGACATGGTTAGTCGCAGAAAAAAAAAACCATTTTTCACATGGAAATAAGGAAGTTCCATGCCTATTACAACAGCAATACATTTTCGCATAGAATTTTCTGATAGGAATCATTGTATCTGCTCTCTCCTCTTTGAAGAACTGATCACCGTTGCTTGACAGGACATCGAATTGGCAATAAAAGGGAAGTTTGATGCGGTTTTAGATACTATAGGTGGACCAGAGACCGAGAGAATTGGCATTAATTTTTTGAAAAGAGGTGGACACTACATGACACTCCAGGTAGGATAAAGCACAGTTGTATGGATTCCTCCTTTCATAGATTATTGCAATGTCAAATTTCTCCCGGCCTCTGTCGCAGGGGGAGGCAGCATCATTGGCTGATAGATACGGATTAGCTGTTGGGCTCCCTGCAGCTACAGCAATGTTGCTAAAGAAACAATTGCAGTACCGCTACTCTCATGGAATAGGTATAATTATGCTTTTTTCTGCTTGAACTTTTCAAACTAGATATTTCGGTAAATAGATAAAACGATATCCCTCAACATTATTTTGGCTTCACTGCTAGTGTCTTAACACTCGTTTGGATTACCCAATTCTGTCTTCTGGTTTTTTTAAAAAATTACATGATTCTCTCGAGGTAGAATGACTTAGTGATATGGCCCTATTTGCCCTGGCAAGTACTGCTTGACAAAGTGAAGCAAACTTTCCTGGTTGTGATGTATTTACGGATTGAGAGAAAAATACGGAGAAAGAATAATCGCAACATACCGAAAATGTTTAGGATTACTTTTCCTTCTGTCTTGGAGATTAATGGATGTAACATAGCCGTCCCATCTCCATTCTGTTCCAAAAGGCAGCTTGAACCTCATAGAGTTCTTTCCAGGTACATAACTATGTAACTGCACTAGAAGTTCAAATGGTCTAATAGTGGTGAGTTGTGCATATGTTAGTCCACTGGAGCTTGCGCAATCCAAATTCAGCCTTTATTGAATGGGCTAGCCCGTTCGTTTAGCAGATTGGAGGAAACTTGAGTAATCGATTTGACAGTAGGTTGAGAGCTCCTGGAAAGTTCAGACAATGATGTATTCTTTTGTTCTTCTGTATACATTTTGCAAATTAATATTCCATGTTCCTTGATGGTTAGAAGCGACTGTGTGTTACTTTGATTAGTCTATGATATTTAACGAGAAAGAACATAGGACTGCGCTTAGGTGTGTTGTATATAATTGGCATGACTCATCAACTTAAAAAAATTAACTGAAGAAAAGGAAATGCTGGTATACTGAGTATAGGAATTGAGAATCATCAGGCGGGCGGATCAATTAGCTTCTGCACTTGCTAGCTGTCACTTTTTCCTGTTTTATTTGTCTTGAGTTGTTCCATTTCTTGCTTGGGAAAGTTTTCTTTTCATGTTCAAATTCAGGCCCCTAGGTTCATTGGATATAATGTCCATCTAATTAATCCTGTTCTCTCGCCGTTCTTTGTGCTAGTATAGTTTTTACATAACCTGGTTTATAGAAGAAACAGCATGCCTGTTGACTGTCAGTCATCTATACATATTCATCTTCCTTTTGTCTTCTGATGGCGGTAGAATACTATTGGACATACATGAGGGCCGACTCTGAAGGTTTAGTGGAGATCCGCAGGCTATCAGAAGCCGGGAGGCTGCATATACCCATAGATAAAACATTCCCAATGACACAAGTGAGAGAGGCTCATGAGGCTAAAGAGAGAAAGCAAATTCCTGGTAAAGTGGTGCTGGAACTCGACTGAAATGTGAAGCTGATGTTTCTGCCTATCCTCTGTAAATGGTCCTCTACTTTGCAAGGGGGAAAAATTTCACTGTGCTCCCTTCATGCAACAATAACCAGGAATTTTGTTCGATTTAAAATATTCATTTACCTTGGCAACCTGTAAATATGTGAGCACATTTTTTCCAGATGAACTTTGTGTCAATAAAACATTTCATATTGTTTCATCTCCTTTGTGAAAAATGAAACCTTACATTGTTTGTGGTAGTCCCTCTAGAAAATCAGAATTTCGCTCTGGAGTAGAGATGAGTACACATCGTCCCACTCGAAGGGTTATGTTAGGACTTGCTTATGTACTTGAGAGAAGGACTTCCTGATTGCATTGATAAATCCATGTAAATTCGGTAGCATTTTGCATCGTCCCAAGATTGACTTGATGTATATAGTATTGAATTATTTTACTCGGCGGACCGTCGAGATATTTAGTGACTAAATTATGTGAAAATGTAATAAAAAGGAAAAGCTTCGTGGTTAATTAAGGGTTGCATCATTTTGAAGCCATCCTGAAATAGGTGAAAAGTTACCGAGTTTGAAAATAAACCGAGTAATGTAATGAAGTCAAGCGTCACGGGACAATACTTGAGATCGAGACCGAGAAGATGTCCAAATAGATGAGCACTAGAAGATAATTACCTGTATTACTCAAATGTTGGGTGATGCAAACGAGGGGGGAAGTACGCTATTCATACATGAGACTTTCCATTTATAACCTTGGATCTCCCCTAATTTAACGGCGGAAATCTAATCCTAAGAACTATCTAAACTATTCTTCTTAATATTACCCCGACATGTATCTAGATATTATGTTTAGGGCCATCTAGACGTGTCCAATTCTTATATTGTCCTTGGAGGCAAGTTTCAAGGCTTTTTGGGCAGTTGGGCCAGTCATTTGGTTCATCGGGCATAGAATTTTCTTTAGTCCAGCATTTTAGCTTCCTTCCTTGTCAAGAAGATTTAGAAATGTAGCCATGTATTTGAAGCGCGTGAAACCAGCTTCCATCGGGAGCTCCTTTGGCCAGAAAGTGGGCTTTGCCTTCTTATCTACACTTGTAACCCATCTGTTCCCCCCTCTTAAGCCGCAGTTTCGTCCCCATTTGCGACTAAGTACAGTCTGCGACCAGATCAGAACTGACAGTATGCTGTCAGTTCTGTCCCTCGGAAGTGTCGGGTGCCTACTTTGTCGTATGAGGGCTAACGAGACTTGATATTACAGGACGCGCCAACGAGAACCAGGTAAAATTCCAACCTTCGAGATCAGGAAATTTCAGCCGCGAAGACAGAATTCCATCTGAATTACAAATCTGCACCCTCAAAGCATCCATCCTTCGCGCTCCCAAATAACAGATGAACTAAGAATTTACCGCTCGATCGCGTGAAATCTGTGTACTGCGACGCGACGGGCTTTAGTCGGGTATCGAGTGGCAAACAAGATTCGATCGGCTCGCTTAAATGCCTACTTACAATCGCACGGATAATCTTCGACGCAGGATAATTACGGCTCGTGGGATTATCCTAATTTGACCAAGGAAGGAATTGAATTCACAAATTGACGTAGTTTGTAAGTCCGAAACCCTGGCCCAGCCATGGACTGGTTAATCCCAGACCAGTGCGGCTTTCAATGCTCGTTTTGTCTTCGCCACGCTCCTCCTCCTCGGTATCTCGTCAGCCACGTCCGGTCAAAGCCGCCATCTCGCTCTTTCCCCGGCGACCCTTTGACTCGATCGTCGCTCCGGGGCCCTCGCTCCGCCGGCGACCGCTGCGGCGCTCTAGGGTTCCTCTCCTCATCAAATTCTCCGTGAAGAGACTTTTGTGGCTCTGTTATCTCTTTGATTGTTTGATTCTTTCGAGGTGCATTTAAGGCGTCAGTAATCTCTCGGCCAACCCCACGCGCTGTCCGGAGCCCAGAGCTCAATGCTCCGTGCGCGCAGGACACAAGACAGCCGCCGACGAGTCCTTCCGGCAAGCGCGACCCCGCGGAGCGTGCCGCGTCTCCCGCCGACCGTTTAGCCCTATAGGACAAGGTAGGGTCGGATAAAGCAGCACGGGAGGCCGTACTGATGTCCGGGAGGTTGGCGCCCACTCTCCAGCTCGCGCGCGTGGTCCTTGCCGCTCCCCCGTTATCCAAACCCCCCCACCTCCCCGGGCCTCAAGTCACGTGCGCCTTCGGATTCTCTTCTTTTCCGAGCCACGGTCGCGGAAACGCCCCCACCAGTTCAGATTGGCCCCCCGTTTCGGGGAGTATTTACGGAATCGCCACTGTGCTGATGTGAAAAAATTACGTTGAAATTACCAAATGCCACGTACGCGAAGCTTTAACAGCGTGGGATTTGACGTTCCCGAGAGCGGGGACGCCTTCGTTTACCCTTTTGCCCCTCGCATCGTGTCGTATTCTCCGTGTCCGCTTTCGTCTTCCTGATTCCATCTGGAGGTAGCACTGTCCCATGATCTGGTCACGTTCGACACCTCGTCACATGGATGTGATGGTGGCCACACGTTCTCTTCCATTATTTCAGCTCGGGAAAGGTCCCAATGGAAGCTTTCGCTCTAAGTCGTGGGCTCACTAATTGCAGCGTACCGTCAATTCAGTGCGTAGGTCGAACTCGTAGCTTAATGGTTCCCTGCCTGATTTGACTTATAGTTTGGTTTTGCTAAGATCAAAAGGTGAGATTTCCATTGAGGTGGTTATTTACGACCCGAAACTCTTAAGCTCCATCGACGATGACGGAGATGGAAATGGGGCGGTTTGACGAACGATCGCTCGTCTCGGTGGTGATCCCTTTATTGTTTGACCGAGACTCGCAGTTCCCAGTTCACGTAGATGCTGGGTCTGGACGTAGTGTTTTTCTGCTGATTCTCTGTGGGTTTCGATGTGAGTTGGAGTCCTGAATGGGTTGACGTCCTCCCCTCGATCGGTGCTCGCCACGTGTTCGATGATATGGCTCTTAGGCGGGGCTATGAGAACAATGTCTGTTCTGTCAAGTCCGAAGGCACAGTAGTGTGGTTTGCATATAGTCGATCGTTTCGTTAGTCATTGAACATGTTTTGTGAAGTCTTTACTCATCAACCGCGAACTTCCATGGTTGTTCTTTTTGTCTTGGTTACGGCTCGATTGCCGTCGGTGATACTTCCGCGACAATCTTACGCGAGTTTGTCTTTTTAGTTCGCGGTTCGGTGCTTTCCCCATAGTTGTCCGACCGATGATGGCCGCAGACGGCAAGTTTTCTGGCGATCGACGACTTTCGGAGTCAGTTGCCGGAGACAGGTGGTTTGGTCTCGCGGATTGGCAACGGTGGTGGGATGGTAGAGTTCTCTGGCCACCGGAGTTGCGGCCTGGTCAGGCAGGAGGAGAGGCCGACTGGAAGCCGAGCTGGGCTGGCCGAAGCTTACTGTTTGTGGGAGCCTTGGGCTTGGGTCAGGCGAAATAAGGAATTGGGCTAGGCCGGGCAAAATGAAGCAAAATCTCGGCTTAGTTCAGCAGACCATGGGCTTGGTTCGGCTGAAGCAGAATTAGAAACTGGGTTTAGGGCCTTGGTTTGGGCTAGAAGAAATAGGAAGTTGGGCTTAGGCTTAGTTTAGATCTACGTGGATCATTTCGGGTCTCGACCAAATGGTATAAAAACCGCCCCCGTCATCTCTCATGCCCCCGTGCTCCCTCAACAGACTGAGGGACATGAGATTCTTGCAATCTGGCATAATCAAGAACCCGAATCACCCCCATCGCGGACGGAATCCGCAATCGCAAATGCATCGGCAAAGAGTGGCCTCCTCACCTGCCTCCTAGGCCGCCATCACCAGTTGCAGAGCCGGCGAAGAATCGCTTGGCCGTCCGCTACTCCATCACCAGTTGCAGAGCCATGTTGTTGCTGCCGTTTGGCGGCCCAGAGGTATTGGAGCTCCGAGACAATGTTAAGGTTTCGATCTTAAGACTATGAATGAAGTCCCTGTTCGGGCCTCGCGCTTTGTCCATCAATCCCATCAACATTGCGGCGAGTTACTGAGCTGCTTATTTTTTTTTTTATTATTGAAGTTTAGTTTGGTTGCTTTTTGGTCGTACGGAGCTTATGTTATCCGACAGGGACAATTGAAAGTCGTGACGTGCTCAATCCCTTTGGCTTTAGCTGTTTGGTGAATTGCAAATCCGAACTAGGACTAAAGTTACCGAGGATGCTTAGAATCGTTTCTGCTTTTAGAATAATTCTTGTTTAGCATTGTCATAGAAGCTGAAAAGGAACCGAGGATATAATTGTTGTCCACACATATAATAAAGACTGAATTTTGCACAAGAATGGAGACTTTAATAGTTATCCCAAGATTGTCGCATCGTGTGATTATAGAAGCTGGAAGGGGTCTGAGGAATGCTGTCAATCAGTCTTACCTTACTCGGTGCATCGAACCACAGTCATACACTGTCCCTTCTATCTAACGGCGGAGACTTCATCTCCCAACCCTCCCTCAGAGATACAGCATATGCATACATAAGCGCACGGAAACAGCTCCAATCCGTAGCTCCTGCGGTCAAAGATGGGGTCCTTGCTGAGAATTCAAGCTTTCTGCCTTTCGTTTGGTAACTTTGACTCATTTATTATCCTCTCTGGTCCGCAATTTTGTCCTCATCCGTGCTTAAATACAGTCGGCGACCAATCAGGAACGACAGCATAGCACCAGTTCTCTCCCTAATAAGCAATGGAATCCCGACTTAGCCGGATGAGGAGTAAAGGGGACTCGACATTATGGCGCGCTTCAGCGAGAACGAGGTGAAATTCCACCCGGAGTTCACCGTTCGAGATCGGGACATTTTCGCCGTGACGACGACGGAATTCGATCGGAATCGCAAACTTACGCACAGAGACAGAGTCGCCGAGCAGCCTAACGTGTCTCCCCACCAACTAAAGCCGAGTGCTGGCCGAAGTACCACCATCTCTCACAGCTGGCAGTAGCAGATCCCCGTGGAGACCAGACCAGACCAGACCAGAGACCAGACAAGACCAGGCCGAGAATCATAGTTTAGTAACTCGGTTAAGATTATTCGTAAACGGGAAGGGAGATAAAGCCAGACTAATGCGGCTTTTAATGCCTTTTTTGTTTTGTCTGGCCATGCCTCTTTTCCTCTGGGTATCATCAACAGCGCCCGGTCAAACCCCACCGTCTCGCTTTCCCAGCGACGACGCACTTTTGACTCTTCTCGCTGCTCCCCGCAGGATCCGCTAGGGTTTCCAGCTCTGCTCTGATGAATTAATAAGTCCTTCGAGTCGGCCGTTCCGTCCTGAGAAGGTCGCGCCAACTTGCCTTTTTGCCTCGGAGGCGCCTGCTGCTCAGTCTCTCTTTTCCTCGTGCGACGTTTGGCAGTTGACTAGACCCGAGTGGGGAGTCCACGCTCACCAATCCAAGATTTGACAATGCTCTCGTTGTCTTTTATTTTTAGCTTAATCGCAAGTGTTAGATCTGAGTTAACACCATGAAAATCCCCAACAAAGTGCACTCGCGGTAAATTAACCCAAGTTAATAATCATAAATTCATACACTAATGATAAAATTTATCCAAAAAATGGTATGGATTTTTTATATTGATGTACCGTGTCAAATGAGTTTATTGACATGCGTCATTTAGCTAAGTAATTTCATAGTAAAATTCGATGAAAGCTAACAGGATGGTAAACATATCACGAGCATATCGGTTTGGGATTTTTCATGACTCAAAATTTAGTTTGGGATAAATTTGTGATAACCATATCAGTATAAAATTTTTGATGACCCGGAAATTAATTTGAGATGAATTTTGTCACATATTTACTGATTAGGGGGTTTCTTGTGGTATCAACCCTTTTAAATCATCTCATTCGTACTTAAATTGTTACGTTCTTAAATTAACTCGCTCAAGATGTTCTTCCGTTTCAGTCTGTCCGATGCCAAGTCTTGTAAGCATATACTTTAATAGGAGATTGATTACCCATCATGACAGTGCTGTAGCCTGAGCACGCTTAGCATCGTCCTCACATCAAACGACGCAATTATAAGTTAATCTCGGTCTTTACATGCACACACACACGCATATCTTAGGCACGTCATTCTCTTCCAGCTCATCGTGCAGTTCAACCCATTCATATCATTATCCCACGACTATTTTAAAAGCCTATATCAAGAGCGATTCCTTCCTTATTCAAAAGGCCCTGGCTTCGAACGACCAAGCTCTCTCCTCTCTTTATTTCTTATTTCTCGCGAGATTTACCGAGGCGTTCGCAAATCTCCCCGCATCTCTCGTCTAACCCCACGCGCTGTCCGAAATCCCGGTTCTCTATGCTCCCTCCGAGCGTGAACCCCCCAACAGGGCAAGCCTAAGGGGGTGCCAGCGAGGCGCCTCGGCGTGCGGGCCACGCGCGGGCCCGCGGAGCGTGCCGCGTCGCCCGGCGAGCCTTTAAGCTCGAGGAACGACGAGGTCGGATAAGAACGGTACGCGAGGTCGTACCCGCTGTGTCGGGGAGGTGGCGTCCACTCTCCAACCCCGCGCGTGGGTCTTCACCGCCCCCCGACCCCACTTCCCTCATAATTACCCCGGCCACGTGCGCCTTCGGATTCTCTCCTTTTTCCCGAGTCACGGTCGCCACGAAACGGCCCCCCGACCCCCCATGTGACCTCGCTACCCATTGGCCCCCCATTTTTCGGGTATTTACGGAATCGCCACTGGGGGCGATATGCGTAGTTTACGTTAAAATTACCAAACGCCCACGTAACCCGAGACGAGGCTGTCCGAAGCTTTAATAGTGTCCGGATTTGATATTCCCGAGAGAAGGGGGGGAGGAGGGGACGCGCCGATTTTACCCTTTTGCCCCTCTCATTGCCTCGCGTTCTCCTTTGATCTCTCTCTCTCTCTCTCTCTCTCTCTCTCTCTCTCTCTATAGGTGGCACTGTCCATGATCTGGCCACGTTCGACGCTTCGTCACGTGGCTATGATGGCAGCGACACATTCTCTTCCATAATTTCGGCTCGAGAAGGGGAGGGGTCTCGAGGGAATTTTTCGTTCCCAGTCGTGGGCTCACCGCTAATTGCAACATACCATCAATTCAATGTGCAGACCAAACTCTTAGCTCATTCTGTTAGGTGAGATTTTCATTGATTGGTGGGATAAAGGGGGGGGGGGAGTGTTATGACTGTGAAACTCTAAGCTCCCCAGCGGACATCGAAACAAGGTGATTTGATGAAAATCGCTATATTTTGGTGGTGACTAGTTAATGCTTAGTGCGAATTTCCAATCAGCGTACACCGGTATCGATCGACCTTTAAGTGCGGCATTGATTACTTTCTCGTTGCGAAGTTTAAACAGCTGTTGAGCGTGGCAAATTTAACGCAAAATGATGGTTGGGACGGAATCTTCTTTGCGTGAGAAAAGAAAATGGAGCTCGAGAAATGATGTGTTTTTGTCCGAGAATGTGTCGATCCACGTGGATGAACAGATCATCATCATCATCATCATCATCGTTCAGTATTAAACGGGAAGGAAGAAGAGGGCCATTATGGTCACACCCCATAATTACATCGTCGCACTCATTTTGCAAAATCGAACCAGACTTTTTACTCCTCGCACGGATCCATTGTACTAAAGACAAACAGCATTTCGTCATCTTCCACCTTCTCTCTCTCTCTCTCTTCAGTCACTCCCATCTGCAGTCTGTACCTCTCTGCAACTTCCACACAACCCACCATTGCAAGCCAGGTCCTCCATCTCTCCCATCTCTCACTAAACAAATTCTCCAATTCAATCTTTCACGACCATACTCAATCCCCCCCCTCTCTTTCTCTCCCTGCGCCACGAATGATTGAATGATCTTTCCGTTTTCACCCTCTCGAGCAAAAGATCCGAAAGACCCACCAATCACTCCCAGCCAAATCTTTCACCCTCCCAACAATGGTCAAATCACGGTGAAAAAAAAAAACACAGAAACGAGGAACAGAGCGAGATGGACTCGGATAGACCCCATCGCACGACAAGCCTCAATAGCAGCAGCAGCAACAGCAACACCACTGGCGAGTTCTTTATTTGCTTCACGTCTCGTCTCTCGTCTTCTTCTTCCATGAAGATCTCCAAATCCATCCTCAGCCCAGGTCGAGCCAGAGACCACCAAACCCCCCCGATCTCGCTCTCCTCTTCTCTGAGCAGGAGGCTCAGAAGCAACGGCAGCTTGAAAGGTGCAGGCCAAGCTTCGCCTATGTTTCCCACAAATGGCAAGAAACGTGGGTCCGCTTTCGAGAACCCAGAGCCGTCGTCTCCGAAGGTGACCTGCATTGGGCAAGTTAGGGTCAAGACCAAGAAGCAGGGCAGGAAGCTGAGGGCTCGCTCGAAACGCGGTGGGCGAGGTGGAGAGGTCAGTTTCAGGAAGCTCGAGATCAGTAATGGCGCGACGAGCGCGGAGGCAACGCAGAGCTTCTACTTCCAAAACCAGCAGGGCAACAATCAAGAATGCTTGCCTCACAGAAACCAGAGGTGGGTCCACTTCCCAGTGACGATTTGCGAGGCCTTGAGGACTTTCGGAGCGGATTGGAACTGCTTCTTGCCGTGCAGATCTTCATGCATGTCCAAGGAAGAGAAGACAGAGGGAGGGCCTAACAATGGCGAGAATGGCGATTCGGGTAATCACAACAGTAGTTCCTGTGGAGCTGTGATTGCAAGGTGGCTTGTGGCGTTGCAGGAAGGAGAGGGTAGAAGCAGAGAAGTGGAAATGATTGTTGGAGATGAAGAGAGGTCAGCGGCGGCTGCGGCTGCTGCTGCGGCTGACGATGCATCGGAGAGCAGTGGGAGTTACAGGAGGAGGGTCTTTGAGGGGATCGAGTTTAATGAAGAAGAAATATGCAGAGAGAGAAGTGAAGTTGAGGAAGACGATGGAGGACGGAGAGCAAGCGTTTGTGTTCCACCCAAGAATGCACTCTTGCTCATGAGGTGTAGATCTGATCCTGTGAAAATGGCTGCTCTTGCTAGCAGGTTCTGTGAGGCTCCTCCCGTTGTAGTGGATGATAAAGATGAAGATGAGAATCAGAGTGAGAATTCCGTCGCAAGCGGTTGCAAAAATGAGGGAGTTGAACTGAAGAGAGGTGGTGAAGTCGAGCATGAAATGGATGATGAAAAAGAAGAGGAAGTGAGTGAGATGTGGGTTTCTGCTGAAGCTAGCTTGGAGAGTGGAGTTCTCGGAGAGTCAAGTTTGACGGTGGAGGAAACAGAGGACGCCCAACAAGGGAACCAGCTGGTCAATGTGCTAGAGGAACAATTGGACCGGAAGATCATGGAAGAAGAAGATGAAGAAGAAGAAGTCAAGGAGGTGCTGGTGCTAGAGGAAGAAGAAGAAGGTGAAGAGAAGGAGTTAATGGAGGTGACTAGTCAGGTAGCAACAATGCAAGAAAAAGAGCTGAGGTGTTTCGCAGTCCCAGACGGAGAAGGATTGAAGCTTTCAGTACAAAACCACACCTACACTGAAGAAGGCGAAGCCCACCATGAGCATGGAGCTGAATCAGATGGCGGAGATCGTGATAATGATGTACTGTCCGTACAACTATGTGAAGAATCGGAAGGAGATGAAGAACATGAAGCAGAGTCGGAGTTTCGCGTTGAAGTTGTAGCTCCAACGGAGAAGGCCCTTGGCCTGGACCCAGAAACCCAAGTGACCATCCCCCACGAGAGATCTGAACATGGCCTGAAGCCACCGCGGCCCGAGGTGAAGTTGACGGAGAGAGACGGAAGTCAACAGAAGTCGGTTCTGCCGGATTGCTTGCTCTTGATGATGTGCGAGCCCAAGCTCTCAATGGAGGTCTCCAAGGAAACATGGGTCTGCAGTACGGACTTCATCCGATGGCTACCAGAGAGGCACGTCGGCAAGGTCCCTGTCAAGACCGACGGCAGCAAGGACGAGCCTAAGAAAAGGGCCGGCAATGCGGAATCAAAGCGATCTGGTTCGGCTCTCACGGCTCAGCAAGCCCACATTTTGCAGCAGCCACGGAGGAACTCTTTTTCCTTGCCGCCAAAAGTTGCAGCTCGAGCCGCTGGCACTGAGTCGATGGCCACGATGATCGAGCAGAAGCTGGAGAGCGCCAAAGCTTATGAGCCGTGTGTCCTCACAAGATGCAAGTCTGAGCCGATGCGGTCGGCCATCAAGCTGGCACCGGATGCTTGCTGGAAGAACAGGAAGCTCGAGCCGCATCGCCCGGCAACGCATGGGGTCAAGGCCGCTGGTGTCGGCGTCTGAATCCATCTTGATAAATGGTTGTATAGGTAATTCTGCTAGAAATTATGGAAGCTAATGAATTCTTTCAACTTTTGGTCTGTTTTTTGTTGGTTCGAGAAGGTTTGTGAAATGGGGTAGCTTTAGAAGTGTAGTTTTTTTTTGCAGGTTATTTCACTGCTGCAGCTTCTGTAAATTTTGTTCTCTTGGATCTATTGATTGATCTGCATTTTCCTTCAACTTCATCATCGACCTGATATAAATTTCTACAGCACTGCTTTGCCCTTCAAGCCTGATATCACATGTTTGATGCCAATGCCCTTACGGTTCAAGTGTCAACTTCTACTTTCCGTTGGATTGACTGACGCATGCAAAGCTAGCCATGTGACTTTTGACGATGAATTGAGAGCGAAAGATAGAGACTGAGACATGTACAGTGCTTGTCAATTCTGTGATATTCTGTTTTTCTTTTAGGTTAAAGTCTAATTTTCATTACTTGGGGATGTTGAGCAACTGTTAGAGGTGGTCTCATAGTCGCTTGCGGGACCATTTAGCGACAAGATGAAATGGGTCAATTTGAGGCCGTTGGATGATGACATGGAAACGACAAGGAGGTGGGTATTCGAAGGTGGCATTTCTCAAAAGGCAGGTGCTTGACTTTATAATAACCATGCTCAGATGGGCAAAGTAAGCGATTTCCTAAACCCCGCTCATCAAGTATGGGAATTATAAGTTCATGATAAAACCCAGCACAAGAGAATTTCCCCTATATAAGTGTCAGGTGTAAAGCGGGCGCGGCAATCTTAGATGAAATGGGTGTTGGGATGGGAAAAGAGAGAGTTAAGAGATTACAATATAATAGTTTAACGGGTTTTTTTTAATCAACTAGATCATCTGGTTCTTCAGTTCCCATAGGAGTAAATAGTCTGGTCGACCATCTAAAGAAAGCCTCATCCTTTCCAGGCTCTAGCCCAGAGGGGGTCTCATTATCGAATCCTTCTCTCTGCCAAGTTCGTGCCTTTTCCCCCCGTTTCTTTGAGATCAAAGGAAAAGCACGGAAATTCAATAATGGTCAAGATCAGAACCAAAGAAAAAGGGAATAAAAAAGCAGGGTAGATGCAGGTGCAGAGTACAGGATTGTGCTTGTGCATTGGCCTAAAGATAGGGTCGATAATGGAGATGCAGGGGACAACCAGCTGCTTCTCTTTGGCCTCTATTCTACAAGTCTGTCATTCTCAAAGAAATCTTTGAACAGCAAGAGACTGCTCCCGAATCTGTGTATTCGTTTGATGCGCAGCGGCAGGAACAATTGTCGTTGAATAGTGTGGACGTCACGCGAAACTCTTTAGATCTCGTGGCCTGTACGTGTGGAGCGCCTACTTGCAGGAAATGCGTTGAGTTCGAATTTGTCTAGGCGAGATAGAGAGAAGACATGTCTCCCAAACTTTAATTCCTCTGGATGGCTTTTAAATAGGTCTTGCCATAAACGTGGAATCATCAGGTGCATTTGGACAGCAAAACAGAGAACTCGTGGACATCATTAGTTCCACATTCTTTTAGATGATCCAGCAAGTGGTCCTTTGAGACGGAAACCCTATCAGCAAGCAAAGCCCCATATTGCAGCAGCCAGAATTTCATAGAGGAGTGCATGCGCTGGCACTGGGGGATCCAGAATCGTAGTGATGTCTTTATCTGGGCTAAAAAGAAGAATCAGATTGATGGTCCCGTTCTTTATTTCTTATCAATTACTTCCGCGTTTTCTCTCGACAAGAAAATTAGGGCATTGCAAAGCTTGGAAAAAGTGGGAGGACTGTTTTCCTCCTGACGCTGTTGGTGTGTGATGGTACAAGGATGGGCGTCTCAGCCATGTCTTTGCACGTAAAAAGTATGTATTAGCTGTAAAGAGATGCAAGGGACAAGTATGGTGGTGGGTTTGCTTTCGACTTTTGTCATCCTTTTCCCCCTTTCTTTTTTCTGTTTCCTTTTGATTTGCTTTGATGTTGAGTCCTGAAAATTAGGCCTTAAGATTCCTTGTCCACCAATTTCCAACGGAGAAACCTCGGCCGAAAACTTTCAGCCTTTCCGGGGCACAGAAATTTTCGCTTTTTCCCTGGTCCGGTCGGTGTCACTTTATCTTTGTCAGGAGGCGCCCTGTCTCCTGGACTCACGTCTAATTAGGGTGTTGATAAGATAAGATCGAAAATTCTACGACCCGATTAGATTCATTTAATCGACATTGATCTATTTTTATGCAATGTAAATTTAACGATTTGTATCTGATCCGATTCGTATTGCGAAAGCACTTCAATACTTGGATCGATTTAAGAAAATTCTTACTTAAATTGAGGTGGAAGTACGGGTAAGCGAGCGTGAATTCGAGTGAGGGCAAAATAAAATAAATGAAAAATCATAGAAATTGATTGGGCCTAAATAAATTATAAATCCATTTGCAATTCATATTTTGTTTTAACACATTTATGGCTCATTTATAACCCGTGTAATTAATATATATAATAATTCAATCTCTCATATGTAAGTTAAGAAATTAATTTATAATCCATTGTGACAGATTCACATATAATCATAGTCGTATGTCCCGAAATCGATCGAACATCTGATACTTTTAATATTTCAATCCGATCATAAAAAAAATTATAAGAGGCCCTTTCTTTTTTGGGAGGTAAAGGATAAGTCATACATAGGAAGGACCTTGTCAACCATTGCCCTCGCTACTGTTCAATTGAAAAAGATAAACTAAAGGTGTTCAACCAATCTCGTAACAAAATCCAATCATGAAGTACCAAAAGAAATTTGATTTTGTCGCCAAGTGACCTTTGGGCACTTCTTGTTGAATACCACCACCGTAAAGAAAGTCCTCGGCTTGTGCATGATTCGGTCCGTGGAATGTCAAGAAATTTATCTATTAAGAACGGTCAACGAATGCTTTGGGGGCACAGAGTATAGAAAAAAAAAATATAAAGGACAAAGGGAGAGGCAGGTGTCACGAACAAACAGATTCCATAGCAAAGAAAGGCCCGTGCGGCGCCTGAAGGGCCGAGGCCTCTAATCCAGCCTTCTTTCATGTAGTTGTTCTAATAAATAATATGGCACGTTCAGCCTAACTTAAGGAACTCTCTCGTAACGGGACACGCAGCATCCTTCTGGCACAACAACTGGTTTCAGCTTGCTATGGCTTTATCAGGAGAGCAGCATCAGCCCCTGACTAGTTTGTACACAGGAGGCCAAACCCGTCTTTAGAACTCTTAGTGATATAATCTATCTATCCATGAACTCCTAGTACAAACCACCCTGACGCTACTCCCACGAACCAGTTGTGTCTTCCCTACTGCAGCTCTATCACATCACAATAGCACCCTTAGTTCCACTCACAAGGGTACATGAGTACAGGAAAACATCGGGTCGTACCATAGGGGTGTGGGATTAGGGGAACGCATTTCATTTTGAGTTTGCCAGTGCCGTCGCAGCAGACACATTTTTCTGCGCCAAAACGATTGGAGCTTCCCTACAATTCTAGAATTATAGTTTTGTCAAGTGATTGAATCGCCTCATGGATTATGGTACTTTAATATTAGAATTACAACAGGATGTTCGTGATTTGTAGAGTACGATACAGGAGATCGATGCCAAGATGGATCAAAGAGCTATCGGAGACTATTGTCTGAATCATTTAGAGACTTCTATAAAACAATGTGCCGCACGGCCTGTGGACGCTTGATTAAGCGAATTAACCTGGCAAATTTGTAGTTGCTAAACAAGAATGTGGTTTAGTGTTTAGATGCCGCGATATACTTCCAGTTAGAGGAACTCCAAACTCTACATTAATCAGCTATGCACTTTGAGCTTGTTCTAAATTCATGGAAGTCACTTTCTTTTTCTATGGAGTAGAAGGAAAACACTGCAGTTTCTATTGCATGGAGTCCGAGGATGCGACTCAGGATTTGACAGAGTAACTCAGATTTCACACTCAGCAGAATTTGTTACCTGCAACCCGGGAAAATCTTGATGATGCATGTGAATTGGGCTCAATCTTGAATTTAAAGAAGGAATTTTAACAGAGTACCGTAGTAAAGCTATCCAAGGATACTGCGAACTGCACAAACCTCGACTGTTTCTCACTACCTATGGCTTCCATCTCCAACATGCTTTCTAAAGCAATCCGGTCGCAGTTTGCTTGAACTGTGCATGGAAAGCAGATACAAGTGCAAGACTTTGAGATTGGCCCGCCTGACCGCTGGTTGGACCAAACATCTGTTTCTCCGCGTATAAAGTGAACTCTTTGTCGACGATGACAGTGATTCAACATGAATTTACCCATTTTTACAAGGATCACTCATTTCTCTCACAACATTGTTGGACTTCATCGCTGAATTTTAACAGTCAAAACCTCATATTTCATGACTAGGCTTTGTGAACAAGAGCTAGGAGTTCTACGAATTTAATCTTGGTCTTCATCAGCAGCTCTGTACAAGCATCTCATACTTCATTGCCTTTGATTAAAGAAACAGTAAGAAAAGATCCCACCCCTAGCTAGGAGCAAAGTCCATGAAAGCAAGAGACAAATGAAGCTCTGCGCATTCACTTGCTTTGTGCTGAGAATCCCGTGAACCGACAAATATTTTTTTAAGAGCAAAAGCAGGCATTTTATGCCATTACCCAAGACTCTGAAAAACAGATGTCAATTGAATATGTGTAAGTGTCATCAACGATGATATCGAACTTCGTGGAAAAAATGCACGAAGGAGTTTGTGACCGAAAGGATAGACATAATACTCAGCTGACTATGTTCGACTGAAAGAATTCTCAACAGCTGGATATATGCAGATTATCTCCTTAACTGTTGGATAGAAATCAACGAATTAACTTATTAACATGCAGAACTAATACGAATAACCCAAAAGCGTGACTTAGCTGCTTATATAACGTGAAGATAAGCATTTCAAAGTTAGAAATGAAGATAGCAGTGATAATAAGGTTCCATTTGAATAGGTCCCAGTAGAAGTAACAATATTCATCTTTTCATGGTGTACTATCTGTTCTATCATTGCCTTTGCTGTCATTTGTCGTAGGAGAATCTGTAAGACTCTCTGCTGACGTTAATTGGCCATCACTTTTGTTCATTTGTCCGCTTGAAGATTCTTCTGTGAAGGAGTTCATGGCAAGTTGACCGGAATACAGAAATAGGCCGATGGAGTTGATCCCGAATACAAATGTCGCAAGGTAGCACAGCCCGTTGACAATTGTCCTGCAAATATGAGACGACGAACGTGAGTGTGCAAGCCTTGTGTGCCACCTTCAGATAAAACCGACCACAGGGGGCTTAAAGAATCAGTGCTACACTGAGAAAAACAGTTGGCCAAGTTTTACCTTATGGTTATTGATATCTGCCTTACCTGCAAAAGAGAAGCTTAAAACAGTGAGAAATGGGAGGGCACAATCTTTATTCTTGCCAGCGGAAGAATAATGAAAAGACGAAAAAAGAAAAATCGGCCTTAGTTAACCTCCTTGTACACTTCAAGCAACCGAACGAAAAAAGAATATGAATTTTCTCAGACATCCAGCTGTTACAGTTCAGGTTCCTTGATTACCATTGTCAAAGGGCATAATATGGCTGAGAAACGAAAGAGTGGAGGACATACGGAGAAATTATCGGAAAGCGTCTGCCGGCTGAGGGCCGCCTCGATGGTGGTGGTGAACTTGTAGAGGATGAGAGCAATCACACCAGCCGCAAGTCCACCCAGCAGTGCCTGCACAGGTGAAGCTGGTGCCTTGGCAGGAATGGAGGTCGTCCCCATTGCTTTCAAGCTGTCCAAGGCCTCCTCTTTTAGTGTCTTCTTCGCTCCTGAAGACCTGAATTTCTATAGCAGCAACAAACACCACATTAAAGAGAAACGCCAACAAGTACTCACATTACATTATGGTTGCACTGACTGCTCTAATCACTCAAAATGCAAGCCACGGTTCCAAAAACGAACTAAGGAAGAATGATTTCTCAATGAAATCGAACGATTAGAGAGCAACCCATTACTGTAACAGGGTAAAAGGAAGACCTTTTCTTTTTCCAAATTCAAGTTCGCAGGAGAAGCAATTAAACCCACAAAGATGACACTATGGAGCAACCGATGAAGGGCCTGGCTCAACCAATTCCAAATTCAATTCAACTATAACGCCACAAGCAGAGAAACATGACAAGCATACCAGTTCCTTGGCACGCTTGGCGCGACGTCGAACGGAGCGGAAGAGAAAGACAGAGATAGCTCCGGTGAGAAGAACACTAGTGGCCACCTGCAGGGGAGTGGGATCGTCGGTGGACGCGAATAACGAAGGCACCGAGGAGGAGAGCTCGACGGGACCCTCCGGCGGCTCTTCGGGGGCGGGTTCGGAGGCTTGAGCGAGCCATGGGTCGGGTCCGGGTCCAGGTCGGCGGCGAGGGAGGGCGGAGGCGGAGGTGGAGAGGAGAGGAGGAGGAGGAGGAGGAAAAGGGGAGGACAGAGAGACGGTTGAGTGGAGGGGAAAGAGCGGGAAGAGATGGGGAGAGAGGAAGTGGGGCTGATGAGAAGGCAATTGGAGATGCAGCATTTGAGTATGTATCATCGACCGAGTTCGACACAAGGAGGAAAAGATGGCCGTGGCCGACCAGCAGAACGAAGCTCGAGCTTCTTCTTCTTCTTCTATGGGGAATCAAGGTTCTTGAGCCGACTGCTATGCTCTTCTTCTACCTCCAGTTTTGCTGCTGTGGATCTTCTTCTTTGCAATCCCTCATCTTCCTGCCAGACAGAAAAAACAAAAATATCTGCAGATAAAAATGCATTAATTCATCTTCCTCGAGCTCGCCAGTTCGATTCAACCGTGGGGCTGTCATGTTGGTAAGCCGTGGTGAAAAGTTTGTCCACCTCGGACTTTCGGACCTTCGTATCGTGAGATATGCGGAGCAGCTACATCACGCGGACCAGACATTTCTGAACAAACGTGACACGTACATAGCAACGCTCGGACGAGACGGTTAGTGCCGTTTGCTCCACTCCGCGCTTTCGTCCATAAGAACGGAAGACTTTGTTCCGCGGCGATGTCTCTTTGGACCTTTCTTAGCTTTTTCTCTGCTTTCTGCATGGAAGCCTCGTTGATTCTTATGAACAGCTCTGGCTAATTAAGATCGTGGCTGGCATAAATGAAGTGCCGCCTGTGTGCGTGTGGCTCGGATGAAGAGCAGACTTAGATTATGAAAGTATAACCCATCTTTAGTGTTAATTATTATGGCAATTCGATCTACACTGCTTGCTACTATATCCTTACGGCCCCTTGATCATCCCTTCTTGTTTTTTCCGTCTTTTAATTCCATGATCTAATGAAGGGGGAAGTTTGATACAATTAGGAGTCGTGGTTTCATCACGCGCTCTTCTTATCCTAACTAGGATCATCATTCTAAAATATAAGGGGATTTGTTTTGTCAAAAATAATCGTTTTCATTTTCGTGATATGAAATTTCAATAATCCTTAAATCCATATGATCTCCATCTATCTATCATAGACTTCCTAAACTCCATTTACAGCGTTCAAAATTGGCTCTTTTGCTATTTACATGTCCCTCTCAAAACCTCTCCAACCAAAAATCAAAAGCTTGATCCAAGTCTAACCATTTTACCCTAATAAATTGACATAAAAATGATCGCTAATGTCCCCCTGAAACAAAATTGGTGGTGGCTTGCTGCAACTTTATCACCTTTACATAACATCCTTCTATGAAGGGTCATCAAGCATAATGGTAAAAAAGATACTGAGGACTAGCCGATGGCTCCTATAAACCGTGACGGAATGCAGCGCAAGCAGTAGACAAATAAAGAACAGAAGCTGTTATGGAGAAGCATGTGTGAGAAAATAATCTACCCTTTCAAACTGATTCTCAGTTGTCGACAAAATTGTGGTTGACATAATCTCACAAGTAACATTTCACCCATGAACAGAGGAGAGAGGCTATTTCCATGCTGCCAAGCCCCAACATCTACTCACCTGGGTAACTGCTTGGTCGATATCATTAACTCGGTGAGAGAAGAAAGGCACAAACTCTCCAATTTACAGTGGCAGGCAACATCCCTGTCGTGATTTGTGGATATGAGTACACCATTTCTGAAGACAAATTCAACAGTCTGATCAAACTGAGATAATCTGTCGTCATTTACTGTTTCACTTGTGCCTCCGTCAGTGGAATGGAATGCACATTCCACAGGAACACTCAATCTACACCCTGCACTTTTGCAATCACATGTGCTTTCATCTGGACATAGAAATGAATTCCTCTGAATTTCACCACATAAACTGCTAACGTTAGAAAACTCTTTCCTCACTGCTGACACAAGATCCACAGACAATGATGCAACCATGTCATGAATGTCCTCTATGTTCCAGCTGTTATTACTTAACCCTGCTTCATGAATGACAAGTTTTTGCATCACATCATGAAGAGAACTCATGCAGACAGAGCAACAGCGGTACAGACATACAGCCATAGAGTCAGCAAGAGTATTGATGCTTTTGCATGAAGAAACGTTGCCTGAGGAGGACTTATCAGAATCTGGGACACCATCAGGAGACAAAGTGTTGTTGTCTTTTGAGGCCAGACCCTTTACCTGGTCTTTTCCTCTACTAGAGCCAGAATAGGCAGTTCCACCAATTTGCCCTAAAGGGCAAGGACCATCCTTAGAAAGCACAACATCATCTGCCGATACTGAATGGTAGGGATGATTTAATGACTGAGCCACATCACCTATACTAGCAGATTCTTCAGGGCTTTCAAGCTGACTTATTGTATTTGTCCCATTGCACTCGATCAACGATTTACTAACCAGGGTGCCAGAAGGAACGCAACTACGACAGTGTTTGCTCAGAGTGGAGTTTCCGAACAAGGAAATATTTTCTACAGTGCTTTCCTGTAAAATTCCAACTCTTTTTTTAAAATAATGAAGGCCAGAGTCACCATTCTCTTTGTTGCACACAGAACGATTGACATTTTCAGCAGCAGAATCTGGCTGAGTTTCTTCCAAAACTCTGGCTTCAGGGGAACTTCTGCCAGAGATGGGTGGCTGATGTTCCTCAACTTGAAGATTATTAGCTAAAGATGCTGTTGTCAACAGAACAGAGTTTGCTTGTGCGACTTGGGCATCCACCTCTAAACTGAAAACAAAATAAGCCATGTTAACACTTTGTAGCATACGCAAAATTTAATCCAGCTATCCAGTGAAAAAGCTTAATACCTTTGCAATGAAAATGCCCAACTATTAACAATATCTTCCAGATAAGAAACTTGGGATAAGAGCTGAAAAAACTGATATTGATCTTTCCCAGCCTGGATCTTGAGACTTATCTGCCTTACCAAGAGCTCAAGAACCCTGCGAATCTCAAAAGCAACTTCTTTTGCTGAAGTGTACAAACCTCTGATTGCCAACAAACCAACTGCTGCTATCCCTCTAACTAGAAGGGATATTTCTTTGCTTTTGATGTTGCCAGGATTACAAGGAACAGCCATCTTCTCCACAGTGTTACTAGGGCGAGCAACACAGGAATTGAATGGCCAGCCCTTCCAAGGTCCACTTATGTCAGCAACAGGGCCTTCTTTCAACTTTGACGTAACCCAACAAAGTTCAGCAAAATGAGGATATCTGAGTATTTGATAGCCAAATGTTGATATCCCCAACATCAAACTCGATTTGCCCTTAAGATTACGCTTGTTCAAAAGAGGAGATGTTCTTGGCAAAGAACCATCAGTGTTTTGCATTCTAAGGTCAAGCACCTCTGATGGACAATCTAGGTTGCAATTTGGGGTTTGTTTTTTATCTCCAGTCCGGGCAGAGGTTTCATTAACGGGTACAGGATGTTCGTGAGCTTTTTGATAAAACAACTGCACAAACTGCTGAACAACGTTCCTTGACAATTCTGCAGCACACCGATTTACCATGATGTCATAATTCACACTGCCATCAATTTGCACACTGAATCTTGGCAAAGTGTGCTCCAAGGAGGTAGCGTGACTGCTATCTTGCGCATCACAGCCAAAAAACTGTCGTATTGCAATGGGAAGTTCAGCATGAGGAACATCAGAAGTAGCCTGTTGGCACATCCAATGTGTGACATGACGACATTAGAATTTTAGTTTTTTCTATCTCCTTTTTTTGGGGAAAGAGAAAGCAAAAATACAGAAAGCGAAGGGGAGGGGGGGAGGATCTAGCACCAGTCGTAAAGTAAAGGAAATTAATGCTTGAGGACAAAGTAGGATATTGAGAAACCAGCAACAGTGACCCAAGAAACTGAACAACAGAAACAACAAGGTTACCCTCATCCGACCAATTGAGGTAGACTATGAAATTTTCTTAAGCCATCGCACTTAATTCTACATCAAGTCTTTTGTAAGATCTTAGGGTTCCTCCTAGAAACCAAACAAGAAAAAAAAGTTCACCTTAAACTTTGGCATAACAAGTCCCCTGTTGGATCTGACTTTTGAAAAATCATTCCTTTCGAGGAAAGGGATTTGTGCAACAACAAAAACCATTCTAAAATTTAGATAATATGACAACTCAATAGTCTTTGGAAACCTCTTTATTCTCACAGCAGGTTTCACTACAGCTAGGGTCAAGACAAGATCAATTATTCCTTGAAGACATATATTAGCCCTCAATTTCTTTGCAGATATCAGAATAGAACTAGAAGTGGACAAGTATTGTATTGCCAGAAGCAGATAAATATAAAAATATTAGCTACATCACATCAATAAAATCAGAATATAAGAAACAGCAGGCCAAAGAGCACTCCTACCAAAATCACCAGAGAGGTATTCACACGAATTGCTTCGACCTGCTCTGCAAAAGAGCTCCAGGCATGTGAGGGACTCTGGGAAGAACTTTGATGACTGTCCACCGCACTTGACTTGCCGTTTTGCATATTAGATGTGATTTTTGCCTCTAGTACTTGAGTATCTATGCAGCAGCTTGTTTTCTTCACTGGTGACTGATCATCAGACGAAATGGAACTGGCTTCGTCATCAGAAACTTGCTGATGCGTCTGCATAGCCCAAAGATCTATCCTCGGCATAAATACCACACTAGAACCCACATTGGCACATTTCACTACAAATAAGTAGAGAAGTGTCAGAATATATCAAAGTATTACTTCCCTGCACTGAATATGAGGTCCATTGTCACAAAGAAACATATCTGTGATAAGTACAGCGTAAGAAATACCAAACAAACAGCATTAATTGCTACAAACAGGAGCCCCAAATCACATACTCTGATTTGTTAGAACTTAGATGTAATCTGAAGGACCTTTTATGAATATTTTATCAACTTTTTAAATGAATAAAAAGGGTCAAACATTATTAATCACGAATATGCTGCAGCTTAAAGAAGTAGCACAGGAACAGTTACACTCCACTTCCTGTGTGTTGGACTATTAGGAAAGCACCCTTGCTCTTTATAGAACGTACTTTTTCCTATTGTCAAAAGCAACTGCCACTCTTCTACTATCGCACTTTTCAGACACAGATTCAACCTGGTAACATATCAAATTGAAAGAATGAAGACCACAGGTGTGTTACATTGCGGCAGACAGCCCGCATAATCTAGTCAAGTTACTGATATTGAACTTTAATCTCTTAAAAGTACGTCATTTTCTTATTTATCCAAGTATACCGGCAACAGTTTCTCAACGTATGGAACTGAATGAGCAGCCAAGCTGACTTTCAGATAATCAGCGAGGTAAGAAAGTCAATTTAATAACAAAAACTTTAACCTGACAAGTCAGGGAATGCACATATTGCGGGAAGTTTGGGATCACAGCCAAAAGCATAGCTCGATAATACTGCAGCACCACTTTTACTAGCTATGTTCATAGTTTCTTTAGGCAAATATCAAAAGAAGCCATGAAACATACTCAAGATCTGTGTTAGCCCTTGCACTACATCTCCATGTCCTTCTTGTGAAGCTATAGCCAAATCAACCTTATGGACATCAACATTCCCAATATAACAGTGAACGAGCCAAGAAGCAAGATGCCGCTGACCAGATCTAGGACTTCCAGAAATTAAAACTCGGTATCCAGATTTTTTCCTCGATGAGAAAAGCGTATTCATCACTGAACCAGTACGACTGCCACAGTTGTAGGTCACAGAAGCTTTTGAGTTCATATTTTCACGATTCTCTCCAACACCAAAAGCATCGGAACCAAGAGAAGCAGATTGGCCTATAGCAATATCTGCCAAGGAAAGTTGTCTTTCAATCTCCTTGCCAACTTCAGCTTCTTGAATGAGAGAATGCAAATGAGACCACCAGTGATGATTCGACAGTTTCTTTCTCTCCAACGCAGAAAATATCACCTTTTTAACTCCAGCAGCAGCTTTAGAAAGAGGGGGAGGCAATGAAATATGATCATCAAGATAAAGAGAAATAAGCAGAGTAGATAGTGGCCGTAGTAGGCAAGGAATGAGGTGGCATGGAAGAGAGGATGATGTAATGTTGGTTGCTGCTATTCCCGCTTCTCTACGAGAGCATGGAGGTGGAGAACTCGATAGAGCCTCCAACCAATCTCTCTCCTCAACTGCAAATGAAGGAAGAGGTACACGTTCACTGCAAGAAGAATTCTTTCCAGCAGCAGATAAGACATCTTGTAAAGGAAAGTTCCGCTTCAGAGCAATAATAGCTGCCTGTGTACACAGAGCCTGCAGATCAGCACCAGCAAATCCAGCTGTTTTTCCAGCAATCCACCTTAACAAAGAACCTGAAACTGGTTTTGGCCACTTCTGAGTATGAAGTGAAAGAATGGCAGCCCTATCTTCTAAAGATGGCAGTGGAAAATATATTTCCCTGTCAAACCTCCCAGGACGCCTAAGTGCTGGATCAACAGCATCAGGCCGATTGGTGGCACCTATAACTACAACCGAGCCACGAGACTTTAAGCCATCTAATAAAGCAAGGAGAGTTGATACTACTGAACTGTGTGTCTGGTCTGACTGCTTTGTGCGGCATGGAGCTAATCCATCTATCTCATCAAAGAATATTATGGAAGGTTGACATTTTTCAGCAACATGGAACAAAAGTCTCAGCTGACGTTCAGCATCACCAACATATTTTCCTAAGCAATCTGCACCTTTCCTGGCAAAATACGCTATTCGTTTGTCACCACGAGCACATGAACCTATCAAGGAACGCACTACAAGAGTTTTACCCGTTCCAGGATAGCCATGCAGAAGGACTCCTCTAGGAGGTGTGATGCCCAAGTTATCAAAAAATTCAGGATACAGAAGGGGTAATAGGACAACCTCCTTCATGCATCTGATGACATCTTGAAGGCCTGCAACAGATTCCCAACCTGCAAACAGCTTTTGACTCTCTTTATCTGCGCCTCCGATATAGACAGGTGAGATTCTCATCAAATCCCGTTGTAGCCTCTTGCTCTCTCTTTTCAAGAATTCTTCATCTTCACCACAATTTTCCAACCATTTCTCTTCTGACTCAATATCCTTCCGCCAGGCATCATTAGATAGCTTCCTGAATTCCATCTTCATTTTCTTTGCTTTCATTCTCTTTATCCGATCTGCCATCTTACTACCAAAGGGTTGGAAAATATGACGATGATCAATGCAAGCTATGAGAAACTTTCGATGATCAAAGATGCAACCATCAGCTCGAGCACAAGGCTGCAAAATGCAGAGCATAAAATGAGTGTCAAAAGATAGGTTTTGAACACAACCATGTACAAAATAATTAATGATTATCCTACAAAGTCCGCCAGGAAGGCATAAAAAGACCATTCAAGAAATCAGAACACCAACCAAGTGGTAAGTTTTAGGACACCTATCAACACGGCATCCAATTGTTGCTCCTGGTCTCCCACAACGGCTGCATTTCAGTGCCCTTCCTCTGCAAAGCGCAGCCCTCACATTTTTTAAGCATCCCAGGCCAGCAAAGTACACCTGAAAACACTGATATCAAGCATGGAAGCTTATTGGAATCGCATCGTCAAATTTAACCAGCTTAGCTTTGAAAAGGAACAGTCACATTGTCTTATCATAGTTAAAGAAGAAAGACAGGCTTCTACAGAGAGAAGCCAAAGATTGACTCGTAAAAACAAGCCCACATACCAAGCAAAGCGTAGAAAATGTCATTCTCGCTAGATGACTATAATATTTTCAAAACTGTCAGTTAAAGACAAAAACCACAGATAAAAGGACCGCGTGGCTCTCAATTTTAACAAATTTCAGGCTGAAGCCTATGCTACTGCTATTGAACCAAAGAAAGCGTCCACAGTGGGGGTGGGGGGATCCTACTCTGCAAAGCATCATACTCCAAAGCCTACTAAAAGAAGTGAGCATACTAGTCAAAAGCACCATAAACAGAAATAAAACAATTAAGAGATACGACTCTGCAAAACAAAAGATAAACAAACCTCTGGACTCCAAACAGCGCATTGCTGATGAACCCACGTCCCAGCAATGCCATATCGATCATTTATGGGACCTAAAAGACGTCCAAGCCACCCTGGCTCATCAGCAAAACCATCCCATATGTCATAGTTAGCCTCGTCTGAAGCTGAAGAGCCGTTGGATGCCTCATTTTCACTTTCGCCTATTTCGTGTGTTAACCTCTTTGGAGGCTTACCATCAGTACCGCCTCCACATAATCCACACCGTCTTCCCTCTTTGATCCGTGAATACGTGGGCCTTTCACCAGAATTTTGAGAGGTATTTTTATCCTCTTTCAGGTTTCCTCCGCCCTCCACAAGCTTCTCATCAAGCTTGACCAAATTCGCTTCTTCAACGTCGTGGGGGCCTTCTCTTACATCATTGATTGATAAGTCAGCAACTACTTCATTCAAATCAACCATTATAGTTTCATCCATGCACTCCCCTTTTTCCACATCCTCAGTAACTGTCACGCAGTCATTGACAGCACAATCCCCCACTGCTTGATTAAAGTCAGACAGCTCTTCCTGTTTTTCCACAACCAAGTCCGTGGCATTAACATCTGAATTTTCATCCTCACACATACCAAGCATTTCACCTTCTAAAGGCGTTACTTTTCCACTGTCATTCCTTTCGTCCCCCGTTTCATTATCCCGGGCGCCATCCATCTTCTCGGAAACTACAACTTTATCTCTGGTCCTCGAAGCACCTGCCATGTTAAGCCTCCGCTTTCTCTTCAATTTTACCTTCAGTGGGCACTCAACTTCCGGTTCCTCTATCTTGTCGATCATTTCAACTTTTCCCTCTGCCAAAACTCCCTCTATCCTCTTACATTCCTTTTCTACTCCATCCATTTCCGCAAAAAGCTTTCTCCTAGGAGAATTTCTCTCCTTGTTCCACCCAAAGCCGACTCCCCTCCTGGATCTCAGCCTCGACCTCCAAGTCCCTGGAGTCTCTTCATCTTCCCAATTCTCAGACTCATCCTCCTTTACCTGTCGAGACAACGCTCTCACATTCTTCTCGCCACTCACTCTCCCATTCTTGCCAAGCTTCCTTCTCTTCTTCGGGGGCGGAGGCGACACATCCAGCAACACGGGAGCTCGACGCGCCCTCGAGCTCCGCCGAAGCTCGGAACCAGCTGCCGCCACCTCCCCATCCCCGGTGGCTTGCCTGTTCGATTCAGCATGGTTGAGGTTATACGTCACCTCGCATATGGCGTCGAGTCGCTTGTGCTTCGTGCGAGTCCGAGAGCCCGAGCAATGAGCGGTCTGCTGCTTCAGAGACGAGACAGGGGTGGATTTGACTCTCATGACAAGAACCCCCCCACACACCACAACCGTTGCCCTCCAATCTCTCTATCTAGGGCAGGAAGGTACCGATCAATCCCCTCAGCCAACCGATACGCGGCTAAACAATGCAAGGAACAGGAGGACACGGATGGTCGAAGGATCGATCATCAGCGAATCACCGCGTCTATGGCCGAATTCACTTCGATCACAGGGAATGAACAGCGGGCGGAGAACGGATACCTCGAGCCCTAGAATCAACGTCCAGAGGCTTCCGAGCGGTGGTTTAAATCGAGTCGGTGACCCAGAGATCGGAGCTACGGTGATCGGGAAGAGCGCTCCGAGCGTGAGCGCACTGAGTTTCTCGCGTTTGCTGGTACATCTGTTGCGATGCTCGCAAAGAAGAACTAGGGCGTACGGAGTAGAGAGCAGCTCTCAGACCAAACCCATTGTTATTTTCGCGCTACTACTACGCGCGTGTAGTCACGGCCCGTGACGGACGCTCGGGATATGCGCAAGTATTCTGGTTTTTGATAATATTATGTACACGCCCCTGAAATCCGATGCCAATAATTCGGTCATGCACAAAAGGAAAATTATCAGAGTTTTCGTCCGCGAATAACTCAAACTTATAATTTATGCACTCCTTCGATTTTAGTCAATTGGATCCTTCGCGCCTCTAAAAGCAACTTTATTAGTAAACAAAGGGGGAGCGATTGACTTTTGCAAATTTACCGTGTTCTTAAGAATATGTTTGCCAACACGAGTGTAACTTTTGAGCTTTGTGATCAGAAATCAACCTCGCAAGATAGTTTGGTTTTTCATATGATCGTCATTGAGATCGGCTCTAAACCCACTAATGATCTTGTTAATCCAAGCTATTAATTGATAATTCGAGTCTCGATTCACTTAAAAATAACTGAAAAACTATCATGCTCCTACTGTGATTTAAAGTGCGACATAAATTTCAAGAAGGAAATCGCCTGACAAATTGGCTTGCCAATTTGGAATCGCTAAACGCTTGCATACTAAATTATTTTCGTCGCTTCCTAGAGAGTTTCTTCTTACTTCAGTATTTTGATAAAACGGGGATAATACGACATTAAATTTTTATGTTCAGCTCTAGGCCTTTTTAATACCAAAAGGTAAAGTAATTATCCTCGCCGTATCACAAAATAGCTTATTAATTTCATCCTCCCGTGACACGTGCTTTCAACATATGGGGAGTCGAAATTTCTGGGACGCGCCTCGTCGAGAGCGTGGGGTCGAATTTCGGAGCTCGCTTATTTGCACCGATGGCGTTTTGCCGGTAAACTTTCCAACCGAATTTTGCCGCCAAGTAGGAGGCGACGCAAGTAGGCGCGTTGGAGATATTCAAGAGGGAGTAGGGACCGGGACCAA
Organism: Melaleuca quinquenervia; assembly: GCA_030064385.1. Lineage (NCBI taxonomy): Eukaryota > Viridiplantae > Streptophyta > Magnoliopsida > Myrtales > Myrtaceae > Melaleuca > Melaleuca quinquenervia. The sequence continues at coordinate 26,821,428 of CM057723.1, read as the reverse complement.
CGGCAACTTTGCGGGGACAGGCTCGCTAGGGAAGTGGCTCTTTCGTAAATCTCGGGGATATCTAAATGTAGCACCACTAGTCCTAATTTCTCAAATAGCTATATTTACGATATTGCCCTCATAGGTCCCAGACCAACCCCTGTTCCTCTCTCAGACCCACGGTGACTGGTTCCGGCGGCCCGACTACTCCACGGCAGCCAATTCTTCAGTGAGTCTCTCGGCGGTCCATTGGTAAAGCCGAATCGCCCTCCATAATACACACAAATTACTGATAAAAAGCAAAGATTCTGTCGTTAGCAGTTATATACGGTTTTGGTACGCAAATTGAATTCTATCAGGAGACTTGGGGCTCCTCCATGCAGTGATCCTTACGGCGGCACCATTGACAAGCATGCGTTGCAACACCCTCGCTATGTTCTTGGTATCATCGATTCCCAGATGGTGACTTCCCAAGACCGATATATCTAGTTGCTTCATCATTGCCATCATTCCTCTGGCCTGCCATAATAACATGAGCAACATATCAAGCAGAAGAAGAAGGCACCTCAAAAGAAAGAAAGAGAAAAAGGTGTAGTTTGGTCTCGCAGTGAACCGTTCCTAACAAGAACCTCAATCATGTAACAAGAATCAGACTTTTTTTAGCTCCTCGTACGTTCGATGAGAAGAGTTCCAGCACATCAACAAGGTATACGCAACAAGTGCCAAATCTCAAGAGTAACGTGTGAGAAGTCAAGCATGATCTCACCTCTCTGTGGTAGAAGTTCAGATAGACATCCTTCAGATTGATCCATTCCATGAAATATCCAGGAAGTTTTATCCTCAAGACTTTGCATTGCTGAGGGACCTTAGTTTTCAAATCCCAATTTCCACTAAAACAAACAGAGTAAATATACATCAGCAAACCCACGGTTACCTCTATTTTCCGTCTTTCAGTGGGATTAGTCAATCACAACTTAGGCCTCCGTAGTACTGAGAACAGCTTTTTCCCCCTCCTTTCAAAATATATCTTGTGGCAAAATATATCTGGTGGCAGACAGATTTAATCAACATATTCCCCATAGCTCAACACTCTCCCTTTCCCTCTAATTTTAGGCAGTTCAGCTCTAGGAAAAGGATGCTAAAGATGCACTGGGACAGATTAAAGGTAAATCAGTAAAAGAAGTGTCAACATATATACATGTGTGTGAACGTCTGAACTAGACTATACAATAGGAGGCACTTCCATTCTAAGGTTAAACAAAACATCAAACAAGTAAACCAAGTTCAATAAATTGTCAAGGACAGAATAAAATGAAGCCAGGTAGATCAGCTTCTCCGCCTTTCTCCATCTCAGAAATGTTTTCCCAGAAAAAGTCTATGATAGATTCGTTATGCATGCCACTAGTCAACGTTGCCGAATTATAACTTGGAACTTTCATAGTTGCTACCAACCAATAGGGGCCAGTTTAGGATGTCAAGCAGAAAAGTTGAGTGATCGCGCTTGCCACATCAGGGATTAGGACTAAAACTAACTTTCAGTATTAAATTCCAATTTTTTCTGATCTATGAGGCATTTGAGGTGCATATTAGCTCATGTCAAAGCATATTGCTGTTGAAAAGGTAAAATCAAATTATCACTGGCTACCAAATACTAACAAGAAGCACAGCGCAAAAGATTTATCAATTTTCAGGGTTCTTTCTTAACATAGCTTCCAGTCCGCCATCGTTCTTTCTATTGTCTGAAAGCCAAACAATCCATGATAAACACTTGGTGACTCACCAAGTTACAAACGCTGCCCGATTAAGCTTGCCTCCTTGCTCCTTAGCCCAAAGACGATGATAAGTCAGCCAAGTTTCAAATTCGCCAATGACTTCTTCAAATGGTATTGCTGTATCATGCCAGACACTGCGCATCCGCATTTAGAGACAAATATACACAATTATACGTCAGAGAAAATTTGCCACTAAATTTCAAAACGATCAAATTAGTTTTATTGCACTACGTCATTGTCCCAATTAAGCAGGCAGAAAAACTAGTTGGTGGCAACAGTAAAATTGTGGTTCATAACCTATTCCTCTATTGGATGCCATACAAGAGGATACTTCACAAGCCAAGCACGACATAGTAGAAGAGCAAACCACAAACTTACCGATCAACCCCAAATTTTCCATATTTTCCATTGATATACTCGTTTACTCTAGTCTCAGACATCTGTGATGGTCTTACGAACCTGTAAACTAATTATGAGAAGAAAAATTAAAATGCAAGCAAGATAATCCATCATAAATTCCATCAACAAACTTAAGAAGAACAATACAGAAACTTTGATCACAAAAATAGAGCATGGGACATACTATGAGCCCAGACTCATTATCCCAAACTAGATAGACACAAACATATTTCACAAAAAAAGAGGACCCGTATTCCTTGTCCCATTTTCCTCTGTTGCATAATGCGACGATGCAATTCCTCAGCTCTATGAACACAGAAGAAAGCATGAATCCAACCAGAAGAGTTGGAATTGGAAAAGGAGAGAGAATGTTATAGCAGATAATGGCCCATTGGGCCAGAAAGAAAAAATGAACAAGGGTTCAAAATGCAGTCTCAATTAATATTCAGTCTGGAAGAGTAAAAAATCCACATTTCCAGCATTGCACAATCAAACAGTTGAACTGGAATTCGAAAATTAGGCAGAGTAAGACCTGTGAAACAAATCTACGACGCTCAGTGATTTAGCGTCAATTATTAAGACCGGAAATTCGAGAATCTCGACTTTTCCTTCCAAATCAAGCACCAAAAAGCGATCTATGTCTTGAGGGCACACATGTTCAAGGTCAGCAGCACTAACTTGAAGATCTCTGGCAGCATTGTGATTGAACTTCTCAAGGTGGATAGGATCATCCATCTGAAAGTCAGAATAACTTCGATTAGACAGCTGAAATAAAAAATGGCCTTGCCCTGAAGCCATATCTGCTCGCTGCATTTATGTTGAATGCATCAATTAATCCAAACAAATCCACACTCGCAGGAACTGACACTGTTTGCGGTGGGAAGATACTAATTAACATGTTGTGGAAGTTAAAAGTCGGGCTGCAAAAATCAAAAGTGTAGTGATCACAAAGACCAAAAAGATGGCATCCAAGCATCCAAGTTCCTCATCATCTTCCAGAAAGCCCAACTACTCGCAGATGGGAGTATTATTACGGTGCGATCGCGTTGAACGAGCAAATTCCCAATATAAAGTTCTTGCTATGCATGAATGGAGACCACCTTCCATTGTGCCAAGAAGAAGGCATAAACAGCCACGGAGGAATTGCGTTCATCAGAGAAATGACGAACGTCTTGAAAGAGAGCAAACCAGACAATCGGAAACAATGGAAACTAGGATTTCACCACCACAGACCATCGAAATCACCAATCTGAAAAGCATAAACACTAAACAACTTCCAGCAAGGTATAAGAATGCGGAGAAACTACCTTGGTGCACTTGCCTTGGGTGTGGTATAAACACATTGGCCTCCAGCGATCGGCGTCGCGAGTGCAAGCGCTCGTGGATGGCAGGTGGTCGTGGCGCACGGGTTGTGATGGAGTCGACATGCGAGAGGCGGTGGAGAGAGAGGAAGCGGACAGACTGAAGGCGCGGGGTCCGGCGAGGGAGAAGGAGATTGAGGGGGACAGGGAAGGGAAGGGATGAGGCGAAACCCTAGACAGAGGAAGGAGGACTCGGTAAAGAGAAGAAGCCATCGTTTCTTGGTTTCAGATTGCCTGTACTTCGGGGGCACTACTCTTGCGGTAGATACGCAGTCAGGTCGCCACAGCTAAAGAGTGCAAATTACCTGATCTGATGACAGATTAATTTGCCACCGGCGGCAAGCCTTATCTGGTGCCGGCCGGCGGCATGGGTCGTGCCGAGAGCCACCTGAGAACGTGCGATCTACAATGACCAATGCCAAATTTGGTTCATTAGCGACCTGTAGAATTTGAAGTTTGAAAATTAAAATTTTTTACGAAAAAGTATTTAATTAAAAGTTGCTTCACAATATATTTTTACACTTAACGGTATTTGCATTTGAAAAAACTCACGTAACTTTGTTCCACAAAACTACCTTCCTTAACCATCACACTAAATGTTCTCAAAAAATAAACGAAAAGGAACAACGTAAAATGTTCCATTTATAGCAGATTGACAATGCCTTCGCACAGGTACCCGCTACTTGACCACAATGTCGGAGAGACTTTCCTACAGAGAGGGCAACAGCAAGAATGAAGCTTCCGCCAAGAATACATCCACGTGGCAAGAGCCAAGAGGTTAGTACGTATTTGTCAAGTACCACCCCAAAATAATGGGAGGACAAAGGAAGTATGAAACGCTACCGAGGGACAGTAAATAGAAAGTGACGATGGATTTAAGTTTAACATCTTCTGTACAAAGTCGTTGCTATTTAGCAGTTGGCGTAAAACGGTTGCAAGCATAGATGCTTTTTCCAGAATGATTTGGCCAACAACTGCTAGAACTATCTCCATTAATCATCTCCTTCTTCACTGAGCGCAGTAAAATCTTCGACGACTTCAGTCCCGGCGTTGCGTTTGCTCATTGAGCGCATCTGCTCTATTTCGTAAAGTAACACAGGGTCGCAACTCAGTTTATCTGCTGACAGGACCTTAGGGCAAGCTGGCAGCGAGACAAAGGAAAATACAAGTTTCTGTTAGTCTATGGAATGAAAATGGGAAAGGTACAACACAAGATTGAGCTGGGCAGGGGAAACTTCAAAATAGTTAAACGAAACCAATCCTTGATAGAAAAGACTGCCTGAGTACCTCCAATAGGACACTTTGACTTCCCACCCTTGGAGATGATATGATGCAAAATAACCTCTTTTTCATATATATGCTTGCACTCCACACTGCATGGAATAGCCGATCCGATAAGTAAAACAGGTAAACAAATCACCAGGACAATCCAATAGGAGACTTCAATAAGGCATGGCAAAATCATATACAGCTAGAAAGAACACTGAGCCTTTGTGCCTTCTCTACCTTTACTTTCATCGCTTGATTCCAAGTCAAAAAACCGACTTCACCATGAATGGTTTGTCATTACTTATTCAAGGAAAAAGACTGGCTTATCATCCAGATATGAGTTTTTGATTCTGCAAGTCGAAAGTTTCCATGGAACATACTCAAATCATCCACCAGTTCTAAATAAACCAATCTGTCCTGAGCAAGTTCACACAAAAATTAATATAATGGCCTAATATTTCACAAAAGATGCACAGTCAACTAATTGATCATGCTTTGCCTTTATCATAGTGAAGGAGTTTCCACAATGTAAAATCCAATCTTCAAGTCAAGCATCAAAACGAAGAATTCAAGCTTGGAAATCCGGACCATCGAGGGTTGTCACGAGACTCGGTCATCAAATGTTATCATGAATTCTCATCATAGTTTGATAACATGGAGTACCTGCGAACGGGAGCCAACAGTTCGGTAACTGGCTTTCCACTCAATGGGCAAGTGACATTCAAAAGGTTGCCCTGGGTACTGGTCATGATGACATCATCCTGCTCTTCACCAGGCATAGGCTGGCCTCGATGATGAACATTCTGCAAATTCAAAATAGGAAAATAAATAAGTAAATAAAAGGCCAATGAAAAAATCCCTCTCACAGAAGATGATTATCAAGACATGGTTTATCAACAAAAAATTTTCCATAATGACAACCAATGTGTGATGGGTGGGGCATTTTCCATCCAAAAGCCGTGTGTTTGCGCTAGGAGAAAATAGCCATAAAAGATAGGAAGACCAAATCAACAATACTAGAGCCAGAGGGGAGAGTTTAGTGACAGAAGTAGTAGTCATACCCATACTGCTTCCCTAAAATGGCGTATTAACTGGGAGTTCTGTGGATTTGTTGATGAATTTGACTTTTGCTTTGCAATCTCGTTGTCAAACAGCTTTTTAAAATCAGTTAGCTGCATTTTGGATATCAAAGCAAGCATTAATTGGCTAAAACAACGAGCAGAAACACTGTACTTTACTTTTCAGCAGGCAGAACAGTCCCCGAAAGAAAGGAATTAACTACCGCAGCGCCAGGCTCATATGTATCACCAACAGATTTGATGGCTGTTGACATATGCATACAATCTTCATAAGTTTGCAGCAACTCCTCAGCAGCATTTTCAAGTTCTTTCACCTGGCAAACGTCTAGCAATCAATTCAGCAGGTCAAAATACCATCGTGCTAGTTAGGGGACAATCAAATGACTTCCTGTACCATCTATAAAGCCACATTCCACAGAGTTGTATCAACTCCTGTGAAGCTACTTTGCACTGTAAGCTGAGGTTGCTTATACAACACAATTAATTATGCCACCTATGCCAAATGGTTGGCCAGAAGAAAAACTCGGGACAAATGTACAATAGCATCAAAGCTCAAGCTTGTTATAATGCAATTTAGAGACTCCTAGTCAGCATAGACCCTAGATTCATAGTCAAAGAAAACTTGCTTTTCTGCTATTCTGCAGTCTGCATAGTTACAGTAGTTTCAGTAACTTGTAACTGAAAATCAAGTTTTCCCATGTGATGTGAGGAATAATAAGGAAATATCCCACTAAATTAGACTTTGCAGATATTAAAATTGGCAAGAACCCAACAGGGTTAAGCTAATGCTTTAATCTAGCAACAAATAACTACTTTTGAAATCATAACTTTTTCCCAGTTCTTCCAACAAAACTACATGCACAGCCAAAGGGAGCATAAAACATCACACATGATATCCGAGTGAAGTAGTATCGTAGTATTCCGCAATATGCATAGAAAATCCCCCGAAAAAAATCTGCAGTGAATGTATGGACATGAGGTAGAAATTGATGAACAGACTAAACTCTCCCCATCCAAAAGTACCTTCTGAGTCTGATTGTCTCCCTCCAGAGCAACAGCAACTTCCTTTAACATGCCGAAAGCCTTCAGCATTTCCTGAAATGGACAGAATAAATAAATCCAAAACCTGCGGTCAACCCACAAATTTCTTCAAAAAGCAAGGACAAGGAAGAATCAGGGGCAATTCGAAATCAACAGGGACGGACATAATAGACCTGCAATCAATGGTGACTAAGCACTATTCCCACGTCACATCCCAAGAAAGAATGAACCGGGGTAAGCGGCTAATTCTATAACGAGTAAATGTTCTAGGGTTAAAAACTCTACGCAAGGCAAGCCGAGTCGTCCTTAAATTTCAAAAGAGAAAAACCACGAGCCGCAGATAGAGAAACGCGTTGATCAAAGAGTATTGTCGGAAATCGAGGGAATTACAGCGACGAGAGCCTGATTGTCGTCGTGGAGCGTCACGGCGGCGTGCCGTATCCGTCCGGTGACGCCACCAGCCCGCGACGTCGAGCTCGATGCCATTGGGTTTTGTCTCACTCTCACTCTCTCCCTCTCTCTCTCTACTGAATATGAATGCTGGTGTCGAACAGGTTCTTCAGTTCCTCGCTCCCTCCTGACCGAGTCCGAAGATGAAGAAGCTCAAGCTCGGACTCGAATGGATTCACTTTTTGGAGGGAAGTCGGGGAAGGGAAAAAGAAAAACCTGACATAGGGCGGATTTGGTAACATTTATTTTCATGAAATATTTTGTAAATAAAAATATTTTTTTAGTAAAATAGAGTATTTAGTAAAAGTGTTCTTGAAATAGAAATGTGTTTGGTACGATTAATAATTTTTTTATTTTTTCTCATTTTTTCCTTTTATTCGTGGGCGGCCGGCGGGCGATCAGTGGAGGCGGGCAATCGGCGGTGGGTGGTTGGAGGCCATAAAGACAAAAGAGAAAAAAAAAGTAAAAAGTATTTTTTAACGAAAATGTTCAAGAATAAAAAGTGAGTTTTTTTTTTATTTCGCGTTATTGGTCCAAATATATTTCCAGGAACAAAAAACATCTTTTTTGTTTCCGGGAGCAAAAATGCAAACAAACACATTTTTGTTTTTTTGTTGTTCCTTAAAACAAAAGAACAAAAATAGACATGTTTTTAAATATTAACAACAAAAAAACAAAAATAGACATGTTTTTAAACATTAACAAACTAGCCCCGCCTAAAACGCACCGTCTCATCGTTCAGCTCAATAATTTAAGGTTATGTTTGGTACTAGGGATAAAACTTTATCCTATTCCATTGTTTGGTTTTTTTTTTTTCCAGGACGAAATAAAGCCGGATAGAAAAGGAACAGAGCCCGGATAAAAGTATTCCACATTGGGGTAGGAGAGAGGTGGATATGATTTCCTTTGTTCATGGTTTTAAAGGGATATTTCTCAAATGACAAACTTATTAAATTAACAAATATATATATTCTCATACTTATGTAATATTTAGATTAGAATATATAAGAAAAAGGAAATTCAAACGGTAAAACAAAATAACAATAATTTTATTTTCTATTTACTTTTACTTTTTTTGTATGTTCGAATTTCTTTATGATTTGTAATGTGTATATATGTATGCATGTCGTATTTATATTTATTACATATTTTAGATATATTAGTCTTGCAAGTTAATTAATATAGTTTATTATTTAAAAAAAATCATTAAGAAGTCATAGAAGGAATTAAAAATAGATAAAAGAAAGAGCCAAGGTACAAGGATACAGATTTTAAGTGAATAAATTCAAACTTGGAAAAGATTTGTCTAATTTTCAAATTGATTTTTGAAAAACAAAAAAACCCCAACCTCTTTTTCTCTTTCTCTTGCTTTGTTTCCCTCCAAACGTTCCCCAAAAATCCCGTCAATGCGCTGCAGCCTATTCCATTTATTGTGGTGGTCGAACGTACCGCTTTGGAACATTACAATGAGCTCATTTGCTGTTAAAAGCTTAGATTTCACAACAATAGCTATTTTTACATTTTCGAGTTTATTGACACTGATATACAACTCTTGACAAACAATCAACACGATAGAATATAAAAATATTCAACTTTATCATTGCGATTTGCCAAACAGTAGATGTGGTATAACAATATTCCTAAATTTCATATCTTGTTGTATCCAACAGTATTCTGGGTGCGTTTGGTTCAACTTTGCAATTGGACTTTGGGGGAAATGCAAAACTTTTTTCAAATGGGCTTTAGGGAAAATGCAAAGACCGTTTGGTAAATTATGCTTTAAAAAGCAACTTTGAAAGAAATGTTGTTTGGTAAAAAAACACATTTGAAAAGCCCATTTGAGTAATTAATTTATGTTTTTTAATTTTTATTTTTTGATCCATTAAAAAATATAATTTGGAACTTTCTTAGTTTTAGATTTTGGTAACAATACATAGTGTAAATAATTTTATTTAAAAGTAAAATTTATTTTATTGCAAAAAAATTCAATATAAAAGTATTTTTTCATTATAACATATATGTGGCCTCGTTCTATTCTATCTTCTCTCGCCTTTGTTCTTCTTTTGGTCGCCGAGGGGAACGAACCAGAGAAGGAAGAGAGAGAGAAAGAGTTGTGAAAGGAGCAAAGAAATTAGCTCGTCGGTCGGACGTTTCAATCGAGGAACCTCCACATGCTCTCCTTGCGATCCCTTCAGAATTCCTCCATGTGATTGGCTTCTCCTATTCGTCTCCGTAATCTCTCTTCTTCACTCTGATCTCTTCCTCCTTTCCAATTGCTCCGTCCTCCCCTTGCTCCTGGTCGATATCAGAGGACACGAAGACGCAGCGCAGGAACCGGAGGCCGCGGCGACCCTAGGAGCAACGTCAAAGGGCCGCAACAGGGTGGATGCCGAGAGGGACTTGAGGTGAAGGTTGAGGGCGAGGGGAGAGAGCGGAGTGGGCTTGAGGGTGGAGAAGCGGACGGCCGTGGGGGAGAAGGAAGGGAGGACGAGGGAGGAGGCGGCCATGACGGCCATGGGGCTTGAGGTCTTGGTAGATCTAATACTAGGGTTTGTTTTGAAAAGGGACAAAGTTGACCTTTTATTAAATTATTGAGGGCAAAAAAGGAAACTGAAAACTTTCATTAATTCCAACCATCAGCATTCCGAAAATGCTGAAATCTCAAAGCTACTTAAAATAGCTTTGGACTTTCAGTATTCCCAAAGCTGACTTTCATCTTAAAGCCCTTTGGAAGTGTTTGCCAAACACCTTAGCATTTGTCCAAGGAGCTTTGGGACCCCAAAGGGCTTTTTAAAAGCTGAACCAAACGCACCCTCTTATTGGTGTTTCAAATGCAAGCTAATTCGACCATACTCGAATTTAATCAAGCTCAATTTTCAAGCTCAAGCTCAAGCTCAATTTCAATGACTTCTCAACCAAGTCCAGCTTGAAACTTGAAGTCAAACTCGAATATATTAATAGGTTATTGTTTGTATCTCCTTATTCACATTTATAAATGTGTATATGCTTGTGTGTACACTCGGTTTGAGCAAAATATGCCAATCAATCCATCTGATTTCATAATATTGACTTAGCGGTTAAAGAACAAACATATGTAAATAGATCGTATCCACAATACAAGTCTTCCGTTGAATATATCATTAAGTAGGCCTGTCAAAAATACCTGAATCTGAGTCGAACCTAAATTTTTTAGCCGGGTTTCTTCCGGTTTAGATAATGAACCAAACAGGTATATAAGTAGTTTGATTCAGGTGCGCGAACCTAACAAAACAGAATCAAACAAAACAGACTCGAAACACTTTAAATCATGCATTGTTTTTCGTTTACAAGACGCCCGGCAAGAAAGTCTCCTTCACTTTGAACTTCTTCGAGGTTCCTGGGCCGGTTTCGTGTATCATGGAAATCCAAACTATCGAAACCCTTAACTTCAAGTATAAATTCACAATCCCACAATTGCACTGTGCATTTAGATATCGACTTGCACACATAATCCGATCCAAGATGTCACACGGACGGCGTACAAATCCTCAGTTACATACTTAAGATTTAGACAAGCTTTCCCATCCAAACATACTGCAGGGTGGACGGGAAGTCTGCGCAGGTTGGTAGATTTTGTACGAGGTACATACGGCAGATGCACCTATTTCCATCACAGGACACATACGGTCACCAGTCATCAAAAGCTGCCAAAGTGTATAACTTCATTGATATACGGAGCGACACCCGAACTATTAATGATCGATTACGACTCGTTTGTTCGAGATACTTATAAACCATCCTGTCACTTTATTATATATCAATTTCGCAAGCTTTTAGCATTGTCCATTCTCCAGATTTACATGCATCCAGTCTGTTTGTCCTCAAGTAGGAGACACGCGATGAGCAGCCGATCTTGAATCGGAATGATTCCAATGGGAACGAGAAGGCTGCAACTTGCTTCTCATTAAGCCGATGGCAGCAGAAAATTTTGGCTAGACAATTATATAGTCTTCTCTCTTCATCTCTGCAAGTTGATGTGCCTTTCTGTTCAGGCTCTAGCAACCTAGTTATTCAACAATGGCCCCTCTTAAAGGCCCAACTAGCCTCACTAACATTACATTAATGCCCATCTCCAAAGTCAATTCATCATCTATACACATATATTGAATTGCAAAAGAAAACAAATAAGTAACACAAGCTATGTTCTTTACGATTCAGCCTTGTCTTTACGATTAAATGGGCAGATTAAAAGTAACAAATATCACCACTTGTAAAATTAACTAATATTAAAGATCGGTGATGTTCATATTTGTAACCTATCAATCATCAGGATTTTATAGTGAAAAAAAATGACGATGATTTAATTTTCGACTGTGCGAAAAACCCATCTTGACATAGTGAGGGAAAAGATAGATCATACCAAAAAAAATGGACTTTCTTTCCAATAGAAAAGACAATGACGTCGAGAGAACATCGGTCAATATGGTCCGACATTATTTACATTAGGATCAACTTGGACACATGCAATCGATCTCTCTCCTCTCTCCTCAATCCAAGCACGCCCCGTTGTTGGTCGACGTCCAGCAAGCATAGAGATCGTCGCCATCGTCATCCTCCATTCGCAAGACCTTACGTTCATCGTCCCAGTTACACCAATTCACATCGTCCTCAGTGAACAAACGACTCATCGGAACCTCAGGAACGGCGTTGTTGCTGTCGACACGCTGGTCGTGGCCATTACCATAAGCGGCGTCGAGCATCTCCCGTGCCCTGTCGAGCTCCTGGCGGAGCGACGCGACGTCCCGCTCGAGCTTCCGCTTCTCAGCCAGCGCATCGTCTAGCTTGAGCTTGAGTGCGCCACAGTCGAGCTCGAGGGTCTGCGTCCGCCACCGGGCGCGCCGGTTCTGGTACCAGACAGCGACCTGCCTGGGCGGGACGCGGAGCTCTGCCGCGAGCTGGAGCTTGCGGTCCGGGTCGAGCTTCTTGTGGGAGGCGAAGCTTTGCTCCAGGAGCCTCACTTGGTCCGGAGTGAGCCTTTTTCCCGTGACCCGTTTGGACGAGGATGGCTGTTGCTGCTTCTGTTTTGGCTTCAGGTGATGGTGAGTATGGAGAAATTCCATCTTTTAGGACCCAAAAAGAAGCATGAAGAGGCTTGATGTGATCAGAGTTGGATATGGGTATTGCACTTTTTGATGTCTTTATATAAGGTTTTGGATTGGAGACACGAATATAGCCAATCTCATATGAGAGAGAGAGAGAGAGAGAGAGAGAGAGAGAGAGAGAGAGAGAGAGATTGTTCATGGCAATAAAGGCGAAAGAGAGGGTGAAGACTTTGGTGGTGGCTGACTTCATGCTCAAGCAGGGTCACTGGTTGTTCACGTGGGTTGGTCCTACTCTCGGAAAGGGTAAAAACATTATCTTGTCCCCTTTTATATTGCATTATGTTTCTGATAATATAAGGGAGACCGGCATGCGCACGAACTGGTACAAAATACTCAAGTTACATTTTGGCTAAGGTTGCGGGGTTATTATATGTCTCGAGATAAGCTTCAATATCTTGCTCGACAAGTCCATAAAAAAAAATGGCAATCATAAGATGCATCCTTAGTAAAGAATATCATGAATTTCGATCGGGACATGACGGACCGCATATACTCTAACACCAGTCATTCAGTCGAGTTGCACGCGCATGCCCTGTTGTAAACATTTTGAACCCCATTCACTGCATTGGCTTTTCCTAGGGTAATAATTTGACTAATTCTTCAGTATCTGCTGAAAGTGAGAGATTAACGAGGTTGCTGTCCGAAATGGGCTTTCGCTGTATGGATGAGAGAGCATGCCAGGTTATGCTAAGAGATCAGAAAAGCAATTGAAGCGGTGTTCGCTGCAGTGATGAGCCAAGAGCAGTCAGGCTATCCAATGGGAGAATGAGGCAAAGCTCACGAGCACGAGAAATGTGATGACAGATCGCATATTTGACCAGGAAGCTGGGCAGCAACGTTGACTAAAAGGCAGTTGGAGTTGATAATCTAAACAAAGCTTGGCCCACGCTCATCATTCCGTTTCTTGAATTTGAAGCTTTTGGGGGTGATCATGTACCTGTAATTCCTTTTCTATATTTCGCAAATATCAGACCCCTCAATCATAGGTGTCGACCTGGATGGATCAAATCGAAAATTGTCTTACCCCAAATGAATCAATTTTCATGTAATACAAATATAGAGAAACATACTCAGCTCAACTTATACTGCTAAAATATTCTTTTATATTTCATTAAATTTAAGAAAACTCATGCTCAAACTGAGATGAAAGCGTGAAATAAGCAAGAACAAGATAGATTATATTATTATGAGCATTAAGGAAGACATGATTTCATTATGACCCTCTAAATAACCATGATACTTATAATATTGAAGAAGCCAACATCAACTTTTGAAGGAAGGGTTAATTGAAATAGATTTAAGACTAAATTCGAAACTGATAATTTTCTTTTCAAAAGAACAAATATCATGACAAAGATCGAACCTAAACATAAGGGTCTTTGAAGGAAACTAGACTTCTAACTAGATGGGAGAGGGTTAATTGAAATAGATTTGAGACTAAATTCGAAACTGATAATTTATTTTCAAAAGAACAAATATCATGACAAAGATCGAACCTAAACATAAAGGTCTTTGAAGGAAACTAGACTTCTAACTAAATACCATAACTTTTTGAAAAATTATACACACTAATTTTTCAAAGCAAGATTTTGCTTTTATGAGTAAAACATTCACAAAAAGACCTTCCAAAAGTTAAGAACTCACTTTTACAATTCTAAATCAGAAGTTTTATCCAAACGCCGTATTAAAGCTCAAGTGATTCTCCACTCTAGGCAGATGTCCAACGTAGTATTAAAAGACAATATTGAACCCACCAAACACCCCCCCCCCCCCCGGCGGCCGCTTTTCTCTCCTCCTCCTCCTCTCCTTTTCCCCCTTCTCCCTCCTCCTCCATGTACTTCAATTAGGAATGCTGATGAAATTCCATACCATCGATGAATTACTTCATCATTGTCTCGAGGTACCTTACAAGCGCATGAATCTCACAGTATAGGTATTAAATAAGACACTTCATCCAGTGTCTTCATATCGTATATACCTAAACCTAACGATCATGAGGCAACTTATTCTACCAATAGACTCAGCATTGTTGACGTCGTCATTTGGACCGTTTAAGGTGGTTGGGACCTCTAGATTCATGCATGTGATCAGCTTTCTGAGGTTTATCCAAGACATTCAGATTCGGCTTAAAATATTAGGACAACTCATACGCTCTATGAATATAAGGACTCTGTTCATGCACTTCCCAATCGACGGCCCAAATTTATAACAGAGCATTCTTCATGGCACAAGAACAGATGTACGCACGTTTGCTTTATCCTAGCTCCTAGCTATACACCCAAATTCATAACAAACCTTCTACATGTTTGGCTCACTACACCAAGAATTTGTGATTGCATTATTGGATTCATCACAAAAATGCATTCACCTTGTTGAACTCGAGCATAAACATTCAGGGTAGCACCATATGGCATCAATCATAATGTAGAGTAATGTAAAGAAGAGACGATTCACTAGTAAAATCCATGTCAGGAACTGAAGAAGTCGTTCACTTATCCACCACATTCCTGGCCTGGATCCTAGAAAGTAAAAACCTTTCCACTCATGCTTGTCAAAGTAGAATTTCGGACATAAAGTATACCAATAGTACTGGCAGCATATATCAGAAAAACGATAATAGGAAACTGACTATAACAGCCGGAGAGAATCTTAAGTTAACGTTAGCTCAAGATGATGATGCTGCAAACAGATATCAACTACTCGTCCGCGACATTTACCAACTCATATTCAATCATGGAGAGATTGTTGTCCTCCTTTACTGTGAAATCTGCAGGTTCTGTGACTTCAACACGACCCCATTTATCAACTGCTAGCCTCATTGAACCCTTAAACATATCGATCTTTGCATTGCGCAAAATCACAGTAGCACCCGGCTTCACCAAATCAACTGCACATATAATCAATATGTAAGGAACTCACTATAGAAGGGGGGGGGGGTCAGCTATATGAAATAAGACGGATGTATTATTGCGTCCCCTGCTCGTATTTATGATCTTCAGCAATGTCATCAGAAGATGGATTGGAAATTGGGAAACAGAGAAATTCACTGCAGAACCAAGCAAGCAAAAGAGATCCTCAGAAGCAAATCATTCTACTTTTCTAGTCAAAACAAAGCTCTGCTGAATCAGCAGAAAAGTTGTAAACTAAATTGGACACTAAGAAAGCATTCGAAGTAAAGCAACTTAAAATGCAACAAAGTCATTAAGCAAAAAAATCACAACATTTAATTAGCTTCTGAATGTTATACGACTAGCTTAACGCCGTACTTATTTACAAAGGCAATAGCCATGAAGAGAACATACCTCTCTTTTTCTCACCAGTTCTAAGTAAACACAATCCGTCTCACTCATATATCCAAGAGACAGTCTGTTAAGCCCACTTCCCCATGCTATTAAAGTGTACTGAACCTTCACCAATCAAATTTGAAGTTTCTAATATCGACGTAAAGATCACGGGGTCTTCCCATTAACACAAAATGCTGGACTGCACAGAACATTGTTATTTGGGGCCTTAGAAGGGATCCCCAAGGAAAGACTTGCCATGATTAAATGCTCGCCATATAAACTCTTATTGAAAAAGAGTATATGTACTTAAGTTCATGCGTATCAAAAGATGCATAATCAAGTACCAGGAAATCATTAAAACAAATTCTGTTAACCAATTGATTGAGTCACGTGCCTATGAAATTCAGCAGAAAATTACATATAAGGAATCAAAGAAAGTTGAGACATCAGACACATAAAATTATATTATACCCCTCATACTAGGTTTCTGCTTCTTCCAAAACTTGGAGACTAATGAAAATTGCTATTAGACCACTCCTAGATCATTTTTCTACTGACCCGGAAAATGTGACTGGTGAATAAGCCCATTAACATACTCCATATTGCTATATAGTAATAGATTGATTTCTCCAAATGCAAGCAAAAATTCTTGCACAGACTCGACACACCAAGGTCAGGTCCTATCAGTACCATTTACATGTAAGCCCATTTAGTCCCCACACAATCTGAGAAGAAACAATGGTATCAAATAAATGAAATTGAAGCAAATCAAGCATCTGAATTGTTCACGTCAAATGTGAATGGAATTGTTCTGGCTTTCTTGTTTTGACTTTTCCCCTTTGCTCAACTTAGGGAGGATATGCCACATGGTTTCACAGATCTTAATTTCAGACACTTTTCAGTCAAAATACTCACTTGACTTATATCCATTAATACAAAAAAGCTAGACAGATTAAAACGTACACAAGCATCCCACATTGCGTGGAGAGTTTCTTTGTAGATTACAGGTAGTAGCATGGAAAATTAAAAAAACCCTTTTGGTTAAGTAATGATTAAACGGCACAATGACATCCCGGGGCTCACAAAGTGGGAAATCAAGCTGTCTAACTAAACAGAATTCGTCCCCTTCATTTCACAATCAAACAACCGGCATGCATTTCTCTACCTTTCTCGTCAATCCAATTCCTCTTCTCTACCCTCCTTTGCAGCACAATTTAAAAACTTCTTCTCCCATCGCCAATGAAAGCCCCAGCATAAACACTTCATGGCTACATATTAAACAAATTGACAAATGGAAGGTGTGACAACCTCAGGAAGATGATCGCCTTAATGTTAATTTTTCATGGCTTGCAACACGAGCTCTGCTCCAAACACTTCAAAAATACACTACACTCCATCAGCTGAGCCTCAAATCTAATATCCCCAGTAAAATCAAAGCAACAGCCGCGAATTTAACATCCTCAATTTTCTACTGTTCTCCATTTCACGCCAAGGAATTAAAAATCCTACCGCATGAGAGAGCACAAATCGAAAAACAACAGGAAAAGATGCCCAAAGACGACAAAGATATGACAAAGAGACGTAAATACAGGCTTTAAAAGGAAAAAAACCAAACCTTGATCGTTCCGGGCGGTGAAGACGATGGTGCCGGTCTCGTCCCCGAGGAGGCACTCGGCGATCCGAGAGTGGCGAAGCTGCGAGGAAACCGGGTTAGATTCCAGCACCTTGACGGTCAGAGTGTGCCCGTTGGTGCCGGGCTTGAGCTGGTCCACCTTGGTGAACACGGGCTTCCTCAGGCCCGGCTTCGCCGCGGCGCTGGTCGGTGGGTTTTGCGGCGGCTCTTCGGGGGACGACGTCGCCATGGAAAGAGAGCGTTTTGGGTGGGTGATGACAGTAACCCTAATCGAAGCCGAGCGATGCGTGTGATGTGACCGATCGATCCCCACTTCGGGAGATTTCTCTCTTCGCTTCTTCCCTTTCCTGCGAGTGAGCGCGAGTCTCGGGGTGATGCAGCGCTACCTTTGCTTTTTTGCTCTTTATTAGGATAATCACCCACTTAATCATCTTAGGATTAATTACTGAGGTTAATATCACCACCAATAAAAAGAAAAAAAAAACCTCAAATTGATGAACCCGCGATGCATCACATTCATTCCAAACTAATTGTTTAATTAACAAAAAAATTAGCAAACTAATATATGCGTTCAGATTTATCTCATAACCATCCATTTTATGCCACGTTTGCCTTCAAAATCTCAAATTTATCGCAATTTAAAGTAAATGCGGCGTGAGTATATTCGGATGGAATATGTGTTATGCAGGAATATCAATTTGGAATAATTTTTCGTGACACAAGAATTTGTATGAAGGTAAATATGCCACTTCTGCATTGATTTGAAGTTTTTTTTGTTGATATTAGCCCTAATTGTTGTTAATCCACGTTTCTCTCGTGCAATGTTGAAAAGTCGAGTGAAATTACATAATTAAGGATCATAAAAAATTTGAGATTTTTCTTTTTTCCATTTTGTCAATTTAATGAGAATAGGTCGGGTGCCATTCAAAAATCTATTCGGTTTTTTGGGACAATTTCGAAAACTTTCATCTAAATCATCAACTCACGATGAAGTACTTTGCTTACTAAAAATTTGGAGCTATCGAATTAACATAATAATAGAAGAGAAGGTCTCGCAATGTATTTCCCACTTGACTAGTGACTTCAGTACATTATGGTCATCATCGATATTATTATGTTGGATCACCTTCTTTTAACATATTCGTGTGCTACTAACCTAGTTCTGTGGATTTTCCTATGACAACGAGATGAAAAATTGAGATTTCACCGAAAAGGGTTGTCCTATCCTATCTTAACACATTCATTATAGAATGCTAACCTCATTTTTTATAATACCAATCCCATAGTCATGCAAGTGGTCATCTAGAGTGAGATAGGGGATGACCTATGTTGATTTTCCTTTTTTGCTTAAAGGAGAAATGAATGGTTGAACTTTCAGTACAGTTGGGTGACCGATTCTATCCATATTGATAAAATAAAAAAGATTCACGTTATTTTTACACTATAAATGCCTACAACATTTCCTACCTTTTTGAGTCGACAAAAATAATCTGAACATAGTAAATTAATCAAACCGACCAAAGAATTCCCTCGAAAAAGCTCGCATTAAAGAATTGTGAATTATAAGGAGTTATTACAAATAGAAATTTAGAATCACATTATAAATAAACCTACTTTATCGATGTTCCCTTAATTAGAATCCCAATCACTTTATTTCTTCATATACTCGAAACCTACTTTATTGATGTTCCCTTAATTAGAATCCCAATCACTTTATTTCTTCATATACTCGAATCTTAGATGGTTCTCCTGAAAAATTAACTAACATATAAATTTCTTAAATTTCAACACATTATAGGGAAAGTCGATAAAATCAATACATTAATTAATCTACATTAAAGGTATATTTTTCTTCTTAGGTATTAATAAAATTATAGTGACCATTATTTTTGGACCATTTAAATTTATGGTGTTGAAACTACTTTTCTTTAACGGAAGAAAAAATAATATCCACCTATTTGAGAAGGAGGAGATATCGCGAGTCAATGAAATAACAGAAGGAAAAGATATTTAATAATTTTAGTTTCAACAGAAAAAACCTGCTTCTTTCCCCCTCACAAGGCGAACTTTTAGAGGCAGAGCTATCCAATCTTTTATTTGACATTCAACACAAGAACAAGTAAGAAATAATGCGGAAAGCTCTCCTAAGGTTGCAGCAAGCAGGCTAATCAAAGGATTTAACAATCTCGAGTTCGCCTCCGAGATCGGATAAAATGGAGGTTCTCTACTCGAACGGGACGCGTAACCTCTGCGTTTCCGGACCGGCCACCATGTCTTCCCAAACCAGATCCGAAAGCGCCATTGTTAGTTCTCCCACCTTCCCTGCAATGAACACATAAGTATAATCTGTCAACCAAAATTTATTCCAGAAATGGTCTCATTCATCCAAAAAGTCATCTCATTTCCTCGGATGGCTTGTCTGAAGTTACTCGAAACCTTCGGTGATTGATGAAGGCAGGTCAACAGCGCACAAACCTTTGAAAGTGCAGCCAGTACAGTTCATGATTGCATGGATGAACAATCAACCAAAGGACTTCTGTTTTATCTTCATAGTATTTGCCCAAAAGAAAAGAAAAAGGAAGTCGACGATTGACAAAGTAATCAGGAAAACAGAATTTACCATCTCCAATTGGATGGTCATCCCACATGATTATCGGCAACAGAGGAAGGGTGCTTCCCACATACATCATTTCAGCTGCACCTTTGGCTTCCTCCACAGTGAGATTGGCAGTTTTCACACTCTTGAGCAGTCCCTGCTCGACTAGTTTTGGAGCCAGCTGAAGAAGCCTTTTGGCAGTGCACCCGCTGAGGATCTTATCAAATGCGGGCAAGATCAGCTCTTTCTCGTACGTCACAAAAGCCACATTCACGTTTGGCCCTTCTGCAATATAACCTTCATCATCAACCCAAATAGAAGCGAATGCTCCCCGCTCTTCAGCTTCCAATTTGGAAAGCACGTTTGGCAGGTAGTTCACATTCTTCATGGTTGAGAATAGAGGTGACTTCATGGGGATTGTGGAAGTTATGACTTTCACTCCTTCTTTGCATTGAGAGAAGTCCTCATCAATGACCACAGCATAGAAAGCTGAGGTCGGGCAACCGGCAGGTGAGAGCAGAAAGTCCCCAGGGCCAGCACTTAGCCAGTATCTCAGAGTTCCTTTCTTGCATTTTGACGCCACAGTCAACTGTATGAGAATGCTTCGGAGGGTTGACTGAGGGAAAGGAGACGAGATTTTTGCCTTTGATGCTGATCTAAGGAAGCGATCCAAATGGACATCCAGTTCATAGAGGTATCTGCAGCCAATAAGACAATATACGTGTAACTAGACCTCCTCTGCGAAATTGGAATGTTCATCTCTTGGGATGTAGCAGTTGTATCAATATTATTTATGCTCCAAACCATAAACCTTTCTTACCCATCCAAAATGATTGCTGTATCAAACACACCGTGACCTCTATGAACCATGTGATCATCAATTGGTATGACCATCATAGCTGGATCAAGTATTATTCCACCAAAAACGCTTGAATACATTGCAGGGTATGGCTGCTTTTTCACTGAACTCCACTTCTCATGCAGCTTGTCAAGCAGCTGATAGAAATACCGATAAGATTGATAAATGATATAGGACAAACAAGGTCAGAGGCAGTTCATTGACACTACAACACCTCAAAATAAAATTTGTTTAGTCTGAACAGGCAATCGTTGTGAGAGATGCCTCTGAGAAAGATGGATTCATGAAGCAGGATGATGTAACTGTAAAAACGAAATAGTGATGAGAGACCAATTGAAAGCCAGACAAATTTTCGTCAGGGAGCAAATCTTTTCCTTGGGCAGAAGTCATTTCGCAAGAGGGTCAACCGCATTCAATGGAGACCTATGCAAAATTTCAGTAGCTTTAACTTCGCATCCTAACATAGCCAAGGAGAATAAAATTCATCGCCTTATCATCAGATTATTCAAACACTTGATCTTCCTGTTATTAACATCTCATCCCCAAATTGACCATCGCAAGGCTCTATGGATTCATTCAGTTATTATTGCCTGGAAGAACAAAGTCCTGCCTAGAATTGTCTGGGCCAAAAACTGAACATCCTCGAACTGATCCCATCATCAGGTCGAAGCTTTTGGCAATGGATTATGAAGCAGGGAGATCAATTCAAATTGCCTAATTAGTTTGGAATGCTGTTCCATTCATCAGCCCTGTAACTAACTTAGAACACTATCACACATGCACATGACTGAAAAGATCAAACGCCGATAACCAGGATCAAGGGAAACATCCTGATGGGTTTTACCTCGGATGACGACGAGAACACATGAACTTTGGAGTCACCTGCGTTTCCAATCTCCGATGCATCTACACCCCAAAAAAAAGAACATAAAAGGTCGAAACTTTACGAACAACAGACGCCAGAAGGAGAAAACAAAGGGCAAAGGCCATATCCTCAATCACCTGATTTCTTGTCAGTGGAGGAGTCGCAAGAATCCATGGCGCCGCCGGGACTAAGAGTGAGAGTGGAAGACGGAGATAGACAGGAAAGGGAATCACCAACGGCGATGGAGTGAACGGGGGTAGTGACGGCCCAATTATAAGCACTTTGCCGTGCATTTCCTAAACGGGTACAATCCAAAAGTCAGCTGCTTCACCTTCTTTTTGTCTTTGCGCTATTGGAGAGAACACTGAAAATGCTCGAAGCGAACGCAAAAGACAGGATTAGGTGACTCGATCTTTGTTTTATATGACGCGCTTTTAGCGAGTGTTTAGTTGGGGCGCCTGGCAAGGGAGTGAGCGTCCATCAAGATCGTGCTCGCACTAACACTAGCGTTTCAAGATCAAAATTCACCCCATGAAAAGTTCTTCATCGATTGAAGTAAGTTACAGAGACTTCCGAGATGTCTGGATCGTGCCCCTGCACGAACAACGGTTGCCTTAAGAAGAGCGAAGGAAGTAGAAACAGGGAAGCGATGAAGAGTGACGGCGCGGAGGCGAAACCCATTTGACTGCATTCGGGAGAAAGAAAAGGACAACAGGACGAATCCCCGACGGCATGAAATGCATGATTTGTCTGGTCTTCGCGGGCGTCGCCAAGTGGCCCAACATATGTTCGCTTGAGAAATGAATCTTTCGACCTGGATCACCTACCCCTAAAGAAGACAAAGAACAAAGGACCGAGGAGTCTCTTTCCTACCAAATTTTATGGCTAGTCCGCTTAATCTTGATTGCTTTGTTTCGTGTGTGCTAGTCCCTTCTTTAAAAGAAAAATCTGTGCCTTTTCGGTCGAAATGCAAGCCCCTTTTTTCGTAACCTTATAGTCTTCTTTCTGTCGAAATACCATCCAAACAGATCAAGAAAGTGACTTCTTGAGGAGACTAAGTGCACTGCTCAACATGATTTGCTTTCAACCCTGTCAGGGGTTGTGTAATTTCTTGCACTGGATCATGCGCGAGGACCCTGAATGGACGGACAACGCTGCCGAGTTAAACAGCCAGAGGGATTACTTAAATGCTCGATAAGGCCGACATGAATAAGTTTTGAGATGAATATGTGAGATTCACTAGTCCCATTCTGCTGTGTACAAGAGGGAGGTCGAGAACCCTTTTAAGTTTTATCTACCCAAACGCGCAGGTTTAGTGTATATAGATCTTCCATTCCCCTCGTTGTCTTGTCCTTGGCGGTTTTTATACTTGCTTGGCATATCGCTGGCAGAACAACTTGATCCTTCCAATGCCTTCTTCGAGAGATAATGGATTGGCCGCGAAAGTGATGCAGACCCAATCTTTCCAGCCCACGGCAAGTCCTGCGATACGGAGAATTTCCCTGTCGTCAATGATTCTTATTCGCTGTAACACAGTTCAGCTCCTAGGTTCTGTCAGATGAATTTCTTGCAGAGGTCAAAAACCATAAGCTAAAATGTCGATTCACTTCAAAAGGCACATTTTCTTTTCGGATATGTTTGAAATTTCAAGTAAGAGCTTCAAAAGTTGTAAGGTTTCAAAACTATCTAGGAAAAGAACAGTTTCATCCTTCAATGCAAACAAGTCAAGGAACCAAGGATTAAAATGGTCTTTCAAATTAGAGATAAATCTGCAATATTGCGACGGATATGCACAAATAGATTGGCTCTGCCACTAGGTATCATACCTGGAAGGATGATAACTGATTCCTCCTTTGCCAGCTCGAAGCAGAAGTCAATATCATCGCTGATGTATTCCAGTAGCGAAAGGTTCAGCTTTACCTGCCCAGAGGACAGAATTTTTCAAGTCATGCACATTTAGCAGCACTAGGTGTTATTTATTAGCTATGCCAGAGAATCTAAGAATTGGCCTCACCATCATAGCCATAGATCCCTTAGGTTTATCAGGACAAGTAAGGCAGGGAATCTCACTGATCTGGCTGCAACAAATATCTGCAGTGTGTCTCAGCATGTCGATGTTTTTCTTGAAGAAAGCCTCATCAGTTTTCTCAATGATGTGAGGAACTGCTGCCTGGCAAAATAAGCAACAGAAAAGATAAGGAACATAAGTCTTTGGATTTCTCGTGAGGTCCAAACTCACAATTGACCCATGAAAGAAGAAAGGCCTAGCCTCATGTAGAGGTTTATAGTGAAGTTTTTGCATGAAAATTGTATATCCACAGTAAAAAGAGTTCCTTTTCAGGCAAGGGGATGATCGCAATTATACATTTGGAAGAGTAACGGATTATATTATGCTTAACTTGGGAACGAGTCGGAGGCATTGCATGTCTCCCTCAGTATGCTTAAATTTGCATCTATGTTTGTTCGTTTGCCTAACTTTACCTTGTGACATACATTACCTACGAAGAAACATCTTTCTCTGCATATTCAACAGTTTTGCTGCGCAAAGTAGTTCAATTTGAGGAACAAGTTGCATCGCGATATCAATTGGAGCCATCAAATGCAAATTAGTATGCTTGCCCTTCAATAATCAAAATGAGGACATGTCTGATTGAAATCAAACCTGGATGAAAGTTGAAGGGCCTCCCAATATGTCAAAATACTTCTTAATGCACTCAACAACCTAAGTGTAGAGAAGGCGATAGAGAACTCAGTAATTGCAGAGAAATGGCTAATTAACTTCATGCAAGAGCTATCAGGAATTGCAAATCCAATAAGCCAGGAAGGCAAGTGGGCGCACCCACCACACACACACAGATACCTTGGGTTTCCTGAACATGCCACAAGGATCACTTGTCACAAACCAGCCGAGTCTCCACCCAGGCACAATCCATCTCTTGGACAGAGACCCAAGAGTAAGAACAGGAGCGGTCGTCCCATATTGTCCCACCGGCACAAAGGGTGTATCCCCAAAAGCAAGATGCCCATAAACTTCATCAGCAATCACAAGGATTTTCGGCTTCTCTCCAGTTTCTGCGATCTAATTTCAATGCACAAACAGTCGATTCATTTCAAATCTTTGTAAAGCGATGCCATAAAACTTAAAGTTGTGTTGTACGGAATGGACACTGACCTCCTTCAAATGTTTATCGGTGTACACGTTCCCACAAGGATTTCCCGGGTTGATAACTGCCATAGCTACTGTGTTCCGATCTGTTAAAGCTAGTATAGCATCAAGATCAACCCCAACCTTTGTTGGGAAGGAGATCATAATGTCGAACTTCAATGTGTCTAAAAGCAGCACAAAGTTCATAAATGGGGAAGCCAGGCCTTGGAAGCAGTACCTTCGCTCCTGGTCTAGCAAGCATTGCCAATGCGACATCTATCGCTTGCGTGCAACCGGATGTAATGAACACATCATCGGACGATAATTTGTAAGGGAGATCACGAGACAAGTATTCGGCGATGGCTCTGCCAAAGTGAAACATGCATTAGTGAGTTGCTGTCTCAGCTTCTCATACGAATTTCTTGAAGCCATATGCCAATCTAGAAGTCAATTTTTTCCATGCCCAGAACACACAAGAGATTTCAGCCGATCGAATGAAGCTGGGATCGTCCGAAACCCAATTAAGTTTCTGACAAATTCCTATCGAGACTGAAGGACTTGGCTAAACAACATCCAAGAGGACATGCAAACCGTACATCTTGCATGCGCCAATCGACGACATACGAGAACTGAGAACTAGAATTACGTGCGAAAACACAAGCTACCTCAAAATCAGATTGCAGTGGCAGGAACGAGTGAACAGAAACTCGGCTTTTTGCTAATTGCAATTCGCAACTCTGACCGATGTACTGAGCTGATAATTACATGCAACTCGAAACCATTCTCCCTGACATGAAATTACGCTCGACGATTGAAAATTTGGATGGAACAACAAATTCTGGCGGATAATCCAAACAAAACCGTAGTTTCACTCACCTTCTTGTCTGGGGAAGACCAACGGTGGGTGAGTAGCCATTGAACTTCTGCGACTGAAGTGCGTCCACCACGGCGTCCTCGGCCACACGGGTGGTGCGGAAGCACGTGTAAGCAGAGGGTCGCCCATGCCCAGCGAAACGACCCTCTTCCCATTGTCCGCATCAATGTTCTCCATCAGCAAGCTGAGGATGCCTTTGATGGTAATGCGCGAGGTCGTCTCCACTTCATGGCTCGCGTTTCCACTCTGCATTCCTCTCGTCCCTTCCCTGCTTCAATTCACCCTCGTCTTCCTCTTTGTCTTATCGAGGTTGTTGAGGCTGGGATTTATGGAGAGAGAGAGACGACCAAGTGGGTGATAGGTTTAGTGCATTGGAAGCCACACGTTGGGTGTTTTATAATTCCTGCACGGAAACAACAAAAGGTCGGAGCCGACTCCCGCTGACACCAGGAAAAGTACAGGGCAACGACTTGAGATATTGGCATGAAAAGGGGCAGGGAGCAAGGGTTCAATCAAGAAGTAGCTTTCATGCCTGCAGCCGTCCAAGATCGCCCATTCGCATGGTGCAGGAACGATGGACTTGCGTGCACTGTACCTGTCGAGGTGCTCTGCTCGGTTCAGGACATCGAAGGCTTCTCATGAAACGAAACCGAGGCAGAGCGTTTGGTGACCTTGCGCACAGCTACCCTAGCTCCCTGCTTCGTCATTAATGACTGTATGTGATCTGTGAGTCAGACGCCAATTCGGCCAGCCTAAGCCAAGCACGATTCTTGATTCGGTAAATTTCTCAGAAACGCGCATCATCTTCCTTAATTGAGTCTGATCCATTACAAGTATTTAATGCCTACAAATAAACCCACGTACTCTTCGTTATCCACGCATCGAAGTATAAAAATCCAACGATTTCCTTTTGCTCTTAACTCAAAAGTATCTTTACTAGTTTGTAACGCCTTTGCATTATTTACTTACTAACGTATGTTTGATCTCTTACCTAATAAACAAATTAAGGGAGTAACGCATCGTTATGTTTCATGTTAATCTGCATCTTAACACGGTATTTGATTGTGTGTGATATGGATTTTCAATATATAAGGAAACGGAGTGAATTGGAGCTAATGCAAGACCCGGCCCGTGGCCATTGCTAGGCCGCGTTCTTCGCGGGGTTTTCCTCAAGATGAAGTTGGGACCCGGAGTGCCCTTGCCCTTCCCTAATGGGGGGATGTGGAAACTTCGTGGAAGAGCCTACTAGTAGAATACTAGGACACTGTAAATTTTGATGCGCTTGCGAGATTTTCCTAATCATTCCTAGTTACTCCGGGGCAATATGATGCTGAAATTTGTCTGCCATGTTTCATTTTGTGAAAGACTTCCATTAACCTTTTGAACTTCAAGTAAACTCGTGTATTTCTTTCCAACTGAAATTGCTTGATATTAAGTATGCCAGAGAGACCAATATTGTAAGGACACGTGATTTCACTAAATAATTAGGTGACGAAACTACGTGCTTAGAGTTCGTCGTTGTCGTTAAAGTTGAATGTGGAATTTTTCGAAGCTCGCTCAAACTTTCGCATTAGATTGAATTGCATTCGTTGACAAGATCAAAATACCCTTCGACTTGGCATTACTCTGACTAGACACGCAACGAAAATGACCTTTGGCTTGACTATCGTGGAAGAGGTCGTGCATTGAACGGAGATATAAAGAGGCCAAGTGAGCCCCAAAGCAAAGAATCGTGTCCGCCGTCAAGTACAGATCCCCTTGCTTGGATTCAAATTCGACCGGAGCTACAACATGCTCCATTTATTACTCCTCGACTCATGCTGCAATTGGATGGTTTCAGCCTATTCGGACAACGACTGTGCATCGAACAATCACTACTCCGCATGCTCAGTGCTTCCCTTAGACCCACCGTTTAGTTAATCAAGCTAAGAATAATTCCCCACCGCAGTATAAAGTACTTGGGAAATCGAGGATACAAGGACTTGGGTCCTTTTACAATTTTCTTCTGAATAATGGTATTTTATGAAAAAAGAATAATATGCTAGATTGATCCCTAGCAAAAAATTTATGTTCATTATTATAGATCATTTTTACTGCATCATCTATAAAGTAAGTTTATTAGAATCTACTTGGTGTAATACATGCATATCCTACGTGAATTTTTTTTAGAAGAATCATCCAAAAAAGCTCACCCTATTATACTTTTACCAATTCGGTTGTAAATTTTTTAATTGCGTTGATTAAGTATTAAACCTTTTGAAATTTTGCCAATTGAGCTCATCCGACTAATCACTTTTGCATGGCATAACTAGTATTGATATAGATCACTTTTAATAATATTTTCATATTTTGAAGACATAAGAAAGTAAAAAAGGAAAATAAAATAAAATAAAATTAGGAAAATAAAATTTTAATTTTTTAAAATATTATTATTAAAAACTGGGCCAGTGTTCACATCATCAATTTCCTACTAAAATTAGCTGAATAAATTCAATTAGCAAAACTTAAAAAGGTTTTGAACTCAATTGATAAAATTAAAATATCTAGAATTGAATAAATTTGAGATCTTTTGGATAATATTTCCTGTAATTATTGTGGTATAAGTTGTTATTCCAAGACTGGTCAAATATCTTTTGCGAGCAGCAGCTCAAGTAGGAGTCCTGCTAGTCTGATTGGGGCAATAGTTTACTTAGCATTCATTCCATTTTGAATGGGCGATACACTTGTCTATATCGATAGACAATTGGACATGTAATTGAGGAGCAATCATTGAGGGATGGGATACCAACTCTATTATTATCTAAATAAATAATCCTCTCCCTCTCCCTAAAAATGGAATCTTGTATTAAAACACTGCCAACCGTCCTCCCGCATGTATAGATCACGGATCCCCAAATTTCCGGATTAAAGCCCTTTTTGTTTCTTTTTCTTCCTCCTTCTTTCCTTTGCCTTTTCCCCAAAAAGGTTAAACGAACGAAAAAGCTACTTGGTTCCAACCCCCCCCCTTCCTTTCCTTCTCTCTCTCTCTCTCTGTCAGTATTTGCAAAGAGCAATCGACTTTAAAGTGGCCCAGGCTCTTGAAAATGACAGGAGCCTTATATCCCTCGTATTCTCGTCATACTAATATAAAATGAATTCTTTATGACGTGAATTCTTTTTAATATTGACAACAGATAAATCTAAGCTTTTTCGCGACATAAAAAAATTAAGAATACTTATATCCTATCGAATGTAATTTGAAATCTTATGTGGTAGTTAATCTTGTATTAAAACTCTTTTTGAGAGAGTCGTTGATGGAAACCACATCTTTTTGCTTCTTCAGATTACAGAATTTACCCATCGAGAGAATACGAGAAAGAAAGACAGTTTTGATATTATTATTATAAATAATCCTTGAGTACAGACGAGGGCAGACAAACAAGAGATAGAAGGGAACGCTGGAGCGAGCCCCTAAAATTCTGTCCGTTCTTTCAAAAGTCAAAAGAACATGCGACAGTCCTATTCAACCATTTACACCCCCCCACTCTTCTTTCACTGACACCCCCTCCCCCCCAAAACAAGGAAAAAGCCGGTTTAGCTCTCTCCCTCTCACTCTCATCATAGGTAACGCTTGCAGTATAGGTCCGACTTTATCCACGACCGCATGACTTTTGATCATACCTGCACGCCACGCGTCCTTCTTCCCTACCAACAGTGAGGGTTTCGCGCTACCGGAGATGCGAACGACACGTGGGGGTAGGTTAGCTCCAGTCGGGCCATTTAAATGATTAACTTTATCAAAAATCAGGAAGGCAAAGGCGGATTGTGCGAGAGATGCAGATCAGTGGGGGAATGAATAGAGGAGGCTAGGAGAGAGAGAGACAGACAGACAGACAGACAGAGAGAGGGTGACGGTGATGTGATGTGATGTGATGTGATGTGATGTGATGTAAAGCCAGCGAAGACGGCAAGGGAGGGGGGAGGGGTTGAAGCCTCAAAATCCGAGCATGACGCCCGATAGCATCACTCACCCCGCTTCCTCTCCTCTTCTGATCTTTTGATGGATGGGTTGGTGCATGGTTGGGACTGTTGAAAATTATGCATGCATGAGAACATACCCGATTCATATAATGGCTCAAGCTCAATACAGTCCACATCGAGGCATTATTTGGTGGGGGAGAGAGTCAGAACGTCGCCCCCCTCGTCCGCTGTAGAGAAAAGCAGGTCTGATGGGGGCGTGTATGGTCGCCTATACTTTGCTTCACTTGAAGGACGAACAGTAGCATATTCTTGGAGAGAAAAGAAAAAGAATATATATACATGTATATACGAAAATAATCTTTTTTTAGAACCAAAAAAATGAATGAGTTTTTCTATGTACACAAATTGACTTCTGGAAAATGACAACCATGCAGATCTTCTGATGTTTGGGCATGATTCAGTGATTTGCTTGTCTAAAGATTTACTTATTTGTTTTGTTAAATTCATACACGACCTATGCGTAGAACATTGTTTATAACCTAAACTATCGAGCAAATAACAAAGTTACACCAATCCATAAAAAACAAAGAATAATTATACTATATATGAACTGACTAAATCTTATACACCGCATCATATTATTTTCCACTATAACTGAATATTCTTATTGCTCTTAGAAATAAAGTATACAGGGTGTTCATTTAGAAAATATGATATGTATTTACTTCTACATACATATAGTAGTGATTCTGAATTTTTCACATTTATGTAATCTAAAATTATCCAAAGACAAAATAAAAATAAACAAGAAGCTACTCTAGAGCTATTCAGAAGTAATTCAAGTTGGACGGACGAGATGTCTACGGTAATGCATCCAAAACCTCTTCCCTTCCTCCTCTGGCCCTAACCCTGCCTAACATCTGAAAACTCTCTCCCCCACTTTTTCCTCCTCTTCTCCTCTGGCCCTGCGAGAACAGTACTCCCAGGCACAATCCATCTCTTAGATAGAGAGGCCCAAGAGTAAGAACAAGGAACAACATTACGCTCTCTTTTCTCTCCGGCACAATCGGTGAAACAAAAGGTATGATTCTTTTTTCTCTCTTTTCTCTCCGGCACAATTTGTTATCACTTGTAATCCTGATTATTTTTGTGTAAATTGCAAGTTGATTGTGTTTAGATTAAGCGCAATTCGGATTAGGGCTTAATCATAGAAGGCAGTGAGCTATTTTGGCATTATTGGAAAAATATGGTCTGTAAAAGTAGAATGTCTTTGCATATACGGATAGTACTCGAAGAGTCGAACGTTTTGAGTGGTCGCACGTCGCCAGAGGAGGTCGGGAACTCCGGCAAAAGGCCGGCCAACGGACTGCCGTCGCTAGGGGTGACCGGCGCCCAGAAAAATGGGCTTGACGGCCATTTGAGCTTGTTCTAGCCAAGGGGCCAAACCCGGAGCCAATGGGCCCAAGCCCGGGGCCCGCAAGCTATGGCTCGTGGCATGGCCCACGGCCCCGCTCACGCTGTCGGCCCACGGGTCGCCGCTCGGCCCGATAGGCCACAGCCCTCGTTCGACCCAATTGGTTCAGGCCGGCTTGCGAGCCAGGTACCCGTTGGCTCGTGACCCATTGACCCGGTGGACAAGTTAACTTGATTGACCCTAGAACGTTGACTTTGACCCATTGACCGTTGGCTTTGACCGTTGACATTTTTATTTATTTATTTATTTATGCAATCCTTGGTTGACCTGTAACCTTAAATTATTTGATATTAGGATTTATGAATTCCTCACGTTCTGCATGTGTTGCAGGAAGAATGGCAAATTTTTGGCAATATCCTAGTGTTGCACGTACTGCTAGGCAAAAGAAAAGGCTACATAAGTATCAAGAATTGCTGAGAGATCATCGCTGGCGAGAGGGAAGCATGGAAGAGCACTTGATTAAGGTCAACAAGTTGATTCAAAAAGTCATTTGGTATGGTGACATAGAAATGCGGAAGGACATAATGAAAGCGACCATGCTGCGCATTACACTTCCATATGAGTGGAATGGTGTCCTAGATAGGGTCAAGCGGCATTATCTTCATAAATTATAGTGGGAGAATTCATAACCGGTTGCAAACCACATGAGTTGTGGATATGCGTTATAACGAATCTTAACCAAACACACTCTCTTCCAACTTCATATAAAGCCGTAATTTCAGCGTGGTTGGAAGATGTGGCTACGAGCGGTTGCTTCGTAGAAAGCCAAGAAATGGCGGTGCCGTTATAACAAAATAAATAACTGATTTGAGAGCGAGTCTTATGTGGATCGGATTTATACCCAGCATCAGCATATCCAACTAAACCAAAAGTAGTTGAATTCTTTAAGTAATATAAACCCAAATCTATGGTCCCTTGGAGATAACGAAAAATATGTTTAATTCCGTTCCAATGTCTCCAAGTTGGCGCAGAACTAAAATGAGCCAATAAATTTACCGCAAAAGCGATATCAGGTCTCGTACATTGTGCCAAGTACATTAACGCCCCAATTGCATTAAGATATGGTACTTCAGGACCAAATATCTCTTCATCAAATTCTTTGGGACGAAATGGATCTTTTATAGGATCTAGAGACCGTACGACCATAGGGGTACTCAATGGGTAAGCATTGTCCATATTGAAACGTTTAAGTAATTTTTCGATATACGCTGATTGATGGACAATTATTCCACTTGATTTATGCTCAAGCTCTAGACCAAGACAGAGTTTGGTTATACCCAAATTTTTAACTTCAAACTCTTTTTGTAAATAGTCAGCAGTTTTGGTTAACTATTCTAGAGTTCCAATTAAATTTATATCGTCGACATAAACTGCTGCTATAGCAAATCCGGTTTCTGATTTCTTAATAAACACGCATGGGCAGATAGGATCATTTATGTACCGTTCCTTAATCAGGTACTCACTTAGGCGTTGATACCACATGCGGCCGGATTGCTTTAACCCGTATAAAGATCTTTGCAATTTGACTGAGAACAAATTGCGGGGAGTGTATGCTTCAGGCATTTTGAATCCCTCGGGAATTTTCATATAGATTTCAGAGTCCGATGAGCCATATAGATATGCCGTCACAACGTCCATAAGACGCATTTCCAACCTTTCAGAGACGGCCAAGCTAATTAGAAAACGAAATGTAATCATATCCATCACAGGTGAATATGTTTCATCATAATCAATCCCAGGTCTCTGAGAGAATCCTTGAGCAACGAGTCGGGCTTTATACCTGACAATCTCATTTTTCTCATTTCGTTTTCGGACAAATACCCATTTATATCCAACGAGCTTTACATTGCCGGAGATACGAATTATAGGTCCAAAAACCTCTCGGTTAGCTAGGGAAGCTAATTCAGCCTTGATTGCTTCCTCCCATTTAGGCCAATCTTGCCTTTGACGGCATTCAATAATGGATTGTGGCTCATAATCATCATTCATAATCTGATAAGCAACTGAGAATGCAAAAATATCATCAACGATGATTTCTTTTCGATCCCAAATCTCATTACAATATGTAATGGAATTCTCAGTATTTCCGGGGTTAATCTTTTCATGGGTTTGTGCCTCTTCAGGGGCAATAAGCTCTTCAGGAGCAACCTCTTCAGGGGCTCGTGCCACTTCAGGGGCAACAAGCTCTTCAGGAGCATGCTCTTCTGGAGCTGATTCATGATTCTTTCCCTTTCTCTTACGAGGAACAATATCTTTTGATCCTATCGGTCTACCACGTTTCAGGCGCGGGGGATTCTGATCCATTTTAGCATGTCCTTCAGGAACAGCTATTCGAGCTGGAGCATTGACAGCTGGAATATGAGACTTCGTTACCTTAACTGCATCATTAAATGCGTCAGGAAATCTATTGGCCATAGCCTGTAAATGGATTATACGTTGTACCTCGTTTTCACACTCAGAAGTTCTTGGGTTTAATTGAGATAAATTTTTCTCATCCCATGAGAAAAACTTGACTGGTATCTGCTTGGCAACCATTGAAGTTGCAGGTGTCCCAATTGATGGAAACTCAGTCTCATCAAAATGACAATCTGCAAATCTTGCAGTAAAAAGATCACCAGTAGTTGGTTCCAAGAACCTAATGATGGATGGTGAATTAAACCCAACATAAATGCCCAAACGGCGTTGGGGACCCATTTTTGTTCTTTTCGGTGGTGCTACATGCACCTGAACTGCACACCCGAATGTGCGTAAGTGTGAAATATCAGGTTCATAACCAAGAACCATTTGAAGGGGAGATTGTAATATACTAGCAGTGGGGCGCAATCTTATTAAGGCCGCCGCATGCAAAACTGCATGACCCCATGCTGTATCTTTGAGATTTGTTCTTAATAATAAATTTCTGGCAATTATTTGAATACGTTTGATCAACGATTCTGCCAATCCATTTTGAGTATGGACATATGCAACCGGGTGCTCAACCTCGATTCCGAGTGAAGCACAATACGCATCAAAACTCGTTGATGTAAATTCACCGGCATTATCCATCCTTATGCTTTTAATTGGATAATCAGGGAATTGTGCCCGGAGCTTTATAATCTGCGCAAGTAATCGTGCAAAGGCAACATTGTGCGTTGATAATAGGCAAACATGGGATCATCTACAGAATGCGTCCACAAGTACCATAAAATATCTAAATGGTCCACTTGGTGGATGTATTGGTCCACAAATATCACCCTGAATTCTTTGCAGAAATATAGGGGATTCATGATTAACCTTTGTAATTGAAGATTTTATTATGAGCTTTCCTTATGAATAAGCTTCACAATTATAATCCTTGGATAACAATATCTTTGTATCCTTTAAAGGGTGCCCTTTTGTATTCTTTATTATTCTACGCATCATTGTAGCACCAGGGTGACCAAGACGGTCATGCCACAACCTGAATTGATCAGGGTTTACCAATCTCCAAGATATGGTTGCGTAGGTTTCAATGGCTTTAATCTTAACAGAATACAAACCCATAGGAGAAACTTG